>OX387339.1:21459590-22129590 GCA_947562085.1 Eudonia lacustrata | reverse complement strand
TTTTTCTGTAATAAAAGTTGACAAATCGTGTTTCTGCAACTAGCAAAATGAAGTCAATTAAATGGAAAATCATGTCATCAAATATCACTTCCTTTGTTTTATAATTGTTGGGAAAAATCAAGATCCCCGCCACGTAAATTTCCAATGCGTCGCCTTAACGCCGTTTACGTAAAGCTGAGCTGTAGACTCTGAATGGTATAACTTTGGTGTGAGCATTTCTAATTCAGTAGTACTTATTATTAACTTGTGTCAGTCATTCCCTCTAGGGAACCTCTAACGGCGTTTCGTTTCACATGGCTTGAGGAGTTTAAGTATCTCGCCGCTACCAAAAAAGGCCGGAGACGATGAAAATGCAGATTTTTTGCTCAAATTCCCTTTGTTGTGTAGACAAGCAATAATTCTGTATATTTTGACATTCCCCCTGGATCACGAGATACGGGTGTTCACGCGGGCGAAGACGCCGGCAGTCGAGTCGGTCGTTAGTTGGACTATATTCGGAAGGCCTAGCCTAGTGCTGGCCAACGCCTTTAGCCGCCTTAAGAGCTGGATGAGAGTAGCCGCGGATCGTGCTCGGTGGCGTGCACTTGGAGAGGCCTATGTCCAGCAGTGGACAAGTATTGATGATGATGATATAGAAATGTGCCCTTAGAACATCAACATCGTGTTAAAAAAATGCGCTTAAAATACCTTACTTTTATGGAATATTACAATGTATAACTAATGTTTCTATTCGTTGAACCCGAGCTCAGGTAATTACTGTATCGGATGTTTCTTTAAGCGGAACGCAAATGTATTGACATGATTCAACTACGCCGGCCCCACTGTTTGAAATTGTATGTTTTATTTTATTCTCCTGCGCTCGGAACACAGACAAATAGCATTTTCCAGTCTCGAGAATACTATTTTCATTTTCTCTATCTGATTTTGCATTATAGGAAAGAGGATCTTAAGTGTACGTGCTCTTGCATTTTAGAAATTGAATAATATTGCTCCTCTTTACATTTGAAACGGAATATAAAGAATGTTGTGGGGTTTTGCTTTTTCTAGGAATGTACCAATGAATACGAGCTACTGAGGGTGGGTAATTTATTTACCAAAAGACTCTGTAAGGATCCGTATTACTGCAAATATATATTTTTCTGAAGAGCGTATTCGCTTTGAGGTACAAGTTATTGGTTGGATTGGAACCTCAAAGAATCTGATCTTTTTGAAAGATAATATTTATTCTTAATTATGCTCGTAACTTTTATAGTATTTTATATATTTATTTTTATTATATATTCCGTGTTTTGTTCCTGTTTATGCAAAATTCATATTAAATTAAAGTAAAAGAGACAAAACACTGAAAAACAATTTATCTGTTTATTTGTAAAGTTCATAATATTTATGTTTGGTAAGCTGACAGCAAAATATATTCAATAAATACTTTATACGTAGATACTCGCGTTTATTTTACATTTTTACTTATAGTGATAACGTTTCGTAGACACAGGCAGACTCGCGCGTACCTCGGTATAAAAGTATACGAATAGGTATAAAGTGTTCGCATAAACATACATCACGATAATATAAAATTAAATAATAAAAATCATTAAGTTTGGAAATCACATCTTTGCGGTCACAATAAATTTCAATAAGACTCAATTTAAATATAGGTAGCTGTTTATATAGATTCAGCCCTCATTAGTACTGTTTTAATAGATAAAAAAAATGCTATTCTGTTATTATGCCGCAGGGAACAAACGTAAAGCTTTCGACTCCAAATGTATTACCGCCATTACTAGCTCGTTAGCCTGTGACCGTTTGTTGGTGGAGTTTTATATTGATTAAGCAATTCGGCGCCGTTAAAAGAAACCTGATTTCCAATCTAGGTCTCGAGATATCAGACGTAGAAAACGAGAGACAAATTAGTGGATCTTTGGGGCCATAAACAAATGAAAGTGTTTTTTTTCCAGAATATAATTGCTTCTCAAAGCTGTAAAGCATTTTAAGTATCGTGCTATTCCTTAAAAGTTTTATGAGCAATGAAGGCTACAGACTTGAAATGTAGGCATTTAAGCCTTTAGTGGCCTTATTTAGCCTTTATTGGTCTCACACGAATAGGTCATGTGAGACTATAAAAAATAAAGACAATTTTGTAAAACAATTGAAGTATTCCTTTTACAAAATCAAATCAAACAAAACACTGGCGCAATGAGCAACATTTCTAACGACGACTATTATCTGGTCGGCATATACAAAACACAACACAACACAACTTACTTTCAACCACCTCGAGAAAAAAGAACAATGCTTTTTACATCCCAGTAAATAACGAAAGTAATGCATTAACCCGCTGCAGGAACGTTAACGCCTCCATCAAGCTTGAAACTGTGCAAGGGAAGACCGTCGTTGCCGCAATTTTTGCGTGAAAATACTGCTCCAGCCTCTAAGAGAAATACCGTGCCAAACAAAACTAGTAAAAACGAACCATGTACACATATTCATTCCATAATATTTGCCGCCAAATATAAAATAATTATGAACTCTGTCGGCCTGGGTATTCGAGTTTGCGATATTGGATTTTGATCTAATATTGCGGTGCATCCGCCATATTGAGTTTACGAGCATTGCACACAGTGATTCTTTTCACAAAATGAATCGCACCCTCCCTTTTTATATTTATATTATGTTGTCATGGGGTGTGTTAGTCGTGAGTTTTGTAAGGGTGCCTATCCAAAAGGATCCAAATGGATTTGCTGCCTAGGGCATTCGAAATCATGTTACTCTTTATTTTTAATTTAAAAAAAAAAGAATTATAAGTTTAATCCAGACAACATGCATGAGCAACATGCTCACTAGTGCAATTAGCGTTTATGACTGTCAGAATTAAAACGCTTCACAAATAGGTACTAATCTTTTGAAGTTGTCATTACTCTAGCTAGAAAATAAAATTAACGTGAATATACTTTATTGTACACCATACAGAGGACATTACAAAGAGTAATGAAATAAATGGCAGCTTTGTCGCTAAAAATTCAAATATATAACATTAACAGTTTTGTAAAAAAAAAATTTTTTTGTTTGTATTCCAAAATAGGTAGTTGCAATTAACAGAAAAATATATTTAACGAAAGTATACATGAATACAGCTACACTTTCTACACTAAGGGCCGATTTTTCAATCCTCAGTTAGTGAACTTTATCTGTAGAATAAAGTTTATTCGAAGGTTAACAAGATTTTTAATTTTTCAATGGTCAGATAGACGTTATCTGTCGAATAAAGCCGCTAACTGAGGAATAAAGTTATCTGCTTCTTGATGGGCTGGATAAGATTTATCTATGCGTTTTCTATGACATTTCAAGGTTATGTGGTGTGTATTTGAGAGTGAGTAGGTATTTTGTCCGTACACAATTAAATTTTAATTTTTTTTATTGTATATCTTACACGCACATACATTCTAATGGATATTTTTGAGCAAATCGACGACGCAACAAATAAGGAGGAAAGGCAAATACTCAACTATATAAACGCTGAGCCCGAGAGAAAGGAACAGAACAGCAATAAAGAGCTATTCTATTCTATTCTATTCTATTCTAAGACCTAGTTGTAAAAGAGAGACCTAATTATTTTAGCACATGGGATGAAAGGGAGTTATTTTTCATATAACGTCAATGTCAATTTGTCAAACATCAACATCTGTTTTGTTTCATTCCAACATTGCAATGATTGTATATGTGCATCTCGCTTGTACATAATTAGTGTGACGTTAGTGACATAAGTCTATAGGCAACAGATAGATAGCTATTCCTTGGTTAAAAGACGATTGAAAAGGACATCAGGCAAGTTCATTTGACAATAGACCCAAGAATGTATAGCATTTCTGTTTGCACAACAATGTAGGTATGTAAATAGTGGATCGTGAAAACTATTCAGAGTTTATCAAAGATTTTTATTAGAAGAGTTATTCATATTTGAAATATTTTTCTTTGGTAACACTGACACTAGTATAGCAACACTAGTAATTCAAACCAAACGTTTCGTTAAGTGCTGAATGAACACCAGTTTCTCGAAAATTGGACTAAAAGTGGGTGTACCGATTCCAAATAAAATTATTTATTAGGCTTTCTTGTTGATCACAAAGATCTAAAATAAAAAACATGATACTGATGGAGAGTGCGGAATTCTGTACCGTTCATTTAATCATGTGGTTGTAACCAAACGCTTCAGTTGACAGTGATTGACATTGTCAGTGACAGGCTGGCTGACAGATCCTCAGAAATACAGAAATCCAGCCAATTTCTGTCAATGTCATTGTCATCTGATGTAATGTGCCATGTTCTTACTCTGAAGTTTTCATAATTCAGAGTGTTCTTACGCAAAAAAAATGGTGATGGCTGCCACAAAAGTGTCAGTTTCATAGACGTAGTTTCGTTTTCTGATTAATTAATTTCAGCCAATTAAAGGAGTTTAAAAATAAAGGTGATACTGATTTAGGTATATAATGACACATAGTGCTTAGTGATAATAGAAATAAGTTTATACATATTTGGGTCAAATGTGCCTGATGTCCTTTAAAATTTTTATTCGCTTGATAAACAGCCAGTTAATTTTATACTTCAGTTAGTTATCTAGGGACTTAACTACGTATTGAAAAATCGGCCCTAAGTGGAATGTATAATCACTAAGACTAAGCACTGATTTCTATCATACCTATTTATAAGCTAGTAAGGCTATCCCATATACCTATGGCAGCACATTTTATGTAAAAATAATAAATGTGTTTTTACATAACTGTAATTGCTAGTGAATGTAGCTAGTCAACCCATATTTTCTGTGTTTCACAGGTACTTCTAGGCAGTATTGCGGCTCTTCTCTCAATTTTCCTTTCCGTTCCTAGAATGGTCGTCGTAAATATTTCTGTATATCCGCGTTTAGGTACAGTCGTATATTAGCAGGCCATAGCTCACCCTTCACTCACATTGCGGCTCGCGTTATACATCAGATCATTATCGGCAGCTGTTTACTTGGTGCGGCAAATTCGTCGGCTTACCCAAATAAATATGAAGGAGACGCCACGCCGCCACCGTAATCACCGCTCGCAACGATAGAAATCAAACTTCAAGCGGCACGTGTTGAAGATCTAACAGCGAACTTTGCAGGAATTTTCGTGAGTAAGTAAGTAAAGTAAATAGCCTATAACTATCCCACTGCTGGGCAAGGGCCTCCATCATTGAACTTGAGTCATCACTACAATTAATGGGTAACGGCTTAATCACCATGCTTGCCAAATGCGGGTTGGTGATCAAACCCGCTTGCCAAATGGAATAAACGAAACATGCTTTTCCCGACCTGGGTATTGAATCTGGGTATCGGCCGAGCGTATTGCCACTCGGCCACCGAGTCGTTTGGAATTTTAGTATATACCTAAATGCAAATGTTTTATTATTGCAACGTAGGTGCCTTTCTCAAAGACGGCAGCGGTACGGAATGAGTCGAGCGAAATGACCTGAAAATGAAAATATTTTACGACAGCTCGTAGGCGGGCCGGTCAGAGTTTATAATGCGGTTCCACTTTTTACGAGTCACGAAATAAAAGACGCTACGTAAAATCCCGATGGATGGATGATTTGCAGCGGGGATTTAAGGCTTACATCGAATTAAGAGAGATTTCCAAGGAGAATAGGGCGGCTAGGGACCACGAAAGGGTGTAGGGGACGCCCGGAGTACCTCGGCCGTTCAACAAACACAATTATTTTAGTCGTGATCTCGTCTGCACTCCAACGGGAAATCTTTAATTGGGAGTCTTTTCTGTGCACCGATGTGGTTGGAGTAGCTTAATAGCTTTCTGAGTTTGTCTTGGACCCTCAACTGTTACGGCCGTTTAAATCTGATGGCGGGCCTCTCCAAATTGTAACACTTTGCAATCAAAATAAATCTTGATCGTATAGGTACGTTATTTGCTTTAATAATGACTTTTGTTTATATCTAAATTATTAAACTGGATGATAAGAACAAAAACATACCTACATAAAAGCAAGATTTGAAATGTTTATTTAATTTTTCAAAAAACTTTTTTTTTTTGCCTAGCCTTGTTTGTCATCATACTTATTTGTATTTAACTAAATACAACAATTTCTTAACTAAACTAACTAAAAACCAACTAAAACAAATGTGTTGTATAAAGTTTTGTACAATTATATAGTACTAGTGGCAGCTCGCGGTTTCACCCGCGTGGTTCCCGGCTTCACCCGCGTGGTTCCCGTTCCCGTGGGAATATCGGGATAAAAAGTATCCTATGTGTTATTCAGTAGTTTTTGCGTGAAAGAATAACAAACATCCAAACAAACTTTCGCGTTTATAATAATAATAGGATATTGTTATTATTTGAAAGTTTTTTTATTCTTACGTGTAAGCACGATGCCTTCTTAACACCTGGTGTTAATTGATGATAAGGACAATAGCGGAAGCGCATTTCACCCGGGATCCTAAAGTACTGAGGCACTGGCTATCTTATCTCTACCTGCCGAAACAACAATGCTATATTTTCTAAATGAAATTTAGAACATTATTACTTAACATTGCTGACTACATCCTGCTACATTCGGTGTGACTACGTAATACTCGTATTATCTTTCTCTAACAAGTGTAGGTACTGTGTAAAGAAGGACACGCGGTTTATTTTGTTTTTGTTTTGTTTTTAATTAAACAGGCAATTTTGTTCGTTGCTAACATTAAAGTTTTATATACCTATTTTATGTAATAATTAAAAATCTAGGGTTTTGCTTAAAATAAATAGTTTAAATTAAATTAAATCAAATTGAAAAGAAACCCTTAAGAAAGTTAAGGAGTAAATTTTAAGCGTTCCGAATCCTGGGATCATCTATTGAATTGATATTACGTCATTAACGCCCGTAACTTTGATCATTGAGCCACCGTGGGATTAATTCGATGAACTAATTCACTTTCGCCGAATTGGATATCTTGCTTCCTGGAGTAGTTTAATTCAGTTGTCCCGTACATTAAACATTTAGGTGTTTAACAACTTTTAAAGTGGTTTAGTTTAATGTCAAGTGTGTCCAGATCCAGGCTTAATTGACGACCTCCTTGGTCGAGTGGTATGTACACCGGTTTTCATGGTGTCGCCATCTCTGAGGTCCCAAGTTCGAACCCCGGTCGGGTCAATTTAAAAATAATTGTTTTTCTAAATTGTCTCGGGTCTGGGTGTTTTCTATGTATAATAAGTATGTATTTAAGTATTTTAAGTATGTTTATCCATTGTCTAGTAATAACGAAGCTTCTCTTGGGATAGTTGGTGTGAGTGTAGGGTAGGAAAGGTTTTTTTTTTAAATTCCTAAGCCGGGCATAGGGTAGTGGCACCAGTATTCGACACTTTAAGCCCAGTGCTCGACACATGTTTCGCCGCCAAAAAATAACATAGGTTTTCATTGTAATTTTACGGGATGACAGCAAGGAAGCAGGTCTGTATTGATCGCTGGTTCCAGTCGAAAACTGGAGACCACTGGTTACATCCTAATTAAAAAATCTTAAAAAAAGCCAACAGTAGGTTTTCATTGTAATTTTACGGGATGAGATCAAAGAAGCAAGTGGTCTGTATTCAATTGTTGCTAAAGACTAAAATCAGTTGCCGACCCCCATGTGCTGATGAGCTCGATGGCGCAGTAGTTAACACGCCCGGTCTGCGATTGCTGAGGTTAAGCAACTTTCGCAAAAGCCGGTCATCGGATGGGTGACCAAAAATTTATCATCTTGAGCTCCTCCATGCTTCGGAAGACACTTAAAGCCGTTGGTCCCGGCTGCATTAGTAGTCGTTAACAACCACCAAACCGCACTAGGCCCTCGTGGTGGTTTATGGCCCGTTCTCCCTATCCATCCATAGGGAAGGCTCGTGCCCCAGCAGTGGGGACTTTATGAGCTGATGATGATGTGTTGATCACTGATTCATGTCGAACACGGGTGCCACTACCCCAAGTATGCTTCGGATTTTTCGATGCTTAGCCCGCGTTTGTAATTACTAACACGCATTTGGCAAGCTTGCTGATTAATCCCCATACCCATAAATAGGAACGATGACTAAACTTGACTTTAATGATGCAGGCCTTTGTTCAGCATTGGAGCAGATAATAGGCTGTTTACTAACTTTATTAAACTATGAACGAAGTTGGTGACAAATCAACAGAAAAATCTGTCATCGACGGCCATTTTATCAATTGGCGTAAAATATATCAGTCAATCTATTTCATACAAATGAGCCACTTACCCCTGAATGATTTGATTTGTTTTGTTTCATCCTCTTCTTGATAACCTGCACTTGGAGACCAGTTAGGCCAATTGCGTAATTATAATAAAAGCAGGTATTTATAAAGTTAGATATATAGCAACTAAGCAACCAACAACACTATAAATAAAAATTTAAATTGTTAACATCTATCAGATTTTTTGCCCATTTATAAATGTTCAAGATAATATAAAAATAAAAATTTATTATTCATATATTCCGGTGTCATGTGAGTGGTCCTAATCCTATTTTCCGGCTTGCTGCACCACAAGCCACTCGACTCAGGCTCAGTAGTATGTTTTAAAACTTTACTGTCAAAATCTTAAATCATGAATCTTAATATTATGCTGATATCAGCAACTTAGACAAATGTCTTGCAGGTGGTAGATAAGCATATATCAAAATCGCGAACTGAATCATCACTAGTTATCAAGTAAACTAGTGTCTAGCCTATTAACTTAAAGTTTACTTTTATCTAATAATTATGATAAACTAGTAGCCCGCTCGCGACTTCGTCCGCTTCCAAATCCAAATTGTTTATTGCTTGCCACATTGGTGTACATAGTAATTAAATAAATAGGTACAAAAGGTGATAAATTAAACAATGTAGCGCCCCAGTTACAGTCAGCTTCAGTGAACAACCGTACCCCGTGATGGTTTTACCAGCTCGAAAACCTTTATTTTCATACAAACATTGTCCTGGCAATTACGAACACAACAAAAAATAAATAAGTTCTCAAGTGATGCTCTGACATACATGTGTCAAATGATTTTTATTAATGTAGATCTATGATACTGAGTAGTTATTGTTCTTTAACTATGCTGAATCACCTAATGGATTTGGACGATTTTGGTATAAAGATAGAGAATAATCCTGGAATAGAGGTACAGTGAAATTGAACAATTTTGAATGGAATGTAATCCGTGCCCAAAGCGGCTTTAATAATTAAAACACTGCCTGTAAAGCTAACGTGTTAACAGAAATGTATTTATAGCTTTATTCTCATTACTAGTATATGTTGGCAGTGGCATTTTCTGCATACTATTTTAATTTTGAAGAATTTGTTGATTTTTTTAAAATAGAAACATAAAGTAAGTATTATGAGCATTAAGGTTTTAAGGACTTAATCGCATAGTTTTCTACATTTTTCAATTTTACGTGTAGTATTCGCTTAAACTATGAAGCAAAAAAGATAATCAAATTATCATGTTTCATTAAAAAAAATCATTTTTAGAATATCTCACTAAACAAGAGATTGTAGTTTTACTAGCGTATTTTTATCGCAGCAACGGCACAGACATTAAAATGACAAATAATACAAAACAAACTTTCATGAGTATCAAATCGAAATTTACTTGCATAGATTAAGATTAATGACAATCAACATGAAGTGAAGTCAATGAAAGCTTAGCTACGTTAGTGCTATCTAATTGGATTACTGCAGATATTAGCGGCTGGGTAATGAGGGAATTAACAACCTGCAAACGTCGCCTTAACACGGCTATGTATAGCGCTTCTATTTTCTAAATGTCTCTCGGTAATCTTCGCATTTCCGAATGCAACCGAATATTAATTTCCATGTCCATTAATTATTAGATTTATCATGTATAATAATTTGAATTCAGAACAATATACTCTATTTAATTGTTGTTATGTTTTGATTTCCGAGTGAACTCACAGCACATGAGTAAATACCTGAACGCGCGCAAAATGTATACTTACTTTGGTGGGTTTGTCACACATGAGAATAAAAAAAATGAAACAAAATAGTTTAATTTATTTTTCACAAATTTATAAATTACTTACTCGAAATATTGTCTTATATTGTTTTTGTTTTTCAATAACTTATTTTTTTTTCAGATTTAAATAAATTCTAATCTGACATTAAGTCTTTTCTAAATACTGAATTGGAAAACACTCATATGGCAGATCAAATGTATAGTCATTATACACGTTCTAAAATTTCAGTGCCAATATTTATAATGTTTGCTTTAAGATCGAAGTGCTCGTGAACTGCGTGAAATAGGCAATATTTTTATATTTCTAGCATTGTTCATACACACGGTACAGTAATTAACCATATTTTGCAGTAAACCACTCTAATTTAAATCAAACACAACAAGATCGGGCTTAGTGGCATGCATTGGGAGAGGCCTATGTCCAGCAGTGGACTGATGTGGGCTGGTTATGATGATGATGACAACAAAACCTCAAATAATTGTGATCATTTGAGGTTTTGTTGTCATCATCATGTCATATTTTACGAGCGATGACAGTTCACAACACGAAATAACACACGTGACACTCACCAAGATTGTCCGCTGGCTGTGCCGGTGTAAACCGGTTTGTCCTCTCGTGACGCGTACGTGAACCCTTCGGTGAGAGGTCACGCACACTTTACCGTGCTATGGTAGTAGGTACCTGTCACAGCGCGCTCTAAGGAAGCTTGGACTCAGTTCGGGTATTTACTCATGTACTTACAGAGCTTAGTTTACAAAGACAGTACAGTATGATAGACTATTTTCCTCAGTCTAAAAACAAATAAAAAATCAGTAAAAAGAGTAGTAAAAAAATAAATAAACTAGTATTTTATATCTGAAAGAAATCCGACGAATGGTCGAAACACGAAGTTTACCGAGAGATTAAGAAAATAGATGCACTGTAGCTTCCGTTGCCTCTATCAGAACACCTAGTAAATACTGTTACCGAATTATAAAAGTGAATGAGATATTTTTATTTGCGAAGAAAAAAAAGTATCTACTTAATGTCTTTATCTCAGACATTCAATTTAAGATGGCATCTACCGAAATATCTTTCATACATGTTTTCACAATTCGATTTCGAGCAAGTTAAAGCTTTTATTGAGTGTACGTATGTTCACGATAATTCGCAATCATAACTAAATTGCTAAGCCAATAACAATTTTTTGGCCCATGACATTTTTTACCTGCGGTATTTTCAGCCAAAGTAATTTGTCCGGACAGCTAATGACTAAAGCGATTAAGGCATATGATGTGATATGAGATTGTTATTTAATAATCAAATGCACGTTTTGGTAGGATACGAGCACAGCCCGCGATTAGGGATATCAAATAACATTTACGAAAAATGAATGACCCAGTAAGCAATTTATCATTTTATTAAAATTATAAAATTATTGTTTAAAGTAACTTAGGTTTTACTACGCACATAGCAATCCGATGGGTCTAGGTTATTTAAATACAGAGCCAATTTTTTCATGTAGATTTCATGAAAAATTGGTAAATTCTCTAATAAAGTATGTATTTTATCTATCTCTTTTTTGCATTTATGATTGCATGCGGTGGCAGCCTACAGTCAAAGTAGCAGCTTACTTTCGTCTAAACACGTGCACAACATTTTAGTATTGTTATATATTTTGTTGGAATTTCTGAAATAAATAAAACATTTCTATATTTAATATGTAAATGTTTATTGGGTAAAAAGTGACGGTGGTAGATTATATCAGTATATAAGAGTAATTTAATTTAACAAAAATATTGTTTGTTTTTCTGTAATCTTTTTCCATGTAGTAGTAGTAGTAGTAGTAGTAAACAGCCTATAATATCTCACTGCTGGGCAAAGGCCTCCATCATTGAAATCAAGTCATCGCTACATTGATGGATAATGGCTCAATCACCACGCTTGCCAAATGCGGGTTGGTGATCACAAACCCGGGCTATGCATCGAAAAATCCGAAATACATTTTGCCTGACCTGGGAATTGAACCCGGGACCTTCGGGTATTGGGCCGAGCGCTCTGCCACTCGGCCACCGAGGCGTCATGTAACATAACATTTTTAAAATGAAACAAATTATGTGCATTCCTTCTTTCTTTCCCTCCTTTCTCGGTTAATTTAAAAACATGTCATTATAATGTTACTTAACGTATTAATATATAGTATATATTTAAGTTGGTAAGCCATGAAAATAAACAAATAGCATAGAAACTTCAAAACCACTGCTATTTTAAGCAGTCTAAGCGCTAAACAAAGATTTATGCTTTGGGTGCAAGCAGAAGAGGTTTCGCTTCCGTCTGCCACTTTGTTTGGTTCTATTGTAAAGTTTCGCTTATTTGCGTTTGAAGTCAAAGCATGCCAGCGGCTGCCTTCGAACAAGTCTCGGTCTGTTTTTCATTTCAAGACGAACAATTAAGTGGCGTCTGTACTAGCTTTGGTACTTCTACCTTTGAATTTTCACTATTCGAGAAGCTAATACCCAAAGTTTTGAAATGTATATTGTTTTGTAAAGTTTACGCGAACTCTACACATTTAAGTAAAACAACTTTTTCGGATCTACTCGCGTTTATTTTACACTTTGTTTTATAGTATTTTCGCCTGAACCCTGAATCCTTTCTAACCCTTTGCAAAGTCCGTGATCACACCAAAAACACCTGTCTCCCTGTGTGAATCAATGTGTAAAATAAACGCGAGTAGATCCGTAAAAGTTATTTTATTTTTAAAATGTATCTTCATTCTTCTTCATACTACTTAGTATTTTAAGTATTCTGTGATTTTATTGTATATTGGGTATTTTATATACTCATCATACTTTAACGTATGTTTATTCAGTAGACATATTTAATAATAATTGTCATTATTATTATTCTGTTTTGATCTACTACTCGTACAATGTAAAATTATTTTATAAAAAGCGAGTGATTTTAAATTATATAGCTGATATCTATATATATATTATATATATTATATAGAGTATCTATACTCTACACAAATTAATAAACCCGTTAAAATATAATTAAATAAGCATAATTTACAATATGTTTTATATGTGTAAGTACTTATCATCATTCGAGAATTTTCATAGTCAAAATAGTCACGGGTGACTTTGAATACGAATGGGATGAGCACTTGCAAGCAAGGACACAATTTCTGTATTATTGAAGCCATTAAGGAAAAGTGAGAAGCAAGTAAAGTTCCAAGCCCAATAAAAGAGCCAGCCTTCCCTGTGGATGGATAGTTAGGGAGAACAGGCCATAAGCCACCACGCGGGCCCAGTGCGGATTAGTGGTTGTTAACGACTGCTAATGCAGCCGGGACCAACGGCTTTAAGTGCTTTCCGAAGCACGGAGGAGCTCGAGATGATACATTTTTGATCACCCATCCGATGACCAGCCAGACCAGTTGCTTAATCTCAGCACTCGCAGACCGGGCGCGTTTACCATTGCGCCATCGAGCTCCTAAACTTAAACTTTAACTGACGATTGAAAAATCAGCCCTAAGGCAGTTGTAAGGCTTTAGTACCCTCCAGTTGATTATGTCAACGCTTAATTGCATAGAACATTATTATGTCCTAAATAATGCATCGTATTTATTATCGTATTTAAGCCAACGTTTGTGTACAATAAAACTTACATCTAGTTCCATGTAGGTACAAATTTTACAATGCATTGCCACAAACAATTAAAGGCAAACACAGCATGCTAAAAAGGAGTGTGCGCCAAAATAAAAACTTAAAACAAAAATTTTAAACTAATTAACATACTAATTACACTACTTAAATTTGCAACGTTTATCATGTTCTTAAAACGTATATTATTTAGTAGACGTTTAGGAGCCTATCGTAAAATCGTATAGTTGTGTAGACTAGGTTGCTTGAACCCCATTTTAATATGCAATTACTTACTCAGAACACAATATAGGCACCCAATACGAACCTCTCGGAGAATCTAGTAGGGAACTGGGACACGCACTAGTACGTGATGCCGTTCCCTCTAGAAACCTCTGGCGGTGCTTCGAGCACACGGCTTGAGGAACCCTTTAAGTTTCTCGCGGCCCCCAAAATGTCTGGAGCAAAATGCTGCCTGAGGCAATCCGAAAATCAACCCCTTAAATAAAAAAAGACAATACAAATACAGGCAGCTCATTGTCAGAGAACCCTAAACATCTCGCACACCAGCTGCTCTAAAAAAGCCACTTCGGCCAATTCTAGTTATTTCCCTATCTTGATTCTTATTACAAATCGAGAAACAGTTACTACCGACCGTTCTTTCACAATTCGAGTTCACCGCACAGTCATGTTTCAATTGGCTAAAAAACATACAAAGTTACCCAGGAACAATTTTTAAAATTGTTATGAGAAGCTCGCACCTACTATGGGAAAGTGTATCTGCGAAAGATTTGATATATGTAGTCTTACCAATTATATTATATAAAAAGCAGATATGTAATAAGCGCGCGCGTTGTGAAAACTCATTTGCGAAATAATTACCTACCCTCAAAATACAATATACTAATAAAATCAGTGCGTCAACAAATAATAAAACGTGCACTGATGTCGAACAAATTCGACGAGAATAGCCCAATTGTCTCATGTCGCAATCAGTTAGCGTCACACAAGCCACAGAGTGCAATCATTAAAATTATAGCTATCTCTATCATTTGCGTGCTATTTCGTATCTTTTGTTTTACTTTTCAGTGAAACTTGTCAATGTGTGCAGTTTTCGATTGCTCGGAACAGATTTAAAACGCAAATTACTATGAACGTGACATATCTATAGTTTATAATATCATTGTGACTTACTTATTCATAGTGCAGTGAGAACGTGCAATTTATCTTATTCCTTTGAGAAAACTTATATAATTAAAAACAATTATCTTAGGCCATCGTTATTAAATTTAAGAGAATTTTGTTCACAAACCTATCCAAAACTGTCAATTTTGAACCATATGCCATTCACATAAAGTTTAAAATCTATTGAGAGAATTTAACATTTTGTGGCAGCTGACGTCATGTGGCAGGCGTGTGTACAATCGGAAATCAAAATTATTAGATGTATAATATGTTACATTTCCATAGAGGTGTTCCTGTTCGCAGTTCATCCAATCGTTGTTAAAATAACATACTTACATAGCTAAGTAGTTCGCAATCATTTGATTTATATATAAATAATTATTAGCACACTTTTTCTTTCGTATGTATTGAGAATTCTCAAATAAAAAACCGGCCACGTGCGTGTCGGGCCACGCGCTGTGTAGAGTTCCGGAGCCCAT
This sequence comes from Eudonia lacustrata, assembly GCA_947562085.1. Lineage (NCBI taxonomy): Eukaryota > Metazoa > Arthropoda > Insecta > Lepidoptera > Crambidae > Eudonia > Eudonia lacustrata. Next base: position 22,114,283 of record OX387339.1, on the reverse strand, counting down.
CTGAATAATGCGGATACTACCAGTTTCACACACCTTATTTCAGTTGTTCCCAATGAGGAATTTGTACGCGCCAAGTACATTTTATAAGCTGGTCGACTGTTACTCGTAAACTTGTAAAGCCTACTTAGCTGTGATAGTTTTCCTTTTAACTTCGTCATATACAACTACTGTGAATTTTTTCACGTATCCAAAAACAACCATTTGGCTGGCAGGGCACTTGACTGTAACAAAGTTTTGCACTTTAAAGCTTAACAGTTCACAAACGGATGCCTCATTCAAAAAACTGTTTTCACAAACCCGCAATATTTTTGAAATTGCTATCCAACGACACGTCACACTTTGGGGAAGACAAGAAAAAAAATTACATCTCCACTTTACGTGTAGGAGGTAGCCTAAAAAAATATTTTTCAAAATTTTACTTTAACACTTTGTTGGCGTGATTAATAGTATATCCATGCCAAATTAAAGCTTTTTAGAACTAAGAGTCTATGAGCTAGGCTGGGGACAGACAGACAGACAGACAGACAGACAGACCGACAGACAGATAGACAGACAGACAGACACACACACCCCTCTATTCACTACTTTAAAGTTTATACTGATACCCCCCACCAACCTCACGGTTATAAAGTTAGGTGTCAGACATCCTTATGCAAGCACAAGGGACCATCTACGTCAGGTCATAACGCCAGATCAGAACACACCGGTTCCGCATCCTTCATCCGGTACTTTTAAGACTAGTGTCTCAAGCTAGTTGCCCCGTGGACACGTATAGACAGACAAACCCACCAACCACCCATGGCCTGACTCAACCCTTAGGTTATACAGGCCGAAGCACGAGAGATGCGCGCGGAATGGACTCCACCGCGCGCACTTCTTCACTCCCTACAAATTACGTTATCTATGTCCTTTGTCCCTATGGTCCCTCTCCCCATTCTGGGGCGGACGTACACGAAAAACGCCTTCGGTGTCCCCCAAGCCGTTCCGTGCCTACCTAACAGTGGTTCCGCTATCAGCTACTTCTCACAGGGTTTTTTCTTCCCGGTCTACGGTCTTCTTTCTTCGCCTCTGTCTCTCTCTCCAGTCCACTCCGAATCCTGTGCCATTCGCGCGCGAAGTCTCTGAACTGCCTGAAGTTCGCCTCCGATCCAACGAGGTCACAGTAATAAACCGGACCCACCTCTAGCACCATCACATTGTCTAATAAAGTCCTACGTGCTTCGCTGTACAAAGTACACTCCCACAAAGCGTGGTGTGCGTCCTCCGCGTAATCCCCCCCACAGTAGCACCTGTCCACCTCGGTAAGCTTCATCCGATGAAGCCTACCGCTAAAACACCCATCAGACAGAAAGACGGACAGACAGACGGACAGACAGACGGACATGGCGAAACTATAAGTGTTCCTTGTTTACTACGGAACCCTAAAAATGGACTAAATAAAACAGCCAACGTACATAAAAGTACACTCACAAGACTGCAATAGTATGCTCGGGACAAGTACCGATCTGAAATACTGTCTGAAAAAAATATCTAAAAATGTGGACCGATGCCAAACTAGTATGTCATAAAAAGAACATTTTTTTTATATCTTACGGGTAGCACAGTGCTTTCATCTCACCTGATGTTACGTGAAGACAAAGGCACGCAGGCAGGACGGAAGCGCATTTCACTCGGGATCCTCTACTACTGAGGCACTGGCTATCTTAACTCCAGCTGCCGGAACACAACAATGCTACTAACATTGATGTTATGGCGATATAATAGGTCCTTACCTATGAAATTGGAGTTTTTTTCTCACTTATTAATAGGTGTATTACTTCTAAAAGTCAATACCGGTTTTTTATATTATTATACACCTTTAATTAGGACTATGTTACTTAGGCTTCAGTAATAACAATGATTATTAATTTTGTGTCATAATCGCCCATTTTTTTTAAATTGACTAACTTTTTAGTTCGCGGAATTGTCTTTTTGTTTCATTTTCATTTCTTTTTAATATTTGCCATATTTAGCTAGTGAAATAAACACACTACTCTACAATTTTTATAGTGTTAAAATAAATAGATGCTAAGAAAATTTAAAAAATGTTAGTATGAAAAATAAAATTTTATAAAAAATCTTCATACAAAACTCCAATTTTATAGATAAGGACCTAATATTTAGATAAGTTGGTGGTAACTAGCCAGGTGGACAAGCAAGTCCTACCACCAACCAAACCAAGTATACAAACATAGTACCCCCCGCTAGGAATCCGGGACCTCTGGGTCTAAACCGGTGGTCTTAACCACTAGACCACAGTGGTGGTTAAAATGCTCGACGAAGATATAAAAGTGTTATTAAATAACTATATTTGCAACTTAACATGGGTGTAGTGAGTCTACACTCGTTTCAAAACCATGTCGCAGACGACACTACCACAGTATTATGCTAAATATACTGTGACACTACTTCCTAATTCCAAAGGCAAAGACTTTGTTAGAAGGGTAGTTCGACATGAACCAGTAATCAACGATTCTTTGTCTTTAACCTGGCGTCTTAAGGGGTCTATTCTAACTTTGTAGATACGATTACTACCTATTTTCTTACCACAAATCTTAATTGTTTATTAAGTTCACTGGAAGGTTAAAACTGCAATAATAATTGTGTGAAACCGAACTGTTGTTTGCCTGTTCGTATAAAATAAAGCGAAAGCAAGTTATAATTAAAATTGTTCTACGTTCTACATTCGGCAGACTGCAAAAGTTTTTTGACCACCGAACCGATATTATTACGGCCGGTGCAGCGAGGCGGCGGGCGGCGGGCGCGGCGGTGCTCCCCATTGTTTCTTGAAAGTATCATTAGAGGCAAGTCCAAAACAATATTTCATCTGGCTATAGTCACAAAGTAATGAGATCCAGAAGGTAGCTACTTAGCTTATTGTGTATTAACATACCCATTGCTCAATTTAACCTATTAATTATGATTACATTTTTAATTGTCATTTATATTAATGTTATATTATCTTTTTTTTTCTCTTGCATGTATTGAATTATTGAAAAAGTGTGGTTAAATTTTCACATGTTTTATTTCTGTGTTTTTTCTTGAATGCTGTGCATAGCAATAATGGGTCAATTGACCGATAATGTTCTGCCGCGTGGCTCCTGTTCCCGTGGAAATATCGGGATAAAAAGTATCCTATGTTTTAGTCCAGGTCATAAACTATCTGTATGCCGAATTGCATCCAAATCCATTCATCCGTTGCAGCGTGAAGAAGCAACAAATATACACACATACACACAAATTTATAATATTAGTGTAATTACTTCATTTTTATTTTTAATAATGAATTTGTCAATTAGACTGTTACTTAGCCTTATTAAAAAAATAAAATAAAAAATAAAATACCGCGCTCAAGCAAAGCCCATAGACCCTGTCAAGGACACGGAACCTCGCAACAGCTGCGTACAGACTGTTCTGAGCAAGCAGGTACTGTAAGTACATGAGTAAGTATGAGATATTTGTTCATGTGCTATAAGTGTGCATTGAGACTTCTTGGCGGGTAAGTGAAGAGTCATGTCCGCGGTTTTGTTTTGTTTTCTAAAATTTGTGTTATGTCGAATATTAATGTGAAATAATGGTTGATTATCAATTGTTACGTGTTCGTGAGTGTACATGAGTGTTGGCAAATGAAACAAAACAGTGCAACGTCACTTTTCAAATTCTCTAAAAAAGTCCGCGTGAGGACTTAGTAAAGCCCCACATCATAACCGAGATAATCGAGGGGTTGGGAGGTAATATAATTTCTCACTTCCCATTTCTATTAAGTATCATTCATCACCATCATACAGGAAGAAAACATTGTGTATTTATGTATTACTTGTTAATATTTATTGAATTGTTATTATTTTTTATTATTATTGTTACATGTTGTATGTTTAATTGTGTGTTTCGTTATGTGATTCCAATAAATGTCTTTTATTCTTTATACTTGTAAGAAAAATACTTTGGCACTGGCTAAATATGCTAATCGCACGAAGCCATCAACTAAAGGAAAAAAATTGTGCGTCGCTCGGAGCGCATTTGTTTGAAACTTACCTTCTGTAGCCTCCTTGTTTTGTGCTACAGTTTTTGTACTTGAGGACGCGGTCCATGTTTTTTGTCGCCCTATTGTTGCGTATAATTCAAACATTTTGCGTATCGTATCTGCGTTGCATCGTTTAGGCGTGGATCAATTAAGACAGTATGTTTTAGACGTAACACTCAACTTGCCAAGTATTAAATACGTTTCGGTAATTAATTAAGTTGAATTTTGAAAAAAATGTTTTCTTTAACAGTTACAAATTAGTATTTTTTTATTATACTAATTATTACAAATTACAAAGCAAATATCTACTGCTGCGATTATAACGACTGTGAATAGCAAAATTAGAATAGAATAGAATAGAAAAAATCTTTATTTTGTACAATACATCACACATACCCATTAGAAACCATGCAACTAAAAAAAACTTGTTGACGCACTCAGAGATTTGGTAGGTACTGTGACGATCTCATAGTGGCCAAGGATTTTTAGGCCAATAATAATGTATATCAGGCATCCTGGTTACGTCACCATTGTGACGATCTCATCTTTTGATCAATTAAAGGATAATTAGACCAATAATAATTAACTCATCCTAATCATGGCACCATTGTGACGAACTCATGTGACCAAGGATATTTGAGTTTAGGAAAACAAAGATAGTCTTTGTTATTGGCATGTGAAGTCTAGGGTAGGACCATTCTACGTTGTGTAATTTTTTTATAAATAAGTAACTCAAGATCTTTATTAGGCAGACAAACTCTAGTTTATATTGTTCATTTACTAATTAATTAATTAAAGGGGTAATGCCGGAATTTGGCAATTTATTTGAGTCCTCGGGTGTGAGCACAACTCAGTTTCTAATAAGGGAGTAATTAATTTAAACTAAGCGCCCCCTCCTGACCTCCCTTGGACGCACCTATCCTGCTGCCTCTAGGTCAAACACCCGACCAGGCCCACAGGACCCAAACAAACCTGGCCCTATTCTAATTCTATCTCTCAAACCATCATCATGAAGTTAGACATTTAACGCGAAAGGAAAGAACGATAACAAAAGACTTTGAATATCTTTTACTTAGTAACCTCATTTATACAAAGTGGTGCCAGCGTGACCCTGTAGAGTCCCGCCCCGTCTGCCCCGTAAGACGACAACACAGCATCCAGAAATATAGTGGCTGATGCGATGAAAGGTCCACATATATAATTCTGGAGCTCTCCTGGAGATGAACTAACAAAGCAAAAGATAAACAAATAAAATAATATAAAGGGGACATTACAAACATTCATCTTTTCATACTTTTCCTATTTCTAATCCTATGAAAGAACGCGAGAGGCTTTTGAGGAATGAAATGAACACTGTATGGTTGGTTCGAACAGCGGGTAATCTATCAGCATGTGTCGGGGCTCTACCATTGAGCTATTGCCTTGCTTGAAGCAAGCCAAAGGGGAATCGAACCACCTATCACCGCGCACTACCCAGTAGACCCCACTGACATGTTACTGTCACTAACACGGATACAACCATACCTGAGCCCATAGGTCTCTAAGCCTCGGAAGTTGTCAGTATAAATTGTTAAATGGAATTGTGATTATGAAACTTATAGTGTTTACATACTTCCTTTCGAAAATAATTACTCTTTGAATTATTAAGTTGTAAATATTCTCAAACAAGATAAATCCCTAAATTTGTATTAATAAGATTTCTAATTTCTGTTGGATTTACGCGAGCTGTTTGGTGATTACGTTTATTAGATAGATTTGGGTTTGTAGATTGTAACCTAATCACCAAAAGCATTATTTCATCATTAAATGGTAAGCGGATGTGAAGAAGATAGCGTCAGATTTATGAAATGAATTCGCCTGACTAATTATGTAATTAAAAGATTTCTTTAAGGAAAGTATAATATAATGTATTAATCTAGTTAGAGTTTAAATTAAAAGAATAATCAGAAGAAAGGTAAAAAGGTTCAAAATGATTGAATAGTTAGGTTTCTAAACTACGTTATTTGAATTTCAAAAGATTAAAAGAAAAGAATAAATCTTAGAATAATATTAAAGAACGATTTCAAATTAAAAGTATTACTTTTGTTTAGCAAGAAAAGAATTTAAACTATTGTTTGAATTTACATAATTAAAATAATTTATATATTATTTGTAAAGGTATTATTTGAAATAGTTATAATATCAATTATAATTGTTTAACTCACAGTTGTTCAATTCCAAAATTCCAGAGCTCCTCACTCTTCAGCTACCACCACTTGAGTGATCAAAACCATCAATTTTGTTTTGTTTATTTACTTTTTATTCCAATGTCAAATAATATTCAAAAGGAACATTATGACTTTATTTTAAAATAGTTGAAAGTTGACATTAAACTTCAAATCTCCCTTTTTTTTATATTCAAGAAATGTCATAATTTTTATAATAAAATGTCTATATCTTTATTATTAATAATTGAGATAAATGAGAAATGACCGTCCTTTAAATAGAGCGATAATCATTACACTTACCTAGATTGATGTTTGAAAGTTAACAAATATTGAGAAATCCTCCCAATAAATGTAACTCCAAAGTCATCTTGGTTATAAATAATAAAATTGTACCGACAAATCCTGACTCATGTTTACACCAGTCTCCAGACGTCAGCAACCCCGAAGTCTCCTGCTCGTAGAGTCGTTGATGAATAGCAGACCTTGTCACTCAGCAAACCCGTAGCACACATAAAGTTCCATGTAGACTCGAAGAGTGTGTCCCGTACAAAATAAAGTAATTAAGATTTGTTCAGGATTCGGGTATTAAACTTGATAAAGGAAGAAATCATTAGGGGAAACCCGAATAGAAAGTATTTATTAAACCAAATGAATATTATTGTCCTTACCATGTAATCTTTTATTATTTATTGTTCCTTGGTATTAGATTTTATTTATATTGGTCTCCAATCATTTCATTTGATTAATTGAACCTAAAGAGACAAACAGAAACAAAGACACACAACAAAAACTACTAAATATAATACCAGATCCTGGGATATGAAATTCTGATTCTCCTTCTTTATTATAACTGTCCATGTCAAAGCTTCTTCCTTGAACTTAAAATATTATATAAATAGAATCTAATAAAATTGTATTATAAAATAAAAAGATATTCCCAAGCATTCAGAATTTGTATTAGTTTGTTCTCCACCATTTATCTATCCTTGACATTAGCAAAGGGTTATTAAACTCAACTTGAAATACTTAATAAGTTCTAAAATTAACTATTAAATTAATCATTCATAAATATAAAGGCTTTAGGAACCCTTCAGTGATCCATTAGACCATAAAAGACACTTAAAGAGTCATAACAAGGCCTACAATCCTCCATCCAGCAAACATGTTCTTTTTCTATTCACTTATTGCTTTAAGATGGCTGCTATCACTCTCATCTAATTCTCACGTAATTTTTTACAACTTTCTTCCTTCACAATTTTCCTCTGACTACGTCAAAATCATATTTTTCTGACAGACTTTCAAAATTCATTTTCTCTATTTCTTTTAAATATCTCATTTAATGTAAAGAGGTTTAACTAATAGAATTCCAAAATATAATGAGATTTTTACCAAGCAGTATTAAACTCTTTTCTATATTAACAATTAAGTAAATATAATTTATTAGAGAATACGAATTAAATTAATAATGAGTTTTCATACAATTTAGTATAAATAATAGAAAGGCTATCAAACTTCAGTTCGTTACAGTACCTTTAATATTCCGTTGAAAAGAGTAATTGAAAATGGTATTTTTAAAGACTTTTTATCAATGAAATGTTTAGGAAAGGTTGAGTTACAACTGTCTCTAAATGCGACGGTAAGTAAATTTGAAAAAAAACCTTAGTCTATTTTTGCAATAACAGTTCGAGCCACGTTCGAGCTAACATTGTCGCTCGGGTGCTGCTGCAGTGACGTTATCTCACTTCGTCGCGTACAGGGCTTAAGAGTAAGCTGCGGCGGCGCCCTTTATTTATTTTTGCAGCCTCATGTCAAGTCCACGCTCCCGCAGGCATTTGTCTGACGCGCCACCGCATTATCTGTCTCTCGGGTGAGACGTGTGGGCGCTAACTTACCCATTCTGCTTCGCGAATGACAACGCTACGATACTGATGCGAAGCGATGCGACACTATGCGTAAATAACAACATGAGCCGCATACAACCCACGTAAGCATTATCTACTCACGGGCACAGAACAAAGAGACTAAACATGGCAATTATCTACTCACGGGCACAGAATAAAGAGACTACAGAAGGCAAGCTTAATAGATACCGCAATCGAGCCACGCATACATAGACACGTATAAGTGTACATACACATACACATTTGCAGACAAATGCGTGTGGAAATAAGTCGCCTGCACTGGCTTGAATATTAATAATATTATTAATGTGTACAAAATTGTACAAAATTTGTATATTATAAGTATATGATTGTAATTTGGTTGAAAAGATGGAGAAAAAGTCTAAATATTTTTTTGTTGTTTTATGATTATAGTTTTGACGTCAATAAGTGCCTGTGAAGGCTTATGTTGAATAAAATGATTTGACTTTGACTTTGACTTAGACCCCTTGTACGGACACGGACCTCGGAGCACTTACATTTTAACCAGACATATAGAACGCGTATTCCGAGCACTTTTGCGATACGTTCAGAAAAATACGTCATATTATAAACCCTTATTCAGAATGTGTCGTACTTTCAATGATTTGTTACGCTTAGCGCTTTGATAGGAATGTGGACGTTTTTAGTAGGTTTCCTCAATATAAATAAATGGTCACTGATATAATGAAGGCTCAGTGAAAAAATCATTCGTGTAATCGGTCGTTTTTAAAAGATATATAACAAGTATTTTGTTCATATATCGAAGAATACAAGGAAACAGCTTTCATTAGCAGCATTCAGCAAGCCAGCCAGTCTCAAGGTTCCATTGCAGCAACGTATCACTTCCTGGTTCCTCGGCATCACTCTAAAAGTACCGTCGCATTCCTCCACACGTCTCGACTCACCGCAGTGTGATCGTAATAGTGTGATACTGCCGCACAATTTATGAAAGCAGTAAGAACAACTTACTGTGTTTGTGATTGTGTTATTTGAGGTGCTGACATTACGATCTATTTACAAATCATAAAGAGAATGCAGTAAATACTTACTGCATTCTCTTTATGATTTGTAAAAAAATATATGGAGTCGGAAGCGCGCGCAAATTTAAAGTCGATATTATGAACAAAACGTATTATTATTTTAAGTGACATAAGGTGTCATCATTTTAATATGGCAAATGTCTTCTAATAAGTATTTATTGCATTCTCTTTAAGATTTATAAAAAAAATTACGTCATTGTTAATTCTATATTCTATTTTATATTGTAATATAGATTTCAACCATTTCGTGTGTAATGTGACTTTTAAACTATATTAATAAATAGTTACTGCTGATATGTCTCAATAAAGTGCAGATCATTGATAATTTTCAGAATATAATGTTAAAATTACTCGTTATGTGCCTGTTGGAAAACACAGCATCGCATTATGAAGAAGCAGTGTGCACTTACCTTTTAGGTTTACTTGCTACCGTGTGTAACTAGGTCTTAGTCTTGTCCATAGATCTTGTTTACAATCTTGATGTTGTCTATGATCTGTCACCGCAAGGCGGGAACAGGCCTGTCAGTGTCATTGTTTGTGTTACTCGAAGGCTTCTAGAAGAAATACCTAATATGCATTCAGTTGGCTCTTAGAAATATTCCTCCCACAGAAACATGTTTATTTGATCAGTCTCGACTTAATGCTTTAATTCAAAACTTTGGTGGTCCTCAACAATGGATTCATTCAATAGGAATTAAAGAATTCAAAAAACCAGGTACGTCTCTTAAGAGAAAAGGACCAGATCCTCCTTCGTATCCTAATACTAGCTCAGCCCCATAAAAGTTTAAAAATAAAGTTCTTCGGAGGAATTTTCATCAGAACAACAATTTTAAAACTAGGGGTAAAGGTAAAATAGTAGGTAAAAGGTCTTCCTTTCGCCCCTCTGACCAATATAAGCAATGACTCCCAGCGGGGGTTCGAGGGAGGAAAATTACGGGATTTCAGAAAGGAATGAGAGGAACTAGGAGCAACTCCCTTTATACTAAAGACAATACCAGGGCCTCGGATACCTTTTGCTCAAAGACCACCCTTAATGTACCCTTCACCAACAGTAGCTTGGAACTACAGTACAAGACTTTCAGTTCAAATGACCTCACAAATCGAGGAACTGAAAAGACTTGGAATTTTGAAAAGGCCAACTTCTTTGACACCTGGTTGCTTCTCACGAATGTTTCTCGTGAAAAAGAGCGATGGTGGCGTCAGACCTATTTTCGACCTTCGGGAGTTGAACAAATTTGTAATTACAAGACATTTTCGCCTCATAAGCCATGCCACAGTTCCAGAGTTTCTCCAACCAGGCGACTGGTTGAAAAATTTATATTTCTTAGGCCTATTTCCATTAGCCTAAAGCACTATCCCACAGACCTCTTTTGAGACTCTTTTACACCTGTGCCCCGTGTACGCACCGTTTTTGCCCAGAGGCAATACACTTCCCAAACTCCCTTTTTATATAACAAATTAAACCAGATATTGAAATTGTACCACCTGAAAACCCTCTGCTGCAAGCAGGCCTTGACCAAATGGATGATGACACAAACTTATGACGAGACTGAAGACCTACTGCATAGAAATTTATAGATAAACAATTCGCTAAACTTCTTGGGACTGACTCTCATGTGGGTGGTACTCCTTAACTGATCCCAAGGTAATAACCGTAGGGCTCACATGAGAGTCATACCATCCCAATTGCTCACACCCGCTTATTTGTATTGTCCTGAGTAGGTAACTAACAGAATAATTTAAATTAAGTTAATTTTATTAAGTTTAAAGTTAAAGGCATCAATTGGAATACTGAGAGAAATGTGATGTCTCTACCTCTCAAAAAGCAGGTAAACATTTTTGTTGCCCTGAAAAGGATGTTAGCCACAGGCGATTGCAATCTTCGGCAACTACAGTGCCTACTGGGGCAACTAAATTTTGCTTGTTTTGTGATACCGCGAGAGCGACTTTATTGTCGCCACTTGCAGATCACTGTAAGGCAATTTTCTCGAAATCAGGCAAGGGCAAAAATATCTATCCCTCAGAGGGCAAGAGACCTGGAATGGTGGCTCGGAGCCCTTTCCTTGACAGCGCCGATTCACTCGATGAGCATATCTCATTTTTTAACCACAGACGCCTCGGACATCGAGTGGAGCGCCGTACTAGACAAGAAGACCATGTCAGGGTCATGAGCTCCTCATCAGAAACCTTAGCTTTGCAACAATAAAAAATGTTTGCTGTGCTGTCTGCTATAAGGGATCAGGCAGAAAGTTTCAGAGACTCTCATGTACTTTTACAGACATGATGATGCCTATACATATGAAGCCTATTCTTAGGGCGTCAGCTCTGGTTACTGGACCAACTACACGTACTTTAGTTTGCTGTTGAGTATTAATACTGTGTGAAAAAAGATAAAGTGTTGAAAAATTCCACGAGCGGGATTCGAACCCGCACCCCATGACATGGCAGGTCAGGTGCACTACCAACTACGCTACCGTGGCTCAATCCATCTCGCCAAAATTAATCAACACTATCTACTCTGTACTGTAACCCAAAGGAGCCCTATTCAATGTCGACAACTACGTCATCACCATCCGATCTTAATATTTTTCAAATATTAAAGATCAGCATGCATGCCTATGAATTAGGCATGCTATATTTTATGATTATGTATAATACAAATACTAAATTGCATATCAGAGATTCTTTTTCATGTCGTCGTAAGTATTAACGTCGCAACACAGTTATAGCGTCGCATCGCATTGTGATTTTTAGCTTTCGGTCTCATCTGGGTTTGCCAACACTGTGATGCCTATTCAAGGGCGTCAGCTCTGTTTACTGGAGAAACTACGCGTACTTAATTAAGTTTGCAGTTGAGTAATAATACTTTAGATAAAGGTGTTAAGTTTAAAATTTAATATTTTTATTAAAATACTACAAAAATTATATTTTGTTCACCTAACTTACTTTCGATAATTTCAAAAATTAAATATAATTGAGCAGCTCCGCCGGCAAATTAAAATCACTTTAACACCGTATGTACCATCCATCACACACACGGTATTTACCGGAGAATCCTGCACTTTTGGGAGATGTCGTCATAGTTAAAATTGATCACCTTACTTAGATGTTGTGACTGAGATACATTTCAAATCTGTTAGTTTAGGGGGACGTTTTGACGCATCGTCCTTTTTACAGGAAAAATTTAACTCTCCTCGTCTGTCACCAGGTCTTTATACCGGTGCCGGCGCTCTACAATGCCACCCAAATTCTCGTTTCGAATGACAAACAAAATTTTTATTTACTGAATCAGCAAACTGATGGCCTCAGGCGGCATTTTCAGCGTCACAGGACTTTTTAAAGCCAGCGAGGATCTTAAAGGGCTCCTCAAGCCGTGTGATCGAAACACCATCAGAAGTATTCTAGGGTAATTGCATTAAACGTGCCCCCGTTTCCTTCTAGGTTCTCCGAGGGGTTCGGATCGGATCGGGAGTGGAACAACCCGAGGGCGCCTCTAGGCCAAAGACGGCTAGGGTTGATCGGGTCGTGAGGAGAAGAAAGAAAGAGAGGAAGAGAGAAGAGTTGGGAGAAGTGCCCAGGTACATCTCTATTTTTATTTTATTTTATTTTATTTTATTTGGAAAACATACAGTATGAGTATAACTCAGAGCATAACTAATATAATAAAAATATACACAATTAATTTGTTTTCGCATATAGACACTTGTAAGCTTATTTGTAATCCCTAGGCCCTTCCAGAATACCAGCGCTGCAGCGGCCTCATGTCGTTGTAGCATGTGCTGAGGTTGGGCCTAGTTGGCCACACTTTGTCTCCTCTGTTTTATTGTGAAAGTACTTTGTTTTTCAATATGTATATATATTTTTGTTTTATTTTTTTTGTGAATGTAATTAGTTTTTGTTGTGCGCTAATAAAATGTATTTCTTTCTTTCTTCTTCTTTTCTTTCTTAATCCTGTGACCTGAACTTACAGCGTTTAAGCTCAATTACAAAAAGTAGGTTCTCACTCATCTATACAAAAATATACTCTAAAAACCAACAAAAAAAGAAAAGAAAAGAAAACCTAATTGAAAATTAAGGACTAAGGAACCACATCAAACCAATTATTGCTTAGAACCTGTTTAAATTTGTTAGGCTTACAATTAAAAATGTCGAGCGAAGCGTCATCAACCAGTTTATTAAAGCTATTAGCGGATCTAATGAAGAACGAATTTTTTCTATAGTTGGTGTGACAAAAGGGGACAAATAGGCTACCACGTTGCCTTGTATATCTATTAGGTACTCTAAAATTTATCAAAGACAGAAGATGTGGGGAATCTATAATAGACTGTGCTAGTTTTACAAGGGTCACAACATCTTTTATCTCTCGTCTATAAACGAGAGGTAACATATGTTGTTTTCTACACCTCGCATCATAATTGCTCTCTCGTCCTTTGCATCTAAATTGCAAATATCTAAGAAATTTACGTTGTATAATCTCTAATCTATTGATATAGATTCCGTACTGTGGGTTCCAAATCTGCGAACAATATTCGAGGTTACTACGCACATACGAGCAGTACAATCTACAGTACAGTCTATACTATACCTGGTATAGACCTGATATGAACCGGTGCGGTAGTCGTACCCTTATTGTACGAGTACAGTGTCTTGGGTCTAAGCGAGTGTACAGTCAACAGCAAAAGTAGATGATGTTTACTAGATTTCAAAATTAAGTTTCGATAGTGTAAGTCGGTATTTTCTATATAACTACACTCAAAGTCTGCAGGTACTAGTAGACACTCGAAGGTTTTTCGATGTGCGTTTAAAAAGTTTTGATTTTCATACTGATTTCATATTTTGAAAATTGATCAATCAGTTACCTTTGCTGTTGACTGTACTTGGTTAATGTAACATGTGAACATGTAGTCGGGACTTCTTGGCGGGAAATTGAAGCGTCATGTCTGCGGTTTTGTCTTATTTTCCAAAATTTGTGTTATGTCGAATATTAATGTGAATAATGGTGGATTATTAGCCGTTAAGTGTTCGTGAGTGTGCATAAGTGTTGGCAAATGAAACAAAACAGTGCAACGTCACTTTTCAAATTCTCTCAAGAAGCTCGCGTGAGGACTTAGCAAAGCCCCACATCTTTACTGAGATAATCGAGGTGTTGGGGGGTATATCATTTCTCACTTCCCATTTTTAATATCATTCATCATCATTTATGGAAATATTGTTTATTTATGTATTACTTGTACGAAAAATTACTTTGACACTGGCTAAATGTGCTAATCGCACGTAGCCATCAACTAAAAAAAAAAAAGCATGTAGTCGCATTTTGAGGATCGGACTCGCAAAACTAACACTAGGCAGCGTACCCATGTAACGTCTGATCCACTGACGTAAGACCTCTTGTAAGTATGACAGAATTAACGGAATTGCAGTAGCGCGCCCCAGCCGCTCGCTAATGCAGTGCTACATAGTTATACCACGGAATGGGCACTATGTGATAAATTTCATGTAACTTCTTGTCTAGACGAAGTTTTCTCATATAACGGGGCGGTCGACGACATTAACGGCCCGTCTGTATTTAACTTGCTACTAGTAAATTAACACTGAGTATTAAGTGAAGGCCTGAAAGTTTTCAAAACTTCTCAATTTGATTATGCAAAAGTATTCCGAAATGGCTATGCTTAGAAGGCTACGGATTTGGGCTCTTTGGGTATAGTAAGTACGTGTGAAGTAACTTTGTGTTTTTTTATTGTTTCCCCTTTGAAAGTCTTATCTTGATTCCCATTTAACCTTGATAGGTGTTAGCTACAAAATATCTAATATTAACTTTCAATGTAAGCAAATATAAGATAACATACAAATTTATGAGTTTTCAATATAATTATGTATAATTATTAAGCTATGAAATAAATATGTTCTCCTACGCCATTCTTGTGCTTTTCACGTGTTCTATATGGGAATATACATTTATTAAACACGAATACTATTATGGGTAATTGATTGAGAAACCTTGAAAGGTAAAGCATGATCAGAAGTTATACAAGAGGATTGGACGTTTGGGGAATTGGACGTTAGAGGATTGGACGTTTGGGGAACTGGACGTCAGAGGCCAGAATGTGACGATGACGTCGCTATTATGTTCCTTTAAAGTATTCATTAACCACTAGTTTAGGTTAAAGAAATTCGTGAAAATGTTTTTTTTAAGAAATGTTTATAATAATTATATAAACTAGATAATGCTTGAATATTTTTGTATCTTTGAATAATGTTATTTTCTGGACATTTTAAGGACCTCATGCTGATGCTCACTGCTCAACAATAACAGCTTTTTAAAATCACAATCGCGAAACAATTAAAAAAACCCCGTAATTATAGCAATTACCGCCGAGGCGCGCATTCTTGGCGGGAAAGCAATGAGATATATTTGCAGATTTCATTTCTTTTTCTTTTCTACAATTTAGGTTTTTTTTTCGAATATTAAGGGTATATAATAGTGAATTATTAAACTGGAACGTATGTACGTTCGTATACGTATACATCTAATACCTCGAGCAATTCTTGTATATTATAATCTGAATCTCGGAAACGGCTCTAACGGTTTGCATGAAATTTAGAATGCAGGGGGTTTCGGGGGCGATAAATCGATCTCACTAGGTTTCATTTTTAGAAAATTACAAAAAAAAAATACCGATACCGGTCATCCAAGTACTGTACTGATATGTATGTACATGAGAGCCGCCATTTCTACTCGTAGTGCGACTAACAAAAAGGTTAGCCTTAGTTGGAAAATCATAACCTTGCAAACCAAACACCGTTGCAATAATTGATTAATAGTGACATCGTTTTCTTTGGTTTTTTAGATTTTTGCACCTACCAAAGGCTGGTCATAAACACTTTTCCTTTTATATTTTAATGCCGTTAGTCGGCATAAATTGGGAGAGTCAACTAATATTTATTTAAGCGTCGGCAAAAGAAACGAACGAAACCGAGGAAATTTGAAAATGACATTATAATTAACTGACCGAACTTGGCGAACAGTTCAGGCGTTTGACGTCGTTTTAAATTAGAAATCTAGGTACCCCCGATGCTTCCATTAAGCTTCGGTTCCATGAAATACTTATTTTTTAAAAAAGCTCGCGCATTTTATTTTTGATATACTTTATGCTCAACGAAGTCGGAACACAAAGAAAATAAAGTTTTATTAACCCGCCAGTGGTGACACGTTTATTTTTAAACATTTATGTTCTTTGACAATAAAACATATTAATATATTTCATCATCTCATTTCGTTTATTTTTATACTACTCATAATGAATAAAATAAAAATATCTATAATTATTTATCAAAAATTAAAAAACATCGAAGTCGTATTTTTTCTGATTACATCAGTTATATTAATATTTAGACACAAGAAACTCTCATAAAATGACCAAAAAAGACTATTAAAAAAATAGTCTTCAAAAGCTATTATTCTTTAGTCAAACAAATTATTTCTTGTATTTGTGACAAGTGTATTTGGTTTTCTATTTCTCTTCCAATCACACTCATAGCACTGGCTTATTTTTGAGGTACAACCGTCCAAGGTGTCTTGTCCATCTTCAAAATTATTAACTGAAATTAAAAAAAAAACATGCTTATCAGCATGCATAGCTAATCACAGGATAAATAATATAATAATATTGAAAAAGAGTAAGCAAAAAATTTATATAGCCTTTTCAAAATTCAACTATGACTATCTGACTTACGTAATTAATCAGTGACCCCGGTATAACGCACCGTGTTAAAGCCAAATCTCCAGAATGTGTGCCTGCGTCAACGTCGAGGGGCGAACGAATGGTGGTAGAAGTGAAATGCGGCAGCTACTCGAAATCACGATACAAATCGATGGCGGGTGAAAAATTTATTCCACTTTTTAAAAGTACCCGGTCTCACATACATATGCGTTACCACTGGCGGGTTAAACATATTTATGTAGGATGAATTGCATTAAAGCAAAAATTATATATTTAAAAAAAACATTGTTACCGTTTCATAGTAATATTGAAACAACCACGTTTATAATTTAATTATAATAGCAATACGAAAAAGAAACTGAATTCAAGAGGCACAGCTATAATGCTTGGTGAAATTTCAAAACATTGATGTCACATTAGTCATGAGCCCAGTCCCAATAGCGGAGGTAACTTTAAACGGCCAAAGTCAAAGTCAAAAGGTATTTATTGCCATTTATTTTAGGTACCCATGCTATTAAGAACTCTGATAACTTACATCTTGGCTGATATATCTAACCTAGACCTTACCAGCCTTTTTGAATTCCTAATATCTGAAGTGAAGATAAGAATACTTAAAAAACAAGAAACACGCAAGTTTACAAACAAATTTAAAAAATGCTTTCATAAGGTATAGGCAGAGAATTTGCAATCTTGCACGCTCCTACACAGTTCCCTTATTGAAATGGCATCCACCAACCTCTCAATTATCATACGCATAATGTGTTCTGCATAATCATCGCATAAGCATTTAAATACAACGAACCAAAAAAACTATTCATAACTACAATAAAATTCTCTGTTTTTCAATATTTAAAAATACGGCGCATCCGTTTGTATCCCAGAATCGACGTTCACGGCATTTGTGTTTACTACGAACGAACGTGACTTTGCAATGAACGTTTCGGAGCACACACGCAGTCTATCTACCACGCTGCGAATACCGAAGACGTAAAAAACAAACGTTTGGCGAATATGATTGAAAGCTTATATCTGAGCTTGGGCTTATTACGATTTGATGGTTATAGACTACGAGTAAATACGAGAATTCTTTAAAGCTCTCAAGTTTTAGTTGATTAAAAATACACAAACCCATTTATAGTTAACGTTTTCTATCAAATAGGAGTTTTTTTGTTTGCGAAGGATCTATCAGTTTAATAAGAATTCATATAAGACTTACAACGCTTCCAAGGACTAAAGCTTCCCGACAATAGAAAAGGAGACATAAAACCGGCCAAGTGCGAGTCGAACTCGCGCACAAAGGGTTCCTTACCATTATCTATAAAAACGAAACGAGCAAAAAAATCACGTTTGTTGGGTGTGGGAGCCCCCTTAAATGTTTATTTTATTCTGTTTTTTAGTATTTGTTGTTATAGCGGCAACAGAAATACATTACCTATCTGTGAAAATTTCAATTGTCTAACTATCACGGTTCATGAGATACAGCCTGGTGACAGACGGACGGATGGACGGACAGCGGAGTCTTAGTAATAGGATCCCGTTTTATCCTTTCGGTATGGAACCCTAAAAAGGATAAGAAACGAAACTTTTTAATTATAGTATTAGTTTAAATATACATAGTTGTAAGTATAATATCTACAACTATAAATTATTGTCTGAGAACTGACTTCACTATTTTATTAACTTAGTAGTTTCATATTACTGGGCGCAACCTTTAATGAGTCGCAATATTATAATATAATAAAAAGAAATATTACTTTACTTAAGTAACTTGAAAAAAAAAACCAGAGAAAAATAATTAGAAAATTATAAACTAAAGATCTATAATTATAAGATGTCCTCTACTTGTGGGCTCATGGGAACAAACATGTTTCGTTTTAAGAAACAAACAATTAATTCCTTATAGAAATTATAAATGTAAATAAGTATGATAATACCAAGAAATGTAAAAAAATATGTACTTTAATATAATTTAATAATTTATTTAAAATGTAATATATTTTTTTATATTTTTGTACTTTTTAATATGACCAAAATATACTTAGAAACTAACGGACGATTCAACGTTTTTGATTGTACAGTTGTTATCTTTCTCTACAAAATTCACACAATATGATTCTAAGGTTAAGGCACCACAAACACCACAAAGGAAAGCTAATAAGCCTCATCTTAACTTATATTAATTTATTTATGTAACAAATTAACGTGTTCTAAATAAGGGTGCGATTATAAAGTCGTCAAACGTCTTATAAACATGTTTTACCTGTTAACGTATTTTGACACCTTTCCCTTATATAAGGATAAAGCTCATATTAAGTTGATGATGCGTGTTGTGCTTCCCACGTGGGTAGGCAGCAATCGAAACAATTCCATTACGCAACTTAGGTAGGTACGCTTACGAGTGTGGACGTCTGGTTACCCTTTCTATCAAATACGGTGATAGTTTATGACAGAACGAACAGAATTGAACGAAAACACCGGACAACATAAAGGGTACGTTAGAAAAGTTTAAAGAATGAAGAAAACGTTGATTTATAATTTATCAAGCCTTTTTACATTTAAATGTTTGTTAACAATTTCGTTTACCATTTTATTAATCTATTCTTTTTTAAATTTTTCTTTGACATGATGTTTCAAAAATATGTATTTGTGTATCACATTAAAGATGGTATCTCGATGAGCTCGATGGCGCAGTGGTTAACGCGCCCGGTTTGTGACTACTGAGGTTAACTAACTTTCGCAAAGGTTGGTCATCGGATGGGTGACCAAAACTTTATCATCTCGAGCTCCTCCGTGCTTCGGAAGGCACGTAAAGCCGTTGGTCCCGGCTGCATTAGCAGCCGTTAACAACCACCAATCCGCACTGAGCCCGCGTGGTGCTTTACAGCCCGTTCTCCCTATCCAGCAGTGGGGACATATAACTGAGCTGATAATGATGATGATTAAAGATGGAAACGATATCATACTAACAAAATGTTTCCATTTACTATTGTAATACTACCTACATTTCACAAATAAAGTTTTTGTATTCTATGCGTATTTTTAAACATGTAAGTTTGTACCCAAGTGCAATGTTAAGGAACATTGCACTTACAACTAAATTGCTTTCCAAACAGTTTGCGGCTTAAGCGTCAGAGATGATTGCGATTCACCTTCGGCCGCGCTTGTCACGGAACAACATTAACAAACTTCCAACGACTACGGGACACCTGGAAATTGCCGGTGCAAAAATATTGCGAACTGAAGTTTCTATAATGCAACAGAGTTGACCGTTCATTGTAATAATTGATGTTGCAATGTTTTGTTAAAATTTGCACATAGGTATACAGTTTAGTAGCCTTATACATAACTAGCTGACTGCCGCACACGTAAGCGACAATTGATATTAGTGATAAATTAGCAATTTTGACTTCTCTAGTTTTTTTTAAATATCTTACAGGTAAGCACAGTGCTTTCATCTCACTTGATGTTAAGTAATGATAAAGACCAATTGTGGAAGCGCACTTCACCCGGGATCCTCAACTACTGAGGCACTGGCTATCTTATCTCTAGCTGCCGGAACACAACAATGCTTCAAACATTAATGTTATGGCGACATAATTAGATAAAATGGTGGTATCTAGCCTGGCGGACAAACAAGTCCTACCACCAACCAAACCGAGTACACAAACATGTACCCTCCGCTGAGAATCGAACCCGGAACCTCTGAGTCTAAACCAGTGGTCTTAACGGCTAGACGACACAGGCAGTTATCTCTAGCTAAATACGTTTAACGTTTAACGTTTAAATTAAAGCACTACTCTGGAACTAACAAAAAAAAGTATGTGTATATACTGCCGCCACAATTAGAGACGTCAATTAACATCAAGAATTATATAACACCTATGATTTTTCATTGTTAGAGAATCTTTGATTATGAGGTCGAAAACAGTATTTTGGAATGGAAAATTATAGATACATACTGCCGCAATTGGAGCTGAAAATTGACACCAATCAATTAGCTAATATAGGTAATGTTTTATATGAACAATAATAATAATAATAATATAAATAGGCTTGTAGCTGAGAAAAAAACATACTTACAAATTATAATACACTGGACAGCAAAAATAACGGGTCATTTAGAAAAACCGCGATATCTCCCAAAGTTATTTACATAGATCCCTCGTATAAATAATATGTTATAGGCAGATTTGTGACGCTTATTATACATATCAAAAGAAGTTGAATTTGAACAAGTTACAGCTTCAAAAAAAGAAATTCCGATTTTTTGAAAAATATCAAAATTCAAATTTATGGAATAGAAAATTTTCTCGCTTTTATTTCAAACCGAGCTGTCATCATAAACAGTTTTTTTGGCTGGTCACAGTATTTTGTGCATCAACCATGCACCAACATGTCGTTATCTACTGCAGAATGTACACGAATTATCACCATGGTACAAGAAGGAAGAAGTCAGCGGAATATTGCTAGAACAGTAGGTGTATCTTTATCCACGGTCCAAAGAGTACTCCAGCGATTTCAAGAGACCGGCATGAACATCAGGAGACCAGGGAATGGCAGGCCAAGGTGTACAACTACACGAGAAGAACGATTCATCGTGAGCACTATGTTAAGAAATCGACATCTTACGGCTGTTCAGGTCCGAAATAGCCTTCAAGGAATTCACCACAACAATGTAAGCTCTGACACGATCCGGCGGCGACTTCGGGAAGCTGATATAAAGTCTTATAGGCCAGCAAATGGCCCTAAATTGCTCAGAGAACATCGAGTTGCCAGGTTGCGGTTTGCTCGAGAACACGACCCATGGCCAGGAAGATTGGTCCAGGGTTATGTTTTCCGATGAGTCAAGATTTTGTTTATTCGCACACGATGGGAGACGAAGAGTATATAGGCGACCAAATGAACGTTATCGTCAAGCGTGTTTTGTGGAAAAGGTGCCATTCGGCGGAGGATCAATAATGGTTTGGGCTGGGATATCTTCAGAGGATCGTACGGAGTTAGTAATTATAGAAAACGGTTCTCTGACAGCTCCCAGATATGTAGAGGAGATTTTAAATGAGCATGCTGGTCCTTTCTTGGTGAATATGGGTGCAAATTCCATTTTTATGGACGATAATGCGCGACCACATACAGCACATTTGGTCAACGCGTATATTCAAGACGTCGGTATCACCCGCATGGAGTGGCCAGCTCGCAGCCCAGACTTAAATCCCATAGAGCATTTATGAGACGAGCTCGGAAGATGCGTTAAACAACGCTCTCCAGCTGCAGCTAACTAACGTGAGTTAAGAAGTGCGCTAGTAGAAGAATGGTCAAACATAGACCAAAACCGTATTAGAAATTTGATTTACAGCATGCCACATCATCTTAATGAAACGATACGGGCTCGTGGAGGAAATACAAAATATTAAATTTACAGAAAAGCTTTCATTTTGCAGATTAACTGTGTTGTATATTTTTGTTGTCAAAACTTAGAAGTGTTTTTTTTTGTATTTTTTAGTACTTAAATAAAATTATACAGTTTACAAACGTGTTATGTATTTTCTTTTATGTATAAGTCAGTCATCTATAACATACTACAGTTTCACTAGTTTGTGTTGTGTAGTTAAGAAACTATCACACTTTTTATAAGCGACCCGGAATTTTTGCGGCCCAGTGTATTAATGTAAAAGCATTAAGTAATAATTTACGTTAATATTGCAGTAAATCGTTATTATTGTCAGTAGACGTCTCTGGCTGCGGCAATGAATGTTATAACTATCCTTCGTCATTATAAAACGCCCACACAATACCACTTGTTAAGTAACTTTCCAATTTATCCTATAATATCGAAAAAACCAAAACAGTTTACTTTAAAAAATATGCAAATATAGGTACTAATATGTATTATGTTATAATATCGGTCTTTTTAATTCTCAACTACACAATTCAATCTTTGAATAAAATTATTTTTGTTTCTAGATTCAATTTACTGGTTTGAGCCAGTAAATTTATTTAAGAAATAGAATAAAGAATGTTAATTTGCATAATTAATGCTTAAAGGCTTAGTTCCGTTAACGTGGCTTACATTTTCCCTCTCAAGTTTCCCCTTTACAGGCATGTTTTGTTATTTCTACAAAATTTAAATACGGCAATCTCATCATTTAACGATCGTGAATCAATTTAGTCATAAAATACCGTTTTGATTTGTAAATTAACCAAAAAGGTTGAATCATCGAAGCATCATTTTTTTTTCGTAATAAATTTGAGTATTTTTCTTGAAAGATGAAGAATAACTATTACATTATCAAATCAAACGTGGTACTTCGTATACCACACTGCCGTCTCTAACTTTGCATAAAATCCAATACAATTGAAACGACCGTATTAAACGCCGGGACATTATCTCGATTAAACGGGAAACAGAATCGTTTATCTAATTGAAACTGGACCCTCCAAGATTCAATGCTTAATTCTTTTATCTCCCAGATAGGTATGTTAATAAAAAACACTCGCGATGCTCCCCCCTATTAAATTAGAGGAATTCCGAGAAAAACATTTTTTTCGTGCAGAAACTTTTATGTTTTTCGTATTGTTTCATGTTACTTGTTCACGGCTGCCTACCATAATTCTGAACTCAGTTACACTCTGAAAATGGTAAGAACATTTACTTTTTTGATACCACCTACTTTAGCTTTTTTTCATTCATAAGTAATACTAAAAGGCTTTAGTGTATGTTACGATTCGGTAATAATACGGCGCGTTTGGTAAACTAAATGGTGCATATTACCACAAACATTATCATCACTACATTGTATAAAACAAAGTCACTTCCCGCTGTCCCTATGTATGTATGTATGCTTAGATCTTTAAAACTACGCAACGGATTTAGATACGGTTTTATTTATTAGATAGAGTGATTCAAGTTTTATTTGTATAAATACATGCATAAAATAGTAGAGAAACACTGATAATTTTAGAGGTTTCACATTTTTTTGCGCTTACATTGCAAACGCTGGCTGAAACCTACGAGATAGATCAAAATAATGTACTACAGTATTGTACACCTTAAAAAGTCCGCGATGGTATATGTCTATCTCTTAAGGATAGCCCACAATAATAATTTTTATCCCTTACTTTTTACGAGAAATAATAGCTTATTTACGAAGCGATTTTAAGCAATACAGCAATCCTTATCCAATTAAGTACCTTAACTACATTGTGCATTTAATATAGATCAATATGGCCCTTTACAGCATCTAATTTGATTTAATATTTTCGAAGATATCACAGATTTAAAATGCAGGGACATAGCGGTTGCGTGTATCAGCATTGCACCCGTGCGAAGCCGGGGCGGGTTGCTAGTAAATTATAAAGACTAGCAAAAAGACTCATACTTTACGTACGTGCGTACGTTAAAAATCGCTCAGGACGACTTCGTCATTTTCTTAAACTTGACACTTTCCTAACTTGTCTCTTTTTTAACTCGGCTCTTTCTTAGTTGGTCTCTTTCTTAAACTTGACACTTTCCCAACTCGTCTCCCCTCCGGACGACTTCGTCATTTTATTAAACTTGACACTTTCCTAACTGGTCTCATTTTTAACTCGGCTCTTTTTTTTAAATATACTATCATTATACAATCACATAAGGGGAAAGAAGAAAAACAAGTTCTTTAGTATGAAGTATTATATTTATTAATTTTTTCGAATTTTTATAATGCGTAACCGGCGATCTTGTTAGTTGAACCTTAACAGTTGAACCTAGGTGAACCACGAGAAAAAAAATTGCCCGTAGTTTACCTAGGTGAACTGATCCGATGGACCACGGCTAAGGAGAGAGGAAAAACAGCGACTGAGAAAGAGCCGAGTTAATAATGAGACGAGTTATGAAAGTGTCAACATTGCAAAAGAGACCAACTAAGAAAGAGCCGAGTTAAGAATGAGACGAGTTGGGAAAGTGTCAAGTTTAAGAAAGAGACCAACTAAGAAAGACCCGAGTTAAAAAAGAGACAAGTTAGGAAAGTGTCAAGTTTAAGAAAATGACGAAGTCGTCCTGAGCGACAATAGTGATGTTGACGACAACAACAAATAATTCCAGAACATTAAACTAATAAATGAAATCATGTAACAGATCTTTTAAACATGGACCTATTTTTTATTTAATAAGCATGAATTTCTGTAAGCTAAAAAGTTAATAGACACTTCTTAACAGACGGAACAAAATAGTGACGTCATAGTTCACCATTCCCATACAATTTCTATTTAAAAATCGTTTTGACAGTTGCGTAAAAAGTTTATTTAATGACTAACCAGTCAGCTACCCAATTAGGTTGGCAATAGTCATCAATGACGTCATGTTAATTATAGCATTGTGTACAACGAATCCCACCGAAATGCTAACCCAAAACAATTCTCTGTTTCATCTGTGGACATTTATCTCAAAGCGGAAACAGGACCCAAACCACAGAGTTAAGCTTAGTGGGCTGACAACCTTGCTCTGCGCGTAATCCACCCTGTATCGACGACAGGACAATTCGAATCCACTTCGTGTTAAATTTCCCTCGGCACCGTTTGGATACCAGAATTTATGCCAAAGTCGAAGTAAATTTTTATTTAATTAAAATAAATTTAAAAATAAGTGCACACGCCTGCACATCACACTACCACAAACTGTCAAAACTCCTCACTAGTTTGCACTAGTTTTGACTTTATGTATATGGCATATGGTTGAATATTAATCGCAGAAACTTGTCAGTTTTGATAAGAGGATGTGCGGTGCCTGTACTTTCGAATTTTTTACCTACTACCCATTCAAGGACATCTATGTCTGTGGAGAATGGGCGCAAGAAACTGCACAGATATTAAAGAAGTAACGACAAATAGAGTAAGTCGGTACCAATCATACATAATTACCTACAATTCATTTACAATTACGTATATACTTTCAGGAGCCCGGAATTACAAATTATGTTAATATACACATTTACAAAAAAAGTAATTATTAACGGGATTGTTACCATGTTTATTATTTATGAGTATCCGATATTAGATATCCGATATGGTAAGAATCCCGTTAATAATTACTCTATTGCAAGTGACCATGATAGTTTAAATAGTTATACAAAAAAAGTGTTCTAAAATTATCGTACAGATGACTTGGGTACGTACCAACACGTTTAAAACTGCAGACTATAATATTGTCGATGCGATCCAGTAGTGTAGTTTATTTTAGAGCAGCAAATGAGAAAATTAATAAAAAAATCATATTCATAATCGCGTTACCGTGTACGTCGCCATAAAGCTGCCTCGGGGCGTAATAATAGGGACACGACCAGTAATCCGAACGAAAATCTCATTAATATCCAATTGCTTGTTTTTTTTTGCGTTGTAGGTATTTGCAAAATGGCGGAACTTGTACAGCGGCGACTAATCGGTGATACTGAATTACTTGGTACTCGATTGTAAGAGGATCTTAATTAGGTATTTAATATCGATAGCGTCTGATGAGTAAAATATTAAAATGATTAAAAAAAATATTTTTTAATTCAAAATGAAACGTGCATTTAATAGAGATGATAGGTACGTAAGGTGGTGGGACTTGAACCCACGAAGAAAAATGGCACAACAACGCTGACTTACTGACTGACATTATACATGGACCTGTGAAAGTCGACAGAGAAACCAATGTCTCCAATGTAGCTCAGTTGGTAGAACTGTCGCTCGTACTGCGAAAGGCCGTGGGTTCGAATCTCATCTGAGGTAGACGTCTTTTTCATTCAGTGCAATTTTCAGTGTCATTGTATAGTAAATTATGATATTAGTGCAGTAGTGACATTTAAACGTTGTTCTTTTTTCAAATGTTGGTAGCCCAAATCTTAAAAGGTTGACTCCACGCAGTATCTACACGCCCTTTTCTTTATCTTAACCGTTATACTCGTAGTATCATAAAATGTTCGGTATTCATGAGTGTTATCAACAACTAAGGTGACGCGGCGCGGCGGGTGGGAAGGAGCTCGCCCAGCCAACTTTACGAATACATTATCGGAGTGGAATTGAATTAATGTTCCCCTCTTCCAACGTCTAATGGTACACCTCACTTACCTTCCAACTCATTATTTCAACAAAAAAATCTGTAAAAAAGAAAACCTCTCAAAGACGCCTTTTGCATTTGGCGAACTTTCCATTCTGTAATCCCGCGAGAGCTGTAGATTCAATAGAGCGAATTATAAATATCATTTAAATGTGTCATTTTTCTTCGTGGAGGCTTCCTTGTGAAAAGGTTAACGAGCGCTTGGCCGGTTGTTGGAACACTGTTTAACTAGGCATATTTCACGGATTAACCTTAGCGAACATTTCAATCCTTTGCTCAGTAATTAACTCGGGTTTGATTGGAATTCTTCAAAAAATTCAGTCGGTTTTGTGCAATGCTATTTAGGCTTTCCTAACGTGCTTCAAAATTGAAAAAAATCAACTTTTTGGTATCTAATAGCGATAATGGATATCGACGATTACATGCTAAGAAAAAACAGGTACAATAAATCTACCACTGTTTTAGTTTTCATCAAATCAACGCTCTATATCTTTTGAGTTTTTTTCTCAATCTATAATTAGCGAACATTTCAATCCTTTGCTAAGTAAATAACTCGGGTTTGATTGATTTTCTTCAAAATTTCAACCGGTTTTGAGCTATGCTATTCAACTAATCTAATGTTTCGTTTGCGTGACAATTATTGTCTATTTTACATTATGCGATGGAATGGGACAAATATTTGGGTGTCATTTTAGGTATTAAATTGGTGCTTAATTGGAAACGCAAACCACTTATACTTTAAACACCCAGATTGATACTTTATCCGGTGGTTTAATTAAATTCCGTAAATCCTGTAATGACTAGCAATCGACCTGACACAAAATTAGTAATGTATTTTTTATGGATTTAGTTTGTCACTCAGCCGAACGAGCTTAATTAAAAGCGTATCTTCAATGTTATCAAGTATATGACAAGAATTTATTTTTACGTCTTCTTCATCAGCCTACGTCCCACTGCTGGGCTTACACCTAACACGGAAGGAGCTAGGAATATTCTTAATTTAGTCAACGGACCAAAACAGTATGCTTTTCGATCTCGCTTCGAATCGCTTCACTAGCTAATAAGTCGCGTTTAAACCCTGTATTAAATAACTCTCGGGTATAATGCAACCAGAAAGCTTATAATCTTACACGGACGTGTCTTAACGCTCAATACGGCGTGTATCTAGATCCTTACAGTGTTTAGTTTTTGTTTGTAAGCTTATTTTCTTTTTGACAAAAAAGAGGCTTTATGTTTTTTAAAAGTTTGAAATTTGTGTGTGTAATTGAATTTATAGTGTAGTATTGTATAGTTTATAAATCATAAATTCATGCTGTGTTTGCTTGTAACAGATTTTTCAGTGTGCTTCTATGAAAGAAAATGTATTCTTTATTTGTTTAAGTGTGAAAAATGTTGCCAGACCTAATAAATTAATAAACAAATAAAGTTGGCTACGCTTTTTATTTTTTCGTTGGGCTTTCTTTCCGGGGCATATACAACTATATAAAACAGATTAAAACCATTGCTCCTTAAGCTACTCTTTGTTTTAACTTCTGATTAAATTCAAGGTAGGGCCAGATTTCCCCAAGGGCCACTGACTGCAAAACTCTGAGTACCAACGTGTGGTCCCCGTTGTTGATCTCGGATTAAAAAGGAGCACGAAAGGCGTTTTACGAGAAAAGAATGACGGACAACTTCCCCAGGCTGCTACGTTTAAAGTCCTGGGTTCGATATCCGGTTAAGCTAAGGAAACGAATTAATCACTTATTGTATCTTTTAGTTGACTAGTTTTATTTCTACATTATTTCTTAATTACATATTGAGAAGATCACCATCGAGATCCCAGGTTCAGGTACGATAAGCAATGCTCGATGGCGCAGTGGTTAACGCGCCCGGTCTGCGATTTTTGAGGTTAAACAACTGTCACTAAGGCCGGTCATCGGATGGGTGACCAAAAATTTATCATTTCATGCTTCGGAAGGCACGTGAAGCCATTGGTCTCGGCTGCATTAGCAATCGTTAACAACCACCAATCGCACTGGGTCTGCGTAGTAGTTTATGGCCCGTTCTCCCTATCCACCCGTAGGGAAGGCTCGTGTCCCAGCGGTGGGGACATAAAATGAGCTGAAGTGGCAGTCAGGTGGTCGCATCTGTCGCAGAACCGATGATCGTTAGGATAGACGAATTCTAGAGTGCAGACAGCGACTGGGAAACATAATGGGGAATGCCGAAGTTCAAAATACCGAATTTCACAAGACCTATGAATGGAAGGTCGAATATTAAAATGCCGAATGTTTATATGACCGAAAGTTTATATGACCGAAAGTTTAAAATATCGAAAGTTCAAAAGACCGAAAGTATAAAACCCCGAAGATTTATATACCTACAGCTGAAATACCTACCTAGTTTTTAATCAACAAGTAGGACTAAAATTGCGGGTACGTATCATAATGTATAAAATTAAAATATATAAGTTTACAATGCATAAGTTCAAAATACCTAAAATCAAAAGATATAGTGGTTAGAACAACTAATAGCCAAAATCCATAAAGTTCATAATCCATAATCGTCCAAATACATACAATCAAAATGTATAAGTTTACAATGTATAAGTTCAAAATGTATACAACCAGTAAATATAATCCCTAATGGTAAGTTGAGAAATTGATTGAGGATACTAGCTGCCCCTACTCCTGTAGGTCACGTGATAGGTTAGAAATTTAAGACAATCGCGAAGCGCAGCGTAACGATTGTCTTAAATTTCAAGGTTATTTTTTTTTATTAGACAACAGAAAGTAGAAATTACCAAAAAGAAACTCTTTCTGTTGTCTAATAATAAAAAATAACCTCGAAATTCAAGGTTATTTTTTATTTATTAGACAACAGAAATCAAAAATTACCAAAAAGAAACTCATTCTGTTTTCAGTCTGCATGCTACGCTGCGCTTCGCGATTGTCTTAAATTTCTAACCTATCACGTGATCTACAGGAGTAGGGCAGCTAGTATTGATAGAAATTGATAGGTAAAATAAATATATAGGTAAAAAGCTCGTTGTAAAAAGTTACTTTCGATATTCTAATTTTCGGTATTTTGAACTTTCGGTCTTTTGAAAATAGACATATCGAACTTCGGTATATCGGGTATAGGTATTTCGTATTTTTGGTAATTTGATTTTCGATGTTTTAAGCGTAGGGATTTCAGTTTTAGGTATTATGAAATTTCGGCATTATATTACGTACCCACACAATGTGGGTCGCCCCGGGACCAGATGGAGTGGCTGACAGAAATTGGATGTAGGGAGCCAAAGATCAGGCTCAATGGCGCGCCTTGGAAAGTCCTATGTCCAGCAGTGGACTGCGATAGATGGATGATGATGGTGACCCAGGTTTAACTTGTGGTCCACTAGGGACCTAAGAATACTGGTGAGTGCCGTAACGGTGATCCTAGTCACCCTAGCACGGCACGTGTATCCAAGTTGATGTACATTAGTTTTAGTGGATAGGCCCTTCCATCTCTCGAATCACTGTAGATGAAGAATCTATCCGCGCTTCCCCGGGCGCGGTGGTACTCGGGCGACGAGATCTCCACCGTTAAATAGAAAAAAAAGTTTCAACTTGTGGTCAACCGTTGGGGTACAAAATATGCTCACTTTGATTACTTTGTTTGTGGCACGGCTTGTTTTAATTGTTCTTGCTTAAGAAACGAGTCTTCTTAATCATCATCCAGTTCTTCGTTATCAGCATCCAGTAGGTTGGATTTAGAGTAAAGTGCGATAAGACCCTTATCGTCACTTACCTTCAGATTTAAGCGTTTCTCCGTTATGAAAAATAAAATAAAGCATTACAAAAATATTTTAATTAAATTCAAGTACTAGGGTTTGCATTGACGCTCCTGCCTACAATCAAGTATGTGAACGGAAAACGTATAAGAGTAAATATTATCGTGTGAAATACAATTTCCAGTTTCCATTGGTGTACAAATGGAGCAGTGGTGTTTTAATTTTCAATATTTGACTGAGGAAATGGAAGTAAAGTTTAAATGCATTTTTGCGGTTTGTTGTCAAAACAACGGTTTGCTATTCAAACAGAGGGTTTAAAAAGGCAAAGCAAGCAATTTATTACTCAGAATATAGTTTACAAGACCTTTATACTTACGAACAACTTTTTATAGTTTTCTTTAACCAATTTAAATTTTTTCCTAGCTGTAAATTTAAATCGAAAAATCTTTTTGGTATCTAATATCGACAATGGATTCGGTCACAGAAGGGTTACAGGCTAAGAAAACCAGTTCAATAAACCTACTACTGTTTAAGTTTTCATCATATCAACCCTGATTGTCTTTTCAGTATTTTAAGAAACCTTTAGTTTCGAATTTGATTATCCACTCGCTTTTCTAAAATTTTGTGAACTTAGTTAGTCACACCATCACCAGCTCGTTTTGTCCCCACTGCTGGGGCACGATCCTTCCCTATGGATGGATAGGGAGAACGGGCCATAAACCACCACGCGGGCCCAGTGCGGATTGGGGGTTGTTAACGACTGCTAATGCAGCCGGGACCAACGGCTTTACGTGCCTTCCGGAACACGGAGGAGCTCGAGATGATAAGTTTTTGGTTACCCATCCGATAACCGGCTTTTGCGAAAGTTGCTTAACTCAGCACTCGCAGACCGAGCGCGTTAACCACTGCGCCATCGAGCTTTTTAAAACTTAGTCACGGGTATATACTAATAATAGCCACCGGCTTTGTAACAGTCCAATCTGAACCCCCAGCATAGCTACAACTTTTTTCCCATCAGTTGAATTATTTATTACACCTTTTTACCCAGACGGGTGACGTTTCCGTCAACTTAGGGCATTCTGCAGAAATTTAAGCTATTATTTTCTCCTCAACTCTCGGCTTTCACTGAGGGACGCAGACCCCGCTTGCATTTTTAAAATGAGCGACGGATAAAACCTTATTAAGTTGTCTGGGAAGTTCATAAAGTCTTGTCGATAACCACCACTTTTCATCTATTCTTGCTTTAGAAATTCATGATTAATTAAGTATTTTGTAACATAGTCTACACACTTGTATAGTGGGGTTGGTGCAGGCAATGGCAGTGATCAACTATCTAAACATCATCGCGTAAGTAATCTAAGAAAAAAAGTCCAAATTTAAGATTGATGTCGGATTTTAAGAGGGTGCCAAGTTTATTTATCATGTTTTTTCACCATTAGAATACGTTAACAAAACAAGAATTTGTATGGCATTGAAGCAGCGCCATACAAATTTTCGTTTCCATTAACGTTATTATCGAATGGTGATTAAAACTCGCACTCAGTACTTAGTAGACCGCACAATAGATCGTTCTCACTAAGCATTTCATCTTTATCTTTAGGTTGGGGAAAAAGCCTTTTCGCATATATTATGTATGAACTTGTAATAAAATCTCTTTGGCTATACTATTTGTATCTGACTGGTTTTGGTATCATTAAAAGTTTAAATTTTAAAGAAGATAATTCCAAATTAGAATTAGGAAAATGTGTGGTTTTCATTTGTTTTTCTTACTGTCAAGATGAGTAAATGTAAAAAAAACCCCGAAACATTTTAAAATTTTACTACAGAAAAGTTAAAAAGGAAAGCAAGCCCCGAAAAAAAAATGCGATGTTTATGGACCTAGTGCACCCAGGCGCATCTCTTTTCTTTAATAGTACACATTTTGTTCACTGGTCATCTCTAATCAAACATTAATGTTATCCACACGTGGTTTAATGGCTGTATTTAGGTGAACAAATCCACTTACTCGACTCTTTACAATGCCCGTGCATTGACCTTAAAGGTAAACCTATTTGCTGAGAACCTACGTCAAAACCGTAGCCTACTAGATTTTTGTAGACCAATCAAATGTAAATAATAAAAAAAAACTAAAAAAAATAAAATATAAAATTAAAAAAGTTATTCAGTATCATGTACTCGTATACTTTACCCTCCTTTCGGCTTAGTTCCGACTAACGTTGTATAAATCTTCTGTGCGTGTTTTTAATTGAACTTCTCTAAACGGCTGGCCAGATTTTGATGATTTTTTTTGTGTGTGTTCAAGTGGTTCAAGTGGTAGGTGGTGCTGCGATAGGGGTCCATCATGGGATATGGGTGTTCTCAAGCGGACGAAGTTGCGAGCGGGCCACTAGTAGTTTATAAAATTTGGTCTGACATAAATGTAGTGGATATCTTGCAAACGAGTTCTTTACATTGTTTTCGCGACTTGGTTTGGTGTGGATTTAGCAAGTAAAACAAGTAACTTGGGAATATTACATGTATTCACATAGGGTACATTAAGCAGAGAGTTTGACACATTTAGGGTGTCATAACATATCCATATTTTAAATTAAGAACGCTGTGGCCAGGTGTTCTCATTGTCAAAACCAAGTAGTTTTAACACCCTCCCGCAATGAGAACACCCTGTATATATGCTCCAAAAAGCGGTTAAAACATACCAATAAAAACTTAACACTATCACAAAAAACACATTATTAAAAAAAAAAAAAAACATAATAAAAACACTCACCTAACACTAACTATACACACCTAACTACCTAAACAAAAAATAAACACAACTTGATAAAAAAGGAACTGTACACACAAAAAAAAAACCTAACCTAAACCTAAAGAGCTGCAACATTTGTTGTGCTTTGGCTTCGGCAAAGGTTTGGTGAGTATATCCGCGATCATGTTTTGTGTGGGTATGTAATGTAGTTTTATGTTGTGGTGTGTAAGTGTGTCCCGAATGAAGTGGTGTCTGATGTCTATATGTTTCGTGCGTGCATGGTATGTGTTGTTGTGTGCAAGTTTTAATGAACTTTGATTGTCGGTATGTATGTCGATGGGGTGTGTGATGGTGAAGACCTCTGTGATGAGCGACTGGAGGTATAAGGCCTCCTTGCAAGCATCTGACAGAGCCATGTACTCTGCTTCCGTGGTGGAAAGCGCGACAGTACGCTGCTTACGTGCTTCCCAAGAGATAGGGGAGCCACTCATCATGAAGGCAAATCCTGTGTATGATTTTCGGTCCACAAGATTGTTACCATAGTCCGCATCGACGTATCCGGTTGGGCAGAACTGGGAGGTACGGAGAAAATTCAGACGGAGTTCTTTGCTCCCTTTGAGGTATCGAAGGACCCGCTTAGCGGCCCTCCAGTGCACCCCCCCGTAATGTGCATTGAATTGAGATAAGTACGAGACCGCATGAGCAATGTCGGGTCTCGTACATATCGCAATGTACATTAGTGAGCCGATAAGCTCCTGGTACGGAAGCTCTAAATTTTCTTCCTCCTTGGTGGGAACCGTCAGTTTAAGGCCTGGTTCTAATGGGGTTGTGACTGAAATGGCATCTGCCATCCCATATTTAACAACCAGTTTCTCAATATAATTGGTCTGGTCAAGAGAAATTTTCTGAGAGCTTTGCTCAACTCTCATTCCAAGGCAGTCCTTGCAAGAGCCAAGGTCTTTAATAGTAAAAACCTTTTTGAGTATATCTTTGAACTCGTGTTTCATGCTTTCATTTGTGCTGGCAATGAAAAAATCGTCCACGAAGACAGCTACAATTAGAATGTCCTCATCTTCTCGCCTGTAATAGAGGCAGTGCTCATTTGCCGTCTGCTTAAGAGACAGTTGACGCATAGCGTCGCACACCTTCACGTTCCAATGACGCGGTGCTTGTTTTAAGCCATAAAGGGCCTTTTTTAACAGGCACACTTTTTCTTTAGGATCGGTGGAAAACCCTTCCGGTTGTTCCATATATATCTCCTCCTCTAGGTCGCCATTCAAGAAGGCGGTCTCGACGTCCAAATGATCCACCGTTAATCCTCGATGGGCAGCGAACGCAAATAAAAGCCTAACTGAAGACAGTCTGGCAACTGGCGAGAAGGTTTCCCCGTAGTCCACTCCGGCTACTTGAGTGAAGCCTTTCGCTACCAGTCTGGCTTTGTATTTGGTAATGTTCCCACTGGTGTCTTTTTTAATTTTGTAGACCCACTTACATTTGGTAGTCTTTCTACCATTTGGTCTATCGACCAAAATCCATGTTCCGTTCTTTTGAAGGGAATCAAATTCAGCCTTCATTGCCTCAAGCCATTTCTCCTTCTGCGGGTGACCGACGACTTCCTTGTAAGTCTCAGGTTCCTGATCTGAGGTAAGGTAGAGTTGTTCCTCAAATCGTTGAGGAGCGCGCCTTTCCCTGATTGGATACCTCCTCTCAGGTTCAGGTTCTGGCTCTACCCTAGGTTCAACATCAGGAACTTGAACGTCTGACAAGGCTTCAGGAGTCCCAGGTTCACCTGGATCTATCAGAGGTGACTCTGAAGTTGACGGTTCATTCGTCACAGGTGTACCTGGTTGTGGCTCAGGGAGCTGTGGTTGCGTGGGCTGCGGAACTGGTTCTGCGTGAAGCGGGATAAATACTTCTTGCGGGTATACTGGTGATGAGGGTTGCGGATAAGAGGATGTTGATGGAGTCGACTGCATTTTGTCTTCTATGAAGACGACGTCTCTTGCAAAAATAATGTTGCGTGGGTATTGTGGATCTACTAGCCGGTAGCCTTTACTCTCGGTGGCATAGCCAACGAAGACGCACGTTTGTGTTTTCGATTCTAGTTTTGTACGTTTTTCTTTTGGCACTAGAACGTGGGCTTCGCAACCGAATGTCCTCAGGTGGGAGAGGTTGACTTTGCGCCCGGTCCAGATTTCCTCTGGAATCTTGTTCCGTAACACTTGCGTAGGCACACGGTTCTTTATGTAGATAGCCGTATTGACAGCTTCACCCCAATATGCCCGAGGTAGGTTGGAGTCTTGCAGCATGGACCTGGCTTTCTCAATGATGGTTCGGTTCGCGCGTTCGGAGACTCCATTCTGTTGAGGAGTGTACGGGATCGTGGTCTGGTGAATAATGCCGTTCTCCTTTAAAAAGGTAGACATATCATTATTTACATACTCACGTCCGTTATCCGATCGCAGAACTTTGATTCTTTCGCCAGTCTGGTTCTCCACGAGGTGCTTAAACTCTATAAATTTATTAAAAACGTCCGATTTTGATTTTAAAAGATACCCAAAAGTTTTGCGACTAAAGTCGTCTGTAAATGTTAGCAAATATAGGGCTCCGCCCCACGAGTGTGTGCTCATTGGCCCACAAAGGTCCGAGTGAATAAGCTCGAGGACCTTACTCGATTTGCTACAAGACTTTTGGAATGGTTTTTTAGATAGTTTGCCTTGAAGGCACGGAATGCATGGTTCCGTAAACTTACCTTTAAAATCTACGCCTATGCTTTTATTTTTTATAATTCGCATGGCATTCGGGTTCAGATGGCCAAGACGTCTATGCCACAGGGCGGCGGACTCTTTCGTAGATGTGTATAGAGCATGAGATCTATCAACATCAAGCCTATACATACCCTTATAGAGTGAGGCTGTCGCTATGACTTTTGGTGACGTCTGACAATCACCTGGTGAAGTGACTGTTGCACCATTTGACGTAAATGAAACGTCGTAGCCCTTACCTACTAAACTACTAACTGATAAAAGATTTGTGGCAAGGCCGGGAATATATAAAACATTGGAGATTCTATTTACACAGTCTGATATATACAAATTTACAGTACCTCTGCCCTGACTCAATAATTGGTCCTTGTTGGCCACGGTAACAGAAATGACCTGAGGAGAGAAGGACTCAAACCAGTCTTTCCTGTTGCTCATGTGAGAGCTCGCGCCGGAATCTATGTACCAATCTTGTGAACCTGTGGATGAAGGTGTAGATAAACAAAATGAAAGTGTAAATTCAGATGTATTATTGGAATAAACCTTTGCCGAATCTAACTTCTTTTTGCTTCTACAGTCTTTTACTAGGTGCCCTGATTTTTTACAGTGTATACAAAAAGGTTTCTTCTGTTTTGAAACGAGCGCCGTAGTTGGTTCATGTAGTCGGTGGGTACTGGTAGTATTTGTATTGGTGGCTGCTGGCCGACTGTCTTCCTTAAGTAGGGCTGACACTACATTCTCCGATGTCATCTTCGTGTTCGAGTGCTCTAGGGCCATAACTAGTGGCTGGAACTTATCCGGGAGTCCTGTCAATATTATTATGGCGAGGAACTCATCTTCCACTCCGGCTCCTATGCTCTGTAGCTCTTGCTGAGTAGCTAGTGCTACATTGATGTACCTTTGTAAATTCCCGTCGTACGTGTTGGTTATCAGCTTCTTCATCAGCTGTAGCCTGCGAGTTAAGCCACTGTCGGCATATGCCTTCTTAAGGCTTTTGAATGTGGCAAATGCAGTCTTGGCAGGTCGTATTACCGGGTAGATGGACTCGTCGCATGAGAGGCAAATCTTTGCACGTGCCTTCGCATCCTTTCGTTTTGCCTCCGTATCATTCGCATCGATTTCTTTGATTACCACGTCCCATAGGTCCAGATCTGTCAGCAAACATTCTATTGCGAATGACCACGTGCTGAAGTTTCTACCGTTCAGCTTGGTAAATGAAATACCTTCACCTGATGAAGATTTTGCCGGCTTCGACGCCGATGGAAATTCTCCGTTTTCCATAGCAACTTTTTCACTTTTTCGCCTATTCACGTGAAACACTCCTCACTTGTTAGGAGGTGAGGCCCATAACCACTTGGTTTGGTGTGGATTTAGCAAGTAAAACAAGTAACTTGGGAATATTACATGTATTCACATAGGGTACATTAAGCAGAGAGTTTGACACATTTAGGGTGTCATAACATATCCATATTTTAAATTAAGAACGCTGTGGCCAGGTGTTCTCATTGTCAAAACCAAGTAGTTTTAACAGTTTTCGCGGACGGCTTAGTTTTCAATATAAGTCGGCAATTGGTGCACAGCGCCCCAACTAAATGCCTGGCATATTCGTACACAATTCTTACAATAGCCGCATACAATAGAAGCGTTTAACAAAATATTTCTTGGTGAAAACCTGGTCAGTCGACACATTCACTTATTGAATCCAGTTTTATAGCAGTAGTGGTTATTATATGAAAATAGTTATAAATTAGCAATTTATTCTTCTAGCTGATAAAAATGCATAGCAAAAAATCGGCTTGATTTTATTATTACCTATTTTATACTACCTGCCAACCCAAACATGCATAAGGACAGCGGCGTGGTGACTACCTAATTGCCGATGCTATTATAAAGGTAGATACGTTATATGCATACAAAACAAGAGTCCGGAAAAATGGTCCGTAAGTTTTTGTGCGAAAATCGGGGATTTTGTAACCGGGACCGGCAACTGACTAGTTGTCTGTCACCTTCTTCGAGAGCGACTGAGGCCAAAAGTATACGTATGTCTTCTTTTGTTCTGCGTGTCTTCGGGGCGCTTGCAACGTATCTGCCGTTTTACCCGACTGCGTCAGAAAAAGGGTTATGTTTTTTTCGAGTGTATATATGTATGTACGTATGTCTTTTTCTTTGGCAAGCCCTACAGCCCAAACGAAATGGTGGATTTTAACATATGAGGTGTCGTTAGATTTTATTTTGACTGTGGGGGTGACATAGGCTATAAAAAGATCCGGAATATACTTAATAAAAAAAAAGTAAAAAGTTTAAAATAAACAAAATTATTAAAATAAAACAAAAAATCCGACTGCTAAAACAACTATATAAAAACAATAATTCATATACTCGTAAAAATCGGACTAACATAAAAAATAACTGCAAAGAGAATAAACTGAAAAGAAAAAAACAAGCTCTACGATCCCAGAATTCCATTTGAGCAATCCAATAAAACCTATAATAAATGAGTATTTATAAATACATTGAATATTGATAAATGTCGCAGACGGGGGCAATCATCAACAAAGCGGCCGCCGTTGGCCCGTGGCTAGCTCAATTAAATCCGCACTCTCTTTGGTTGGTTGGTGATTGGTGATTGGTCGATTGTCCCAACCTGCGACAACTATCAATATTCAATGAATTTATAAATACTCATGTATTATAGATTTTAGGTATCGGACAAGGAAATATTTCATGTTGCATTCAACATTGCTCAAATGGAATTCTGGAATCGTAGAGCTTGTTTTTTTCTTTTCAGTTTATTCTCTTTGCAGTTATTTTTTATGTTGGTCCAGTTTTTACGAGTATATGTATCATTGTTTTTTATATGGTTGTTTTAGCAGTCGGGTTTTTGTTTTTTTTTAATAACTTTTACTTATATCATTGGTTATTGCCCGATCTTCTTATGTGTTATAAATTAGGAAGTGGGACGTTTATGGACTAGTAGTGACCATAAGCTTGATCATATACGAGTTAGCCATATACGATAATCGTTAAGCGCTAAACTACTTATGATATCCAGCTCATTCGATACTAATCGTGCTTTATTGATTTATCCACACATAAAATAATTCACAGTTTCTTAAATGAAATACCGCACTCACGACGAGCATTCAGACCCAGTTTGCAGGTAGACGCACTACTCTTTTCCCAGGAGCATTTAATGCTTGGCTGAGCGATTTTCCCCTTCCGAGCACAGGATACTAGTTACTAATACCTAGAACTTACTTTGGAAATATATTTTTACAGCAATAACGAGGAAGAGCTTTTTGTCAGCTGAGTGCAAGTTTCGATCACGTTAAAGAAGACGGGACTTAGTTAATAACGCTTCTTGAGCTTACAAAGTAAGGCCAGGGCCACATTCGGAAGGTCAATATATTTCATTGCATAAGTTACTATTATTATTATTATTTATAATTAGCTGTCATCGGACACACTACCCGGAAGATCGGTTGTCTGTTAGTGGTCCGCTCGACTTAACGGATTTGCCGCGAGGGAAATTCAGCGACGGAATTCCCGCGTAATGTGACCCTGGCCTAGGAGTTGATAGTGTTAATCAATTTGCACGGGTCGGACATAGCGACGACGGCCTAATTGGTATGCCAAAGAGAGTTTTTTATTTAACCATATGTAACTAAGATGGAAGACAAGCAAGCGTGATACCTGAGGTCTTCGCCGCCCATGTATATCTGCACCATCCGGGGTGCTGCCAATGCGGTGCCTACTTTTATCTTCTTCTATTTGTGTCATTATCACATTCTTCTTGACCAGAAAGTTACCGATTTGGACTGCCCTATTCACATGCTTCTTGTAAAACCTCATGTTGTAGTAGTGACATGTCTTAAAGCACTTTTTAAGACATTTGCGGCATCCTGCAAGTTAATTCATTGCCAACTTTGAGAATCCTAGTTACATGCTTCTAGAAAAACCTAATGTTGTAGCTGTAATATATTGTCCAAACACAGTTTTCTGACATCTGCGGCATCCTGCGACTTTGAAAGCCCAATACACATGCTGCTTAAAGAACTTGACGTCGTAACCGTCATATATTTCTTTAAACCCAATTTTCTGATTTCTGCGATATCCTGCTAGTATGCGTTGCCGATTATGAGAGCCCTATTCACGTGCTGCTTGAAGAACCTAATGTTTTCTAATTTCGACCACTTTTTATACAGAACAACAATTACTTTAACACAATCGAGTAATCTCATGCCACCGCCACAAATTCCATATTTACGACATCTATCTGTACTCTAAACGTGTATTTAATACGAGTCCTCTTCAGTTTTGGAACAAAAACGAAATTATTTATTGCACGGGTGGCGCTGGGGAGCCCGGGACGGCGGCGGACGCGCTTCCGCTCAACTTTACAGATGATTTATATTTACGTTGTCTCCGTGTGATAAAACTTTGGGAAACTAAAACCTGCTTTAATGACAACGGCGTCGGACGATCCTGAGCTAGTGAGCAAGTGGTGCGTACTTACTGACTAGATTTAGGAAACTAACTTTTCATTTTGTAAGTTTTAAAACTTTCGCATAGTTGTTGATATAAGAGTGGTTTATAAATTATAATGCGTGAGCTTGGCCGCGTTGTGATTTATGTTACGATAAACGAGTAGGTCCTATTAAAGACGTTAAACTGGCCAAAGGCTATAATAAAATGGTTAAAAAGATAAAATCAGTATATAACGGAAATTTAAAATAGTCCTTTAAGATGCGGATAAGATAAGTTGTGGACTGTACTAGAAATAGGTGGAATTTAATAGGAATCTAAGGAAAAACGGGATACTCAACATTCAATTACCGCAATGGCGATCATCAAAATGTATAAATAGTTTAATTCACATTGACTCCCGGTATCGTCTCAATGTAAGCATGTTCTTGTCTATGTGATCTGTCTGAACCCAGGGCCTTTAAACTTCTAATTTAATAACGTGTCAATAGCGTGTCAGCAGCCTGATTTTGATTCTGCGGCTATAGCGAAAATAAATCGGATGGGTGACCATAGCTTTATCATATTTAGCTCCTCCGCGCTTCGGAAGGCACGTAAAGCCGTTGGTCCCGACTGCATTAGCATTCGTTAACAATCAGCAATCCGCACTGGGCCTGCGTGGTGGTTTATGGCCCGTTTTCCTATGCGTTCATAGGAAAGGCTCGTGCCCCAGCCCAGCAGTGAGATGTAGTGAACATGGCTTGACTAAATGATTTCCTATACAGACATGATTTCCAACACACCCAGTGTTTAGACAGTATGATAATATTAATAATGTTAGTGCTGTATGCTCGGATACCAAGTTGAGCTGAGTACTACATAGTACGGACAACAAACTTAAATGCGCAATCAAAGTTGGTGATTGTGTATGGCATCAAACAACTTCGTTAATAGTCGCCAAAACCGTGCCTCTGGCTTGGGCTGCCTTTGTGTTTACCGACAATTTACTCCTAGGGATGCTAGCATTTAACGCTGTTTCAAATATTAATTACAGTACAACATTAGTGTTGTGACATATTAGGGTGAATTTCCCGGGACCAAAAATTGCGTGGCATCGATGAAATCGGTACTAAAAAACAGTTATAATGTTCTAAAAATTTTTTCTGGTTAGGTGAAATAGTAATCTATGTGTAGCACTAAATATTTTATTAATGGGATTAATAAGTACTCCTAAAAAAATAATTAAACCTCGAAATCTTTCATTGCCGAGTTTGTCCACACGTCACCTTGACGTGTATTATAAAAATTCCTCATTGATAAAAATGTACTGGTTATTTTATATTAAAACCTAGTTTTATTTGATACGTGAAAAGTTAAAATATTGTTACGGAATACATTTATTCAAATATTTAAACAATACAACGAATAGTTAATAAAAAATCATTTGTCCCAGATCTACCTTTCTTCATCGTGTCCTAAACATGTTTAAGAATATTGTTTTATCTAACGACTTGCGTCCTCCCCCCTGTTCGCTAAACGTTGCATATCAGTGCCGCCTACGTGCTCGACGTGGAAGGACGTACACACTTGCCTGCGTTTTCGCGCCATAAATGTAAGTATTCCATTTAAATGTTACTGGACATTTTTTCTTTCATCGCCGTAGAAAAGTATAACTTCTATTTGAATAAACTGGTCCTCTTGATTAAGCATTCGATAGAACGCCATTTCTCTTATGTTTGTTTGTGAAGTGTTTATTACTTCGAATAATTAATAGACTTTTTGTTATTTTATAATTTTGTCTTGATTTTCATCGCCGTGCTTTCATTGCCGTGGTTTCCGTGGGCAAAATTTGCTATGGCAATGGAAAAAAAGACATTGCAATGAAAAAAATTTCATTACCATGCCTTGTAAAACAGTTTAGTTTCGTTGCCGTGGCCAGGTGTTTCATTTCCGTTACTTATGTTTTCATCGCCATGGTATGATTAGGCAAAGAAAACATATTTACCTGTAATACAGAAATAGTACCGAATAGAGTGCACTATTGCTTCTTATAAAACAGTTTTTTCATTGCTGTGGACGCTTGCTTCATTGCCGTGCACGCATGTTTCATCGCCTAGGTATGACATTTTTAATCTTGTATAACGCGTTAGTATTTAAAGTTATCTGCTAGATATTAAGCAAGAATACATACATTATCAAAAACTTTAATAAACGCGAATTTAAAAAAAACTTAATGATAAAAAAGTCCATGGAAATGAAGATTTTAATGGACTTGTTGAAATTCACCCATTATAAGCGTAATCATTAGAAAAGGACTCCTTGACGGGAAAGAAAGCGATTTTTGCAGTTTTGGTTTGATCCAGGCCAGTATTAAAAATAAACTCAAATTTAGAACTTATTGTCAGAAAATATTATATCTAAAAAACAAAGATTTTAAAGATAACTTGTACTACGCAATATGACCAATTGAAAAAATGTAGAAAATTATTTTTGTTATATGATGATATTTCGAGGCTCAAAAAATATACGAACAGCTGTCTCTCCATTGTTCTTTGTGCATTGTCATGTTGGTGGGTTTTATCGGTTGCCAACTTATGACAACAACCGAATTGGAATTAACGGCAAAATACGGAGTAGCTCGAAATTTTTCCTTTTGATCACCCATCTGAACGAGCAAATCACTGCGCCATCGAGTTTCTCTCATCATTGGAGGTACAAACATAAAAGTTGTGTAGCCAGACCTA
Organism: Eudonia lacustrata; assembly: GCA_947562085.1. Lineage (NCBI taxonomy): Eukaryota > Metazoa > Arthropoda > Insecta > Lepidoptera > Crambidae > Eudonia > Eudonia lacustrata. The sequence continues at coordinate 22,070,788 of OX387339.1, read as the reverse complement.
AAATTAGTTCCAACAGCTAGGTCGTATAAAAACCATTATCCGTAACTATGCGTACAAATTGCCTGGTGAGCTTACCCGAGCAATATATAACTATACTATAGTAATAGGTACGAACTGGATACCTGAATTGAATACGCTTTCCAATCATCCGTATAGCATCTCCATCTTGCCATTCACTTATTTCAGAATCCGATATGAACTTTAACATTTTCAAAATATAATATTGTAAGTCAATTTAAATGAGATTTTCTATGCTTAAGAAAAATATAAATAAGACCAAAATAGTCATAAAAGTCTCTTTGCTTATGAACAATACAGCGATCTAAATACCTAGTTCATAGAAAACATTATAAAACAATTGTAGCACTGAATTTATGCGATTTCAAAGTTTCCTGATTATTTGTTATTGTTCACATGAGAAAGCTTAAGTGCAGCAGCGGATATATAAAGGCAAACAAGGGCTCAGATTTGGTTTGTAAAAAGATTGTGTTCATTGTATACAAGTTCTGTCGAGCCTGTTCGCAATCAAGTTTAGGACGTTATTGTTATAACTGGCCTTTCATTTCCGCTTGTTAGTGTGCCTTAAATTATTATGTTCCGTGGCAAATTTACTAGCGCAGTCGCGTGTCGATCGCTGAGGTCAAGCCACTTTGAAATGGCCGCTCCTTAGATCGACGTACAAATATAAATAAATTCGTTCTGTGGAATCATATTTGACCATTGGTTCCAGTTTTAGAAAAAATATAGCAGAGGTCTAGTCAAGCCTTTCTACCTCTGTGAGAAGTTAAACTTTGGCGGAAATACATAATTATAATCAACTGATTGCTGTAACTAATTTAATTAAAACAACAAAAAAACTCGATGTTAGGGACACAGTGTATTGACAGAAAAAAGAATACCCTAAGTTACTAGTTACAAACAATTTTTTTGGAAATCTTTACATCGTCATCGGTCCCGTGCGAGTCTCACCAGCTGACAGGCGGTCTTCACGTCACGTCGAGTACACTTTCCATCTCTAGGCCACCAGCCTCACTAACTTGATCCATCGGTCGTCGTCAAAACTATATACCTACGTAACTTATCGTTTGGTATTAATAATGTAATTTTAATTAAATCAAAATTGTAATTTATATAGATTAATTAATGTTATTGGTGATATAACCGTGTTATTTAATTCAATAAATAAATTCATCAAATGTAGCAAATTAAATGCTGCTTCGGCTACGGCTGCTACGACGTGGCACCGATGACTGAATGCTAGTTCAGTATTGCAATTTAATAAGGAGCTCTTGCAGTAACTTAAGGCCCTGACATTCATGAAACAGCGCTCTCTGTTGATCTGCATATAAATAAAAAAGATGGATCCACTGGGTTCAAATCAAAAAATTTAAAAAAAAGAATTAATATAAAATTAAGATATTCTTAAGTGGCGTTTTGCTATGATTGAATATGTATTGCGAATAATACTTAAATTCCTGTTATTGAGAATTCTCTGTTCTGATGATAGCTCTGATTTCACTATTGGTCTTATTGCCATTCACCATGTTTTCACATTACAAACAGAACAAAAACTTTTTAGTGGCGCTTTACAGTTCCAAAATAAGCATTATTTCATAATAGAATTAAATAATTAAATGCAAAATGTAAAATAAAAAAAAAAAAAAAAAAAAAAAAAAATAATATAATTAAATAATATATTAATAATTTAAAGCAATTTCAATGTTTGGACTACGAATGCTACGACGTAGCGCAGATGAATCCGACTAAGCGGCTTTTGCGGTTCAACATCGAGATTTTATTAAGAGACTAGAGACTATTTCGGTATCCCATGTCATTATTAACTTTAAAGTTCAATATTTTAATTTTAATGAAACTTTATATTTCAAAAGCCTATTTATTTTGAATGAAACTGATATAAAATGGGCTAAGCGAACCTTCTAGACTCACTAGACCAACCATCAACGTTCAATATTTTTGAAACCTATAAGCCAACTGATATGAAACTCTTCAAGCTTGCATTAAATACAGAGATTTAGTAAATAAATACTCTATTAAATTTATGCGATTTGAAATGATGATGATGAATATTTTTACAAACAAAATGACGCTTGTAGTTTATGCTAAATACAAATATTTTTCACCAATTGCAATCGTTTTATGTCATATTTAACGCTAATGAATTATTGTTCACTTAAAATACGTTTAACTAAAGAACAGCTAGTAAAGAAAAAGGCAAGGACATATTGCTGCTACATTATTAAAACTTATTCAAGACTTATTTATTGCTTTAAAAAGAATTGAACTTTAAAGTCTGCAATGTATTAAAGGCGCCATTTAGGTAACTATACTTCAAATTTTTTCTACACTTCTTTCTATACTTCTTTTTTGCGAAATAGACAAAGACTTTTTAAACTGCAAACTTATATAGACAATACCTCATACTATAACCCCTTAGTTCGGATGTGTCGCTTGTACAATGAACTGTCACAGGAACATGACGAGCTGGGTATTTGTATAAGTAAACACATCGCGTTTAGATATAAAGTAAAAAATATCTTGAACTGAGATGTCCAGTCATGCCTGTCACCTGTTTCAATTGTAATAATATTTATTTACGTGCTAATGCTTAGTCATGCTATGTGAACACGCTTTTGGGTTTCGATCTAGATTAGATAATTGTATAGGCTACTATTTAGCATAAGCTACGATTTTTACCAGTTGTGTATGCCATAAATTAAATAAACAAATAAATAAATGGCATTTAATAGTTCGACGTTGACGATTCAATAGATAGAAATCCTCACATTATATTTATTATACAAAAAGTCGCAGAGTTCATTTTTTGTACTTTAAGAGATGAATTGTTGCCCTTTGTTAAGAACTAGTAACTAGTATTGCCGAGTTACATGCCTATTGTAATGTTAGGGTTTCTGTAAAAAAAATACCTAAGGAGAATACTAGAGAAAAACGTAACTTGAATTGAGTAATTAGTTTTTCTTAAACGGTAAGAAAACGTGAGTGGCAGATAGCGCCTCGCGCCGCCGCCGCGCCGCCGCGCCGTCCGCCCTAGTAGACGAATAACCAATAAATGAAAGTGGATTTAAGTAGGCAGCCAAATACAAAATAACATCTTCAAAATCCGTGACTTATTTATTTACATTACAACATTACAATATTTTTAAAATACTTTATCTATTTTAAAAAAAACATACAGAAAATTTCGTAGCATTTGCCCGTTAATTAACAGGAAATTGTCAGAATGACAAATTTAATTAAGTCCCGTAACAAGGTACGGCATAAAGTGTTCAGTGATGTATGTGGCGACTGACAATTTAAATTGCAAATCGGGCACAATCCAATTTTGTCTTACGAGCGAATTATAGATGTTCGAACACAAAAACCTTGTTGGAGACACGAAATGCATGAGCACAGTTTTTGTTATTGAATTGCTATTCGTATATATAATATCGCAACTGTGTGTAAGTGTTGTTGTGTGTGTGTATGCTTGTGTGTGCATTCGCGTATCCGTGTAGGTACCCTTGCCATACTGTCATAGTCATTGTCATAGGATTTTCTATTTAAAACAAAATTATATAATCAGTACAGTAAGTCAGTAAGTTAAGTTTTTTTCCATCCCAAGCATTTTTTTCAAGCCCATCTGGTGGCTATTAGTCATAGTTGCTTATAATGTACAAATACAACTCGATTTATTGCCTTGCAAAAAATTTGCCCCTTTTTCTTAAAGATTTTGCTGAGACAATAGTACCATATAATGGTATCATTATAAAATATCTCGAAAGTATCTACAATATAAACGACCATTCAAAATAGCATTTGAAGGCATAAAACCTCTGCATAAAACCTATTAACTGTTTATGCGCAGAAAGAAAGACAGATCGCAATTTTATTTATCAAGAAAAACCTTTTTACACAATAAAACATAGTTCTGCTAAAGTTTATCCATTACGCAGCTAAATAGTGAAAGTTGTAAAGACATTCGAAGCTTCAACGGCAGTAATTTTTTGTAAGTTATTATCAGTCTTTTGTATCTAGACGTGTTATGATGAGAAAACATTTATAATTTATAAAAGCAATTTATATTTTATTTATGGCTCTCTCTTTTCAGACAATTGAACTAAACGATTAATGAGTAACTATAAACCTGTATTATTACTATTTTTTTGATTTAGGCACCTAATTGAATCCGGTCGTGATATCTTAGCTTTCTCGATACCTGGTCCTTTTATAGATGGTTGCGTGCTGAAGGTGGAGACTGACCGAAGTGTCTAGTTGAAAGATCACTACCTTTCCAACACTGGTAATCAGTAACGTTATATATAATTATACATTTCAATTATTATATGTATAAATGTGTATGTATATGTATGTATATACATTATGGTTAGTTTAAGTTTGTATATGTATCAGTAATTAGTTTCGTAGAATAATCCCGCAAACTTCCGTTCCACACCATAGCTAGGGTTGGCTGGAAGAGATATTTCTAGAGATAAGCTCACCTAAGATGTCTTGTATAACGTCTGTTTTAATGTGTGTTTTATATGTGCAATAAAGGATTAAATAAAATAATCAATTAAAGAATCCTAATCCTAATCCTAACCCTAATCCTGGGTAGTAGGTAAAAAAATTATGGACGATTCAAAAGCACTTTTCTAAAGTTTATTTGAATAAAGAATATTTGACTTTGACTTTGACTAACGTAACATGATCGGTGCGAGCATTAACATGGTCAGTACAGCGAGCCTAGCCGTTCGCCGCAAGCTCCGCCTTGTTATCAGTCAGTTAACAATGACGTATCAAGTTAGCCGCTTTTGCTTTGTTACGATTACGTTACGATATTCGCTCCAGTCACCCTTCACCATAAGATGCCACTTGTCTCACAATTCCACATTGTACCAATGAGGTGGGTAATCACTCAATTTCTTTCCAAACGCTATTTAATTGTCTTAGGCAAAAATATGAAGATTAAACATGTTACCAAAAAAAAATAAAGATTTGTAACTATGATTTTAAAAACTATCTTTAGCAGTTTCAAAGATGAAGAATACTCGAACCCAAATATACTTAATGCGGGATGTTGATTTGTGTTTTGAAAGTATGATCTGATTAATATAATTATATTAATTAAATAATAAATATATAATAATAATATAGATCGGTCTACGCGCCAGGCAATACTCAACGATATCACCATCCCGCATGACGAGAACCTTGTGAAATCCGAGAAGGACAAGCTCACTAAGTACCTTGACTTGGCTCACGAGGTGACCGCTATGTGGGATGTGGATTCGACGATCATTGTCCCCATAGTCGTATCTGCAAACGGCCTTATAGCGAAGAGTCTCGACCAACATCTCAATAGGCTTTCGCTGGATGGTTGGATCAAGGGTCAGATACAGAAGGCAACACTCCTGGACACGGCACGCATCGTAGGAGGTTTCTTTCTCTGCAGCCTTAATCGCCGGTAGCGTGAGTCCTGCTCCGCTGCTGGCGGTGTTCTAGGTTTAAGTTTTTATAAAAGTTGTATTTTTGTATGATACTTTGTTATATTTTACTTTTTATATAACTTTTATAAACAACCTAAATCTAAGTTTTAAAATAAATAAAAAGTAATAATAATAACATATTTAATACTAATAATACTAATAATGCTATAATAATAATATTTTTATAAAGTTTATAATTTATCACATATTACTAACAAGGCGATAAGGCCCACACAAGATTCTTTATACCACTTAGTTTAGCTTATCAACGAAGTATTTTGGATGTTGATGACAGAATACCTATTCTATGTTCGTAAAAACCCGATATAGCAGTAAAGTAATTTCCTATTGCTGAAGCAGGTTGATAAGCATGCGTATACTGAACTTAAGAGGCAAATAGGATTGAGTCAAATCAGCTTACAGATTTATCGGAGGCTTCATATCTTAAGCAGAAGCTGCACTTTCTGAGACTCAGGTTACTGGCACGCGGCCATATACTTATCTGTGCCTTTACCATGAGTTCAATTCTTCAAAACTCGCCAGCGATGACGTCAAGTTCAATAAAAGCTTGCACTCAAGTGCCTGTATTATGCTTCCACCCGCACCAACGCTTGCGTGAAATCTAGTCTGTCACAGAATAGGGAATAACATGTTTTCCCAGGACAAGTTTTTTTTTTTTAGTTAATTGAGTCAATACTGGATATGCTATCTCTACTTGTGTACCAATTTTAATGACAAACGAAAATCCATCGTTGCTCATTAATATTAGTAGATATTTTTTGTGCAAAGAATCAACGCAACGCTTCCAGACTAGCTCTAGCGAGTATTATGCGTATACACTTGGTAGGGCTTTTGCCCTACCACGCATCGGGACTCCAGTCACGTAAACTAAATCTATATTTTCCACGGAGCATGAATGTAACCAAGTTTTGAGAACATCTGCTATTGATGTATGTATACGTGTGCGAGGAGAGAGAACAACGAGCCTATACTTACGCTCCGGCGTGATATGTTTTGAAGAAATACTTTATGGACTTGTTTTGCCTTCTGCATCTCAAAATTTTACGTAAAAAGTGCGTAGTCACTGTGTCGCAGTGTAGACAATAGACACTACATACGTGTTATATACTTCGTATTTATTATTTTATGATAGAAATATACTTAAAAAGAAAACATGATTATGCGTTATATCAAACTGTGTCTGTGCATACGTCGCGCCGGTCTCCAGAAAACTCCAGAGTTGGATTGTCAGTGGGAATACATATTATATTAACAAGCTGTTTTTGTTAAAACAATATATATTTAAGAGATTATTTATCGTTCAGTACTGCTTTATGTCTATAAATTTATAAAAGAGCGAAGTGTCACCAGCAGGCAATCTATCTCGCGAAGATCTACGGTGTAGTCAGGCAAGACGAAGGACCGTCCCCTTCGTAGATTTAAAAATGGATTTACAACTTTACAACAATACCGTTTAGATTTTTACGATTTACTTACCTTAAGCATAAGAATTTGTGACCAAAATATACAAGACAAACATTAAAATGATGTCCATTGCAAGTTTGCTGATAAAGAATTTAAAAACTTATGGTACCTACACTCATATATTACAATAAAGGTTCTTTTAATATTGCTTGCCCTCTTTCTATCATCAGGAAATTGAACGAAAAGATCCAATCAAATATACCTTAGTTAGTAGAGTAACGCTTACGGAAATGGGCAAACTGATGGAATCATTAATTTGTTACATCGTAGGGTAATTAAGTGGCGGGGATGATTTATAACTCGCTTAACTGTTAGTGTGGCGTCAATTTGCTTGATGTTTAGATGCGGTGGCTTGTAAATGTAATTGACTATTAGATTTATAATAGAACGGGACGTTTGATGTCAGCCCATCCATGATTTATTGGGGAATTTCGGGAGTATCTGTTGTAATATGGCTTTGGCTATGCTGTCTTGGTGACAACAATGACACAGTATGTCATCGTGTGAACAGCTCTCAAATCGGTACAGCACAGTCTGATGTTTCAGAGCATCAGTCAGCACCTTAAAGCTCCATCGAATGCATTGTGTCAATCAGTATACCAGTAGGTATGTCACTTAACCCTGTAATGGCCGTGTGAGGATTCCCACCAATATCTGATACTTCTCTTGTGACCGATGCACATTAAGAGCGTTTACGCAGCACACTAGCGCCGCCAATGAAAAAAAAAACATATCTAGTAATTAGAGATAGAGATGGTTTAGTTAAATATGGCGTTATAGTTAAAAGTGGCCGTAACGTCTTATTTAACTAAACCATAACATGTGAGGTGTTCATTAGGCGACGTAAAAATGCTAAATTACTTCATTCAAATAGTTTGTTGAGCATAATTTGATTTTCTATCTCTAATTACTAGATATGTTTTTTTTTTCATTAGTGGCGCTAGTGTGCGGCGTAAACGCTCTAAGAGCATTGCCATCTACTCCAAGTGATAAACTTGTTATTGATAAATTTGTTCCGTGTGGGAGATGGCTTGGTCTGTACACCTTTTTGGTGAGCGTTGGGCATAACAATTGGCCCTACCTGCATCTACCGAATGTTTGATCATCAAAAGCTGCCTTCGTTGTAGAGCAGCAGTTTTAAGACGTTCCATTGTCCATTCTAATCCACCAAGAGTTGAAATCCTACGGAGATAGTTCTTTGCTTGGGTTAGGTTGCATGTACAGGGCTGGTTGCCCCACAATTACGATGTTCACGCAGATCTGCTACGACGGTCAGTACAAAAGCGGCAAATTACAAGTCTATCACCATTCATTCATCATTCATCTGCAAGGCAACTCGTTCGGATCTCCACTTCTAGGTCGCATAGTACTCTCATCATCAACAGGGGGGAGGGGGGAAACGCACCGACAATAGTGTGCGACTGCCCAGACTAGACTGGGGCGTCGTTCAGTGCCCACCACGATCACGAGCTGTTCCTCTGGTAACAGTGCAGTGTGATGGAGCGTATTCGGATTTTGGTGGATATCTCTCTCCCTCGCACCCAGCATCTTAGCGCTGTGAAGGGGGGCAACGACAGAATAACCTCATTTGCCACCTTAGCCCGGAGCTATGCGTCACACATTTTCACCTGTAACAAAAAATAATAAAAAACCAACCTTTTTGTTTAGCTCTCATCCTAGAGAATAGCCAACACAAAATAATCTCTAAGTAGGGTTTGTGGCGATTAATCATGTATGTTATTTTTAATTTTTTGAATCCATAAACTAGTTTATGTATTACAACATGATGTTTGTAATAATTTACTTCATTTAGAAACAGAAATAGAAATAGAAAAAATCTTTATTTGGTACAATAAATACATTGCACATAAAAAATATATAAATATTATATTATTTTCTTATTATTGTTATACGAGTATATGCATAACAGATAAGTCTCATAAAAGTTTTTAATTACAAAACTTTAAAACGCTAAATAAATTATAAAAGGTAGATAAGTCTAAGTAATTTTCAATTTCAAGAAAGGCTTGAGAAAAATAGCCTCGAGAAAAATAGAAGAGCTCGCGCCGCCATATTGTGCCTCCAGAGGCAAAATATGGCGGCGCGAGCTCTTCTCTCTTCGGCAAATAGCCTGCGCCAACAAATCACTCGGCCATAATGCATCAACAGCACACACACGCAGGCACAAACTAACCATAGTTTATACGGGGAAAATGTCTTAGGTAACGTTCCCTCCCTCCTCTATTTTGTTGGGTAAAGTTTTTAAACAAATTTAAACGGGGATTAACGCAAACTAATTAGTAAAAAGTATCATACCTTCTTTATACCCGATGTTTCGACCGAGTTACAACGGCCGTGGTTACGGGCGGCCGTGGAAACGTCGGGTATAAAGAAGGTATGATACCGTTTTACTAATTAGTTTGCGTTAATCCCCATTTAAATTTGTTTAATTATGGAACGCGAAAGTTTAAAAGGGTAAAGTTTTTGTTCTGACGTGGCAGCTTTCTTGTCCCGATCCGATCCGAATCCTTCGGAAAATCTCGTAGGGTACGGGGACACGCACTTTTAAGTGCGTGATGCCGTTCCCTCTAGAAAACCTCCGAAGGTGATACGTTTCACACGGCTTGAGGTACCCTTTACGTACCTCGCCGCCCCCAAAAAAGCCCGGTGACGCTGAAAATGCCGTTTGAGGCAATCAGCAATCACTCTCAATAAAAGAAAAAGCTTTCTTGTCAGGAGGAATATGATGGTGTCGATGTCGCTGACACGAAAAGAAGAAGACTTATTTTTTTTATTTAATTAGTATGGTAACCAATTACACTAGATGTAATCAATTTGACATGTATTTATTGATATTGGTGCTACCAAAAAGTTCGAGGTGATTTTCAAAGATCTAATAATACTAGCTGACCGGCGCGGACTTCTTACCGCTTTGACTGTTTCCATGACAACAAAACAAACAAAACAAACAAATCATTCGTCCGCTTAAGAACACCCGCATTCCATGATGGACCCCTATAGCAGCGCCACCTACCGGGTCCAATTGTAAATCTTAACCATTCTCGAATCCACTTGAACACACTCAGAAAATTTCATCCAAATCGGTCCAGCCGTTTAGAAAGAGTTCAATGGCATACACACGCACCGAAGATTTTTATATACAACCTTATTTTTAGTTTAAACGAAAATCGAAACACGGATCGAATATTTTCATTATGTCTGGTTCCTATATCTAACGGATCGTCGCTCTACTTCAGTTACCATCCGTTTTCTTGTTACTAACAACGAGGCGTTCTTAGCGTTCCACAACAATCCGTTCATGCTTACCAGCGACGAGTGTTCGTAGGTAGGCCGATCCTCCTTCTGCCCTCACGCGTTTCGTTCCGGATTTTTTAATGATTTCGTTCCTTCAAAAACTATTTTTAAAACATAGTTTAGAATCGTAACTGTACTTTAAAAACATTAATAATGTAATAAATTACAATTTAGTTACTAGTTCGGTAATCCTAGAACGATTTTGTTTAAATAATTTATTATTCATTGGTAATTGCAACAACGTTAACAAAACACGTCGCGTCATTTTTTTGAAGTTGTCACTCATAGATAAAGTTTGTTTTTAATTGAAAGAGGAATAAAAGTTTGTGGCATCGGATCACAGCATTTTAGATATTAAAAAAGCTTTGGCCCTTATTATGGACTTATATAATCCATGCCCAATCCCGTTATTCAAATTTAAATTCATAAATAATTTTGGTTTAATTATAAATGAAACAGTTAATTATTAATGATTATTTTAATTTGTTGTTTTCGTAGTACTTATACTTTAAGCAGAAATCGATAACATTTCGGACTTAGCTAAATTGTACAAAAGGAAATTGCTGCAACATTCGTATTTAATGCAGGTATTATAAAGTTTTAGGCTTTTCCACTATGGATAAATGCAGATGAAATAATATCGTTCCTGAAATAAAACCAACATTATTAATTGACAGTTGAAATATTTTATACGTAGACTACCGGCCGTGCATTGTACCCAAAGCATAAAATCTAAAAGCCAGCAATAATTGGTTTGAAAAGGGGGTTTGTATAGAATCAGGCTTTGAGAGGGGGGGAAAGGGGGAGGGGTAGCCCCCCCCCCCACCTCCCGAACCCGCTCACCACCAAACCAAACGCAAACTTTCAGAGATATTCAAGATTAAAATTTGAGGTTAGGAAGGAACAGTCGGCGGCAGATCAACCTACCCAAATCTGTCAAATTTCTCTAATGAATATTGATCCTTATAACTAAATAATAAAGTTCAAAATTGATTGTAGAAATTTGACAGTTTTGGGTAGGTTGATCTGCCGCCGTGTGAACAAAAATTAAGTATATTTATGTGCTTTTAGGGTGAAATTAGGTTTTTTGGGTCAAAATATCTAATGCACCTAAATGAATAGCAAACTAAAGATTTCCGAACATCTCCGTCGCTGCGGGAAGTGCAGCCCCTCCGCCCTTGCGTAATAAACCGCAGGCACTCCATGCTACAGCGGGCGGGGGGCTGCTCTCCCTCCGTGCCTCCGGGCCTTTTAAACACTCTAGGGGTAGGGCCGACTAGTACCACGTGGAGTCAGGGTTGATAATTCGATTCCGTCACTAATTTTGACCCCAGATGCATCAGAAATAATACACAGAGCACACAGAGAATGACATAGCGTTCCTTTTCACGTATTTTTAAAATGAAATTTTAAAAAAACCACGCGTCTCCGGTGGAAAAAAATTTTGTTTTTGGAGAATTTACACCAACCCCTACATAATCCAACCCTCATACATATGAAAAGCCTGCGCTTGGATTCTATACCCGACCCTAAAAAAGGCCATTATCTTTAATATCGAAAGAACGCTAGTTCATTATTTAAGATGGTTATTATTGTATTCAAACTAACCTTGCTTCTGTAATTCTTGCACTGATGGTTTATCCAGGCAAAATCTCATTTTTCATTTTGTTGGAATTCATGTTCATCCAATATGAACATGAATGGTTTTATACACGTCGTTTATTGTCTTCATCGGAATTATGCCAACCCGATAGCATATTCAGCATTTCTACATCACCTTCACTGAGCACTGAGCATGACATTTTCACTATTTGTAAAAATTACTGACGAAATACACATAAATAACACAATAACCGATCAAAAAGTACCGGTAGGATAACCAGCAACGAACGGTAGATTTGACAGTTAATTGACGCTTCTTATTTTTTATAGGAACGCAGGCTAGTGTCACTTCCATATAATAAGGTTACGAAGCGTTACTGGTAACCCTCCCATCCGTTGGTAACATACTATCGGTTAGATACCTGACGAATCGTTTTTTATAGGAACGCATTTAGCTTACGCCTCGTAGCAAAACGAATCGTTTCTTGTTTATAGGAACCGGGCATAAAGAATCAGTACAAAAAAAATTATAATAATATCTTGAAAACTCACGAAGTTACAAGCTTTTTGTACAGTCCCGTTGTGTTTTTAGTAGGGTATACTTTATTTGAGATTTTGTAAATATTATTTGGTCAAAATGTAACATGGTATAAATAGTAGATTGTACAGCATAATACGAGACATTTTACCATTAGAGCATTAAACCTTTTACCCGAGACGTGCATGTAGTGTAGGATAGTCACGTCGAGGGTAAAATGAGTTTTATACTCGAGTTTTACACTCTGCTTTTCACTTCGATTGCAAGGAAATAAAACAAGAATTAAAGCATATACAAGAAAATTTAATAAATTTTTATAATATAATTAAATGACGAATAATTAGCTTCCCGCCACAAAATTTTTCTTATTTTTTTTTAATTTTCAACTACGTGACGCTCGACTATGGTCTGAGCCGCAATGCCAAGTTATTATAAATATTTGCGTTATATTTTTTTTACGTAAATGCAAGCCCGTATTAATCGTAAATTTGTATTTAGATAGTAATACATATGTCGTAATTAAATTAAGATATACCCTAAATCTCATAAAAATATATCAGTTAAATGAAGGTGTATTGTGTATGTGGCTGTTAGGCCTAATTGCCTAAGTCTTAGAAGAAGAAATTACTTTATGCACTTTTGAGCATAAAAACTCATTTTATGCAGCCTACTCTCGACATAAAGAACAACTTGAACCAAAGCAATCAGCCCAAAGCTTGAACCAATTTAAAAAACAGACTCGACAAATATATTCTCAATAAATTAAAATAAAAGATAATAATATATGATAACTAGTGGTGTATAGCAGAATACAGGCACTTATCAGTTGTTTCAACTGCCTGCCTGATAATTTATAATAATAATAATAAGAAGAAAAAAAAAGAAATAAAGAGATAATAATAATAATAATAACTTTACGAGCATGACAAGTGAAATAGTAGATTGTATAACAAGAGCATAAAACGAGCCATTTTACTCGAGACGTTCATATAACCACCCGAGCCGGTACGGCGAGGGTGGATAGTCACGTCGAGGGTAAAATGAGTTTTATACTCGAGTTTTACACTCTGCTTTTCACTTCGAGCCTTATGTACGCACCGTCGTCACTGAGGTATATACCTTTGGCAAGTGAATCTGTGGTAAGGATAGAGCTCCATTTAACAAGTTTTGTTTTACATTTAAAATCAATAAAATATTTATTGAAATACAGCGTTGTGCAAATATATTTGGCATAAACTTCTTATTTATAAGTCTTATAGAAGTATGGAATGTATTAAAAATGCTAAGTAGTAAGTAATTTATGAAAGGTAAGTCAGGTCACTTTCAATTTAAGGAAGGCTCTAGAGGAATAGCTGCCGGCAGCGCGCCGCGCCGCCGGGGGGCGCCGAGTTCTACAAAAAAGGTTGCCCTAAAAGGAATTACACTTGAAACTCAATAAGTCTTGGAATAACTGAATATAGCATTACATTAAAAAAATATAATAAAACCAAAAAGCCACAATTTAAAAATCTATAACTTGAAAATCCATAACTTGAGAACCTCTAAAAATGTCTTAGCATCTGAGACAAGGGGATAGAGTTCTAGGTTTACAGTTTAAGTGGTTACATTTTCAGCAGGTATGTGTAATAATTAATATCTTTATTTTATCTATACGGCATAATATTATAATTGATATAATACTACTACTATGTATAATACGAATCGAATATTTTAGATTAAGGAGTTCATCGTTTAACTATTTTATTACATTTACACCATAACAATTCGCCAATAGGTAGGTAGGTACCTAAGTAGCAGCTAATGCCACATTAACTTTACCGTTGTTACTAGCTCAAGAAATCCTTTGTTCCCCTTGAGAATCATAAAAGGCAACAGGATTACCTCGGCGAATTGTGTCAGTGGCGGGATCCAGCGTGAAATATGAGGTACATGCGACCAACGTATTAGCCAAATGTTCTACCTATTTTATACATGAAAATTAACTATTAAAAATTAATTATTTAAATCAATTATAATGCCTCAACTGAATGCATGCCAAGCCACGTAAATGTCTGATAATAAGCTGTATCATCATCAGCCTTTAGAAGTTCCACTGCTCGACCTTCCAGCCAGGCCTTCTCCCATAAATAACAATAACATATGGTGATCCAGCCATGACCCACACTGGCCTAATTTTTTTGATTGAGCGTACATACACCACCTTATTTCAATCTTGGAAGTTCTGATGCGAAGACAGTCAGTAGTATGGGAATGGTAACCATAATAGTTTCAAAAATGATAATGATGTATATTTTTATACAACTTTTACGGATTTACTCTTGTTTGCTTTACACATTGATTTAATATTATTTATTAAGTTAAACCCTTGAAATCACTACTATTAATTTTTTTATGTGAAAGCTCGAAAGCGACCAATCTTTTGTTACTTTTGCAAATGCATATTTCGTCAACATACGGTTATGTGAAATTATACCATAATGTTAAAATAATAAAAGATTAATAGAGTAATAACACTAATTAAGTTCTTTAAAATAAAAATCAAAAGAAATACCATATTACCTACAAAAGAGATTAAATATCTTCTCGTATACAAGCAATGTATATTTTGCTGACAACAATATCGGAAAATAATTAATTCTTCTCCCTTATCAATACACCTTGACAAGTTAATTTGTATGTTTACCAAATAACTATCCGCCATCTAACTGTTGGAACACAATAACTCAATTAAGATCCATTCCAGATAGTTCAGTTTTATTACAGTGATAGCCCAAGTAGGCACTGCCTGAGACTCCCTAATTAGCGTAAAGCTTTGTTGGGTAATCGCCAAATTTTAAGAAATTGAAAAAGATGTTCAGTACTTTTTGTACATTTCCATTATTCGACAGGCACTCCGATTTTGGAGTATTGATAAGTAAAGAGAGGAAATAACTTCCGATAAGTATCGGTACATGTGTGTGTTAGCCAAGACTTGCTCCAATTCCAAACGCTCTTATGTGCAGTCACGAACATTAACATTAAACAATTTAACTCTCAATACAATGGAATAAGAGTAAAAACTAGTCGAAAGTGCATAAATGTGATGCTCGTAACTGTACTCGTAACAAACAGGCAGGTGCTCAGACAGGATTTCTGCTCTGGAAACATAATAACTAGCAATTATTATATATGTAAGTAGAAACAAATAAACATATTGTTTTTTTACTACTTATCAGGATCGTACTTAATGCACATAAACTTATAAAACCTGTCTGGCTTTGAAGTTTGTTGGTCAGTCAGTGCGTAAATGGTATTTGATTGATAAATTATTTGGACGATGCAGTAACGACAGCTACCTGAACTAAAAAACATACTTTCTGACATTTTGACCTTTTTTTAAAAAACTGGAGTTAGCGCCTTTGGCTTGTCACTGCGTCTGGGGAGACGCAGGTTTCACAGATTGAAAATGAACAATACACAAATAGCCCGTTGGATTAAGACATTAAATTAACAAAGCGTGATGTAGTTCTGCAGTTTTGATATGTTGTATGGGTCGGTTAGAGTAGTGTGAATTCCAATTTGCAACTTCGAAAAACTTGTGGAAATTTAGAAAATCGAGAAAAACTTCGTAATTTTGGGACTTTATTCACTATTTGCTCTCCAGGGCCTAAACTATGCATTTTTTGCAAACGATGTTTCTACACTTATAGACTGTATTAAATTACCTATAATTTGAGCTTAATCGCAGCTCTATTGAGCTCATAGGAGCCAAGCTATAAAACTTCGAAGGTGACAAATTTTTCTCGAAAATTGGAATTTTTAGGTTTTACTTACGTATTTCGCAAAATATTTGAAAAACTACATGCCCTATGAAGAAAGGTCACCAAAAATATTTTGTAGTACATTTATTTAGCTTTTATTGAGTCCAAAACAAAGTCTGTGAGACAAATAGTTCACTCACAATTTCGATTTTCTCAAATTCCACAAGTTTATCGAAGTTGCAAATTTGAATTCGCACTACCCTCACAGATCTACACAACATACCAAAAATGCAGAACTACATCACCCTTTGTTAATTTAGCTTCTTTTTTTGTTTATTTCTGCCGGCCTAAAAAAGTTATTTTCGGTACTAACATAATACAGTTACATATAGGATTCAAACGCTTTTTCATACCATTGTTGGTTTTCAAAACCACTGTTTACTAACCTACTTATTAACAATTTTATGCCGTTACAACCAACGCCTTCTTGGACCGACTGAGGTTAGAGCAACTAAAACTTTTTCCCATACATTTCGTAGGAAATGAGACTACAACAACTTACTTCTTTTTCCTGCCGATACTTTTTATTCTGGTTGGATTGGCCGCAACAAAGCCTATCTGTAATCGCGCCTGTGATCTAATCATTTGACTATCGGTCTCACACCCTGGAGTCCCAGGTTTTATTCCCAGGGGGTGTGATGTTTGTACCTCAATTTGGTAGTGGTGAACCTTGTTATTTCGAAATTTGTTGCTATAACAACCAGAGTAATTACCTAACCTACTAACCTAACCTAACCTTTTTTTGTTTTCTTTGTAAATTTTTTTCACGTTGTGGTTTTCTTTTATATTTTGTGTTTAAATTTGTAATGGAAAGTGTCCTACGAGTATGATAGGGCATTTACCAATATTTTCACACTGTAAGGGAGACAATAAATGCCCCTACTAAGTTTCTTACCGGTTTTTTCAGTACCAGATCTCCTTCCCTATATAGACTTACGAACCGACGACGGCTCACGTCATAAGAGCTATTTGTAGCCTAAACTGAGTAAATATTTTGTTTTTTTTTTATCAAATTTTAAACCCGTTCTTCCGATCTCGAACAACAGCTTAATGTGCTGAGCAAAGCACTTCGGAATCGAAAATTCCAACTCGATCACGCTGAACTGACGCGACTCGATTTTATTAGATTTTCATTGTTGCCACCAGAATTTTAATGGCTGACTCTCAAGATTTTTTAAAACCTTTTTTTGGGTTTCCTAGCTCGAAACTTTTAACAAGATTTGTAACGACGGTGATTTCAAAATAAAAGTGGTGTATGTGTTTATTTCTCCTTTTGTTTTTACAAGAGTTAAGGGGCAGAAATTCATTGGAATAATGGTGTGGTTCACCACAAAGGCGTTCCTGGTAATAACGAGGAGCGCCTTTGTGGTGAAGCAGCTAATGCCGCTTTAGTAAGAATCGAGTATGCTAAACCGCTTTGGCCTTGTCGGTGACCAAATTTCAATATATAGCTTCATGTATGAGTGACTTTGGGCGGCGCTAACTCTGAGGTCCCGGGTTCGATCCCCGGTCGGGTCACTTTCGAAAAAGAACTTTTCGATATTGTGTCGTATATGGGTGGTTGTGGTACCGTCGTTGTTTCTGATTTCCATAAAACGAGTGCGTAAGCTACTTACCTTGGGATCAGAACAATTTATGAAATGTTGTGTAATAATAATACAAAAATGTTTAAAAGTATAATAAATTCGCTTTTATTTACTTAAGGGTGCGCCGTCCGTAAGTGACAAGTGTCATATGTTTTATTTGAAATGTCGTCGTCCATATTTATTTGATGCCGCGCGGCCATACTAATTTTGTATGGGGAATTTAAGGTGCTTAATAAAAAAATATTATTTAAATAACCACTTGATGAATCAAAAATGTGGTCTAGCAATTTATCCATTGATGATTGTTTAGACAATATCAGAGGTACAATAATTTAGATAAACTATAAGAAATCTACTAAACGCCGCCACTCGTTTTCATGATCTTTGCCCAACTTTAAATGATATTGTAGAAAAAACTATAACATGTTATGAATTTATGGTTCTGACAAATTGTAAACACGTTCCCTATGATACTAAATATATATTTTGTTCATTTAATACGATAGTATTTTCAATTATATTTACTTAACTGTAACTACATTTTTGGCATTTTTTGGTCGGCCCACCCTTAAGTTGGTGGTAGCTAGCTAGTTATTAACGAGTAGTAAAATAACGAGGCCTACGTAGATACATGTAAAATAGTGCTTTTAGTTGTAGCTAGGTGGTTTTAGAATCAGCGCTAACTTTTTATGAATGTATTTTAATGATTTCAATCCCGTAACAACTTTATACCGTGTTTGCTATATTTATTTATTTATTTTATTTTGAAATTGCTTTATTTAGACATTGCTTTTCTTCAATCATTAAAAAAAAACAGGAAACTTAAAAAAGTAAAAACAGCTCTAAAAAGCAATAAATAATATTTAAATCATATTATTAATTACCTAGATACGCATGTCAGTTTTAAAAAATGTCTATTGAAGTCGGGTGGTTGGTGGTCGGCTGGGGGACAATTTTGTTTCATTTAAACTTTTATAGTTGTGCCATTATTTTCACTTTTTTATTGTAAAAGTCCCACCCGACTTCAGTAGACATTTTTTAAAACTGACATGCGTATCTAGGTAATTAATAATATGATTTAAATATTATTTATTGCTTTTTAGAGCTGTATTTACTTTTTTAAGTTTCCTGTTTTTTTGAAGTTGGTTTTTTTTTGTAAAGAAATATTTTATTTTACGATTTTTAGTGATGGGTAGACGTAGACCTAACAAAGATGCTTCTCGGATGAGGAAACGATGGCCTAGTAGGTAGTGGTATTCCTATGTAAAACTTCAATCTTAATTAGGTATTATTTTTATACGAACTAAACATTTTGGCATATTGAACCGTATGAAGTAAGCCCAACAAAAGGTAACTGCTGTAAATCGTTGAGGAATTCCCTCGACTGTCTATGGTCTCCATCATCAGACCTGAAATGGCACTTATAACCCATATGGGTGCAAAGTTCTTATCAATAGAAATGAATTAAGACTAAACACAAGGTAGCTACTGTAAAACGTTGAGGAGTTCCCTTGACTGTCCTTCGTCTTCATTATCAGACCTCTAATGGCAGTCACAACCCATCTAGGTGTAAAGTTCTCATCAATACAAATTAAACAAGCCCAAACACCATGTAATTGCTGTAAATCGTTAAGGAGTTCCCTTGACTGTCTTTCGGCTCCATCATCAGATCGACTCCAGATCTTCATTAAGTAGTAGTGCTTTAAAATACTTAATGAAAACATTAACAAACACACTAGTCGCCCCTACAATTTTCGAAAGTTCCCCTCGATTTCTCTGAGATGCTATCATCAGATCCTGGTTTCCTTATTATGGTACCACCCTTGGGATATCTCCTTTCCAACAAAAAAAGAATCATCAAAATCGGTTCAAGTTATCCGTGAACACACATAAAAAAATAAATAAAAAAAATAACATATATACGAGTCGAATTGAGTAACCTCCTCCTTTTTTGAAGTCGGTTAAAAATAGGGGTAAGCAAATGATTTTAGTGAAATGAAACAACTTTTACGGATCTACTCGCGTTTATTTTATACATTAGTTTAATTAATGTTTATCCTGACGTTTCGAACCCTTTGCAGGGTCCGTGGTCACAGGGAGCCATTTCAATGTGTAGTGTTCGCGTAAACTTTAGAAGACAATGATTTTAGTATTTAGAAACAATTGAATACAGAGCAGCTGTCATCCAGTAAAATCTAATCTAATGTAATCTAATACCTTTAAACAAGCAATTCTTGTATATAGTATATATATACGCTTGAGAGCATCTGGGAAAATACCTGTGTTGAAGCATAAATTTGCCAGGTTGCAGATTAGAGGAACCAGGAAGTCTCAAGAAAGTTTTAGGAAGCGCGTTGGAATCCCATCCCATCCCGGTGAACTCTCGGCCTTCCGCGCAACCCTTCACGAGCGGGCGCCCAGTGACGAAGTTCTCCAAACACTGTTAGCAGAGGCCGAATTTATAGTGAACTAGCGACCCCTGACACACGTCTTGTGCGATGCCTAATCGGAAGAAGCCCTTACCCCCCTTCATTTTATACTGGGATGTTATGGAGGACACAGCTTCCCAGCCGAGCCCCAGAGCCTTGCGTATGGCTGATCATTTTTGGTGCAGATGGGTGACGGAGTACTTGCCAACATTGGCACCTAGGAAGAACCAGCGATCAACACCAGCCATCGCAGCCCGTGATCTAGTGCTAATAGTGGACGGCAACCTGTCCCGAGGATCGTGGCCCAGGGGGAGAGTGTGTACCGTATATACCCGGGTCGTGATGGGATCGTCCGTGTGGTGGATGTATGTACCTCTGCTGGCATTCGCCCTACGAAAAAACTCGTACTCCTTTAAAAAAGGGGAGTAATGTTCGAGAGCATATCCTTTGTTTTAAAAAAGATATGTATAAGTTTTTTTGATACTTGATTTATGTCATGTGAATTAAAATAGCAACTGCACGGAACCAGTGTTTTTCTTGTTGTAATTTGTTTAATCCTGAACAATTTAGTTTGAAATACAATTTCAGCGCCCGAGTCGGCGGTGTTCCAAAACATTCAATTCTAAAAATGACGAGTTCTGAATAAATTGGTGATCTATTACGCGGGAGAACAGGATACGGGAGTTGCGTGGAATACGAGTCCTATAGTTCCGAGGATTTTTTTTTGGAGAGAGTTTGCTGGGGCGCCGAGCTTTTTTGGGTTCGGCGAGAAACTTAAAAGAGTTCCTCAAGCCGTGTGAAATAAATCACCGTGAGGTTTTCTAGAGGGTACGGCATCACGCACTAGTGCGTGTCGCCGTGCCCTACTAGGTTCGGATCGAATCGGAGTTCTCGGGAGATGTATTCAAATGATTATTAACAGGTTCCCTGTCCCATATATCACATGTGATACATAACAATTGATTATCTATTGTTTTAATTTTTGGACAGCGAAACTGTTAAGTTTATACGAGCGGGTCACGGGAAATCCTGGAGATATGACAGAACGAATTGAAAGTAAAATTTCACTGACTGAGATCAAAAATACAAAACTAATTGTATTTTTAAAGAATTTCACTTTTTATATTTCGTGCTTACCTTTGATAACTGATCCTTGATATTTGTAAAAATATTTAGATCGGATGTCGATGACGTAGTTGCTTGTTGACATTGAATAAGGCTCACTTTGGCTTAAAAAGTAAGTTGATAGTGTTGTACGGGATTTTTTTTAGCTTTCTTTGTTTTTTTCGATCTCTGATGTTTTTAATGTTGTGGTCCGTCTGTCACTACCTCTGTTTTGAGGTCACTAATTTAGAAAGACGATATCACAAATTCATTTTTAATAACTTTCTTTGCTCTCTTTAGGGAATCCTCTGTTTATTCGAAGATAAAGTAATATTACAAATGTATATCCAAACCAAAAATAGTAAACAAAAAGCAGTCGACCATTTATTATATCAAATTATAGAAGCCAAACAATTACATTTTAGCAGCTATTTTATGTTTATTTGAAACACGTGCACAATTGCACATTCGTAGCTTCAAAGCTTAGACGTTCTAACTTTCAAGTTGGCTTTGAACCTTTAGTTAGCACTCTCCAGGTAAACTGCGAGGTTTTAACTTTTGGATTTATTATTAGCGTTGTAGCAGGAATAGGTACTGTGCTCTTTTTACTTAAAAGGTCTAGACCATTCGGCCCAGACCTTAGAGGTCAGGGTATATTTCCTAGTGTATATCTGAAAGTCTTTTTGGGGGTTTTAACCTACTTGTTACTTACACAATTTAATGTACTTACTAGATTGCTTGATATACAACTTTGGCTACGCAAAACGATGTAACGGCTATTGTATATAACTTAAGCTTAATTTGTTCTGAACTGGATCTAGAGGATACGCTCAAGTTGCTCTAATAAAGAATTACTTAAAATCCTATTCTTTCTAAGGCTTTTATATATTTAAGGAACAGATACTTAATTATAACTTGCTTATAAAAATTATACGAGAGCACTTATTGAGTTAATAAGTAATCAAATTTACTGGAGGGCCATTAGCCTCTTAATAATAACAGAAAGAGGTAATTATTAACAGGATTATTACCGTGTTTTTTGTAAATTTAACCGCCTCTGTGGTCTAGTGGCTAAGACCACCGGCTCAGATCCAGAGGTCCCGGGTTCGATTCCGGGAGGTACATGTTTGTGTACTCGGTTTGGTTGGTGGTAGGGCTTGTTAGTCCGCCTGGCTAGCTACCACTTATCTAAATATGTCGCCCTAACATCAATGTTTGTAGCATTGTTGTGTTCCGGCAAATATAGAGATAAGATAGCCAATGCATCACTAGTTGAGATTCCCGGGTGAAGTGCGCTTCCATCATTGGCCTTATCATCACTTTACATCAAGTGAGATCAAGGCACTGTGCTTACCTGCAAAATAATTTTTAAAAAAATCTGATTTATCGGCACACTTTCTTGCGATATGAAGTTATTCTATGCACCCTTCTGACATACCGGGTCAGGTGCTCTCCCAATTGAGCTTTCATGGTTCTAACCAGCCCGCCGAAATTATTCAACACTATTTACTTTTTTACTTTAAAAGCACCTTTGGGAGAGCACCTGGCCCGGTATGTCAGAAGGGTGCAGGTTCAAATCCTGCTCGTGGAAATTTTTTCAACATTTGTGTTTTAGTAATTTGTTCGCAACAAAATTTGCGTTTAAAATTATACAACGTGTAACAGAAAGGTGTGGTCAAAATGAAAGGGTCCAAAGTGTATCCGATCTAGATCTTGTATGTATAGTTACTTACACATAATTATTAACTTTAATTTGTTATGCAATTTTTAATTAAATATTTAAACCGTGACGTTACAATCAAAATAAACAAGTTACATCCCTAGTGGCTTAGTAACCTCTGTGTACTTACATTCATGACCACTGCTGCTTGCTTATGCGCGCCTGACGCGCATGATTGCACTAATATAAGTATTTGGGGGTTAAAGTTACTCGCGTCCGTAGGTTTACCCTTGAGACCCTACACGTGACCCTTGGGTGGTGCTAATTGAGTAACACTGTCTGAGTGGTAGAGACACGCTGCGTTGCAGCACGAAATGGGCCGGCTCGCCCGGCGTAATACCACCCTCTCACAGAATATCGGCGTGAAACAATGGCGCTCATTGCTGTTGTGTTTCGTCCGGTGAGTGAAAGTACCGGAGGCCCATCTCTCACCCCTCCCCCCTCCAAATTCCTACTCCCTCCTCATGATCCAACTCCTTCCTCAGGGTTGGCAACGCATCTGCGATAACTTTGGTTTTGCGGGTGGGTGTCCATGGGCGGCGGTGATTGCTTTCCATCAGGTGACCCGCCCTCGTTTGCCTCCTTTTAGCATTTAAAAAAAAAATACAATTACATGACAAACTAAAGTTAATAATTATGTCTCAGTAACTCTACATACAAGATCTAGATCGGATACACTTTGAATCTTTTCATTTTGACCACTCCTTTCTGTTACACGTTGTATAAACAAAACAAAAACATTATAAGTTATTTAATATTAGAGTAATTATTAACGGGATTATTATATCTGTGTATCTGATATTTCGGCACAGTTGCATGCGCCATGATCAAGAAATTCCTGAAATTAACAATTTATTCCACTTACGTCAGCTGCCATTTAGGTCAGATTTTTTTTAAATACTAATTTAATAAAATTTATGTAATTCCTTAAAGGTCAGAAAATCAGAACGGCTGACGTAAGTGGAATGTTTTAATGGCAATTTCGTCAGATCCAGTTAGGACAGAACTTTTTATTCCAGTTATGTCAGTTTCCAGTTGAGTCAGTTTTTCTATTTATATGCCACATACGTCAGTTTCCAATTAGGACAGATTTATGTGCCAGTGGGCTTTTAATAAGCAGACAAAAAACAATCTACTCTCTTCCGTCGTCGTTTTTTTATAAATGAAAAAAAATGTTCCTACTATAATTATAACAATATACATATATGTTATTACACAATAGAGTTTTCATTGTGCGTCCAAGATGGAAGACACTACATTTTATATAAATTTTCGTAGCGATCATAAATCTTGTTATACAGTGAGATATTGTCAATGCAGGCTGCGTTATCTGCAGTTATGAAAGATGTTACAATTTCACAATATATTACATATTGTGCCTCGCCAACAAACCGTTCAAGTATATAAATAGCCATTTAAGGCGTAGGTACTACCTATCTTTGATTTGGAAGGCACGTTAAGCCATTGGTTCGTCTGTGAATGCCTCATTCAAGAACGGCTCTAATGAGTAAGAGCTTATTGTGCACGATCCTAAGATATTTAATAAATTGTCTAAATATCTTAAAGAACTCAACTATAACATTTTAAAGACCCAAATAAAGACTTTTTTACTGGAAAAATGCTACTTATCTTTATCTGAATTTCCTAATGATAGATGAATTGTGAATATGAATGCTATTAATTTTATTAGTATTAAAAACTGTAATTTATTTATATTATTTATGTTTTATTATTCAAGAAATACATAAATAATGTTATGCCTTCTAATAGGTATATACGAGTATTATCTTATAAAGTAGACATTCTATTTTAACTTGACTTTTACTTAATTTTACTTTACTTTACTCTACTGATCCTACTTTGGTATGTATATGTCGTAGCCATATCGTAGATTTGCTCACTTCACGAAATGCTCGAGAATTTCATGAAATTGTTATTTTCATGAAAATTTTTCACTGTCTATTGGCCACATCATGATGTGGTTTGGGCAGATCAATGATAAGAAATCGTTTCTCGATATGATATGATATCATATTGTAAAATATTTAGGTACATTACCCATCGTTAGAGGCGCTGATATCGTTTACTTTTTGTGTCGATACCATCGATTTGTATTTACAATCTTATGCCGCTCCCCCCTTCCGTGACTGCGCTCCCCCCTTCCGTGACTGGCGCTCGCTACGCTGCGCTTCGCTCGGAAAAAAAATTAACTTAATCTATCCAACAGTAAGAGTTTCCTACATTAATGGTATGGCCAAACGTGGAAGGGCATATCATCAAACGTTGACGCTTTAAAGATATGACCAGTTTATGCTGGGCATATTATGAAATACAACCATTTCATGAAATGGTCGATTACATCATAAAGTGATCAATTTTAAGATCCGGCCACGACATAAACATTCCAAAATTTTATTATTATTCGTATTTATACACCGACTATGGTACGACAATCATGTTGAGTCTCTTTTATAAACGCCAACATCTCTACTACACATGTTTGAACAAATAAATTATATCTATAAAATTAGTCCTCAATAATAAATATACTACCAATAGTATATGGTATGTGTGCCGTCAGCACAATAATCATCGGCACAGTATGCAAATATATTGTATTATTATAAAAACATAACGAAATGATAAAGAATTTTATCTTTATCTGTACCTGTACAACCGAATTGATAACCTCCTCCTTTTTGAAGTCGGTTAAAAATAGTGATGAATATATTTTAGCTGGCACCTCCGATTACGTAGTTGTTGGTATTCAATAAGGATCACTTTAGCTTACAAAGTGAATAGATATTGTTCACAATATTTGCTCAGGTCGTAGGTACACAGCCACGATGGCCTAATTGATAAGCCGGACCCTGATATTCAGAAGGTGCGGGGCTCAAATACCTATCGTGGAAAAGATTTAAACTTTTTTTCTAAACACATATTATAATATTTTTTCGCAAAATTTAAAGTATCAATATTTTATTGTTAAGTCGTCAATTGTGGTTTAATAAAGTGATTCATTTTTCTTACTTGGATTTGTAAGGACTATAATCCTGTTATTAATTTTATACTCGTAGTTTCAACATCGCTTGTTTTTGTAGAGAGTTTTAGACATTTTTGGGACCGGCGAGAAACTTGAAGGGTTCCTCAAACCTTGTGAAACAAAGCACCGTCAGAGGTTTTTATGCGGCATGGCATCACGCACTAGTGCGCGTCCTCGTTTCCTACTGGATTCTCCGAAGGGTTCGGATTGGATCGGATTTCAACATGGGGTTCTTTAAACAAGACGTGTGAAGAACTTGCGGGCAGGCAAGGTGATTGAGGCTAGTGAAGCAGAACCCTGCTCCACTATCTATCTTTGCATCTGGACTCTGATTCTTAACATCAGGCATAGCAAAGTCGCTAGTACTACTAAGCAAGTACACTATCTGAAAAAAATTTGCATCTCGCTTTATAAAAATAACGACAATTACAAATTCAATCCCTGTGTGGTGCCGGGGATAAAGAATTGCACCACCCCAACTCTTCCCGTGGGTGTCGTAAAAGCCGACTAAGGGACCATTCCAGAGGATGGGCAGCAGCATCTCTCTGAGGTTACCCTCAACCTACTGCGATCGCCAACCCGCCTGCCAAGCGTGGCGATTACGGCAAATACCCCTCATATCCTTGGGGGAGGCCTTTGTCCAGCAGTGGATGTCTTTTGGCTGAGATGATGACAAATTCAATATAATCATAATCATATAATTATTTGAATCATGTTGTACATACGTAGTGGTCTTATGTTTAAAGTCCAGAACATGAGCCCTACAAAGGCATTGCAAATAATCTTAATCTAGATTAGAAAGAATAATATTATACAATTAAATTCAAACTTTCTTACTACGAATACAATTATTAACGAGAGATCCAAAATTGAAAGGATAGCAAAATAATAAAAATAATAAAAACTTTAACAAACACAAACTTAAAAATTAAAACATACCTACCGACTACTCTAAAAGTTATTTTTAATTTATAAAGCATTTTTCTACTAAAATTTACAAAATAATGTTTCTTTTTCTATAAGATAAATATTGAATGATATATTTTTAATATTTTAATAACCATTTACCACCACACGCGTTTTGACGTCATATTCGTTGCAACTACAAACGTTTCGTGTCCCAAGCGATTCTATTCCAAACCTTAATAGGGATATTAGATTCAAAGGTTAGGGACGGTGATTGGCAGCTGGCTTAACAGGAGTCTGTTTGTGATCGGCAGGATGGCGAACAGCATTAGCCGTGCCGGCGGCGCGGTGTCATTCGAAAGCATATCTGTTGCTGCATCCATTAACTTGGTAATAGGATTTAATCCTGCAGTGGTAAGCCACAGGAAGCGCCACTAGTGAGGTAGATATTGTTTAGGTATGCCAATTTGAAATATTCATAAATAAGATGCCATGATATCATCACATTTTAATATAGTTATTACAAATGTCATAAAACTATTCGGTTATTTTAAAAGGAATTGGTAGAATATCTTGAAAAATCATCATTATCAGCTCATTTTATGTTCCCACTGCTGGGGCACGAGCCTTCCCTATGGATGGATAGAGAGAACAGGCCATAAACCACCACGCGGGGCCAGTGTGGATTGGTGGTTGTTAACGACTGCTAATGCAGCCGGGGCCAACGGCTTGACGTGCCTTCCGAAGCACGGAGAAGCTCGAGATGATAAATTTTTGGTCACCCATCAGATGACCGGCCTATGCGAAAGTTGCTTAACTTTAGCAATCGCAGACCGGGCGCGTTAACCACTGCGCCATCGAGCTCCTAAAATTCTCCTAGAGAGCTCCTTGACAAATGCCGTTTCTGACGCCTTGCGATTTAAGTCTTTTTAATTAGTAACTAAATAGTCACTGATTAAAAGGACCAACCTATTAAATATACCACTAATACCTAAACAAAGACAGCAAGGCCTATAATTGTAATCGCCGTTTTTGTCGTCTAGTGGAAAGACAACCGGTTTCAGTTTGTAAACGTTAATTCGTTTAAATTTTACTAAAATTAACTCTTCCAAGAACTACATAAGGTCACATTAAAGTTCCACATCTGTAGGTACTCAAACTTTGCGGGAAATATCTTTTATAATTCAACATTTGTCCATCGTCGTATTTTGTAGTATATTTTCTAATGGCTAATTTGCAAACCACAAAAAGCCATTTAGTCATAAAAAACTTAAACTTATCCTAGTGTCTGGACCCAAAATATTATACCAACGAGAACAATTAGGAGCATTTATCATAGTGCACGCAGGAATAGTATATTTCGGGTCTTAGTACTGGACGCGCCGAGTGCGGGGCAAGCTTCCAAACTCATTCGTTAGGCAGATGCGCTAGTTGGACCTCGGTCGCAAATATAGCGGTACAAGCGTTTTTCTAAGAAATCGTAACTTATGTTGTAAATGTAACTGAAAGGATAATTGCATCATCATCATCATTTCAGCCAAAAGACGTCCACTGCTGGACAAAGGCCCCCAAGAATCTCCAAAACGACTGGTTATGTGCTGTTCCCATCCAGCGGCTTACTGCGACCTTTAACAGATCGTCAGTCCACCTTGTTGAAGGCCTTTCGCCTTTTCGGTACATAAATTAATTAATTAATTAATAAACTTTACCACTCAATCAACACTTTGGAAAATCTTAAAATACTTGATTAACCTTTTCACCGCCCAACTATCCTGCATGCGATGTCCCGCTGTACGCCAACGTATAAATGTATTTTAATAAAGTAGGTACAAAGAAGAACTTCTATAGAAGTGCTGGCGTGGACGGCACGAAAATCTCGAACTTCTATAGAAGTTGTTGGCGGTAAAAAGGTTAACGCACCATTGTCAACATAGTTATCTACAACAGCAACAACAAAATAAAATCGGAGAACTGCCATAGAGACAGTAATACAAATATGACACGGACACGCTTAGCCCTAAGTAAATAGTAAGTAAGGTGTTTTATTAATCAAGTCATTAGTTAGCGTAGGAATTCGTAAGCATATTATTATTGTACTGTTTCGTTACTTAGCGTTTAAATGTTGTAAGATAAATTCATAAGTTTATATTGATTTATCATTTAGGTTTTTTATGTAAATCTTAGTAGAATCTTAAAGGAATGAATCATGTATGTACTATGTCAAACAAACCATTGTTGTTGAGACACAAGTGTCACAATTTATTATGGTGGGTTACTTTTATTATTTGTATGTGCGAGTATTGTAATCAGATGCATAACGACGCGTAGTACTTGTAATTATGTTCACGAAATGTTGCACAACGATACTGTAATCATAAAATAGATCTAAGTGATCATCAATTACCACATTATGTAGGCTAGCGTACTATTAAAATCATTGTAAATTATGTTTAAGTAATAATTTTGTAAGATAGTCATAAATGTATATATTTTGTTATAACTTAGAATCACTCGATTATCTTTGTAATGTAATTACAACACAATTTAAAAGGTAATTAGCATAATGAAAATTACGAACCATACGAACCGAACGACATGCCATACGAACATAACTTTGCCAAAAACGCCAACCAATCAGAGTGGCTACTATATTAGACAAGGCTGGCGATATCGCCATTAAGAATTTTTTTTAATAGATTACGCTTTAACTGATCGGCTTTTTCAATACGTTGACTGCCTCAAAACCAGGCACAATAGAAATTTAACTGCTGTTGCTGTACCCTTGCAGGGTGTCACATGAATACCTTCTTTAATATTCCATCTATTATACCTATATATGATTTAAATTTGAATTTGACTTTGAACTGGTGTATCGGTCGCAGCAGACAGCCAACATGGCGCAAACTCCTAGCCACATGAATCCGATGACGAAGTTCAAGAACAAGCGACTACTTCCGACTACGTCTCTCCTCCCCGCTTCGTTCAGAGCGGTGGCCTAAAGAGCCGCAACGCGACATCGTGTCTGTAATGACACTTAATGACCTCGATTAACAAAATTTAAACAGAATTACCTTCTTCTCAATTCCACGCCGGTTTTCAAAAGGTTATAAAATACGAGCCCTTGTGAAAGTTACGATCAATTTGTTGAGAATCTTTTGTTTTAGAAGAAATACTGCTATTATTTGCCTGCAATATCTGGGTTCTTAACAAGTGACCTGTTTGGCGGTTTGGTTCATAATAAAATATATAAGAACCGTATGACTTTGATAAAATTGCAATTACAAGTATTACGTTTAGTTGTACAACAATATAGTGTAAGCCTAAAATATGGACACCAGTTCCATTAGCTCTCACTCTAAGCCACTTTTTGATCTGGACGTTCATCTCGCCAAATACGAAACTCCTTTCTGAGAACTGATGCCAGTGAACTGATGATACAAGAAAAGAGTTAACTTTAATAATGTACTAGAGAAGAATAGTCTTTCAACCACTAGACTAAATAAAGTAAAAAACAACAAACAAATTAATCATACAAACAGTTAACCCACTTACTCCTACTGTGTCTTTAACGACACACCAACTTTAAAAAAATATAAAAGTATATGTGGGTACTTTGTTCTTTTTTTTTGTGTTGGATCTGACAGTCAAGATTATACATTATGGTTATTGTGAAGTTAATAACTGTAAGTTACATTTAATATATTTTGTTTGTAATAAGTTTGAATTTTGTGATTATTGCAATGAGTAAATCAAGATGAGTTGAGATAATATTTTATCGCGATTTGTATTTGTGTATTTTTATTATTTAAAAAAAACTAAAAATAATTA
The DNA here is from genome assembly GCA_947562085.1 of Eudonia lacustrata. NCBI lineage: Eukaryota > Metazoa > Arthropoda > Insecta > Lepidoptera > Crambidae > Eudonia > Eudonia lacustrata. The sequence continues at coordinate 22,039,928 of OX387339.1, read as the reverse complement.
TTATTATTTTTATTGCATATTTCTTTAATATTATGCATTTCTTACAAGAATTTTGAAATCCCGCTGTCGTTGAATAAAATTTTTGAAGAGTTGGAGCAAAATGATAAAAACGAGGATCCAGATTCTATAACTGACATGCCGCCAGAAAACTGTAGCGTGGAAGTTACAGATGAAGACTATGTGTTGCTCCAAAATCTACCTAGGTCCCATCTCAGAGCACCTGCTGAAATTCAATGTGAAGATTCTTCTGATGCTAGTGAGGATGACTGTTTATCTTTAGACAGCTATCTAAAAGGTCAAAATATTGGTATTTATAGGACTAGTGTCCGTGGGAAAAAGTGGTTCTTCTCACTAATGAGTCATTGCCTTGATATGGCCACTTATGATGCCTGGCAGTTATAGAAGATAAAATAATGGTGGGCAGTTGGATCATTTGAAATTTTGGAGGAATGTCGCTATGTTCTTGAAATAAACAAGAAAGCTGACAGTCATAGGGATGAAGAGCCATTATAAAGTAGAGCCACAGCAATGCAGTATACTCATAATGGTCACCTGATAAACTATAGAGAGGCTCGACTATAGTGCAAATGTTTATTGTATGAAATGCAATGTAACATTGCATCCGAAAACATGTTTTGAAGAATATCATATGCAGAAAATAACCATATGTGTGTAAAAATACCTAAACATTTTATTGAGATTCATGTGTTTTATTGTCGTTTTGTCAATTTATTATGGAGCCGTAATAAATCTGACCAATAAGCTATCATAGTAGCATATTCTCCTACTGTGTCGTTTAAGACACGGCATTTTCCGGCTTTTCTCCAAATGGAATATTTTTAAAATTATTTTTTATGGATTATTTATCATCAATTTAATAAGTATATGAAATTTCAAACCAATCTTACAAAAAAAGTTAATTCAGGAGTAAGTGGGTTAAGTACAAAGTATATGGACATTATGGACTGACAATCTCCATATAAAAGTTAAAGTTAAAAAAATTAAATAGTATAATGAATATAGCACAAATCTGTAGGTATAAGTGAAATGTCACTGTACAAAAACCTACCGTAAACTGTAAATTCACTCATTCATTCATTTATGTTATTTTTCTATAAATCTTTCTAAAAATCTATCTATACAATATTATAAAGCTGAAGAGTTTGTTTGTTTGTTTGGTTGATTGAACGCGGGTAACGCGTTCAATCAACAGGAACTACTGGTTCGAGTTAAAAAAAAAAATATTTTTGTGTTGAATAGTCCATTTATTGAGGATGGCTATAGGCCTTACTTCTTGTTGAATATATATAATTACTAGCTGACCAGGCAAACGTTGTTTTGCCAAATATTTCTAGGGAATTTGTCAGGTAGAAAAAATATTCTAACTTAGTGTAAGTGTGTGAGGATGTGGTATGAGTGAAAGAGGCATGGAGCGCTGTGAACGATGACGGTATATAAAAATAACAAAACACTAAACATTTATTTTTACTTTATTCTAATTTAATTATTATAATTTGAGGAACTCGGTGGCGCAGTGTTTAACGCGCCCGGTCTGCGAGTGCTGAGATTAAGCAACTTTCGCAAAGGCCGGTCATCGGATGGGTGACCAAAAGTTTATCATCTCGAGCTCTTCCGTGCTTCGGAAAGCACGTAAAGCCGTTGGTCCCGGTTGCATTAGCAGTCGTTAACAACCACCAATCCGCACTGGGCCCGCGTGGTGGTTTAAAAGCCCGTTCTCCCTATCCATCCATAGGGAATGCTCGTGCCCCAGCAGTGGGGACATAAAATGAGCGGATGATGATTATAATTTATTCCTTTAAATATCATTAATTACGACAATAACACTAACAAACAATATCAATCCATTAATGCTACAGTGTGTATAATATTTTTTGTTAGCCCATCTTTAGCTAACACCTTAGCTAACACAAACAAACTGGATGGTTTGCCCACTCGAGAGCATGCCGCGTACAATTTTCCATGTGAAAAACATGGTGTGCTCAAATCTAAGCCACAAACAGACATCGTTTGACCTTGGGACTTATTGATAGTAATTCCTACTCCGTGCTGTTTACTGGGTGAAAAGTGACACCGGTAGACGCCCGGCGGAGACAGACAACTGATCAAGTGTTTAATATGGCTATAAAAATAGGGGTTGGTGATAGAAAAGTGAAAATTTAGGGTTGTATGTATTTTTTAATGCCACATAATAATAAAAAATAATAAAAAAAATATCAGAAAAATAAAAAATAAAAATTTGAGGTGGACACCCGTTATCACTTAGAGGTTTGAAAAAAAGATAGTAGCCGATTCTCAGACTTACTGAATATGCATAAAAAATTTCATAAGAATCGGTCAAGCCGTTTCGGAGGAGTATGGGAACGAACATTGTGACACGAGAATTTTATATATTAGATACAGAGAGCAGTGTGCTAAATTCCTGAGAGATTCCCAACAGCTCTTTACGTTCTACTAGCTAGAAAGAGGTAAATCATATGAAATTTTCACTTCTAACGTCGTATGTTACTTCTTAGTTTTATATTTTACAGTACGCTGAAGCGAGACCCTTCGCTTTGAAACGCGAAGTGCCTCCACATATTGTAGGAAAAGATCTTATCAAACTCACTTAAAAATGTCAGAGTTTGTGGCTTGTTAAATCTGAGAAGTTAAGTCTTGTTACGCTTGAGCGTTGATATTTTATTTATCACTTCAGGAGGAAATGATTTTCCGTTATAAACTTATAAGAGAAGTGTGCAACTCGGTGTATAATCAAACTTCAAAGTTCGACATTTTTCAAACCAACAAGCTTTGTATGCTTAAGGAAAATACAGAGATCTCACAATTTCTTTATGATTTGATTATTTTTTTGGTATCAATGTATTACTTTAACTTTGTCGTTATTAAAAAACAATAATAAAAAACGTTTATTTAAATTAATGTATTTAGTACAAAGTCCACTATGGAGTGTTTTTAAAAACAAAACGTTTTCAAGAAACTTACTAGATGTCAGTTTATTTATATTGAACTTTGTAAGGAATACCGAAACATAAAAAGACTTTAAATTACATTTTGGCTTAAAAACTGTCAAATGTTGTTTTTACTCAGTAAGTCATTTAAGACCTAGCTTTATTCATTACCTACTTTGTAAGAGCTCGTCGGAGGAGGCTTCCGGGTTCAGATTGCAATTTCACAATTAAGTAACTTTTGCAATGGTGAGTCACGGAAGTGGTAAGTAATTGCAACATGCTTTTCAAGGTATATCAAGCCGTTGGTGGTTGGTTTTTGTCGTAAGATGGCACCCGATAAAACCCACCAGCTGGTGATAGGTTATGACCTGATCACCCAATATGCTTGTTTATGTAAAAAATCATTGAAATCAAGTCATCGCTATAATTTGATAGGCATTGGGTAAGTCATCACGCTAACCGACACGCGCTTTCCCTGACATGGAAAATGAACCCAGGACCTCCAACTATCTGGCTTAGCCACACGGCCACAGGGACATTTTTGTTCTTGTAATCATACAAACAAAACAATCGAAATAGTTATCAAACATACCACATTGTCGCCATTATCATCAGGCTAGATAGCACCTGATAAATAGGTAAACAATGTTCTCCATATGTTAATGTTAAGGCTACTTAGCAAGCACGCCTTAAACTGTTGTTAATTAAACTAAAACTAACTAAGCCATTCCATAAAATCGGTTTAGGATGCGCCAGTTGGCTCTGACAATGAGACGGCCACTGCGGAATTCATGAGGAGCGGAGACTTTAATTGTCAACCCTAACAGCTCTTTCAAGTCTTCACAGCCGAACCTGGGGGTCGATTACGCAACAAGAATAAGTATTTGTTTGGCTCGACAACTTCATCGATTTGCTATTAAGTTACTTCGAGTCTGGCGGGCAGAGTTCGATGCTTAGACATTTTGATCTTGTAAAATAGCTAACCAACAATGGTACAGTGGTTTACAGGTTACAGGTTACAGAATTTCAGGTCGATATTTGGATTTCCATCGGGGTATAATTATGTATAAATGTAGTAGGTTCCGTTGATAGATTGGGCACTCGGTGTGTGACCAATATGCTAATAAGCTCTCAGCTATTGACAGGCCTACAGTTACAGACAACGCCTCGGAGGCCGAGTGGCAGAGCGCTCGGCCTGATACCCGAAGGTCCCGGGTTCAATTCCCAGGTCAGGCAAATAATATGTATTTTCGGATTGTTTCCGATGCATAGCCCGGGTTTGTGATCACCAACCCACATTTGGCAAGCGTGGTGATTTAAGCCATTACCCATCCATTGTAGCAATGACTTGATTTCAATGATGTGGAGGCCTTTGCCCAGCAGTGGGACAATTATATAGGCTGCTTACTATTGACAGGAGATGTCTATCGTTGACTGCCACAATATATTCGATAATTAGACTACATGAGTATGATATATTTAACTCCCTTAAAAGGGAGAACGGGGAAAAGGAAAAAGGATGAAGTGGCCCGCAACAACGCGGGTGGATCGTCCGTTCGGCTGGCGACGTCCCCATAAGAAATAATAATGATATATTTACTTATGTGATTAGACCGCGATCTTATATCCAATTATCTGCCCAACAGCTTTGAATCAGACTCTTATTGCATAAAAAAAAAATTAAATAAATTATATAAACATTTATAAATAGCTTGCCTACTTCTTAACTGATCTTTAGTATTTGTAAAAATATTATGATCGGATGTTAATGATGGTAGTTGTTAACATTGAATGGGCGCCTTTGGCTTTCAAAGTAAAAAGTAAATAGTGTTGAATAATTTCGGCGGGCTGGTTAGAACCACGATAGCTCAATTGGAACAGCACCTGAACCGGTATGTCAGAAGGGTGCAGGTTCAAACCCTGCTCGTGGAAATTTTTCAACATTTGTGTTTTTGTAATATGTTCGCAACAAAATTTGCGTTAAAAATTATATAAACACTCTTTTTGAATGTTACCAAACCAGTAGCCAACAAAGTGCCTGCTGCCGATAGTATACTATGCTACAGGCGCGTAGCTATTGTCAAAATTTTAATTATAGTAGCTGAAACGGGCCCAAGCAATTAAATAGTTTGATAAGCTTACTGCAGCTATTGCCCCAGTTGTTTCCGTAATTATTATAGTTGTGGTATAAGCATCAGCAACACAAGCATAGCAATTACATACTTTATTGTTATTATTTGATTTGTTGCACCAAAGCAATTAGGTACTTGTTTACTATAACATTGTATATGATGAGTAAGAGAAAGCAATATACTAGATAATTTATTAGAAATTAGATTTAAATATATTTTGCTTATATTAAAAAAAACATAAATGACAGATGAATAATACCTACTAATAATAAAATACAAATTATTTGTAATCACCTAACTATAAGTCTTAATAAATTTATTTTGTTCGAAGCTTACCTGGAAGAAATTACTTTTAGTAAAGAACTAGACCGCCGTTTGTTTGAACTTTGTCATATTTATTTGTCAAAAATATTTTGTGATATACAATAAATTACTCTGTAAACCAAGTACTCTATAATCTGACGGCTATGTCAATACGAGATAGCCAAGCACAATAGCTTTCAATGTGTCCCATCCATATATGTGTACATAAACTGCCCAATTAATTTATTATGCACTAGATTCAATGAAGGCTTGCTATTACTAACTAAAGGTGCAATATGATACCTACAGATTGCCAGTCAATGTGTCAGATAAGCTGGCATGTGTTATGGTGAAGCTTATTTAGTCATATATTTACTGCACGTGAATCAGTAAATTGTTTACAACTACATAAAATATTATTCAAAATGTAAAATTCTTTATTTAATGTATGCACCTAAAGTGACGGCTCCGTCGCTGAATATCATAAAAGCATTACATGATGTTCGCAAAATATCATATTTGCAAAACACCATATTCGCAAAACATCATATTCGCAAAATAACATATTCGCAGAATACTTCATTTAAAGTACAGTTAATGTCATAATGTTAATATGAATGAACGTCTCATTAAAGAAATATTGAAAATATGATTTGATAAACAAAACAATACTTAATATTTAATGCAATTCTACCACTGGTTTGGATGGTATTCGTTTTTTACACAACTGTGAAACCATAAGTCCGTTAGCTATAAAAGGAATTTGTAATACAGGTTTACCTTAAACGGAAACTTCCCTTATATTAGCTCTGTGTCGTTCAGTAAGCCACTAAAGTAAAGGGTCTTAGGGAGCTGTGACGCATCAGATAATTGAAAATAGTCTTGCTTGTCGGGTGGAAAACAGAATTTACACTACGCTTGGTTAGTAATGAAGGTATAACAACTTTATTTTCTCATTAGAATTTTATTTGAAACTAGCGGCCCGTCCCTGCTTCGCACGGGTGGACATTTCTTTTTTAATATAGCCTATGTTATTTAGCGCTAATGTAGCATTCTAATGGTGAAAGAATTTTTTAAATCGATCCAGTAGTTTTTCAGTTTATTCGTTGCAAACATACAAAAATAACAAAATACAAAGCTTTCCTCTCTATAATATTAGTATGATAATTCACATTTTAATACTTTAGCTAGTACGAGTACTTACACTTTAACCCTTTCGGTTCGGCGCGGGGGTGCAGTGCCAGGCCTGAAACTAATTTTTCAAATTATCTGCACAATTTAAGTAAATATGGATAAAATTTAGTTTTAGAATGATAATGGGAATGATAGTAGATAATTAATTTTACAGCTCAGAACCGTTTGGGACGATGGGCCCAATTGCTAAGTAAAAACTAAGCTTCAGTCTTGAATCAAAGTGTGACGGGATGTATATTCCCATCGGTCTTACGTGGTACGGGACATATACATATCATCAGGCCTGAAAGGGTTAATGTGAAAGGAACAAGTTAAATACAGTGAATGCAGGTCATAATGCTAACAAACAAATATAATTGTTATTGTAATGTTAGATTGTAATCATTAATTAATGTAATTGGTTCTTTGATACCGTTTTAATTAAAGTAAAAATAAAATAAATAAATAAATAATAATAATTGTTGCAAATAAACAGGCATTTATTTTTATTGGAAATAAAACTTTGATTTGTATTATGGACGAATCGATTATCGAGATTCAATTTTGTTTGGTGGCACAATGGCCCCATCACTAGTTGTTCCTTTTTTACCACTTGTCTCTGGAAAGGCAATATGGCTGGTTGATAGTTATCGTGTGTTGATAATTAAATAGATTTTATGTAGTAATAAGGGCATTTGGAGCCGTATTATTCTAATTAAGTGGATTGTGCAACCTGTGTTTGTGAGTGTGCGTCGTAAGCGAATTGTTTCGGGAAAACAATTAGCCGGGATGTCGGCCACACCGCTGCTGGAGTAACAGGTATTTCAGGGGGAAAGTGCACTTTGGGGTAGTTTGGGTGTGTTTAGGGAACCCTAGAAGACCCGGAGCCGGATTCGGGCCCCATCGGACCATATGGATCCCGTTCAGGACGGCGGGAGCGGCATGGAACTGTGAGTGGATTTTGGAGAAATATAATGTGTAATTTTAAACCTAATTTTAAGCAATAGCATAGCGTGTGTTGTGGGTTTCCGCAACATTTTGGTAGCAGAGCGTGGTTAATACCGGACCTCTAGGTTAATCGGTGTAATTTTGTGTATTTTTTTTTAGTTCGTAATAGGTTAAGCTCATTTCGTGTAAAATCGCACTTCCGGGACAGGTGCGGTTGAATTGTAAGGTTGGTAGTACCGTTGTTTTCGTTTGTTCATTCATTTGGGCTGGGACATTTCTCGGAACGTTAATTGTTATTTAATTTCGTTCAATTGAAAGCATCGAGTCGATTCGGGATAATCGATTCCGTGTTTTCGTTGACTCGTTTTAATTTTGTGTTTAGGTTTATTTAGTTTAAATTATTTATAATGACAGCGTCACGGCAGGAGTTGGCTCAGCAGCTCCGGTGGTTCACCGGGCTGCTTGCATTAGTAGATCGGCCTAACCGCGAGGACGCCTTGGAGACGCGTTCGAAAGAAATGCAGGCTCGTTTCTTGTTGGCCGAGCGGTCGGTAACCGCTCTATTGTCAACCGACCCGGTCGGGGAGAAGGAGCTGGCCCTCCACGCCCAATATGTCAAGGATCTGGAGCACATCCAAGACATCTACGACGAGGTCCTTCAGCGGGTGAAGGACATCGAGCGACTGCGGGAGGGGAAGCCTGTTGCGCGCCCCGCTTCGCTCCACACCCCTGGACCCAGCGCCATGGGAAGATTGGGTGCCCTGGAGGTCCCGCATTTCACCGGATGTATGCGGGACTGGGCTGGATTCCGGAACATGTTTTTGGCCTTGGTGGATACTCGGAAGGATTTCACCAAGGCCGAAAAGCTGGCATATCTCCGTTCCTTCCTAGACGGAGAACCCAGACAGCTCGTACAGCATCTGGAGCTGCAGGATGCGAGCTACGACACCGCCATGCAGCTGCTGGAGAAGCGGTACGAGAAGCCGCGTCTTCAGGCGGACGCGCACGTGACCCATCTGCTGGGATTGCCGAGGGTCAACCATAGGGCTCAGCTGAGGGCGCAGCTGATCACCCCGCTCACCGTGTCCTTAAACGGGTTAAGGACGCTCGGACTGCCCGTCGACCAGTGGTCCTTCCTTCTTCTGCACATCGTTCTGGCCAAGTTGTCGCAGGAGATGCGGGACAAGTTCGAGCGGAATCGACTGGTCCACAAGGATCTCGGCAGCGTTCTGCCCTCGATAGGGGAACTTCTGGAGTTCCTGGAAGAGGAGGCTGGCCTGCTGGAAAACCAGCTAGCCTCCCAGGAGGCTCCGACAAGTGCGCCGGCCCGCACTTCCGGAGTCTACGGCGCCCAGCCGCCACGCAACCCAGGGAAGGGTCGCGGCAGGCTGGTGGCTGCGGCCGCCATCAACCCCGGCTCTGGATGCCGGATTTGCGGACAGCAGCACTTGGAGCAGCTATGTCCAGCAATTCTCGGGCTGCCCACAAAAGAGCGCCGAAACCTCGTTCGGACACGAGGATTGTGTTATGCCTGCCTGGGAGGACATAGGTATAATGAGTGTCCCCAGGCGAGGCCTTGCGATGTGTGCGGCGGACCGCACCATCGCTTACTGTGCACCCGTAGTGCTGAGGGCTCAGCACCGGTTCGGGAGAGGGGATCTCCCACGGGTGGCGGTTTGGGGCCGGGGTCAACTCCGCCTCCGGAAAGACGGAGTCCGCCACGGCCGCCACACTATAACCCCTCGTACACCCCGGCTCAGGTGAGTTGGGGACCGCCGGAACGGAGCCAGGTTCTGGCTACAACCCGGCACCCGGCGCGACCAACACCAGGAGTTGGTGCCTCTAAGGGCCACTGGGTACAGGGAGCCCCACCTCCGGACCCAACACCCGGATACTCGTACGCGTATCCTCCGCCGCCGTTACCGGAACAACAACGACGTGAGAACCGTCAACAGTTCTCACCGGTACTGCACGAGTACCCGAGGTTGGAATACCACCCACCCTATCACCGGAATGGTAGGGCACCTGGATACGCACCACCCCGGATGGTGGCCTGCACGCGTCCGACTTACTGGCCGAGTCATCACGGTTCGACAGGGTCGGCTGCTGGCTCTGACGCGTGACTAGCCTGTGTTCGGGCTACGTCGGAACCGAGGACGGTTCTTTTGCCCATCGCGCAGGTACGCGTTTGGGGACCTAGGGGGGACTTCGTCCGGATACGAGCCCTCCTAGACACTGGGGCACAGGGCTGCTTAATTACTACGAGGGTAGCGAGGCGCCTACGTCTGGAGTGCGCGCCTCCCTCAGTTCCGATTCGGGGAGTCGGAGATACAGAAGTGGGGGGTCTGTCCGGTCAGACCCACATTTCCTTCTCTCCTGTGCATTCCGCTTCGATACGGATTGCGGCGGCCGCGATCGTACTCGACAATCTGCTGGGTTGGCATCAACCGACAGACATTCCGCGGGACGCAATGCCTGACACATCAGGTCTCATGCTGGCAGACCCTCATTTCGAGGAGCCGGCTCCGGTGGACCTCATATTGGGAGCGGATGTACTGGGCTGGATCCTTTTAGGGCCTCAGCGGAGTCTGGGCCGCTCTTCGTTGGTAGCTATACCTACCATCTTTGGACACGTTTTAATGGGACCGGTTTTCGACCAGGAGACGCGGGATGTCTCACCTGTCGTCGCTACTACCTCCATCGCTAGGACCATGCAAAAATTCTGGGAACTGGAAGAGCCTCCCATGGTCTCCCGTCTGGATCCGGAGCATGTGGAGTGCGAAACCTTTTATAAGAATCACACACGCCGGATGGCGTCGGGTAGGATCGAAACTCGACTGCCCTTTGTCGACTGTCCCCCTCTCTTGGGAAAATCGAGGGCGTTGGCAGAGAAACGACTCTTGTCCATGGAGCGTCGTATGTCTCGCGATCCGGTACTTCGGGAAAAGTATATCGAGTTCATGCGAGAATACGAGGCCTTGGGGCATATGTCGCGGGCGACTGTCGACTGGACAACGACAGATCATTTTTTCTTGCCTCACCACGCGGTGTTGAAGGCCTCATCTGGAAAACTACGGACTGTTTTTGACGGATCGGCACCGTCGTCGACTGGAGTTTCATTGAACCAATGTCTCCATTCTGGTCCGAAGTTACATCGGGACATTGTCGACATCATTTTAAATTTCCGAAGACACCAGGTGGTGATCGGTGCGGACATCCGGATGATGTTCCGCCAAACAGTAATACATCCTGCGGACAGGAGGTTTCAGTTAATACTCTGGAGGGAACATTCGGAGGATCCCATCACCGTCTACGAGCTCAACACCAACACGTACGGCCTGAAGTCGAGTCCCTTCATTGCCATCCGGTCACTGCTGGAACTGGCGAAGCAGGAACGGGCTCGCTTTCCCCGGGCAGCCGCTGTACTGACACGTGACGTGTTCGTAGATGATATCTGCACAGGGGCAGCCTCTCTGGAGGAGGCGCTCATCATCAGGAATGAACTTATCGGACTCCTCGCGGCTGGTGGTTATGAGTTGAGAAAATGGTTATCCAACGAGCCACAGCTTCTGGTTGGGATTCCGGAAGATCACCAACAGAATCCTCAGCTATTCGAGGACGCAGGAGACCCGAACTCTATCGCCGTTTTGGGAATTAAATATCAGCCGGTTCACGATATTTTCACATTCCGGGTAGAACTGGAAACTACAAGAGTTTGGTCGAAAAGGACGGTCCTTTCCACCATCGCTCGGATGTTTGATCCAAATGGATGGATCAGCCCGTGCATTTTTATGGCGAAGTGTTTATTGCAAACACTGTGGACACTCGGAGTCTCGTGGGATGAGCCACTGGTAGGGCTCTCACTCGACACTTGGCTCGCTCTGATATCTACGATCGAGGCGATCAATCAGGTGGCGTTGCCGCGGCGGATCTTGCCGCGGGGCAAATACAGGGCAAGCCTACATGGCTTCTGCGATGCGTCAGAACGAGGGTATGCCGCAGTGGTGTATCTGCGAACGGTGGACTCGAAGGGTCGAGTCGCCGTCTCCTTGCTTCTGGCTAAAAGCAAGGTGGCTCCCCTCAAAACTAGGCTGACAATCCCGAAGCTGGAGCTTTGCGGGGCGCATCTATTGGCCAAACTGTTGTGCCACGTGCACAAGGAACTGACGTCTACGGTGGACATCCGGAATGTCTACGCCTGGTCTGACAGTCAGGTAGCTCTGGCATGGCTACGCGGGGCACCCCACGTATTGGAAACGTTTGTGGCCAATCGGGTATCTCAGGTACAGAACTCGGGCATCGAAATTTGTTGGAGGCACGTTCCCGGCCCCTGGAATCCTGCCGATTGTGCCTCTCGGGGCTGCACCGCGCCGGAATTGGTGCAGCATGCCCTCTGGTGGGGTCCAGAGTGGTTAAAGGAAGGTGAGTCATCATGGCCGGTCACCATGATCGATGGCTCTCTAGGGATGCTCCCTGGGATAAAAGTTTTGGTGACAACAAACGAGTCAAGGCCAGATCCGAATTGGTTGACGGCTCGATACAGCAAACTGGACAAATTGCTAGGTGTAACTTGCTGGATCCGGAGATTTCTACATAACTGCCGCCATCCAGACAAGAGGCAGTTATCACCCGTGGCGGGTGCTGAGGAACGCAGGAGTTCACTGTTGGCCCTGATACGGCTGGTTCAAGCTGACCGGTTCGAGGACGAACTGAAGATTTTGCGCGTCGGTCGCGCAAAGCTCAAGGGAGCGATCTCTCGGCTCAACCCATTTCTGGATGCGGATGGACTGTTACGCGTTGGAGGTCGCCTCAAAAATGCCGACCTGCCCTTCGGTAGCCGTCATCCTCTGCTACTCCCCAAAGGAGGACCTTTGGTAGAACTGGTGGTCTCGGATAGACACCTGAAAAACGCTCACGCGGGGTGTAATGCGTTACTGGCGATATTACAGAGGGAGTTCTGGATTTTGTCCTCTCGGAGAGTGGTTCGCAGCGTGTTATTTAAGTGTGTGGCTTGTTATCGGGTGAAGGCCTCCACTATGCAGCCACAGATGGGGGATCTCCCTTCTGACCGGGTTTGTCAGACAATTAGGCCGTTCGACGGGGTCGGTACGGATTTTGCTGGACCGTTTCTGGTGAAAACCACAGCCTATCGTAACACTAGGGTCACGAAAGCATACCTGTGCGTTTTTGTCTGCCTGGCCACTAAGGCCGTCCACCTGGAAGTGGTTTCGGCTCTGTCTACGGAAGCCTTTGTCGCCACGCTGGATCGTTTTGTTTCGCGACGGGGTTTACCTTCTCTCATTCGGTCCGACAACGGTACCAACTACAGAGGCACTGCCAACTACTTAAAAGATGTAAACGATTTTCTGGATAAAAATTGTAATAGCATAAGTCAAGCTCTCGCACAGCGGGGAATCACATGGCGATTTAGTGTGCCAGCCTGTCCCCACTGGGGCGGGATATTTGAAGCCGCGGTAAAATCGGCAAAAACCCACTTGCGCCGGGTAGTCGGGGAAACTACCCTCACGTATGAGGAACTTACAACTGTGTTTTGTAAGGTTGAGGCGGTTCTCAACTCGCGTCCGCTTTGTCCACTCTCCTCTGACGCAAATGACATGGAAGTCCTGACCCCTGGTCATTTTTTGGTCGGTCAGCCACTCACTGCCCTGCCTGAGTATCCCTGGAAGGATGAACGCAGACACCGGATGTCTCGTTTTCAAATGATACAACAAATGAGTCAGGACTTGTGGCGTCGTTGGTCACTGGAGTATCTGCATTTATTGCAGCAGCGTGTAAAGTGGACAGACCGGACGTCGCCCCCTTCGGAGGGGGATCTGGTTTTATTAAAAGAGGCTAATTTGCCATCGTTATTTTGGAGACGAGGTCGCATTTTAAAGTTAGTCTGGGGCGCGGACGGGACTCCGCGTGTGGCGCAAGTGTTGGTTGATGGATCGGTGCTAAATCGCGCAGTCGCGACCTTAGCTCGATTACCGGTTGACTAGTTTAAGATTTCAGGCTAGAAAGCGGTACGTCCGCTTTGGGTGGCGGGATGTTGCAAATAAACAGGCATTTATTTTTATTGGAAATAAACTTTGATTTGTATTATGGACGAATCGATTATCGAGATTCAATTTTGTTTGGTGGCACAATGGCCCCATCACTAGTTGTTCCTTTTTTACCACTTGTCTTTGGAAAGGCAATATGGCTGGTTGATAGTTATCGTGTGTTGATAATTAAATAGATTTTATGTAGTAATAAGGGCATTTGGAGCCGTATTATTCTAATTAAGTGGATTGTGCAACCTGTGTTTGTGAGTGTGCGTCGTAAGCGAATTGTTTCGGGAAAACAATTAGCCGGGATGTCGGCCACACCGCTGCTGGAGTAACAGGTATTTCAGGGGGAAAGTGCACTTTGGGGTAGTTTGGGTGTGTTTAGGGAACCCTAGAAGACCCGGAGCCGGATTCGGGCCCCATCGGACCATATGGATCCCGTTCAGGACGGCGGGAGCGGCATGGAACTGTGAGTGGATTTTGGAGAAATTTAATGCGTAATTTTAAACCTAATTTTAAGCAATAGCATAGCGTGTGTTGTGGGTTTCCGCAACAATAATAAATAATGAAAGTGTATTGACTTTCACTGTTATGTTATAAATCTATGTCAGGTTTTATTCACGTTTTAATATGAGAGATTACATGGCAAGTATTGCACATTCATACTTAGACCTTATGAAAACTGCTATAGCTTAATAGAGGAGATTATAATCAAAAGATGACATTTACACTATTCCTTTTTTTCAGTAAATGCTACATTACTTTTAATATTATTATTTATTAAAAGAGATAACTTCTTTATTCGGCATTTTATGGTGAAAGCGACTGCTTTTACGATGTTTTAACTGTCGGTAATATTTTGAACAAGAAGGATGTGATTTTTTTTACAACGTTTGCCATATTAACACTCACAGCGTTCGTTCATTCTGCATGGAGTCCCTTTTTCATGAGTTATGCGAGTATTTCATAGTATAATTATAATAAAATAAATTTTACGTAAATAAAAAGAATTGTTAATTTTAACAAAGAGACTGTGACCACGGACCATGCCAATGGTTCAAAATGACAGAAAAAAGACAAATGAAAGAAATGTAACGCTAGTAAATTCGTAAAAGCTTTTATCTACACTAATGTTGTAACATTCTACTTATGTTTCCAATACTTGACTTATAATTACTACTGTTATAGCGCAGACAACAAAACACTCAATTTAAGCAATTTCACATGATGGTATAATATCCACATCGATATCGTAAAATCTCATTATAACATCAATAAAACGCGACCAATTAACCTGGCGAGCCTTATGTCAAAATCCTCATACAAGTTGTATAAAATTTTGACATTAGGCTGGCTTTTGAAAACAGTTGGGTTATACGTGAAAACTTCGTCGAAACTACTAAACTTACATACACAAAACTCTTTGGTAAGATCTTGTGCCAATTAAATAAAAAAAGAACAGCGCGCGCTCGCTCCTGATTGGCCCTGCGCGCGCAGCTGCGCTCTCATTGGTTAGATTTAAATGGCGGAAATTTGAACAATTATTATAAATAAACTATTGTCAGCTTTTACTCTTGTTGTTTGACTAATTGCATTAGTGAAGATAAAGTAGTGTATGCAACTGCATATAACACGGGTATTAAAACACTCGTTACTATTATGAAACTCGCTGCGCTCGTTTCATAAACTCACACTCGTGTTTTAATACCATTCATTATATGACAGTTGCATAAACTACTATTTCACTTCAATGTTTAGTGTTTGCGTTTGTAGTGTTTGTTTACACACACGCATGCATGCATGCATGCATGCATGCATACATACATACATACATACATACATACATACATACATACATACATACATACATACATACATACATACATACATACATACATACATACATACATACATGCATGCATACAACAATGTAATTAATTTCAACATAATTTTAGTTATCATTGTAGTACTGAGGTACCTACCCACTTTGTCTAATAGTTGACAGTTAGCTAGGGAGGAGGTATGTTCACCTTTTATACACTTCTTTAATTTAATTCTATTAAGCTTGTTTAAATAAATATCATAAAAAAGAACGAGTAATGCTACAAACTAGTTATTCAAAATGACAAAGCGATTAAGGTACATTCTTCAAAATATGTTATCAATTAGAATTCGTCGTTTTATTACGTGTTTTCAAGTCCATAAACGCGATGCACTTCTAGTCGGACTCCAGACGGAGCGAGACGGTGTATTGTTGAGAGCCTTTAAAAACGCTCTTTAAGAAATGGAGCTTTCTGCGGTGCACGACTCCTTAGAATCCTCACATCATTGTGCCGTCGTCGGAAGGAGTTTCCATTGCGGACAAATTCTTTGACAAAAGCCCGGTCGCATTATAAAATAAAAATCTAAAAATGGATTTGATACGGCTTCACCCTTTCAATCCCGATCAATCTCTATACCAAATTAACTTTATTCGCATTTTACCTTCGACTGGACTAAGGCAAAATATGAGTCAGGTATTAGGATCACTCTCTAACCACCGGATAAATCCGATTATCAAAATGTATGTAAGCGAAGATTGAATGCGCGCTATGAAATTGGCTACAATAAATCTCACTGGTGCCGATAATAGTGCGGTGTTTTGTATGGTAGGATGCATGATAACGTGAGTCGTATACACATCTTGTCGTGTACGCTATTAGAGGGAACAATGTGTAACTTCGTTACGTTATTCATTTATTTATAATTTGTGTACACACAAACAATTTACGGAAGCAAACATAATAAAGGAAAGCCAGTTTAAGTACGCTGTTTATTTATTTATAAACTAGCGGCCGCTCGCGGTTTCACCCGCGTGGTTTCTGTTCCCGTGGGAATAACGGGATTAAAAGTATCCTATGTTTTAATCCAGGTTATAAACTATCTGTATGACGAATTTCATCAAAATCCATCCATCTATTGCAGCGTGAAAAAGCAACAAATGTACACACATGCATACACGCAAACTTTCGCATTTATAATATTAGCACAGTCTATATAATTCTTATTAGTGTGATGAAGATCAGTGCACCGGTGCATCCACAAAAGGAAAATCGGTAATAATGGCTTAGTGTGAACTTCTCTATACAATATGGCATATGATACATACATAGAATAATAAAGCAGTTTATAAACAGCATACTTAATGATTAAACAATAGTATCAATACCGAACGGATAATTAGAAACCGACTATTTTATAAAACGATGTGGGTCTAAATCAGAATATCGACGTTTACAGACGAGAATAAGGATGCAGACTGTAGAATGTTGATTCCGGCGGTCGGGCGAAGGTCGACAACCTTATACAAGTCTAATTGTATTGTTTTCTAAAGTTTACGCGAACACTACACATTGAAATGAAACAACTTTTACGGATCTACTCGCGTTTATTTTACACATTACTTATTTAATGTTTATCCTGACGTTTCGAACCCTTTGCAGGGTCCGTGGTCACAGGGAGACTGAGGTGTTGGTTGTCTCATAATTAGTTGGTAGCTTGTATACCCTCATTTAAATTTAATCAGGTGCGTTCCGTTTTACGCAGAAAGAGCTTAGTATCTTTTGGTCTGACAGTATGGTGTTGGGGCTGGGATTTAATATTTTGTATGATGGGATCCCAGGCTGGTGGTAGATTCCAACCATCTTCTCTATTAAAATTAGGACAAAGTTAGAATAAGTAATGTGTAAAATAAACGCGAGTAGATCCGTAAAAGTTGTTTCATTTCAAAGTCTACTTGTGGTAATTTGCAAAGTAGATAAGAAAAAAAAATATTAAAATTAATCTTTATATATACTATACTTAATATTACTGCTGCTATCAATTTGGTGATGATGCAACCTTTGTATAATAAGACCGTTTATACAAAATATAAAAACACTATGTAATCAAAATGTTATTTCGCGTCAAGCTAATCAGCCTCATTGGAGAACGTTAAACGCTAATAAAATGCGGCGTGCTTTTGTTTAGCCTCTTTACAATCCGACTGAACGTCAATTAGCGTCCTTACAATGCAGCGCTGTTTTATAAAAAGTTGGTATACAATCCCGCTACAGCATTATTTATATATACCAATATTGACAGTTATTATGTACCCTATATGTACTATGCACTGTACTATACAGTGTAATTCAAAACAACTTCTGTTTGTTGGACATTTAATAATACTATTTTTTAGGTATTGTTTTGTTGTCCATAATATTACTTGCACTATTTTCATTTGCCATAATGATCTTAGGTCATAATATTAATAGGCATGATGACAGTAACCAAAAGTCACTAAAATCATGTGTTTATCTAATCTGTGTAACATAAATAATAGATTATTAAATAAATATTTATCTTCATATTCATAGCGAGATTGCTAATTTATTTTATAAAATAAAACTACAAAAAACAGCAATTCGTCATGATTAGTTGAACACTTCTGCGAATTATGTCATCTCTATGTACGCCGATGGAAATGTCACTTTATTTCATACGAACTTCGACTACCCCGCGCTGTTTTATTGTTTTTACCTGCATTTATAGCGTATTTCGTGGCTCCTAGCGATCAGTTGTCTAGTTTAGTGTTTTTAGAAGAAAAATCTAGTCATGGAACAAGGATTTACCAAGGAAAATACTTAGCTCTAATTTGCCCAGAGTTGATTTGATGATGCTTGGAGGTTTTCTAAGGAAGAGGAGCGAAGAGATCCAAACTCACATTCTAAATTTTTTCATTTTTCATTGCTTATAATACAATCCGTGCCGCCATAATAAAATTACGGTCGAATTTCGACCACTGGGCGACTAATAGTACTAATTAATACCTTAATTGTTGGAGTATCTTTACAGGTATAGTGTTGTAAGATCTACCGATCCAACCCGAACCCCTCGGATAATCTAATAGGGAAGATAAAACCTCTGACGGTGCTTCATTTCACACGACTTGAGTAACCCTTTGATTCTCGCCGCCCCAAAAACAGGTGACGCTGAAAATGCCGTCAGATACAATCAGCAAAATCACTCCAAAAAATTTAAGATATAAACCATGCCAATATGATACAATAAACATCTAAGTAAGTAAAACTAAGTTTAAAAACAAATGTTGTTATTTAATGTCTATAAAATCTGCAACAAACTTCGTGATTCAACAAAAAAATTATTTACAAAGGTTTTTGTGCAATTTAATTAAGACACACATTTTGTATTTTTAGTAAATACTAGCGGCCCGTCCCGGCTTCGCACGGGTGGACATTTCTTTTTGAATTATAGCCTATGTTACTCGGCGCTAATGTAGCATTCTAATGGTGAAATATTTTTAAAATCGGTCCAGTCGGCATCAGACCATAAATTAAAAACTCGAAAATAATAGATATTTTCGCTGAATAACACATCCCCGATCCGCCAAAGCCCCCGCATCACTCTTAATCTGTGCAGTTTGCACAAGACACAGTGGAAATTTATTTATTTTTAAAAGCATTTATTTTTTTCGAAAGAGTTTGTTGATAGCCTGTGTCACCTTACTTTTTTGGGGGGAAACTTAATGCTGTGTGATCGAAACACCATCAAAAGGTTTCTAGAGAGATGCCATCTTCTAACACCGGGTCGAGCTGAAAGAGGCGACTTCCTCTAGTGATTGGTTGAGCAGTCTTCATCTTCTTCATCTCATTAGGGAAGCTATCTTCTTGTGCTTGCTTGATGAGCTCTTGTTCCGCTCGTTCTATATGCCGGTATTCCAATCCGGTGGCCCTGTGTCGACATATGTCAATAAATGCCAACACTCGCGCAGTCGCTCGTACTAACGTTTCATATTTAGAGAAGCGAGTCGGGTCCGGTATCCAGCTATCCCGTCTTGGTTCCACTTCGGTTGTGTGTAGAACTTCTTGCTCTTCATCTTGGTTGTCGTCTATGCGTTCGAGGGGCCATTCGTCTTCACGTTGATATAAGAAGCGAGGTCTCTGAAACCATCGATCGCTCGTACTTATACGATCGCTGGTCATTCTCGTGGCGTCGTCCGCTACGTTTTCTGTTGTTGGTAGCCATCGCCATTCTTCTTTATGGGTGAGTTCCGCCAGTTCGCCGAGTCGATGCGCCACGAATGGTGTGTAGCGTTTCTATCATCACGCAAGCGAAAAAAAAAAAGAAGACATTTCCCTACTAGATTTTCCGAGGGTTCAGATCGGAACGGGAGATTACAGAATAAGTCAAGCAAGCGACGAACGATTATTTTTTATATAATATTAATAATCTGACAGCTGCAACTTGATAATAGTTTCTTGGGAACTCATTTAGCATATTATGATTCTAGTTTGCATTTAAATTTACTAAAAAACTTTAATACAGCATGTAGATTAAACTAATCATTGGTTTTCCACTTTAATCAATGAATAAAATTACCATTTCCAATATATTCGTAAGCTACAGATTCTTTTTGTTAATATATGTTGATTTAAACACTTACAACATTGACTGATTTTGTAATACGTTGTGTGTACGTTTTTACAATAAAGTTCCAAGTAATATTCAAAAACTTGATATTAATAAATTTAAAATCACCATTAAAGAAAAGCTTTATAAAAAAACTTATAAAGTGTTTGATTACATTGAAAACAAAACAGCATAGGTTTAAAATGCACCAATCACTCCAACAGGTACTTCTAATTTAAAATATTGTTAAGTTTATTTTAAACTTATATAACTTGGTAACGGCATATAATTTTGTAAATGTCGTTACTTATATTAAAGCTGTGGAGTTTTTTGCGCCCATTCTTCGCCACAACTAAAAAATAGACGTCCTGTATGGGTAGCAGGTAAAAAAACGTTTGGACGACTCAAAAGCACTTTTCTAAAGTTTATTTGAATAAAAATATTGTAACTTTTACTTTGACTTTGAATATTCCTTTTTTAAACCGTTTACTACTAATGACGTCGTAACATAATCTAAAGAGAAGGTGAACCACAATGGAGCCCCAACTTTTAGGTTCCAGTTCGTTTCCTAATTGGCCTTTAGCGGAAATCCAATGGATAAACATAGCATGCTAGCTCGGAAACTCAACTCAACTCTACACGGTAGACTGTAAGAAAATACTTTGTTTTTTATAAGTGTATAACGTAATTCCGAATCGTGGTTGATCGATCAAATCGTTCACAGAATGCATAAGTAGTTGACAAAAGTATCTATTCCCAGAAATCGCGTTTCGCCGAATCTTCATACTTTTTCTAAACGTGGTTTCGCATGCCATTGCAAATTGAAAACTCCGTATCCGGATTTTATTTATAAAGATACTTCAGTAATTATAATGTATCATTATGTCTGATTGAAGACATTATCATCATCATCATCATCATCAGCCTATACTAGTCCACTGTTGGACATAGGCCTCTCCAAGGGCAAGCCAACGAGCACGATCTGCAGCTACTCTCATCCAGCTCTTGCCAGCCACCTAGTCTGAGGGCGTCCTACACTACGTTTGCCGATACGCGGTCTCCACTCGAGAACGCGTTTACCCCAACGGTTGTCGGTTCTGCGGCTAATATGACCGGCCCACTGCTACTTCAGCTTGCTTTTCCGATGGGCTATGTCGATTACTTTCGTTCTTTGCTGGATCACCTCATTCCGAAGTCGATTCTTCAGAGAAACTCCGAGCATGGCCCTTTCTAATGCTCGCTGGGCGGTTTATATTTGTGAACCAGCCCTACCGTGAGTGTCCACGTTTTGACTCCGTAAGTTATGACGAGTAGGACGCACTGATTATATTTTGAAGACGACGAATAGCGAATCATACTTTAATAAATAATATTTACAAGAAATATAACTTACCAAAAAGCAAAACTGGGTTTTTATCACTAGCCCGCATTTGGCGAGCGTGGTGAATACCCATCAATTGCTGCGATGACTTGATTTCAATGACGGAGGCCTTTGGCCAGCAGTTGGAGTAGTTCACTTCAATAAACAAAAATGTAAAATATAAGGTTTTTTTTCGTTTTTCCATTTTATTTTCAAATTTATAATATTAGGTTTTAGGACGTAGGATGTTTTGTATGAAGAGTTTTTATAAATTTATATTTTTCATATTAACGTTTTTTTTTTAAATTTTCTTAGCATCTAATTATGTTAACACTAAAAAAATTGTAGAGTAGTGTGTTTGTTTCACTAGCTAAATATAGCAGACATTAAAAAGAAAAAAAATCGAGACCCTTCAAAGCTACAATGAAACAAAAGGTCAATTCCGCGAACAAAAAAGTCATGTTTAAAAAAAAAAATGGGCGATAAAGACACAAAGTGAATAATCATTGTTATTACTGAATCCTAAGTAAAATAGTCCTAACTAACCTAACTAACAACCGGTATTGACTTTTAGAAGTAATACACACTAGCTGTGCTCGCGACTTCGTCCGCGTGGAATAGTGACTTTCGGCAGCATTTTTAATTTTTTAGGCTCTTTTCCCGTTTTTGCAACATTTTTCACTGATGCTTTGCTCCTATTGGTCGCAGCGTGATGTTATATAGCCTAAAGCCTTCCTCGATAAATGGACTATCCAACACAAAAAGAATTATTCAATTCGAACGAGTAGTTCCTGAGATTAGCGCGTTCAAACAAACAAACAAACAAACAAACTCTTCAGCTTTATAATATTAGTATAGATATTAATGAGTGAGAAAAAAACGTCAATTTCATAGGTAACGACCAATTATAAGTAGGACGCCACACGCTTGCCCGTTTCCCCAAAAGAGTAATCAGACTCTGACCACGATCGTATCCATGTTTTGTATTTTTTAGCCCCGATTTCACATTTCAAAGTCCTTTCTAAAGAAAGAGACGGAGAATCATTTTTGATAACGAAGCGCCTCTCCACTTTTCTAGAAACATTCATGATTAGAATTGAAACAACACAAAGTCATTTTTATACCCACTTATATCTTAATAAAGTTGTTTATTGAGTGTATAGTTTAAAATAAAGAATAAGACTAGTTTAGCTTTTTCCAATTAAAAAAATTAAGTAAATTGAAGTATCTCTTTCATTAAACAAATAAACAAATAAATTAAAACGTAATTGTTTATATTAATTCTATAAAATCCTTATTGTCTTGATTTACCGTTTAAATTATGTTTATTTTGACCGATCACCGAATTTGCTTATTACTTTTATTAGTAAAATAAATAAAAACTCGCTGAAATCAATTCAGTATATGATTCTTAACAAAGAAGGGATGGTTTTAAGTTTTTAGTGGGTATACTTCCCCTCCCCTTGTCAATCTTTGGTGGTTGGACGAGGGAAAAGGACAAGACTCCCACATAACCCAGAGTCGCCCCTAGCCAGGCTAGGGGCGACTTAAGCATATTACCTAGTTTTAAGAAAAAAAGTAATTATATTTAAAAATACTTGGGTAAGTATCTTTTTACATCAACACA
Source organism: Eudonia lacustrata (assembly GCA_947562085.1). Classification (NCBI taxonomy): domain Eukaryota; kingdom Metazoa; phylum Arthropoda; class Insecta; order Lepidoptera; family Crambidae; genus Eudonia; species Eudonia lacustrata. The sequence continues at coordinate 22,016,922 of OX387339.1, read as the reverse complement.
GGTTTTCTCGCTAATAAATTGCGGGGCTATATATAATTATCAGAACAAATAATTTACAAGTAATGTTCGCTCGTTACCGTTTATTACTCTCGTAGGTTCGATTTGTAATTAAAACTTTTTTCAGACTACTAACTTGTTCAACGTTAAAAGGTTATCAGGGAGTTCATTCCACGTCAGTTGATTTATTTGAATACTAAAATGAGCTGAAATAAATGTAGCAGTTTAAAACATTTCAGATTAAAATAGACATTTCGACTCAGAAAATGGGTTTGAATAAAAAAAAGAGGAGCGTGAATTGTACATAGTTTTATGTGATGGATTGGTTGTTTTACTAAATCGAAATGCTTTTTTTCTCGTGCTATACAAAATAATAATTATAAAAGGCCCGTGGAAACCCCATCGTCTCTTTGATCCCCGTTTGTAATAAAGATGGATCGACCCAACTGGTCCCCAAGGGCGACCCGCGAACTTGTCGAATCTGTTAGTTCCCCTGCTTGTTATTTTTGACTGCTCATGTAAATTATTACGTTGATGATGCATGAAGCATCACTAATAATTAAATTTAATATTACATTCATAATAAAATAGAATAATGTATGATTGTTATTTTTATTAGTATCCTATATAAAACAGTGTGTATAAATACACACAATACATCGTAAACGATGATAGTATTATATTGTAATATAAGGGTGACTGGGGTATTGCGAAGGTTGGTAAATGTCCATACAAACAAAGTTTTTTACTAACCTTAGCATAAGATCATTATTACTAACACAATCAAATTTGTTGTTTATTAACCCTATTGTAAGATCATTGTTCCTAACACTTTTTATGGGCCCTGCCATAAATAAATGATTTATTATTATTTTTATTATTAATAGTAAGTACAAAAACCTCTTGTTAGTCCAGCAATAGCACTATCGGCCGGGTGAGGGCACGAGTGAGAGAAATCAGCGGACGATGCGCGCGGCACCACCGCTTTTTGCATTTTTGTTGGAAGCGTGCTGCCTTAGAGCGTTGGTTTAATGCTCTAAGCGTGCTGCCGACGAAATCAATTATTATTATTGTCCAGGGGGTTTAAGATAGCCTTATTATCGCTTGCCATTAGGTGAAAATGAGGCGCTTCACCGTAGTAAAACAACACAAGACTTCTATGGATCCGTCTCATTGGTAACAAAACCTTAAGTTGATACTTACTTACTGCGATGGCTCAGCGACACAACGTCAAAAAGAGTCGTGGCCTCCGATACAAGGTGACGCCACTGCTCCCTGTTTTGCGCAATCACTTGCTAGTCGCTGGTTTCCAGGAGCTCATGTAGGTCCTTGGCAACTTGGTCCATCCAGCGGTACTTGGGGCGTCCAACTGATCGTCGCCCCCTAGGGACCCCCAAGTAAGCACGCTTTGTCGCCCGATCCTCCCCCATTCGCTCAACGTGTCCGAGCCACCGCAGTCACACACAGGCACACATGTCTTAGTCTCACCCAATATATTGGGGATAACCACCAGCTCTTCCAACTCTTTGTTCTTTCTTTTTTCCATCTGCCATCATCTGCTCTAGTCGGTCTCAAAATCGTCCTCAGCACTTTCCTCTCAGCCACAAGAAGTTTGTGCCTTTCTTTCTGCGTGAGTGTCTAAGCTTCGCAGCCGTACATCAATACCGGACGAATAATCGTCTTCTATATACGGATCTGGGTCGCTCTGCTCAAAAGCTTGGACACCAAAAAAAAACCAAAACCAGTTGATGCAGATATAATAAATTTTGGATTTTCTGAATTTAGGATCGTGTAAAAGAAAAAATACCTCACACATTTTCGGTTTTGTTGTCGTGATCAAATATCTCGCACTAGCAATAGGCACCCTGACGTTATTTCGTTAACGATACGTTGTTAGCGCAAACGTATTGGTCACGCTATTAAATGAAAGGATTATTATTAGAAAAACGGAAAATTGGATGTAGGTGTTGACTATGACAAAAGATTAGGTACTAAACCTCATTTTAACATTGTTACTTTAAACCAATTGTTACTAACCCCAATACATTTCCAGTTTCCAATAACAATAATTGTTATTTCCCTCTTTCCGCCGTCACTATCGAAGCATAGTTATAATGAAGACGACTAAGTACTCGAAATCCATTAATGGAAGCCATGTAGTGCGTTGTAACAATTATAGGCAGCTTGTCTATTACTTAATGTCTACTGAATTATATGACGGTGCATCTACTTAGCCGAGTGGATAACTTAGCTGAGTTGCCGACGCTTAGTTAATTAGAGTTAGCATTCAACAATGTTATTGTTAGGATTTGCATGGACGAAGATCTATAACTTTTTCGACCAGTCTGCATTGCGAACGTGAAAGTTATACGAAATTTTTTTTGGTAAAAAAAATTATGAAGTGAACTCCTTGATCCTTTTTATTGTCAAAGCGAAAGCTCTTTAGGAATACAGTAGTTCTGCTTATTCTTAGACTTCACTATAGTTAGCACAGTTTTTAATAACTTTGAAATTAAGTACTCCGGCGTAGAAACGGCTGTGTAATGAGTTTGCAACTCTACTTAAATGACTTAAAGAATTTTAACTGACGTTGTTTAACGTTTGCATTAATATTAATATCAACCTCGCTCTGTGGGCGGTGGAAGGCATGCTCCGTTTTACTTTAGGAAGATCGAGTTTTTAATTAATTTTCATAGTTTTGCTACAAAGCATAACTTAGACTTTCAAAATAAGCGGATAGTGTTCGCAAATTTTGCCCGAATTGGTGACACCATAATCAAATCAAATCAAAATCAAATCAAATATTTTATTCACAAAAATACAGGTTTGGTAAATACAGGTGGACTCCCTCCTTTTAAGTTAAACAATAACCTGTATTGGGAGAGAGCCGCTCTTCACTAAGAATAACTACACAACTGTATTTATATATATTTTTTTTGTAAGTAATTACGGAAGTATATATTTTTTTTTAAATACATTTTCTTACTTTTATTTTAATACAAGTACTTAAATACCTACATATGGAATACATGGATAAATATATACATATATAAATATAATATTATATAGTTATAGATACAACCATTTCCACAACAATGTCAGTAAATACGCAAGAGATAGTTTTTAGATAATTGTTTATTAAATTGTCTAATTTACTAGTATGAATTAATTGTGAATCAATCTTCCAATATTTTATTTTATTTTCTCCATCCAATATTTTATTTATTTAACTCGTCTCAACAGGTTCTCGGTATCATCATAATTCAGATTTTTCAACCATGTCGTAACAGTACTTTTACACTTGAATAGTGGCATCATATATATGTTTAGAATTTTATTTATTTTACTGTAAAGAAACGCCGATTGATTTGGAAACTGAGTTGTTGCAAAAGTCGTTCTAACCTTGGAAAAAGCAACGACCGATTTAGGGTTACGTTTTATAATGATATTAGGATCTGGGGTTATGGATTTATGTTTTCTTAAAATACTATTTAATATATAAAGTTGTCTAACAGTCAAGACATCTGATTTTTCGTATAATTGAGTTGTAGGAAATCTAGTATTTTTAAACAAGGCTATTTTAAGTAAGGAGCGTTGTGCTCTTTCCAAAGTTAAAAGACAAGTTTTATGAGCACCACCCCAGACGGGCAAGCAGTAACATAAAATAGATTGGGCTAGGGACTTATATATATAAATAAGAAGGTCTTTATCAGCAATATGTCTCAGATATTTAAAGAGCCATATTAATTTTTTGATACGAGATGTAACAGACTCAATTTGGTTATGCCAAGATAAGTGTTGGTCAATTTGGATACCCAAATATCTAGCACATTAAACTTTTTCAATATTATAGCAGCCACAGCTAGTATTATCCATTACAGTGCTATGACATGAATGAGCAGTTAATTTAAAACTCGAGTCTGGTTGAGAGGACTTCAAAAGAGAAAAGGTAATATAATTTGTTTTTTTGATATTTAATGTTAATAGGTTACTTCTAAGCCATTTAATTACATAACCAAATCCAGTTTGCGCTTTGTCGTATACTTCTTCCCAGCTGTCACCATGGAAAAGAAGTGCCGTGTCGTCAGCATACGAAAATACTTTACCGTTAGATAATTTTAATTGTGTAAGTTCATTTATGTAAATTAGAAACAAGGTAGGTCCGAGGACACTACCTTGCAGAACACCAAACGGTTTTGTAAAAACCTCTGAACTTAAGGTTCTTTCATCAAGTTTAACTTGTTGGATTCTATTTGACAAATAATCGCGAATAAGGTTCAAGAAAATACCTCTAATTCCGATTCTTTCAAGTTTGTCTATAAGGGTGGGAATCGATAAAGTGTCGAATGCCTTCTGTAAGTCTAAGAATACACAAAGTGTTTTCTTTTTTTTGTCCAAATTGTCTACAATATTATTAGTAAGCGCTATCACTGCATCCTCAGTACTTATACCTTCACGGAAGCCAAATTGTGATTCAGAAATTACGTTATATTTTTTTAGATAACTAATTAGACGTCGATTTATCAGTTTCTCAACTATTTTAGACATGACTGTAAGTACTGAGATTGGCCTGTAATTGTTTAAATCACCTTTATCCCCACCCTTATAGACAGGATGAATAATGGAACGTTTAAGTATCGAAGGGAACACACCTTTATCAAAACAAAGACAACTTAGGTGGCAGACAATTGGTGCCAACTCCTGCTTAGCTAGTTTGAAGAATCTAGTAGGGATTTCATCCCAACCTGCGGCAGAATCTGTCTTTAGGTATGTAATAATTGACTCGACTTCTGTTGGGTCAGGGTTTATAATACCAATTGAGTTGATTAGTTCGTTTGCTATTTTATGGGTAATCGGAAGTTCTAAGTTGTGATTTTGTTCAATTTTCTCAGCCAAATTTTTCCCAATATTTATAAAATGTTTGTTAATTAGATCAGCAGATTCGTTTGTAGTGTCAGCAATGTTAGATAGTTCTGAATTTTTATTTTTTATTTTATTTAAATTCGTTATAGTTTTTATTGAGTTCCATAGTTTGTTGTTGCTTTTAGTTTTATTCAATAATTCCCGTTCATATTGCCTTTTTAATTTTTTCAATAAGTTATTACAATAATTTCGGTAACGCCTATATGTCAATTTAAGTATTTCATTATGTTCGTCCGATTTTAACTGTTTTTGTAGTTTATTTCTATTTTGTATGCATTTTAAAATTCCTGGTGTAACCCACGGCTTTATTATTCGTTTTTTGTTGGATACTTTTTTAATTTTAGTGTTTGTTGTAATTGACAAGGTGATACAATTTGTTAATCTTTCAGCCAAAGTTCTTGGGTCATTAAAATGTAGTAGTTCGCCAAGTTTCTGTTCACGTAACGTTCTGATTGCATCTTCATAGTTAATAGTCGTAATTATATTTCTTTTAGTTATTATTTTGTCTGTAGAATAAATATTTACGAGTGATGTTAAGTGGTCAGTAATTGTAGTCTCCAGTACAGCTATTACAATTTTTGATTTATTCGGATCTAAGTTAATTATAGTGTGATCTACGCAACTATTTATTCTTGTGTTTCGCCTGTGTCCTGGTAACAAACCATGCCTCGACAACATTTCGAGATAGTTGGTACAGTGGGTATCTACATGGCCTTCTAAGATATTTATGTTTATGTCACCGGATATTATGACGTTCTTATTTAAATAATCTGAGTTAAGGTGATTATCCAGAGACGATATAAAATTAGATGTATTTGCATTGGATGGAGATCTATAAATACCAAGGATAGTGCAGTTTTTAAGACGAACCTCTAAACAAGTGGCTTCCAAGATAAAATTTTCCCCAACTTTATGTTCAAGAGAATTATTGATATATACAACAACACCGTCACTTTGTGTTACTTTATTAGTGGAATAATATGAAGAATAACCAGGTCTAATAGGTAACGGTGTGTCTGGACTAAGCCAGCACTCGGTTAAAATAATTATGTCTACATTTTGCGGGATAGTTGATAGGTTGATGTTAAAATCATCATAATTTTTATTTATGCTTCGGATGTTTTGCGATACTATGGAATAAAGGGGATTAGACTTTGGTAAATAATTATGTAGATGTTCTATGGAACAAGCAAAGCTAGTGGTATTATTTATATTGTCTAACTCATGTAAAATAAAGTTTTATCACCCATTAGAAATGTATAGAAAAGTTTTAAGTTGTAACCCACGGTGACACTTTATATAAGCAAATCTATGGTACTGTTTTGGATAGTCAGTTGAAACACATAATAATGACACATTTTCTTGTTTCCATATAGAAAATTTGTAAGTGCACATATTTAAATAGTATAGAATTTTAAGGAATTGATAGCTAATAAAATTTTTGGTAGATTGGTAATCTTGTGTGGATATTGCAACATATAATAATATATTTTTTATATACTTTAGAGAGTTTAGGGTTTTTAAGATATTATAATATAAATAATAATATATAATAATATAGTTTAACAGTCCGCAAAAAACGGTCAGTCAGTCATTGATCAATTTCTGGATCTGAGCTTCGTTTCTTATCATTATTATGGGACAGTTTTCTTCCCTCCTGACATAAACTCTTCCGTACGAGGTCCAGCAGAATTTGTAGTTTTTGACTCTCTTTAGGTCGCGTGCCAGGAAGAAAAGCCTGGATGCCATGGGTGTGAGATGTTCAGCGATAAAAATTGGAACGTCTGGGTTTTTTTTAATGCCCAAATGTTTTGCACTTAATTTGTCCGATTTATTTTTTATATTATGGGATTTTGCATTTTTCAGAATATTTTCTTTGCACAGTGTGGAATTAAGTTCCACTATGACAGTCTTTTTATCTGAAGGGCCCTTTGTCTTGAAGATATCTTTTATATCATCTTTTTTTAGGTTTATGTTTAAGGTCTTAGAAAGTTGTTCAACCATAGTTACCAAACCCTCTTTGGACTCTTTTGATTCCACAGGTACGTTTTTTATTTCTATCGTGCTTTTCCTGCTTGTCCTCATTGTATCTTCCAAGCGTTCCTCGATAACAGCAATGTATTCGTTTTTTTTCTTTATTTCTGTTTCTAAATTCAAGATCTTATTTTTAAATTCGATATTTTGTTCCGCCAAAAATGAAATCGAATTTTCTATTGTGGAATTTGTACTCTTAATCTCGGCCAATATAGGAAATAGTTTTTCCAACTGTTTATTTTGCTTTTCAGACCAGCATTCAAATAATTGCTTTATCTCTTCGCGAAAATCATTAAACTCACAGTTGTTGACATAATCTATCCTTTTTCTTTTCTGTCTCGTAGAAACGTGAGGTTCCGATAAATTGTCTTCTAATAAGTTGAGATTCGGCTCCGACATAGTTTTGTCCATTATTGTTTGCAGATAATAATATTTATTTATGTTTTGTCGTACGCGCTGAATTAAAGTAGATAGTTATACACCGGCAGTCGACCGACCGTAGCGTATGTTGGTACAATGCAGTCGTAGAAGGGACACCCCACTCTGCAGCTCAAATCGTAGCGTTACTCTCGTAACGGCCCGTAGCGATGGACAAACGAGACAAAAATAGCTATTGGCTCTTTCCAGCGGAGGTGAGGTGAGGTCCCCGCTGTCGCTGGTTTTTGCCGTTGCCGCACTGGCTGCACCACGCGCGATTTATTACTTTACTAGCTGTGCTCGCGACTTTGTCCGCGTGGAATAGTGACTTTCGGCAGCATTTTTAATTTTTTAGGCTCTTTTCCCGTTTTTGCAACATTTTTCACTGATGCTTCGCTCCTATTAGTCGCAGCGTGATGTTATATAGCCTAAAGCCTTCCTCGATAAATGGACTATCCAACACAAAAAGAATTATTCAATTCGAACCAGTAGTTCCTGAGATTAGCGCTTTCAAACAAACAAACAAACAAACAAACAAACAAACAAACTCTTCAGCTTCATATTAGTATAGATTAATTTAATATGCACTGTCAATGCAATAACACACTAAGTAAATCAATTTTAGGTTTGAAATCGCTCAGCACTTAGTTCAATTTTTAAGAGAAAATCCCGCGACGCGTCTGCTCACAGTGGAGTATTCGGACGAAGAGCAAAACCATACCATAGCGTTATGGTAAGGCACCTGATCTAAAATTCAGAAGGTGTAGGTTGAATCCTCCAATGAAAAAGATTTGAATACCTACTATACTATAAACTTTTTTAACCCATTATGTTTTATCGAGCATAATAAATGAAACCCATTTAGTGGGTAAAAAAATGTATTCCGTAAGTTAAATTGATTTACAAACTATGTAGCTAAGTACGCTAAGAAATAGATTATTGTCTGGTCTTATCATGTGTAATGTTTTTGTTAGCTTTAGTAGTAACTACATTTATATTCTGTCATAGTATTTTTTATTATCTATCTATATATTAATACGTGAAGCAAAAACTTTGTACCTACCCCTTTTTTACGAAAATTGCGCGGACGGAGGAGTATGAAATTTCTTACAGTTTATATAGAGAAAGTTATCCGAATGTTATTTTTTTTTAAATTATGCATAAAAATACATTAAGTCAATAAAACAAACATTACACACACTACCATGTATTTAACACACGTAAATATACTCTTTTCAAAAATTTCAAAAAAGGAAGAGGAGCTGCCGAAATCTGTCAATGCCAATCCAAACTCACATTCTTCCTTTTTTAAATTTTCATTGCGTAGGATACAATCCGTGCAGCCCTAATAAAATTACGGTCGAATTTCGACCACTGCGAAACCACTAGTTATTATTATTATTAGTAGCCCTTACAGTCCCACTGCTCGGCAATGGCCTCCCTCCATTTCTTCATTTCCATTGTACCTTTGAGAAATAATATTTATTTTCTATAAAAACGCCCGGAATCCGGTGTAGAAAGTTCGCAAAAGGGGTGATTGCACGAATTCACGAACCAATTACACTGTAGCAATTATAATTGCAGTATTCAAAATGATAAGATGAGCATAAGTACAAAATCGGTTGTCGAGAGTGGAACTATATAATAAAAATAACAAATAAAAATAAGAAAATAATGCAAAAAATGGCGACGGGTTTATCAGGTACTAATTACAAAATTTTGTTATATCATGTGTTTATTTACTTACTTATGTGTAATTAAGTTATATTGTTTCCTACTTTCTTATTTATATTCTAATAACTTAACCCATAATGGTTAGAATATTTTTTTTATTTTACAAAACGATTAATGTTTCGAAAAATCTCCAAATTCTTTCGAAAGCTTCCGTTCCTGATCTGATTCAAACTCCTCGGAGAATCTAGTAGGAACGCGGATTCGCAGTAGTCATGCCATTCCATCTAGAAATTCTCTGACGGTGTTTCGTTTCACACGACTTGAGGAATCTTTTAAGTTTCTCGCCGCCCGCAATAAAGCCAGGTGACACTGATAATGACGTTTGAGGCAATCAGCTCTCCAAAAAAACATTTCATTTTAGCGAATAAGCTAGCTATCCAACGTAGCAATGCTGCTAGCTTACTGGGCACTCTGCCTGATGGGGATGATTTGGGGCATTTTTTTTATTTATAGTTAATAGTAGATATGGTTTATAGTTTTTTGTAAATTTAATTTAAAGTAGTTTTATTATTTTCTTGTTTTTAGGCATAACAAACCAAATGTCGAATAATTTTCAAAGGCCAGGCCAATGCTTCGCAGAAAAGGGGTTGCAAAACGTAAAGTAAGCGATACATTGTCCTGAGTTTCAAAACTTGTTTTCTACTAAGATTTTTTGAGACTTTATTTATGGCTTTTTATTTTTCTTTAATAAACAAACCTCTTCTTAGAAAATGCTGTTGTTTATCGACCTAATTAACTTAGGTTATTTCAAGAACTATAAAAATAATGTTTTGCAATTGTGCTACCATTGTGATAGATCGTGGAATATTTTGTTTTTCTTCAGTTACAAAAAAAAACAAATCAAGCTCTTTTCTTCTTATGTTATATCATCTCGTGTCAGTTTACTGCTAGACATAATACGCCTCTCCTTATGCATAGCTAGTGAGCCTGATTTTCTTAAACTTATGTAGGTATGTGCATATAGGAACGATGTTTAAGTCCAGACACAATAATTAATGGGGGTGTCTAATACATACCTACATCATTTTCAAATATCGAATTTCATTTTACAGAAAACTATTCCACAAATTTCTATTGACATATTAGCCAACAGAATAAAGTTTTATAGAATACTAGCAGCCGCTCGCGGTTTCACCCGCGTGGTTCCCGTTCCCGTGGGAATATCGGGATAATCAGGTTATAAACTATCTGTATGCCGAATTTCATCCAAATCCATTCATCCGTTGCTGCGTAAAGAAGCAACAAATATACACACATTAACACAAACTTTCGCATTTATAAAATTAGTGTGATTCTTTTCAAATTTGCTTTCGTTACCAGAACAACTATTCATCGAATTCACAAAAATATTTGTATGCAAGCATGCAAGCAAACACGCGAGTAAGCACGCAAACCAGCACGCATGCAAGCCAGCCTTTATGCATTCAAGCAAGCATGTAAGCAAGCATGCAAGCAAGCAACCATGTATGCAAACAAGCATACACGCAATTACATATCGCTTTCGACAAAGCTTCGGAGCATAGCTTTCTGAATATTTGTCACTGCGTCTATTTTTAACAAATTTTAAATGATTTTTTTTTATTATATTATTAATAATAAACTAATAAGGCGAAATCGTAGATGATTAAAAGGGTCGAAACCAATTTAACAAGGCCTTGTCGCTGATTGAAAGGCGCAAATTTAGGGGTTAAGAAGTACAGAACTTATCTTCAACTTAACTGAAAGTACCTTTTAAGCTTTACTAATAGCGTTTCCTTTTAAATATAAATTTTACGTTGCGACACGATTTAAGAACGTTTCTAAATTAACTACTTACCTAAAAACAAGTGATCCCTTTGGGGCAAATAGCGATTGACACGTTAAGTGCGATAAACCTGGGTTGTTTTGAATCCATTGTTACATTGACAACAGCTTTTTTTATTTTAATTAAACTTTAAAAACCAAGCCTAAGATGATCTTGAAGAAGGCATGATCTTGAAACTAAGCGGGTTAGGGACACATAGGACGCTAGAGACTATTAGCTACGTATGAATCCGGAGCTGCTAATATGTTACTCTAGATTCTAAAAAGTTATATACAACACGCTTTATTTTTATGTTGACACCTTACTCTGTGGTATTCGTAATAAACTAATGATTTTCATATCTTTTTCACGTCAATACACAGGTTTTCAAAGAAATATTGGTACAGTACTCATAATTATAACAGCTTTGTTTTTCTGCAATGACAATTTATCGCAGATTTTAAAAGTTGCATTGATCAAATTTATACTAGAGTACCATGTATTAATAAATTAAATAAAAGTTTACATGCGCCTGTAATAAAATCTGTATTAAGATCCTTAGTTTGACAAAGTATTAAAATGGTCAGTGACTGTCGTTGCCGACAGTACGCGCAAAGAATTTGCTTATAAAAACAGTTGGTAACCCAACAACCTAGCACTATCCTATTAATGGAGCTAAAAACTAATTTCATTAATTCAACCGCCTTATTCTCCAACACGTTACGCGTGAAAGTTTTCTGATTCGTTCTATCTGTCACTGTCACATGTGTAGATTTAGAAAGAGATAAAGCATAGATGCCGTGTGATAAATGTTTTGAAAGCTTTTGAGAATCAGAGGGCTGTTTGTGGAATGAGCTTCCGATGACGACCGACGTTTTCCCGCGAGACTAGGTATATACCTACGGGATTGAGAAATTTCTAAAAGGGCGTGAGACATTTTTCAGTGTCGTCAACGAGCGAGTGATAAGGAGTAAATTTTTTCAGTTAACTTTTCGTTGACGTTAATGTTACAATTTTGATGATTAAGTAACTATCGTAATGCCGAGTAAGTAGCAGGGTGGCCAAATTAATATATCCTAAACCATACCGTGCTTCAGACGACACGCTAAGAGCCTAAGTTAAAAAATACGAGTTGTGAAAGTGACTTATATGTTACTGCCTCCAGGCAAAAGTAAGAGACGAGGCGGCGCGCGCGTCATTGTAGCATAAGATGATAACATTATTGTAGTTATGGCAACACTGGGCGCACGGGGGCGCCGCGATCTGCGTTAGCGCGCGGGGACTCCCGACACACAACGACAGCCACGCACGCACGAACTACCTACTTATTGTCGGGCTAACTCTTGTAGAATTTTATATTTCGATAAATCAGTCTATGTTATACAGTCCGCTTTTATTGATATCTACATCCCACTTAAGAACTACCAGCTTCAATTGTGATAGTACACATTGCTATATCATATTGTGTAAAACTCTAGCTTTTACAAATTTAGAAAAACATTATTTCTTTTTTTAAATCAAATCCCGAATTTATAATTATAACTGTTTAGATGTAGATAAAAAATAGAGGCTACTTCATTCCATGCAAAATAGAACAGAAGCGATGATAATAATAAAAATAATGCATAATAACTAATATACCTAATAATACAGAATAAAAAATATATCAAAAGTAAGTATTTGGTTTTATTAATACCATGCTTGTTTGTTAGTAAGAACCCTATCACGCCGGCCGCCTAAAGTATGAAAATCACAGAGAATATATGGCTGTATGCGAAACACCGGATAGAGGAGACCGGACAGGAAATAACCAATAGGTTTTCATTGGATTGAGCATTCCAACAACGCTCCCTTTCCACAACACCCAACGCGGAACATGTAAAGGCCTTTTTATATGCTTATGACTTGGAGTATGCCAGTTGGAGGGACACACTGAAAACGGACATAAAATTGAAATACCCTGTATGAATGTATCGCCTTTCAAAGAATGTGGTCGATTTAAAAGGTTCCATAGTATTGTTTGTACAGTCAGCTCCTAATATGGATGTTAACAACAACAATAATAATTAAATCCAGACCATTAAACGTATAAATGAAATCACGTAACAGTTATTTAAAACATTAACCATTTTTTTATTTGACCTAAACATGAATTTTTGTCACCTAAAGAGTTATCTATCTATATAAATAAAAATGAATCACTGAAATGTATGTACGCGCATAACTTCCGATCGACTGCACAAAATTGGATAATTCTTTTTTTTTTGTGTTTGTTATTGTCAGGACAAGGTTTGTACAGAAGAAAATTAAAAGAAAAAAAGATATTTTTACTAAATATGTTTTTTTTTAAATATCATGATATGAAAAGTGAGTGAGTGAATGTGACAGACTGACGTACAGTTCTTTAGCCAGCATTTGACAACTTCAAACGGACAATAGTCATATGACCATGGTACGTCATATCATATATCGATCAAATAGAATTAGCCCTTCTTTTGCAAAAGTAATATCGGTGTTTTGTGTGTTTTTGAAGGTTTATCGTAGTGTTATATAACCATATTAAAAAAAAAAATGGCGGTACGAAGTTCGCCGGGTCAGCTAGTTATATTAATAAACACTCAATTGACAGAATGATATAGCAATACAAAACAATTTCTATTGAAAAAAATAGTTTTAGCGGTTGCTAAAAGTTTATCTATGGCTACCTAGTCAACTACCCAACTGATTTGCAAAATAAGAGGTAAAAAATTCTCACTATTTAAAAATACAATCTTTAATATTGTTTGAATGGAATAATATAATATAATAATTTATTATTATTATTATCATATTGTAATTAGGTACTTACCTATGAAATTGACGTTTTGTATGAAAATTTTTTATAAAATTATATTTTTCATACTAACGTTTTTTTTAAAATTTTCTTATCATCTATTTATGTTAACACTATAAAAATTGTAGAGTACTGTGTTTGTTTCACTGCCTAAATATAGCAGATATTAATAAAAAGAAATGAAACATAAGGCCAATTTCGCGAACAAAAAAGGAAGTCAATTAAAAAAAATTGGGCGATACAGACACAAAATAAATAAACATTGTTATTACTGAAGCCTAAGTAACATAGTCTTTATTTAATGTGTGTAATATTATTAACAACCGGTATTGACTTTTAGAAGTAATACACCAAATTAATAAGTGAGAAAAAAACGTCAATTTCATAGGTAAGGACCCAATATTAAAATATGTTTTTGACTAACATTATCAAAATCTTTATTAAATAGCCCAAGAACGTATGGCATTACAACATATTTTACTTCAATGTATCTTTTTGATGCTTCGTTATATTTGATGTTGTCTGTACAACTCATAAATGCACCATCTAGCGTGCTTGAAAGGAATACCTAAGTTATTATCATCATCATCATCATCTCAGCCAAAAGACGTCCACTGCTGGAAAAAGGCCTCCCGCAAGGATACCTAAGTATGTTCAGTAAAATATTAAATTACTTTAAATTTATCTGGAAATAAATAAATAAAAAACTTTTAGAATGGTTATATTTATCACTTTTTTAAAGTCCCAGTACCTACTAAGCTCAGATCTTCCCCAATGGACCAACTCATGGAAATATCTTTAACGCTAGGACATTTGATGGAGCAAAAAGAGATACATCAAAAATTATAGTTAACTTTAACAAGCAATCCGTTGTAATTAGTGTATTAGTGTTAATAAATTAGTGAATTGTATAAGCGTTGATTAAAAGCTACACAAATAGTGTTCAATATTTATTAAATCGCACGTCCCGTCCGTAATGTGTTACGAATTAAATACTGAATGCCTGACAGCAAACCAATACGTTATTAGTTGACCAATCAAATGTACAATTTAGCTTCAATAAACCCTTTCATATTTCACCCTCAAAGGGAAAAATTAAACGTTGATTGATAGTGCCGCACAATTACCTAATCATTAGCGCAATTGATCATTTCCGCATTTGGAGAATGCTTCTCTTCCCCGTAATAATAATTGCAATTAAAATTATATTATTAATATTTGTAAATAAATAAATAAATTATAAGAGCGACTGTTACAATGGATATGTTTTATTATTTGATTAAGTCAGAACATACGATTAGTACATGCGTACCCATTACCGCGCTTCATCTTGTACCTACATTGTTTCGATTACTAATAGGTTTAACTTTATATCATCAATGTTTTAGTTTCATAACTACATAATTAATTAAGTTATTTGGATTAAGATTTTATATCACAATTAATTCCAATATACAATTATTTAGTTAAGTTACTACTAAGCTACAATTAATATACCTCCTAAAAACTTAAAAAATGTCAAAGGGTTGTTGACCAGTTACGCGATCACTTAATGTGAAAGAAATTCTATCTATAAACATTGTATCTACTGGTCTCTACCTAACTTTTCTGCCTACCACATGTAAAATGTAAAATGTAGAATAGTATTCAATTGATTGGTATTCAATTCAAAGAGGAGCTCGATGGCGCAGTGTTTAACGCGCCCAGTCTGCGAGTGCTGAGGTTAAGCAACTTTCGCAAAGGCCGGTCATCGAATGGGTGACCAAAACTTTATCATCTCGAGCTCCTCCGTGCTTCGGAAGGCACGTACAGCCGTTGGTCCCGGCTGCATTAGCAGTCGTTAACAACCACCAATCCGCACTGGGCCCGCGTGGTGGTTTATGGCCCGTTCTCCCTATCTACCCATAGGGAAGACTCGTGCCCCAGCAGTGGGGACATAAATGAGATGATGATGATGATGATGATGAGTATTCAATTTTCCACACTATATTTTCAACATTATTAACGTGGCAATTTAAATGATAAATGAATGAATATTATAAGAAAATTTAATTAACACGCTGGGTGTATATTATGGAGCTTATTGGAGCGATTAGTGTTCAATAAACCTACAAGTATTCTTACAATGGAGCTAAAAAGGTTATAATATAATTATTATATATTGGCACCAAAACGGAATAATAGCACCTAAAATGGCCTAGTGTTGGGCCATCAAACTCATGACATAAAGCTTAGAGTTCGAATCCCACCAAGTTTATATTTATCCGTATCTATGGCTCAGTCTATGGCTTTATCAACGCATTAAGTAGCATTGGCTTGTTCTGACAGTTAGAGGTAAGATAGCCCTCAGTGGTTGAAGATTCCGGGTAAGTGCACTTTCATCTTTGGTCTTTAACCATCAGGTGAGTTAACGGCACATTCCCATTGTCGAATAAAAAATATAAAAGCCGCTAACAGTTACGTATACATACAGGATATTTTTTTTAGCAGTGCGCAAATTTTCTGGAGCGACTCAGAATCGGTAAGTAAACAACTTTCTCATAGTAAGTAAGTAAATAAACAGCCTATAATTGTCCCACTGCTGGGCAAAGGCCTCCATCATTGAAATCAAGTCATCGCTACAATTGATGGGTAATGGCTTAATCACCACGCTTGCCAAGTGCGGGTTGGTGATCACAAACCCGGGCTATGCATCGAAAAATCCGAAATACATTTTGCCCGACCTGGGAATTGAACCCGGGACCTTCGGGTATCGGGCCGAGCGCTCTGCCACTCGGCCACCGAGGCGTCATCTTAGTTCTCAAAATTTTGAGACTTCATACAAATGGGGCTAATCAAGTGTTCGCTAAAGTTTGAGAAGTCCAAAAATTTTTAACATATTTCAACCCATGTTACTATGAGAAAGTTGTTTGCTTACAGGTTCCGAGTCGCTCCAGAAAATTTGCGCACTAATAAAAAAAATATCCTGCATAATACTAGCGGCCCGTCCCGACTTCGCATGGGTGAACATTTTTTTTAATATAACCTATGTTACTCAGCGCTAATGTAGCATTCTAATGGTGAAATAACTTTTAAATTTTATTTTATTTGGCCTAGACATTGATGAGTCAGTCAATGAGTGGATCAGGACTTACCTATAAGTACTAATATTATAAAGAGGAAAGCTTTGTATTTTTGTATGTATGTTTGTAACGAATAAACTACTTAACCGATTAAAAAATTCTTTCACCATTAGAATGCTACATTAGCGCTGAGTAACATAGGTTATATTAAAAAGAAATGTCCACCCATTCGAAGCAGGGACGAGCCGCTAGTTTTTATAGATGTACAGATTTACATGTTATTGTTTTTCATTGTATTTATTATTTAGTAATTTACAATATTTACGATGTTGTACATTTATTAGATAAGTTCAAAGATTCAAAGCAAATTCAAAGAAACCGCAAATATGTCATCTAAACAGACTCACCTACCACCGTCCTATGCCAACCGCCACTGCGCACAAACGACGTGAACGTTCGTGAAATGCGTCAAAGCGTGAACATTCTCCAATTGCTGAAATTGCATCGAAATGCACGTAAAAATTTCACATTTTAATTGGTCTACAATTAGGTAGATGATCAATCTCATAACTAGTTTTGCATACCATCACTGTGAGAGCATTGTCCACTTAACATAATCTACTTAGCATCTCCATCCGACTGCACCTTATGTATTTAGTCTTGATGCATTGCCTATGTGTACCTTGTAAGTGTGCTTTGCGAGGGAGCTTGTGTGTACTACACAGACAGTGTGTGCCGGACCAACGCACACCTCAAGCAGAAAATACGACCAGAAGGTAAGGTAAGATTACTAATTACCGCGCTCAAGCACGGACACGATCTTGAAACAGTCCGACCGCAACTCGAGATCCCGTGTCCATAAAAGGTTGTGTGCCTTGCTCGTATATGAAACTGACCTACTGCAGTTGTGCTTCCTTATTTTGTGCTTCAAGTCACCGGGTTCTCGAGGTAATCCAATTGAACGTGCAAGCGCGTCCGCTGACAAACGAGGAGCCGGCTCTTGGCGAAACACCTCTCCATCGCTAACTTCTCCTTCAAACATTTGGACGTTAGAATTTCATCTCGAGACGGAAATCACAAGGTCTGTACACATTCATACATATTCTGTTAGCTTTGACAATAGCAACTCCAACGACTTATGTAACTATACTAAATATAAATACATTATATTTAATAAAAATCAATCGCCACATGTATGTCAGAGCCTCCCTTCGAAACGGCGCAATAACTTGTAGGTAATTGGCAGGACAAGTTTTGATTTTTTAAAGTTTTAGGAAGGATACGGATGTTTACTGAAGCGGACGAAGTCGCGAGCGGGCTACTAGCAATATTTTAAAGATATCGTCAAACTAATGAAGCTCCAAAAAAAAGTAACTCTTTCACGCATTACAGACTTACGACCAGCGGTCATGTTGCTTAGACAAATAATAGGTTGTACAGTGTTGATTAAGACTCCTTGCAATAGCACACGACGTGATCTGAGTTTGAACTAGGAGCTAGAGAAGAAAAGGAACAAATGAAGATTTGTGGATTATTGTTTCGGTGACAGCAAGATAAGGCAAATTTGTAATTCTTTGCTTGAGAAAATACACAACTTAAGTTATTTGGCCTTCTCATTTACGCTGGTTTCTTGATTACAATGTCACAATAGCTTTTATAATCAGGTGGTAGACAAACGCCCGTTACATTATTATGTTGCTTGTATGAAAGACTAAAGAGTGCTCTAAGCACTGATAACACAGATTCATTAATGTAAATGTAATAAACATATCTGATTTCCCTATTAAGTAATACCTTTATGAAAATATCGCATAATACTGAATACTGATAATAACTTCCATTAAAAACAGTAGTACCGTATTTAAGCTTTTTTAATTCCTACCTACGAAAGTACGCAACATAATATCTGCAATCATAAAATATATATTTTTATCTCCTCTCGTTGCATATTGCAATAAAATCTTATTGCTCGCTCATCCCCATGGAGATTAATAGACTTGCTTTCAGTTACAACTTCGGAAACGAGGGTAAACTTTTATCACGGAACTTCTCTGAGCTTTTTAATATGCGGCAATCTATTATTATTTTATGTTAACGAAAGGGAATATTTCTACGTTCATTTTACAAGTGATCCGGGACTCAAGTAAGTTCATAATATCAAACCACCAATGGTTTATTAGTATTATCTTCGTGTATTTTACAAGAGATTTAATTTAGTATAACAAAGCAATAATAAATTAGTATAAGTGTAAGAAAAAACTATTGCTCTTCTTCTTAATTTTTATTGAACTGTGACAATTAATCAAATACACTTTTAAAAGTAAAAAATACATAAATTATCAAAAAGGTAAAATACTTAAAAAAATACTTATTTCAATACTGTGCCTCATTCTGCGCCTTTTTGCGGACAGGGCGCAGCCTCAGAGCCGTTTTACAGAGAGGGCGCAGCTTCAGCATCGTCTTACAGAAAGGGCGTCGCGTCGCCCCCAGTCCCCGGGGGTGCTCCTGATGCCGCCGCACCGCTGCCAGTTTTAACAACAATACACACACAACACCCATTAGGCACACGTAAAGAAGATAATTGTAATTGCAACAAAAATAAAGACAGTGAAATTTTAGGTACTTACACCTTTATTACAGCTGGCTAAGGCAATAACGGGCTCAGCTATTGATTACGGACCCACGATTTTCAATTTCAGATGTTTACCATTCGAAAGATTATATTTTTTTACACTTATTCACTTATTATCTTATCTCGATAACTTGTATTTTTTTTGTAATAGTTAATTGAAAATCGTAAAAAATTGCTTTGAATTTTGTCGTGTTGCGACTGACATTTCGTATTTACGTGTATTGCGTTTTGTTACGTGTTATGTTAACGCGTTGTGGTGTTTTTTTAATGTAGTATTTGCAGTAATAACATACTTTCAGTATTATTTAACTAAAAAGTATACATACATTATTTATCATTGCTAGGGAATAAATTAAATAAATAGTTACAGACGATAGTTTTTATATATTTTTTTTTTTATATTAGGAGGCAAACGAGCTGGCGGGTCACCTGATGGAAAGCAATCACCGCCGCCCATGGACACAAAACAAAAAAAACCGCAAAACCAGAGGAATCACAGATGCGTTGCCGGCCTTTTTTTTATATAATTTTCAAATTACTGTTAGAAACGAAACGCAAATCTTGTATAGATAATAAAAGCTAATTTAGTTAAATTCTAATGAAAATAATGATATTTTTCATACAACTTGAGGTGAGGCTTAGTCAATTTTCAAAAATTCATATCTCGGGTTGGCTTTAGTAATCAGCGGCACGAATTAGGAATTGATAAGGGTTGGTTTTTATAGGGCTTGGTTACCCCTTTCAATCGACACCCCCCCACCCCGCGGAGATGCGTGTTTTTTTTACACGTATTTAAAGTTACGTAAATCCATACTGTTGGTTAGGTTAGGTTAATTTTTTTTTTTCCCGAGCGAAGCGCAGCGTAACAAGGGCAGTCATGGAAGTGGGGAGGGTCAAAAAAACCCTATCTCCCCCCGCTCCCCTACCCCCTTCGACTGCCGCCGAATACTAAAGCAACCCCCATATCTCAAAAACTATCCATTGCCGAGGGGGGGGGAGTACTACGGGGGGTAGGCCTCTTCCCTCCCTTTGCCAAACGTCACAATCAACCGGTCGACAATGTTTTTCCTTTTACAACCTCTGTGGACGCATCGGTGGAACCATTGAGTTCGGTTATATGTTCGTATTGTGGTATGTGCACACACGAGATCGGTGATTGCAAAGAATTTAAAGTTTATACCACCCTCTGCGCCTTTTATGGGAGGATGTTGGGAGAGACTAGTGAAAACCGTCAAAAAGGCCCTTAATGTGACACTTCTCGAGAAGTCCCCCAGAGAAGAAGTGCTGGCTACCTTACTGGCTGAAGCGGAAGCCATAGTGAATTCCAGGCGACTGACAGTTGGCGTAGAGGAAGATTCCGTCGCGGCATTAACACCATTTTCATTCTTAATTGGAACAACAACAAATGATTTACAGACACAAAAATTTGAGGAAGGCAAGCTCAGTAGAGCACAATGGAGGCGAGCTCAATGTTTAGCAGAAAGCTTCTGACAGCGTTTCGTTGCCGAATACATGCCGACGTTGGTGCCCCGACGAAACTCGCCTGCCGAAACACGATCGCTGGAAATCGGAGATGTTGTGTGCGTAGCGGACGGGACTCTACCTCGATGTGTTTGGACGGGTAGTAGCCACGTACCCTGGGAAGGACGGGATAATTAGGGTCGTAGACGTTGGAACGAAGGGAGGCGACTTGCGTCGTCCTACAAAAAAAATTGCCATGTTGGTCGCCGCCACTTAGTTTTACCCCGTCGTCGTCGGGGGCCATGTTGGCGACCAACAGACCTTTTTTAAGTTTTTTACCTTTTTGATAATTTATGTATTTTTTACTTTTAAAAGTGTATTTGATTATTTGTCACAGTTCAATAAAAATTAAGAAGAAGAGCAATAGTTTTTTCTTACAATAGGTAATTACTATTTAGCAAATAATGTGATAAAACAAACTCATGGAAACCAAAACAATTTACATTAGTTTTCATTTCACAAATTCTAATCTATTGACGTTGCAGAGGACCGGTAGATGTGGAAAAAGTGTGGGAAGGTCTTTGCCCAGGAGTGGGACACTTAGGCACACTTTGGTATGGCTGATATATATATAATAATAAAACCTAGGTTTTCTTATATTTATCGGGTAGGCACAGTGCCTTGATCTCACCTGATGTTAAGTAATGATATGGCCAATGATAGAAGCGCACTTCACCCGGGAACCTCAACTAGTGTGGCACTGGTTATATTATCCTTAGCTGCCGGAACACAACAATGCTACAAACAAAGCTGTGGTCTAGTGATTAATACCACCGGTTTCAGATCCAGAGGTTCCGGGTTCAGTTGTGTAGTTGGTTAGGTTTGGGTTTATTTTTCCGCCAACGACCACCATCTACCTTGTCTAAATTATGTCGTCATAACATTCCTGCTTGCAGCATTGTTGTTCCAGCAGCTAGATATAAGATAGCCAGGGCCTCAGTAGTTGAGGCAAGGGGTGCTGAAGTCCGCTTCCACCTTCGGTGTTCGATGGCCAAGTTCGTAACCAGAAGATATATGAATTTTACAAAAAAACTATTATATTTGTTTTCGTCGTCTTTAATATCGGCAATTATTAAATTCCGTTCTCATATTGGCATTCAATTAATTCATCTAGTAATTAAACTACGATTAATAGCTTTAAAACGACGTAAAGCAAAGAATTTACTTAAATGATGGATGTTTAAGAGGCTTAAAGTCAGTAAGCGTTTTGAGTCAGCTTTCGGCAGTTCTATGCAATAGCAGAACAACTTTGTGGGGTAAGGTTAGAGTACCTACTTATTACAATTACATTTATGCTGGATAGAGGTAGACGCTGCTGCTTAATTTAATGTTTCGAACTGTGTTTTTATAATAGATTTTAAGGACAGTGATATTGTTGTACTTTTTTACCTTTTTTTCAATTACACCAGTGACGGTTGGAGTACTTTAAACCCTTGGAGGGTTTAAAGTAATTCTATCGCCCGTAAAAGACGACGCCCTTTCTGCGAGATTTACATTGTTCTATTTATGCGATGCTTATGAAAGTGAAAGGGAAATTGTCATGTTCATTTTCACATGCGAAATAATGCCGTGATAGACCTTAAGAATAGTTAAAACAAAAAAAGTCTAGATATTACCTAAAAACATAATATTTTTAAAATAAAAATATTCAGCTTTTTTTTACTTGTGGTGATTAATATATGCTTACTAAGTCTTTATTAAGCACTTATTTATATTTAGATACACCTGAAACAACAGTGTCACTCACTGCCAAACTGACTGTGACCACCAAAACTGTAGAGATATACCCACAAACAAATGACGTGCTGGCAAGATAAATACGCACCGAAACACGACAAAAGTTAGGAGCATGCAACAGTAATGTCGCCAGGACACCACATGAATTATACATTTTCGCAGTGATAACTGGCTTGGCACTTACGGGACTGTGTACTTACCGTAACTCGCTCCGTACCGCGACAATGTTGGCGAGTCGCTTGAATGTTATACAAACGAGTGTTTTATACCTACTTACAACGAACGCGATTAGTTGGGAGCTCTAATTAGAACGATGAACCGGATATGAGGATTAACAGGACAGTGGATTTCGATCTTACGAGTTAAGCAACTTTCACAATGGCGAGGCTAAAGATAGGTGACCGAAATAAAATATCTGTATCTCCTCCGCGCTTCGGAAGGCATGTTAGGCCGTTGGCTCTGGTTATTGTCGTAAGGTCGTTAAGGCGACGCACCGCTAAACAATAAATCTCATACGGAGCGTTTGCGTTTGTACCATAAGAAAAACTGTTTTTTTTCATTCAAATTAAAACTACAAATTATTTAAAAAAAATGAAGTACAATATTGAAGTGTGTGTTAAGACAAGGTTAAGACTAATCTACTAAGAAAATTTAGATGCTTAAATCAGTCTGGTTAGCCTGTAAAATGCAAATCTATGTTTTAAAAGAGGTTACTATGATATTTTTTTCTTTTATAAAAGTTGACAAATCGTGTTTCTGCAACTAGCAAAATGAAGTCAATTAAATGAAAAATCATGTCATCAGATATCACTTTCATAATGTTTTGTAATGTTTTGTTTTTGTTGGGAAAAATCAAGATCCCCGCCACGTTTTCCAATGCATCGCCCTAATGCCGTCATGCAGTCTTTTTTTATTGAATTTACTTGAGAGAATGCCTGCGTATTTTTCTCTCATGCGCTGTTTTTGGCCATGTGGGAAGGCCAAAGCCCAACAGTGGGACGTTATAGGCTAATGATATTGATACAAATACGTTGGTTTTTAGTCGAAATATTCAGATGTTTATTCTTACGCTGTTTATGTGTAGGTAACAATGTCCACTTCAACATCTAACTAACAGAATCCTCTCTACATTGTACAGTCTCATTGTTCGAGTTCTTTATCTAAATATTATTTTATACCCTATAATTTGCTACTAAGATCGACAGCAGTGGAAATCTCTTTTTCGAGCCCTATGTCCCTGATGAGGGATAACAGGATTGCATCATCATCATCATCATAAATTACTACTTTACCACCCACCCACAGATGACGTCAGAACGAGCAATACTGTGACGAAGACTAGGTTCGACACCGAAATCCCATCCAACAAACAAACTACTGATCATTACTAACATTTGAATTTGGACTTTATTAAATCGTCAATCCAGGTTGCAATTACAATAAAATTATTTTGATTACTTTTATTGTGTCCTTCAACCATTGATAACGATAAACGATGGACCGAGTGGTTTATATTCGTTACGTTTTCATTTACCTATTGCAATAAAACATTTCAATACGTTCATCCTCGTGAATTTAAAAACATGTTTCGAATAATCAAAAATGTGGTAGTTGTCAGATAAATCTGTATGAGTATTAAAACAGTGCCCTGTGTGGTGCCGGGGATAAAGAATTGCACCTCCCCATCTCAATTCGTGGGTGTCATAAAAGGCGACTAAGGGACCATTCCAGAGGATGGGCAGCAGCATCTCTCTGAGGTTACCTTCAACCTACTGCGATCGCCAACCCGCCTGCTAAGCGTGGCGATTACGGCAAATACCCCCCATTTTGGGGGAGGCCTTTGTCCAGCAGTGGACGTTTTTTGGCTGAGATGATTAAAACAGTGACATACACTCGCGAGCAATAAACCGGAATCACTTCATCGCGGATTGCTAAAGACAAGTTTTTACCATTTTTATGCAATGAATTATGATACATTGTGGTATATCATTTGGAAGGTAATTTTATAAGCTTTCAAATGATATCAAAAAAATAAAAATTAATAAAATTTCCAACCTAAATATAGGAAATTATTGCAAAAGGTTGAAGTTGTGGATGACTATATAAATACGAAGCAATATGAAAAAATATGTTTTTTATTTACAATGTGTATAAGTTTCCTAACGGAATCTTGTGGAATTCCCTGCCACTCTTCGACCAAAGCAGTTTTCAGATTTTCTCGCCGGAGCTAGATATCTTCTTCGTACCTGTCTTTTCACACATGTCCAATAGGGTTCAAGTCAGGACAGAGGGCTGGCCAGTCTAATATACCACCACAACGTAGGTATAGTTCATTGCATAGAAACTGTAAAAAATAGTCTAGAACATCCCGCGGCTAAGCGATTCCGGTTTATTGCACGCGAGTGTAGATAATTCGAAATGAAACTTTATTTGACACGTCAATAAAACGATGATAAACATTTCAAATCAAAAGCATGTCACTTTATTTCACTCACAATCATAGAATCATCATAACATAAAAACCTAGTCAAATAAAATAACTTAAAACATAATTTACTTGAAGGTAACCATAAGAGTAACCTTAAAAATCGACTTTTACTAAAACTGAACTCAGTTATACAGTTACGTGCAAAAAATAGATCCACTCTACATCTGTTAATTCAAAAGAGAATACATTTTTGCAATTTTGCGAAAAATTTAAACTATTAATGTTTGAATTGGATACTGTTCCAGGAATCCATTGATTAACTTTTGGGCAGTACGTACCTATTGTTGTACGTGACACACGTTGAAAAACTCTTCATACGAGTTAAAGCGAAAAGGACGAACCGAATTCAAACATTTAAAATTTCTCATGAAAAAAACCTTACAAAACTATGTAGGTAGGGTTGGTCGATTTTTCAGCGCGGACGTGTATATTCAATACGGAATCGGTATCACCACAATACAAGGTGAGGTATAGAAGGTAAGTTACATACAAACGCGCTCTCTTTAGCAATAGCAACGCAACCATCGACATCCTCTCACGCACACGGAATCTCGCAACAGCTGCGTTCGGATTGTTCCGATCTGGGGATTTATTTATGAATCGCACGTATGACATTGTGTTGTCGCATGCGACTTAAGTCACACTCGTCTTCCAAGTCGCATGACGCCGATTTTCCATATTTTTGAATCGTTCGTTTCCGTTGCTGCCAACATAATACAAAATTTTGGATGCTATCCGTTCAACACAGAATTTAGAGAAAACCAGTAACAACCGCAATGAAATAACACTGCTTAAATAACTTTAGGCTGGTAGTACAAGGAAAAGTGGAGGGAACCAGATCACGTGGCAGGTCACCTATGCGCTGGACTGATCAAGTGAAATCCGCAATAGGGAACCGCGTATCTGACTGTGCCAGACAGTCTACTAACAGGGAGAGATGGCGGGAGGTCGAGCGGAGAGCTGTATCCGCCTCAACCACTAAACTTGACGACTCAACGTGACCACGAGTCAAGCGAAGAAGAAGAAATAACTTTAATAGAAACCAAGCGCTTGACTCGAGGGGAAGGAATCAAAAATAGAGACCCTGCCCCTAGATCCGTGTGCGTGAGAGAAGCGCGGTATGTAGGTAAGAATACCTTCTGGGGTCTCCTTACCTTGTAGTATAGTGATACCACAAGGCCAACAAGGCCACAAGGTAAAGTTTAAGTTTAAGTTCAAGGTGAAGGTTTGTGATGAAAAGAGGAGCTTAACGATACAAGTGATTATCCTTGATATTGCTCGCTATCTCAGGTTCCCAGCGGTCGCCGTTTGTCAGCAACTTTTCTTTGTTGTACAGGAGTTCTTCGTGCGTTTCGGTACAGTATTCGAAGTTAGGGCCTTCTACTATGGCGTCGACAGGGCATGCTTCTTGGCAGTAGCCGCAAAAAATGCATTTGGTTAGGTCAATGTCATACCTGATCGCTCGACGGGAGCCGTCACATCGCTCCTCGGCGTCAATCGTAATGGCTTGAGCTGGACATATGGCCTCGCAAAGCTTGCAAGCGATGCATCTCTCCTCGCCAGAGGGATATCTCCGTAATGCATGTTCGCCCCTGAACCGTGGCGAGAGAGGTCCCTTCTCGAACGGGTAGTTGATAGTGGCCGGCTCTTTAAATATGTGGCCCAATGTTACCGCAAATCCTGGAAATGGGAAAATGTTTGATGTGGTTTTAACGTTGTTGGTAACGTAAAATATGTACTTTTGGGTTTTAGTAAGACTAATAATCGTTGCTATAGAACTGAAAACAATAACCGAAGCAACATAATCAAACATAGATAGAGGTAGCGATTGCATAATGTTAAAATAAAAGATGAAAATTGTGTTTGTGACTACACCCGGACAATATTACAAAAATATGTCAACAGGTAAATATTAGAATAAAAATATTTTTTAATTTATTATATGAAAGGGCCAAATTAAAGCTCACGTAATTATACCTGTTTAAAAGTTTAAGTACTTCTTGAGCCACAAGTCCTTCGAACGTGAAATTAGGAGGGTAGGATCCTTTTACGAGAAACGTAACTAATAAGAAGGGATTCAGATGATGAGAACTAAGTCGCGGGCTACCTCAATTCTCAACTTGTTTAATTGCTTTCTATGGAAACCTACATATATTTTGATAAAATTCATAATTTACTTTTTAATTTATTTAAGCTTTCAGTGAATCAAGCGTTAGCGTTATCCCAATGTTTACATAACACACTAAACAACAATCTAAATATATTTTTTACGAATATTTAACATTAGGTCATACATGTAACACCAATCAAAATTGTTATATTTGCCATTGTCTTATAATATGTTATTTTGCATTCACAATATAATGAATACATGATGATATACAGTGTTTATTGCATATTTTACAAAAATGTCCCACCTGATGGTATGTTAATCATTAAAATTCATTTGGAAAATTTAAGTAAAACCAAACGTAAGTTCAGAGCTGTAGACAAAAAAAAGCAGATTTAGAAAAGTGTCACGTTTTTGATTACTTTAAATGTCTTGTGTGTTTGTGTTGTGTTTTAAATGTGTCAAACAACTTCATTCTACGCTATAAACTACTTTTTAAAGTGTAGGTACCTTGTTTTACCATTTAAAATAAATAAAGAAAAAAGCAGTAAGATGTATCTACCTAAATCAGCAGGCGCTGTAATTAATAACAACAAGAGTACGTACTTTATACGAAACCGTAAAACTAATAGAGTAGATGCAATGGCCAAAAGATTTCGTTTAAAATCTTCATCAGTTTTACCTTTACCAAAATGGACTCCGCCCTAGGCGGCACTCAGGACTTTATTAGGACGTTATCAGCCTTTTAGCGTGAGCTAAGCTGTGTTCTACAGCACATGTTAGCAATTTGTTATTGGTGTAAAAATATATTTTAAGTAAAACAAGTCAAATTACGTGAACGTGAATTGTACTAACATTTTTGCCTACAACTAAATTGTTAGCAGTATTGGTTAATAATCACATCACCATTATTACCAGCTCATTTTATGACCCCACAGCTGGGGCACGAGGATGGATCCCTATGGATGGATAGAGAGAACGGGTTATAAGCCACCATGCGGGTCCAGTACGGGTTGGTGGTTGTTAACGACTGCTAATGCACGTAAATTGTGCTTACGTGCCTTCCGAAGCACGGAGGAGCTCGAGATGTGAAATTTTTGGTCACCCATCCAATGACCGGCTTTCGCAAAAGTTGCTTAAACTTAGCAATCGCAGACTGGGCACTTCGCCATCGAGCTCCTTGAATAATATTAGAAATAAATAAATAAATAAATAGTAAATTTATTTAAAACACTTGTTATAATACATGTTATGATACATCATACTTAATCTAGGATATGAACATTAATTCGTGCAGCTAGTACTTAAACTGGGAAAACCCGTGCTATAAGTACTAGCTCCTTCCTGCGACACTATTAAACTAAGTAGATATAATTATAACAGAATACATCAATACAATCTAAAGAATTAAAATTTAAAAAACTAATCAAGAAGTACACTTCACAACATCCATACTTTGGGTCTATTAATTATCAAATAGTGTAAAATGTATATGTATGTAATTATGTTTGTTTATTTTGTATAATATTAT
Organism: Eudonia lacustrata; assembly: GCA_947562085.1. Classification (NCBI taxonomy): domain Eukaryota; kingdom Metazoa; phylum Arthropoda; class Insecta; order Lepidoptera; family Crambidae; genus Eudonia; species Eudonia lacustrata. The sequence goes on along the minus strand of OX387339.1, from coordinate 21,988,120 downwards.
GAATTTAAGTGTATTATTTGTCTATAGTATTATTCGTATCGTGGTTAGTTTTATTTTACTACTTTTTACTCTCTTCGGTTGGTTGTTTCACCAATTTACCTAATGCTGAATGTATCTACAGCTATGCCTCCCTTTAAATCGCTTTATGTTTAATGACACATTTAAGCAAATAACAGTGAAAGCGCAAATGGGAATTTAAAGTTTTATTCTTGATTTGAAGTGGTCACCAAAGCAAATTGCCACATCAAAAAATGAAGTAAGATTTATTTATTTCACGTTTTTTTTTCGTTTTTATCTAGCTGCTGTAATCACCTTTTTTTTCTTACCAGTTGTCGCTCTTCCATACCAGAGTAAATATTTTTAACTATGGTTTTATTGTATTTTTATTAATTTATTTTGTAGTGTGTAGTTACCCGGTGTCTCGGTAGCTCAGCGCTCAGAATATTTAACCGTTAATCCAAAAGCCGTGGGTTCGGTGCCCACTCGAGCTGCCTGAGGCTGGTAGATTTTTTCTAGCAAATTATATCTCGATATTTTTTGCTTTTTATTTTTAAGTGCTAGTTGCTGCACTGAAGCTGAATCAAAAAGCAGTCAAAAAATTCAGTGCTTACGTCAGCCTTCCCGGTAGCATAATGATTAGTGCAGCCGCCCGGATTGCGGTAGACCCAGGTTCAGTTCCTGGCTGGGTCGGGTAGGCATTTAATTTTTTCACTCTTAATTCGCTTCAGCGCAGCAATTAGCACTTAAAAATAAAAAGTAAAATTTTTATAAATATTTTATCTCGTTTTTATTGTATTTTGATTTCTAGGTCTATAAATCTATATACGATCTAAGTGTCACCTGCACTATGGATAATGGGTCTTATGCGCGTCGTCGTGCCTAAGTCGTTAAGTCTCTATCTACGCACTCGCTCCGTCTCGTCTGCTTCTAATGACTTATTTAGTACGATTGTTTACTGTGAAAAAATCTCAATCTCAACTCTTATTTATTTATTCATGTTTTCTTACAAGCTAACAGATATTTATATCCAAAACGCTTACAAGAATAATTAAATTATGGGAAATATTACATGCATGTAAATTTTTACAAAAAACATTATAATAATAAATTCTGATTAATAATTACAATAGAGAAATAAAGAAAAAATAGGAATAATAATAATGTCCAATTGCTATATGTCATTTAAGATTACACTGAATTGATTAAACAAATGCCCTAATCCATCGGCAAATAGATCCAGTTCAAAGTGCTGAGCAAGTATGTCCCCAATAACGTGTAGTGCGCGGTTGGTGGGCGCGTGCCGGCCTCGCTCGGTGCGCGCGACAGGCCGCTCCAGCAAACGTGGGCGGCGACGCGGCGCCACCTGCCCTCCCGAGTCCGCCGATATATTCCCGGGAACCAACATGCGGACACGCTGTAATATTTGGGGACTGTCGATTTGATTACGAATTATTGACAGATAATGCGCGATTTGAGACATAGCTCGTCTAAATTTCAGCGTCTCCATGTCCACCATACCCGTAACGAATAGGGACGGATATAGGATAGTATCCGTATTGTTTTTTGTATATCCATCGAGCAAATTTTCTTTGAATTTTTTCAATAATGAGAGCATATTTCTCCTCATAAGGACTCCAAATAACCGCGCCATACTCTAGTTTGCTGCGTACGTATGCATTGTATAATACTTTTGGAACCCCTATGTTCCCAAACTGTGATGCTGTTCTCATAACAAACCCTAACATTTTATGTGCTGACTTACACATTTTAATAATATGCGTGTGAAAGTCTAACTTACTATTTAATACTAAACCTAAATCTCGAATGTCAAAAACTCTATCCAAAGGAGCGTCCAATAAATTATACCTACTCAACAAGGGCTGTGATTTGCGCGAGAATGTGATCGTTTTACATTTGAGATTATTGAATGGGAGGTGGTTGTCTTGACTCCATATGGATACCGCATCAATATCTCTCTGCAATGCCGCCACGTCAGCCTCAGTTTGAACACCTAAACTTAGTTTTAAATCATCCGCAAAAAGGAGACACTCGGAAGTCAGGACGACTTCCGGTAAATCGTTAATGAATATAACGAACAGTAATGGTCCCAAAGTACTACCCTGGCTTACTCCTGACCTCGTAAAGTAGTCTCCGGAATCATATCCATTTAACCTTACGAATTGCCGACGATTGTTAAGGTAGCAAGAGAAAAATTTTAGGAGCTGCGGGGTGAATCCAATAATCGTCAGTTTTTCCATAAGGATATCGTTGTCCACCAAGTCGAACGCTTTTTTGAAGTCAAAATAGGCTGCGTCGACCTGCTTCCGACTATCCATTTGAGAGCAAACATAGTCAACATGCGCCACCAAATTGGTAGTAGTGGAACGAGCGCTGCGAAACCCATGCTGACTGTTATGTAGTCGGTCACCAATTTGGTTATTTATATGACTACTTAGCATTGCCTCAAAGATCTTAGCGAATACGGACAGGACTGCAATCGGTCTGTAAGAAGTAACATTAGAGCCTCGATCACCTTTAGGAACAGGAGTGACCCTCGATAACTTCCAGACTTCGGGATATGTAGACTGAGCAAGAGATAGATTGTACAGGTAAAGTAGTGGCCTACCAAGAACCGATATACAATCCTTGGCCAAAAAAACAGGAACGCCGTCAGGTCCACCGGATGATCGGGCCTTGAGGCGTCTAACAGCCTTTCTCAGATCGGTCTCGTCAACTGCCACTATAGAAACAGAGGTTGCATCCTGTCGACTATGTGCAGCTCTAGCAGCTTTATCAGGATCTAATACCGGTTTCTCTGCTTGAAATACCGAGGCAAAGTATTTAGCAAAAGCGTCGGCTGCAGCTTGTTCCCTCACCTCAGTACATTCATACTTATATGTATCTGTGTTTCTTCTATCTTTTTTCTTCTCTTTAAAATAGTTCCAGAATTGAACCGGATCGTCAAAAATATTTTTTTGCAGTAAGTCCATATATTGCCGATATTCGTAATCAATCATCTTTTTAACTCTCTCTCTATAATATTTAAACATGGCCCTGTTGAATTCACTACCCTCTTTCTTAAACCTCTTATGATGGAAATGTTTATATTTTATATTTATTATTATTTCTGTATTGTACCATTTAGGATAGATGTATCGCTGATTACGAGTTGTTCGTTTTTTTGAGGGTACGTGAAGACCTATAGTTTCATACAGCTTATTGTAAAATAACTGAACAGCATGGTTAATGTCGGTTATTGTTAACAGATCGGACCAGTCTAATTCCAACAATGTCATCTACAGACCCTCAAAGTCCGCCTTGCGCCAGTTCCAATCTGGACTGGCTTCCGAGCGAGCTTTTACGGGTTGTAAAGGTGATGGCATCAACGATACTCCAACGCATGGAAGCCTTATCATTATATCGAGCATAGGGTGGTACGGGTCAATCTTAACCAGAGGATCTTCACTACAAGATACCGTTATCTGATCGGGCACAAAATTGCCCAGCACGAGATCTAGTATACCGCCATGATCATTTAAAACTTTGTTATATTGTTTTAGCGAACAAAAGTCACAGAAAAATTCAAAATTAAGTTTTACATTAGCACTGCAAGAGTTTAAATTAAAGTCCCCTAGGATTAATACATTCATGTCAGGATAAGTACAAATTGCATTTTCTATACATGTCAAGACTTTCAAATATTGCTCATCCCTATAGTTAGGTGGCAAATATACGACACAACATAAGATTTTCACTTTTTTATATATTACAATAGCGAATAATAATTCTTTATCATCAGTCATACCAATAATATCCGTAACTACCCGTACATCACAACAATCACGAAAAGCGAACAGAACTCCTCCCCATCCACAGTCACCTACCCTGTCTTTGCGTACCACATGGTAGCCTGGAGGGAAAAGTTCACTGTCTGACACTGAGCTCGTGAGAAATGTCTCTGTTATAGCTATAATATCGTAATCACTTTGCGTAACACTACTAAGGAATGTGGTAGTCTTCGTCCTTAGGCCACGAACATTTTGGTAACATAAGTTGATCTCATGGAATCGCGGTCGACACTTGGTTGACCTTGTCTTTGGCACGAAAGTTCTGCCGCCATAGCTTAACACATATGTCAGTCGCCCAGTTATCAGACGAAATCACATTTTCGGCATGCAATGCAACTCCAAGTTTAAACGACGCATAGCGTCCCCGAGAATTCAGCTTTTCAACCGTGCATTCGCCACTGCCACATATTGAGTTCAGGTATTCACGAACTTGCTCAACTGTGGTACCCTCCCGCACATAGTATAGGTGTAGGTACCTTCGCCTCTCAGCTGCATGCAACATCGTAGAGCCAGGCGCCGCTGTACCCCTGAGTACCCCGGGAATTGAAGCTCGGGACCGTTTACGCCTTACAACTTCCCAGTCCCTTTTATCAGTGCCTTCACAGCCTTGGTTGTTCGTGTCGGTTAGCGGTGCGGAAGATTTTACCTTTTGGGTACGGTCCTCAGGTACAGGAGCCCCAGACGCTTTAGTTGTACAGGGGACAGAAGTCGCAGATGAGTCTATATCAACATTGGGCGACACAGTATTTGGTTGAGGTTTCCTTTGAAACTGCTTATTTTTTGTTTTGCATATTTTCAAAAGTTGTTTTTTTTCAGGAGTTGGATGTGCTGGAGTACTACTCGACGTCGAGATTTTGGATATCGGCGTCACTTCAGAAGACTTATTGATATTTGACTTGCATAATTCTTCTAATTGGAAAACCTTATTTGTAATCAAATTAATTTTATCCATAAATTCAGATTTAAATGCCAAAAATTGCTCAATGAGTAATTTATTAATATTGCTGATAAGCTGCGCTTCAAAATCAACTTGTAGGTTTTTTATTTCCTGGACAACAGAATCCTTCAAGTTATTAACAGACATATTTCCTCCTGTGTTTTCATTAGTAGTTTGTGCGTATCGCGGCCTACGGACCGTCACATTATCAGGAGTCTGCATTGAGATGTCGAGGCAGTGGCTAGTCGTACTTAGATCTTGCGTAAAGTGTTGTCGCACTGGGGTGTGGGAATTATCTCCTTTTGGTTGTCTACTGCGACATTCCACACAGATCCAAGACTTCTTAAATTCCGCCGACAACGTATTAAACATATCGGTAGCAACATTTGCACAAATAATATCAAAGATTTGCTTACATTTAGCGCATTTCATATACGGGCCGTCTTCGCTTATTTCGCCGCGGCAGCCAGCGCATGGAGCTTTCCTAGATCCCATCTTTATGCCGTCCGCATTAGGTAGATGTTGCAACGGCACACTCAGCGTAGACCGGTGGCGAACGCGATGGCGATGATTCACTGCCGAATTCGGTAGTAGCGGTATCGCTTGCCTGTCGCTTGGTGTTGTGGTAGCAGCAGTGCGTACACGGCGAAGCGGCGGAGGTGGCGCGGGGCGGCACCGCGCGATGACGTCAGCCGCAGGCAGAAACAAACCGCAAATTTTGGCGCAGCGCTTCCACGATCCGTGGCGCAGCGGATAGCGCGCCAGCAACAACCCAACAAAACCGGGTTCGAACCTCCACGGCGCCAACTCGAAAAAAAATGTTTTTTCTAATTGTGCAGCAGAGGGACTCCGGAGTCAGCTCGAGGAATCCCGGCAAATTGACGCACGAAAGGGCGAAGCCCCACGGTAGCACTTCTCAAATTAAATTAAACTTCGGCAACCAAAAACACGTCCGTTCGCAGCGATAGGCCATAGGCGAAAAAAAGTTTAATAAACGGTTAATAAACGGAATTCTCTGAAAACGTCCAGCACATTTGCTCTGCTCTATCCTACTTGTGCTAGATGTCCAGGTGGCTTACCATAAGCTCATAAAACAGTATTGTATAGTTTGTGCCAAATAACATGTCAAAGGCGGTCCATGACCCCGACTTTTATCCCGAAATCTTTTATATCGCTATTTCCATTGAAAAATGTTAATAAAAGTGTTGATAAAAATGTCGTTTGGTAACATAATACTTAAAATGTCATGAAAAACCCAAACTGCTCACGTGTATGCGTGTATTGACACTCTTCACATTTTCATAGCTGCAATAACATTGCAGTATTCTATGAGCCCATTGTAAATCCCCTGCTGTGTATAAATGTCACATTAAACAAACCTCTTGCCAGTTCAGTCCAGAAAATGAATTGCGACGCCCGATCGATGAAGTCTCTGGTGGTGGTACCAGGAGGCTTGTCGTTAACGTATATGAACTTCACGTCGTACTTGGTTCTGGGGCAGCAGTAGTACGGAGGGACCTGAGGTGGCGGGTCTTGTTTTACGGGAGGGCACGGCGGGCAAGGTGGGCAAGGGGGGCAAGGAGGGCACTCCGGGACGCAGGGGTTGCAGCACCCACGCACTGTAAACGCTACTATCCTGGTCAAAACGACGCGCGATTTGGGAACGTAGGACTTGGCTAGTATCATGTTTGAATGTTTGACAAATTTTGACTGTGTGTGGGATATTTGTCAATGTCAACGTCAACCAAACATTTTAGTCTTATACTTTTATCTACAACTTCATGGTCGCATACAAACTTACATAATAAAACCAAAGACAGAAAGTAACAAAAAGTTCGTACTGTTGTATATCCAAGACAAAAACATAACATGGATTAAGTAGTAAAACAATCAGCTTAAAAGTAATTAATAAATTCAATTATTAACGTTGATTATGCATATCAATAGTTAAAGTTAATAAATAGGTACTAATAGCATGTATTTCTTCGAAAGAAGAAACGACTGGCCAAGACTTTAGAGCAAAGTTACATAGGTATGTGACAAAAAGTGTAGCAGAGCTCAAGTGAGAGTGGGCAGGACACGTTGCCAGAAAGTGGTGCAAGGCGCTGGTAAAATGGAGACTTTGGGGCAAGAAACGCCTAGGAAGGCCGCAGATGCGTTGACGCGACGACATTAAAAGAACAGCAGCAATAAATTGTATAGAAGCTGCCCAATATCTTACACGGTGGCATAAACTGAAGGAGGCTTACTTGGATGGGCTACACCCATGAGGTCGAAGGCTAGGAGAAGAAGAAAAAGTATAGTCAATCTTATAGAGTGACGCTTACCGGAAGGTAAAATGTGAAAGAACAAAGGAAGATAGAGTAGGAATAATATAGTCACAAGCTCGATGCGCAATACACAATTATTTATTGTATTTTCACAAAATAAATCTATTCGAACAAAACAGTTTGTTATTTCTTTTTACAAGACAAGTGACATCAATAGAAAAAACAAAACGTCCGTCATCAATACGAGGAGGTAAGACTATGTACAAGAAAAAGAGTATTTTATGCAAACTCCTTGATGCCGTCCTTAACACTTTCCCACATCAATGAGTTTCAGTCCCAGCTTGTCTCTGATCCTCTGTAGACATGGCTTCGGAACTGCCTTCGTAAGAATGTCAGCCAACTGATCTGCAGAACATTGTCTTCTTGACTTCCACTAGACCTTCTTGTACTGCTTCCCTTACAAAGAAGTGTCTGATCCTAATGTGTTTTGTCCTCTTATGGAACTCTGGATTGTGCGCAAGACGAATCGCAGCTTCATTGTCTACATGTAGGATAGGGATCTCTTCCACAAGTGTCAGCTGTGTGAATATTTGCTGTAGCCATATCAACTCACGAGCACCTTCGCTTGCTGAAACTATTTCAGCTTCGGTCGTTGAGATGCTAACTGATGCTTGACGTTGACTGAGCCAGGAAACTGCTGCTCCGCCAAAACAAGTTATCACACCAGTGGTTGATCTTCCAGTTTCGGTACAACCTCCGTGGTCAGCATCACTGTATCCAACAATGCCGCTTGTTGTTGTCGAATCTCCATATTGAATCCCTAATGATAAGGTGCCTTTCAAATATCTGAAGATTCTCTTAACTTTTAGCCAGTCACTTGCGGTCGGGTTTTCTAGGTTTCTAGAAACTACTCCCACTGCGTAGGCTATGTCTGGTCGGGTGCCCGTCATCATGTATGCCAAAGCTCCTACGGCTTCTCGATAAGGAAACCTTCCTACAGCTTTCCCATTTTCGGTACACTCTCTTTCTATAGGCGTAGTGACTGAATTGCAGTCAGACATTCCAAAACGTTCCAGTATTTTCTTTGTATAAGCTTCCTGCTTGACCAGGATGGAACCATTTTCATGTCGCTCTATTTCGAGTCCAAGGTAGTAGGACGCTTTCTTGGTCGTGATCTTCAGTGATCCGCTCAGTTCCTTTAGGAATTGATCAGCCAGTTCCTTGTCTGTAGCGGCTACGAGCCCATCATCCACATACAGTGTAATGAGGATCTTCTTATCTCCAATCTTCTTGGTAAAAAGGCAGCTGTCTGCGGAACACTGGTTAAATCCTTTTTCCAACAGTATTTCCTCAAAACAGGAATTCCAGCACCGTGGCGCTTGCTTCAACCCATAGAGGCTCCGTTGAAGTCTGCATACCCTTGAGGTGCCGTCGTTGAAGCCCTCTGGTTGCTTCATGTATATGTCCTCGTCCAGTTTTCCATTCAGAAAAGCTGTGGAAACGTCGAACTGCACGCAGTATAGGTTTTTTTTGGCACTGACACTGAGTAAAGCCCTTACAGTTACCATCCGGGCCACCGGACTGTAGGTTTGTTCATAGTCAATCCCTTTTCATTGTTTGAACCCTTTAACTACAAGACGAGCTTTATATTTGTCAATCGATCCATCTGGGTTTCGTTTGATTCTGAACACCCATTTGCACGGGAGTGTCTTCCTATCTGCAGGTAATTCACTCAATATCCATACATCATTGTCAGCTAGAGATTTCATTTCATTCATCATGGCCTTTTGCCATTCAGTGCTGTCTTCCCTCTCAATAGCTTCTTTAAATGTTACTGGGAATTTGTCGATTCCTACGAAGCACACGTAGTCTTCAAGTTTCTTAGGAGTTTTTAGTGTAGATCTGTCTCTCAGGTGGTATCTTGGCTCTACTTCTATTTCAGGCTCCACAACTTCGAGTTGCTCTTCGCTGGCATCGACAAAATCTCCATCCTCCTCCTCGGGAATCGGTATGGTCCGAACTTGTTCTTCGGGATGAACTTGGTCTTGACTAGGTCTATCTCCCTCTAGGACATGTTCATCGTAGTTGTCATTATGACGTTCGGTAATGTTTGGAGTAGGCTCTCCCTCTTGCTCGAAAATACTGGTGGTATCTTCATTCTGTGCTCCCTCTGAATTTATAGGGATTCTGGTTGAGAAGCGCAATTCGACTTGGGTGTCAAAAGTGATGTCTCTCGACTTCACTACTTGCTGTCCAGTCCAGATGCGATAGCCATCGTCCATTTCATAGCCAATTAGCATGCCTTTGATCGCCTTTTTATCCATTTTCTTACGGTGTTGTTTAGGAACGTGGATGTAGCATTCACTGCCTATAATTCTCAGATGGCTTATCTTGGGTTTTTGCCGTGCCACAGCTCGTAGGGTACCTTGGTATCCACTCTTGATGGACCTGTCCTATTGAGCACATATGCGGCTGTATTCACCAGCTTTGCCCAGAGTTCTTTCCTCGGCGGGCACAGAACCTCTTATAGAGTGACGCTTACCGGAAGGTAAAATGTGGAAGAACAAAGGAAGATAGAGTAGGAATAATATAGTCACAAGCTCGATGCGTAATACACAATTATTTATTGTATTTTCACAAAATAAATCTATTCGAACAAAACAGTTTGTTATTTCTTTTTACAAGACAAGTGACATCAATAGAAAAAACAAAACGTCCGTCATCAATACGAGGAGGTAAGACTATGTACAAGCAAAAGAGTATTTTATGCAAACTCCTTGATGCCGTCCTTAACAGTCAAAAACCACTAAGCTAGGCTTGGTGGTTACAAAATAACGGTTGTTTTGAGTATAATGTAGCTGCCGCAAAATTAATGTTACCATCATTAATTTAATGCGGTATACTCTATATTCGTTAAAGTAGCCTGCATAACGTAACACAATATGAGGCTTTCCAAATCATTTGGAATGCAGACAGTGTTCCAATTCAATTTCCTTTTGACCAAGAATATTTAGAGTACTGTGTCAAACTAACAAGAAACTTCTCGGAGATGTTGCACAGTTTTTATTAAAAACTTAAGTTAGAGAGAAAAAACTAGTATTTGGTTTCCGCAGTTTTATTATTATCAAGATTTGAAAATGTCGTCATGGACAATAATAATATAATATATTTTAACAAATAAGACAAAAAAATAGTGTGAAGAGAAATTTACAAATGTACGATGCAAAAGATAACAAAAATATACAACAAATAAGAAAAAAACAATGGCTATTAAAACTATGACAAATGACAAAGTAAAAAATAAAAGATAATACCTATCATTATCTCAGCCAAAAGACGTCCACTGCTGGACAAAGGCCAAGGATATGAGGGGTATTTGCCGTAATCGCCACGCTTGGCAGGCGGGTTGGCGATCACAGTAGGTTGAGGGTAACCTCAGAGAGATGCTGCTGCCCATCCTCTGCAATGGTCCCTTAGTCGGCTTTTACGACACCCACGAGAAAAGATGGGGTGGTGAAATTCTTTATTCCCGACACCACACTATATTTATATATATTATATATTTTTTGTAGTGTATTTTTAACTTGTATAAATACTTATACAAGATACAAAAAAAATAAACAAAAGCAAATACCTAGGTTAATTTATTGCTACGCGTAGATGACGTGCTAGGCGATTTGAAGGCGAAGAATCTTTGATAAGAATTGTACAGATCAAGAGATGGAGATGGTGGAAAGCAGGCAGAAGGGAGAAGATTGTTTGCCTCAACAGTGGCAAGAGTGCAGGACGCGATCTCCTGTCAAGCGTGACGTGCATAATGAGAAGGTTATGTTAAGTTAGTTAGTTATGTTAACTTCAATTAGTGTGAACTGTTAGCAATGATCTAATATGCAGTCTACTGAATATATGCCTCGTTATTAGATCACGCATTGGCGGCGGGAGATCACTCCAGCACCGAAAGGCAGCAAAGGCAACAAACCTAAACGATCCACGGAAGCCATAGTGCCATGTTTAGGAGTGGAAAAGATGTGACTTCTATTTGGGTACCTGCTGTTATCAGCCTGCTGTTGAGCTCAGTGATAAGGGGAGTACGGGCCATAATCCACCACACTGACACAACGCTGGCTGGTGGGTTTAAACGACTGTTTCCTTGCGACAACAATCGGGAGCCGCCTCTATGGTCTAGTGGTTAAGACCACCGTCTCAGACCCAGAAATCCCGGGTTCGATTCCCAGCGGGAGGTACGTGTTTATGCACTCGGTTTGGTTGATAGTAGGGCTTGTTTGCCCGCCTGGCTAACTACCACCAATAGGTATGTCGCCTTAACATCAATGTTTGTAGCATTGTTGTGTTCCGGCGGCTAGAGATAAGATAGCCTGTGCCTCATTTGATAAGGGTTCCGGGTGAAGTGAGATCACTTGACATCAGGTGAGATGAAGACTGAGCTACACGTGAGATATTACAATTAAGGAAAACCGGCTTAACGTGCCTTCCAAAACACGGATTCTTTCTCAATACTAAAAAAATTGTATTACGCACACTTTAGAAAACAATTACTTAATTGTGCGGCAAAGCTAACATACTTAGAGCAAACGAAGCAAACTAATATTCCGTATACAAGTGATGGCTATGTGTAATTAATAACTGTAAGCTAGATAAACATCTCAGCATCTCTCATGTTTACTGAATCCTTTAATTCACTCCGTGCTCCTGTCGAAATTTCCCAGAGGACTTGTTTTGTATCAGGGGTTCTGTATGTGGCCCATGATTGTTGGCTATAGCTAAACACAAAGGTAAATATAGCGGTGGGTAAGGTATTATTGAAAACAGAACTTGCGTGTACGTCTATTTTCGGACATTTAATTGTGTTGCCTTTCTTACACCGTTACAATCGCTTGTTTTAGAGAGAGAGTTTGCTTAATGCCTCTGGCGGTATTTTCAGCGTCAACGGACTTTTTTGGGGGTGGCGAGAACCTTAACGGGTTCCGCAAGCCGTGTGATCGAAACACCCTCAGAGGTTTTCTAAAGGGAATGGCATAACGCACTGGTGCCTGTCCCTGTTCCCTACATAATTCTTCGAAGGGTTCGGAAATGACAATTGCGTTCAGCTTAAGTACCTACATCAAAAAATAACGGTACAAGTCAGATGAGTAAGTCACCAGCCACCACCAGTCTCACACCTAGGGGTGCCGGGTTCGATTCCAAGCGGTTGGTTGTAAGGCTTATTTAAATCCGATTTAGTAACTAACGCTACGCTGCGCTTCGCGATTTTCTTAAATTTCTAACCTATCACGTGACCTACAGGATTAGGGCAAAAGTAAAATGTTGCGAAATGATTATTTAACCAAGTAAATTAACAACATTTGACAATTCAGAACTTTTTATTGGCTTGACCAGTTGAAACAAAAATAAGGCTTGGCAAATCGAAACAAAATTGGGACTTGACTAATTATTACTTTTGCATTGCTTGACCAATCAGAACAAAAACATGCGGTATAAACACACTTGTCCAATTGGAACTTTCTTTCTGCTTGACGAATTAGTTCCTAAACCGTAATACAAGCTCCCTCTTGCAAAGCTTACTCGTTTAGTACATTACTTATTAAAAGTAACATGACAAACAGCACTCATATGCTATCAAGTGAAGCCCTCCAAGTCTTATCTTTATGATGACCCTTTGTTGGAGTAAAACCTAGCTCTATATCAAGCTAGCGTTGTGGAATCGTAACACGAATGTAAAGCCTTCATTTTATTTTGACGCCTACTATAACGTGACCAGTTTTTCTTCTGTCCATGACCTACATTGAAGGCATGTGAAAATAAAATTCTTGGGTTCCGTTCAGAAATTCGTGAGCAAAGAAATACAGACTCGCATCGAAACCGGCGTCTAGTCGATGTTATGAGAATAAATAAACACATAGAAATACTTAGATCTATACGGCGGCGTACCAGCGAGACGTGTTTTATAAAAAAACGTATCTTCACGCGTTTTCGTAATAATGCGTACCTACACTGGCAAATGATGTGTTTCGTTTCTTATTTGTGTTGTTACAGTGTCGTTAAAGTAATAATAACATAGCAGCTAGCTAGGTCTTAAGCGATGGTACGTAGATGTAGAACTAATTTTTTTTTTGAAGAGAGTTTGACTGATCACATCTCATAACACTGATTGTTTATTAATGAGGTAGTCATAAATATATTTTGCTTGTGTTTGCATGGGTTATGTGTGGTAAAACAATGAATTCATAAAACCAGCGTAAGGTCAATGGTCGGCGTAGTGGTTTGGATAATTGTTCGTACTTTCTTATTAATTCAACTAAAAAAAACCATTTTGTATTTTGACTTGACTCTTGAAGGATACTCGACTAAAAGAATTAAAAAACTTTGTAGTCTACTTAATAAAATGAAATTACGCTCAGCCTAAATAAAAAATATCTTGATTGTACTGAGTCAACCTTATTATAAAATAGATATACTATTTTTAAGATTAGGGTATTTCTTTTTAAATGGTAGAATTAAATTTCAGTCCTTGTTAAGTTGTTATTTACTACCTAAGACAAGTATGTACACAACTTATGACCGTTTTAAACTATATTGTCATTCCTTTGTAAATTATAAATATGCTGTATATACTAAGGTAAGGACAGGCTAGATCATATTTCTAAGTCCACTTATGAATTATATACGACTATCGCATTATGCACGTATTATAATATAATATGGAGAGGGCACAGCTAAGGTGTCCCTGTGTGGTGCCGGGGATACAGAATTGTACCACCCCATCTCTTCCTGTGGGTGTCGCAAAAGCCGACTAAGGGACCATTCCAGAGGATGGGCAGCAGCATCTCTCTGAGGTTACCCTCAACCTACTGCGATCGCCAACCCGCCTGCCAAGCGTGGCGATTACGGCAAATACCCCTCATATCCTTGGGGGAGGCCTTTGTCCAACAGTGAACGTCTTTTGGCTGAGATGATGATGATGATGACAGCTAAGGAACCGAAAGTGTGATACGTATTACTCGTAGTACCTTACATATAAACAAAGAATCGGTCCGAATAGTTATTCCGTGTTTTGTTCCTGTCATGTAATAGCATTTCAAATTAGAGCAAAAGAGACAAAACATGGAATAACTATTCGAAGCTTATTATATGTTTCTTAGTAAGACCCGTAGAATATAAACGTTCTTTAGAATTCTCGGTTCAGTTCTTTAGAACGTTTGAACAACACATAGTGTATAACTATATGTTGTTCAAATGTTAAAGAACTGTCATTGTCAGCTTTATTCTTTATTCCATCCTTATTAAAAGTGACATCTGTGGACATTACTTATTGGTCAACCATAAGGACCGACAGGAAAATATAGTCAGAGAGGGCCCGGCCGTCTATTCCTAAATTGTAATGTCAGTATTATTTTAGCTACGCGATTCATGCCCATTGCCCCTTTCTAGCGAAAGGTCAAGATCCATAAATAGTGTTTTATTTCAATGATACACTTACAGGTGCTGTGGCTTACCTTTGGATCAGAAATAAGGAATGGTAATGTGGGATAAAGATGCAAACAATACCTGCCAGTGATGGGCATTTTTCAAAAAATCGCTTTGAAAATTCTATGAATTAATTTTTCACATAATATCGCACCGTTGCTTGTTATTATTCTCCTCGACGACCTCCTTGGTCGAGCGAGAGGCTTGCACACCGGTTTTCATGGTGTCGCCATCTCTGAGGTCCCGGGTTCAATCCCCGGTCGGATCAATTTAGAAATACCTGTTTTTCTAAATTGTTTCAAGTCTGGGTGTTTCCTATGTATAATAAGTATGTATTTAAGTATATTAAGTATGCTTATCCGTTGTCTAGTTAACCATTTCTCGAGTTTCTAATAATTGATGTGAGTGTGGGAAACATTTATTTATTTATTATTTCAGCCACAGTTTCTGTTATCGTTATCGTTTCATAAAACACTCTTCCATCATCTATCATAATCTTCATCTTCATCATCATTCTCATCATCATCAGCCTATAAACTCCACTCCTCCCCACATGTGGTACCCACCACGCTTGAATACTGAGAGAACATAATGAGCCTTCCAAAGCACAAATAAACTTAAAAATGAAAAGTGCCACCCATCCGTTTACAAGCCATCACGAAAGTTCCTTCACTTAAACGATCGTAACCCAAATGTTAGCGGCTGTGCTAACGAGCTCCCTTTTCGTATTTTTATGTAACACAACTCTTGATTACCATAGCACCTTACTCCAAAATATTTCTCAACAGAAATACGGGAAAGCAAAGAAACGTATGTCGTACATTTATTTTTTCGTGAAGTCTGAAAATAAGCAGCTTTGTGAAGACAGAAGGCCAAAAATTTCTCATCTTTAAGCGTCATGCTCTCGACATATCTCTGTTATTCCTATGATTTGTGGTGTGGCGCGGCGTATGTGCGTAAATTTGCCACAGGGAAACCCTTAACATGATGACATACAGTTATATGTCTAGGTATTACTTAGAAAAAAGGTGAATCGTCATTTGAAAAATAAACCTGTGTCATTTCAAACCAATCCATAAACTTTCACATGACTTAACCTACTTACGTTCAACATAACAAACAACATTTTCTTTAAATAACCATCGTCTTTTCCTTACATTCATAAATCTTTATACAAAGTACAATACTAATCGGAATAAAGTGCACTTGGAAATTTTCTCCTTTTTCACCGCACACCCTGACATCCCTCAAATGGCTAAATCAACTAAGTGCCTGCAACACATATATATAACGCAGGGAGCGACGTCACGTGCTCTCACTGTAGTCGTTAGGTGGTCGTTATGCTAATAGCCCTACGCGCTGCTCTGCGAACCAATCGATTTGGAAATTAGTAATTTCTCTTTTACATTATAAAGGTTACTTTACAAATTATGATAATAAAATAATTGCAAAAAAACGTTTGTATAACCTGCATATTTATGAGCTTAGTTTGTGTGATTTGAGACTTTCCATAGTAGACATTAATATTTCAGTTGAATAAACTATTTTATTTTAAAACTTTTCTTCTTACAATCTAAATAATCAGATGTAGGTTATAGGCTTTAGTTTAGTTTTAGATTTTTTTATAAAAATTGCTTTAAAGTTTAAGCAATTTTCAACTTCAAACTTTGTATTTTATATGGTTAGGTTCTAGTTCCGCTAGTGGATTCCACACCTTCCCGAATTGCAGTTTGTTCGCAACAAAATTTCGGGATCACGCACGTCACAGACCAAATATATGACCGTATTTGTAAATGGCATGTATTTAACGCAGCGACTAATAAATCTGATCTAAGGTTTATAAAATAATTAAAGTGGATAGCAAATATAATAAATAGGTTGGCAGTAATGGTGGAGTACAGTATTAAGTAAAAACTAGCAGCATTAAAATCCATTACAAAGCTTTAGTTTAATTTAAACTGGCATCGAGTTTTTTTTTGGCTATTGAATTTATTGTTGAGCGGATACTTGGAAGCAACTAAAAAGTACAAAATAGGCATTCATAAATTGTAAAATAGAGATTTCAATTAAAATGATTTTAGGTAATATTTAATAGGATTGAGATCTGATTAACATAATATATGGTGAGACATGTGAGCTGCAAATAAAGTAAAAAATGGCATGCAATTTAAATATTGATAGTTTTATTTCTTGACTTCTTTAGCTAGTATTTCTGTTGTCTAATAAAAAAAAATAACCTCGAAATTCAAGACAATCGCTACGCTGCGCTTCGCGATTGTCTTAAATTTCTAACCTATCACGTGACCTACAGGATTAGGGCAAAAGTAAAAGGGTCCATATTGGGTCGCATAACATTAAAATTCATAATTTCGAAATGCATATGACAATGACATTACACACTTTGATTTATCGTATTAGTTTCATTGCTCATCTCGGTATAATAATTACCTACTACTTCTGTAGTTTATGCGTTAAGATATTATAACTTTAAAATTTATGGAATAACAAAGTTATGGTTAACACAATTAAGGCAATTGTTAATTATGCCAAAGAATACATTATACGTAAAGACTATTATGCCAAAAACCATTATGCGAAGTGACTATTATGCAAAACATTTTATGCTATTCTATATTAGGACAGAAAATGTTATGTGAAAAAAGGGGCACCCGGCGCGCTTCACGCCCCCCCCCCCCCCCCCCCGCGCCACGACCCGCGCTCCGCTTCTATCCTGCGGGTGCGCCTGCCGCCGTTTTCATTATATTATAATTTCCAAAACTAAAAAAAAATATTCCCTAATATTTATTTATAGTATTCGTTTTAATATTTACAGCTGCTCGTAAATCAGAGCCAGAAAGAGTTTTTTTAGATGGAAGCCTTACAATAGCCATAATATATTATTTGTTATCCCACTGATAATATTAGTCGCCATGTCATTATTTTTAGTCCCCACCTAGAATTTCAATCGCCCTATGTAAAAAATTACTTCCATGAAGTCGCAGCCGTTATTTAGTTTTTATAAAACCATTGCAATTGCAGGTTATCCTATATAATTAAAACCAAATTATTTAAACATTGCCCAGTTATTTTTCTAGATGCCAATAGGTAATACCCCATTAATATTTCATTCGCCTCGATAATAATAAGCCTTTGTAAATTACCATGTTTAAATTGGGTTTGACCATTTTTTTAACATTTAACAAATAATGTTTGTTCAACTAATATTATGCGACAGCAGACATCTACATTAAATCTCACTAATTCAATTAAAATAAACTTTTTAACTAACTACAATTAATCATCAAGCTGTATTTTCCTGAAGCATAGAAATTTACTATTTACAACTTGAAAATTTTAGAACTTAAAATTAATTAAATATTTATAAAATTTATACACTGACCGCTACACACACTTATAACACTTATAGCATAGCAGTCGGTGCAACCGCCCGGATTGCGGAAGACCCAGGTTCGATTCCTGGCTGGGTCGGGTAGGCGTTTAATAAACAATAAACTTTCCTACACTCACACCAATTATCTAGCCCAAGAGAAGCTTCGTTATGAAACTTGTTAAATGGTTACTAGACAACGGATAAACATACTTTACATTACTTACTTTACTACCTACTTTATATACATTTTTTTCACTGTATTTTATTAAATTTATAAATATTTAATTTAGCTTCAGTGCAGCAATTAGCACTTGAAAACAAAAAGTGAAAATTTCAAATTAATTGTTAATCCGTTTCTGTTTGTACTTATACCCAAAGTAGCCTATTTGCATGGAATACCTAAATGTTAGGCAAACTCTATATACATAAACAACGCGTAACAGAAATGTGTAGTCTAAATGAAAAGATCCAAAGTGTGCCCGATCTAGATCTAGTATGCAGAGTTACTAAGTCATGATTATTATCTTTAATGTGTTATGCAATTTTTAATAAAATTTTATATTGTAACTTCACATCAAAATAAACAAGTCTCAGCCCTAGTGGTTTAGTAACGTCTGTGTACTAACATTTATGATCACTGCTGCTTGTTTATGCGCGCCTGCTGACGCGCATCACTACACAAATATAAATTCATTAACCATTGCATGACAAATTAAAGTTAATGATTGTCTTAATAACAACACATACAAGTTCTAGATGGGATGCACTTTGGATCTTGTCATTCTGACCACACCTTTTGGTTACACGTTATAAGTAACCTAAGGTAATAGGTATAGCTTTGAAAATATTTTTTCCAGCCGTGATAAAAACAACAAACATGTAACTTCGCCGAATCGTCGGGTATTTGCAACAGTCTAGGGTGCCTAGGGTGCCTATGTACCGAACCCCGATGATTGCTTTTGGCGGGCACGTAAGGGGAAGCACGGTTAGCCCTCCGTCCCCCTGTGGGGGAGACAGGGGAGAATCCCCACATAATCATCTGCGTCACCCCGGGCACAGTGGTATTACTAATGGAATTTATCGTGTATCAAAACCTATACTCAGCATGTGAGCATTTAGAGCATTAGGTACCCATACTGAGCAGTAACATTTCAACTCTATTGAAACTTAAAAAAAACAATTCAAATTCAAAATATTCATTTGGCGTAAAAGTTTGAGAGTAATACCTAAAATATACTTTTTACTCGCTTCAATATGACTAATACCGATAGTTTTTTTACGACAAGTAAAGAAAGAAAAATAGCATCTATATAAAATTAACAACGGTTACTTCTAACTCTTAAAGTAACAACTTGTAAATTGAAAAAAAAACCTTTCACACGGAAATGTTCGTAACATTGACTTTGAAATACGTAAAAAAGGTGATATAATCTGAAATGTATTAATATACCTTCAGACGCCCTCAGATACCCTCAATAACTAAAGAAAACTTATCGGTTTAGTTACAATATTATTGATTGTTAAAAACCGACACAATAACTTCACCGTCACTAAAAACTATGTTCAAATTAGAATTAAGTACGTATTTAAGTAAGTACCAAAAAAAAAACAAAAAAATTGCTTTACAGGCGCAATAATACTATGGCATTCTTTTTGCACATGGAAATGGATATCACAAAGTTATATTAAGCATTGCATACGGCGTGTAAGAAGAACGAATAGACCGCATCGCAGTTCGCAGTCCGGCGCGCAAAAAGAAGGTCATGTAAACGCTTCGTTCTCAAAAGCGAAAACTGACTATCACCTGTTAGAAGCCTTAAAACGCTGACAACTGCAAAATGCGCTTCACTTATAATAAAAGTAAAAAAAAAGTATACACCATATACGCCATGAAAAATATATGTTTATCATTTTATATTTCTTGGCGTTGTAAGACCATATTTGCAACAACGTTACTGTTTCTGTCACCGCTAAACAGTATCTATTTACATTATTATCCTTTTTCATATACTTTTTTTTTTTATTTATTTACATTAAAACATACAATATTTTTGCATCATAGCAGACCAAAAACCACTGAGGTTTGTCCGGAATGCTCGAACTTAACATTAAATTAAAAATTATATTCCTATGACTTAAGTACGTCGATACAATTAAGTATACTTGTTCGTAATTAACTAGTATTTGTTAGGAAAACTATTGGTTAATTTTTTATCTAGATATCTTGTTTTTAATAAATAGCATTTTTAGAACTTAGAATACAGAAGATTACGCACTGTTTGCATCCCTTTTGCTTAAATGCAATCAATAGAGAACGCTGTTTTATGGTTGTTAGCGCCTTACGAGCTTTTACACATTTCCGTATCCCTTACAAACTTCAAAATTCAATATTTTTTTCATAACCAGTAAGCCGATTATTACTTTCAACCTACTGCGATCGCCAACCCGCCTGCCAAGCGTGGCGATTATGGCAAATACCCACCATCTTGGGGGAGGCCTTTGTCCAGCAGTGGACGTCTTTTGGCTGAGATGATGATGATGATGATGAAGCCGATTATTAATTATTTTTTTGCGTAAAGAAAATGCAGAAAAGAAAAAAGATTGTAGGAAACATTAATTCAGTAAAACAAAAGTAATTTTTAAATGTTTTCTACTAATTATTAAGATCTTTGTATGTTCCTTATGCAAAAATAAAGCATGATTTTATCAAAATATTAGTTTTAAATTAACTTTAAATTTTGTGCAATACCGCAATGTATAAAAACCCTTAATGCTATTTAGCGTTACTAAGTGCGGCAGGCAGACAAGTTTTTAAAGCAAACAGGCTACTCGTAGGCACTAATGTAATTAAAATCTTACGTGGTTTCCAGTTAAATAAAAGATAAAGTGATTGTTCCGAACTGTAGCCATGAGAGTTAGCATACTGCGCTGTGTCTCTCGGCGACACTTGAGTGCATTACTGCAAGTTGAGTATGTTTTTGTTACCCTCCACTGTTAGAATTTTGATTTCTTCCATAATTTTCTCTATTTTCTACATTAACACAGTTAGGTCAGGGCCTTGTCATTGAATAATACTTTCACAATTACAAATACCAAATTACAATTTGAAAAAGTAATGAAAAATCCAGTACGATACCCGCTCGTGAAAATTATTTCAACTTTCCTCAAATTGGTAATTACAGCATAAATAAACTAAACTTTCCTACGCTCACACCAATTATCTAGCCCAAGATAAGCTTCGTTATGAAACTCGTTAAATGGTTACTAGACAACGGATAAACATACTTAAAATACTTATATACATACTTATTATACATAGAAATCACCCAGACCCGAGATAATTTAGAAACACAATAATTTCTAAATTGACCCGATCGGGGATCGAACCTGGGACCTCAGAGATGGTGACACCATGAAAACCGGTGTACAAACCGCTCGACCAAGGAGGTCGTCAAAGCATAATTATCAATCTGGAAAAGTGTTCAAAATATTTCCACGAGCAGGAATCAAACTGGATTTAAAATATTTTAAACCGGCCTTACAGGTTGATTTTTGGATGTTAACCCATATTTAATTTTGTTTTTCATACTCGTATCAACACTAATTGCAGAATTACAAGCACATGAAAGCTAATATTCGACGACCTCCTTGGTCGAGTGGTTTGTACACCGGTTCGATCCCCAGTCGGGTCAATTTAGAAATTATTGTTTTTCTAATTGTCACGGGTCTGGGTATTTTATATGTATAATAAGTTTGTATTTAAGTATTTTATGTAAGTTTATCCGTTGTCTACTAACCATTTAACGAGTTTCATAACGAAGCTTCTCTTGGGCTAGATAATTGATGTGAGTGTAGGAAAGTTTATTTATTTATTATTTATTAATATTTTCTTTCATAATTTTGTGGTTCAGTGATTTTTTTATCACAGCTTTTAAAATTATTTACAAATTAACCTCTTGTTATGATTTTGTAATTTGATTAATTATTATTGTAAGTATTAATGTAACAACAAAAACAGGACAACGACCGGGACCAAGGCTTTTTCTTTACTACCACATTACAGTTCTACCGATATTAGAAGTTTGTTACTCTAGGCAAAGTATTCTGTGCTGTCCAAGTTTTTTGATCTTATACCAATTTCCATAAGCAAAACCTTACTCGAAAAGTAAATAGGTATACAAGTTAATTACATACTAAAAAAACTTTTAAAAATTTGCTTATTCCATCCCGAAGTCTTTCAGGCTAAGTAATCATTGAGGCCAAATATGTACAAATGTGTTAAACAAAATCGCTGTTGATAAAGTTCGCCCGATACCGAGCTCCTTGTTGTTTTGTTTCTGCAAAGCTTATCCCGACCTGAAGCAATTTGTCTGAAACTTTTAGCAAATGTTTGAAGACTTCTCAAATAAAGGATTTTCGTGAAGGTTTTATTTCTTTAAACAAAACTATACATCTACTTCTGATAGAACCTCTTTTATTGTAGAACTGAGTAAAATGAATTTAGTAAACAAACATCAAAACATCTTCAGAATAACATGCTTTAGATATTGTTCTCAGGAAACATCGTGTAAGCAATTGTTTTGATCCAAAGTTAGTTGTTTCATGACTTAGCTGTCAACATGGCTTTATCGACGTTGTATGATAGATTTGACCGTCTTATCGAAAAAACAGATTTATTATATAAGGCGCCACGGGCATGCCTTATTTGCTACTATCGCAATAGTTAAGTCTCCTTGGGCGTGGTCAGTATTCAGCTTGCCGAGCGTGATGGGCCTGACGGCGGTTATGACTCGCTCTATCAACAATGATAAGAGGAAGTACAGTGGCTTTTAAAGGGTATACCGATTCTATCGAATCCCTGTCGAAACCTTCGGACGTGGACAGGGGGCGGGCCACACTTGATCAACCGAGTCTTCCCGGACGCGGTGGTACCCTGTCATTATCCAGACGGCAGACCAGTATTATATTTTATTGATTATGAAGATAACATTTTACTAGAAAAATTCAACCAGTCTGAGAATGCCGGTATTAGTATGCTGGCATTAAGTGTATTTGGCATTCAGCGTATTTGATATTATGCGTATTAGGTATAATGCGTGGATTTTTTTTCATTACGCAAAACGACAAAGTGGCGTTTTGCGTTTTTGGCATTATACGTCGAAAGGTCTGAGGAAGCTTGAGGGAGAATAAAACCCTCGACCGCTTGACTCTGACCGCTGAGCTTCCGAGACCCCAGAATACGAGTTGAATTTTTTGAGTACTTTGTGATTTACGCTGTTAGCCACCGTATCACGTCCCTACGAAGTTGCCCTCACAGTCGAAATAACATTTTTGCAAGTATTTAGCAATCGATTATGACGTAATTTGTTATAAATAATTTTATCTTGTAGCTACATATAGCGTTGTGAATGCCAAAATAAAAATAATAAAAATATTGTGTAGTACAAGCGGGAAAGTTATAGGTAGGCGTTTCAAAATTATCATTTTGACTACCTATTACAACTCGCTCTTTAATAGATTGTCAAAATCAGGAGCCCGGTTCGCGTGTGCGGTATTACTGAAAGCGCTAAAATAATTGGCAATTGGCGTTGCGTTCAATATATCATTAAGTTTTTATTTAGAGTATCTTGAGTGTGTCATGCTCTCTTTATTGTCTCTGCGGTGGTGGCGTATGCGTCGGGTCGTTACATTCCATGTCCGTGACCCCAGCGGGATAACCCCTTCAGATCGGCTTCAAATTTCGCCATGATTTAGTTGATATTATGTTTAAATTTGTTAGCAAATATTAAAATTTGTTGACCAATAGTTATCGAGATATCCCATGTTAAAGGGTATCCCGCTAGGGTCACGCTCGTCAAAACTATTTGACTTAAAACGAGCAGGAACGAGACACGCTACTGATATAGTTTTTGTGCTAAGATTTTGTTGATTCAATTATGAATCCATCAGTGAAAATTCCAGGATTCTACTTTTACCGAGTAATCAAATACCTACTTTTCGTCAAAATTCCTCCGAAAAGTAAGTTCTAGTTGAGGTGTAAGACAAAAGGCTACATTCATGAAATCCATGGAAGATTTTGTTGACTCTGAGAGAAAATTTGTTAGACAAAACCGAGAACTCTAGCTACAGTACATCCTGAGATATAACGCTAATATGGTTATCCCGCTGGGGTCACGGTGTTGATACCTAAACATGGTTTTTCCACAGGAATGGAGCAAGTAGCGAGTTTATGACTATAGCCAAGATTTTGTAGGTGTAAAAATCTAACCAGTTCCTACTTTTCAGTTTCCTAGGTACAGTATTTTAGGAGAAATTAAAGTTTATAACTTTTTCATACTAAAAGTACACGTATTAGCCGACAAAATTAAGTTGGTTCTTTAAAAAGACCAAAATGGTGGCCAATTTTAGTTTCATCGGAATCGGCCCTTAAACAAAAAAATAAACTTTTTTAATTACTTATCGATGATTCAAATAATCATCTAGACAAATCATCATCATCATCTCAGCCAAAAGAGGTCCACTGCTGGACAAAGGCCTCCCTCAAGGATCTCCACAACGACCGGTTTTGTGCTGCTTGCATCCAGCGGCTTCCTGCGCCGATCACCAGATCGTTCGGTCCAAATTGTTGGAGGCCTGCTTACACCGCGCTTCCGCTACCTCAATACTTTATTATCAATGAAAACCAAAGTCGCTGTTACGTAAACAGTAAGTACAACATTCATCATCTTCACCAGGTTACAACGTCCCCACTGCTGGGGCACGAGCCTTCCCTATAGATGGCTATCCATACGAACGAGCACGAGCACGAGAACGAGCCATAAACCACCACGCGGGCCCTGTGCGGATTGGTGGTTCATAACGACTGCTGATGCAGCCGGGACCAACGGCTTTACGTGCCTTCCGAAACACGGAGGAGCTCGAGATGACAAATTTTTGGTCACCCATCCGATGACCGGCCTTTGCGAAAGTTGCTTAAGCTCAGCAATCGTAGATCGGACGCGTTAACCACTGCGCCATCGAGCTCTCGTACTACATGCTTTCCCACTAATAGGCATAGACCTCCATCATAAAATCAAGTCAGCGCTACAACTGATGGGTATTTCCCAAGTCACCATTCTTGCCAATGCGGTGGTCATTGTTACAGTCAATGAACCTAATCTAATTGATTGGATATTTATAAAATTTATAAAACACAATGAAAAAATTAAACGCTTACCCGACCCAGCCAGGAATCGAACCTGGGTCTTCCATCCATCCATTCAACCAATCCATCGGTTGCAATTACCGTTGGATAGATGGTGCACTGTGCCGCTATTAGCACTCAAAGAATTAAAAAAGCAGTGATAAAATTCAGCGCTTACGTCAGCCTTCCCGGTAGCATAGCGGTTAGTGCAGCCGCCCGGATTGCGGAAGACCCAGGTTCGATTTCTGGCTGGGTCGGGTAGGTGTTAATAAACAATAAACTTTCCTACACTCACACCAATTATCTAGCCCAAGAGAAGCTTCGTTATGAAACTTGTTAAATGGTTACTAGACAACGGATAAACATACTTAAAATACTTAAATACATACTTAAATACATAGAAAACACCCAGACCCGAAACAATTTAGAAAAACCATAATTTCTAAATTGACCCGACCGGGGATCGAACCCGGGACCTCAGAGATGGCGACAATAAGATTGATTAGGTTCATTTACTGTAACTTGAAAATAAAAAGTAAAAACTTATTTAATGGATTTATTTATATATTTTAATATTAAAAAAATATGTTACCTATGGTATAGGTAACATATTTTTAACTTTTAAGTTGAGTCTCTTTATTACCCAAAAAAACCACAACACCTCTTGTATCATAATATTATGATTCGCATAATAAATATTATTTCTATTTCTAGGTAATATTCCTAGTAAAGTTATTCATTTTAATTTTTATGGTAAGCTCGATCAGAATGATTTATGCTGCCTAAACTGAAAGTGCGCACCGTTAAGCCGCCGCGCCGCGCCGCCCTAGGCCGCCCCAGGTCGCCCCAGGCCGCCCCAGGCCGCCCCACCAAGCAAGGTGCCAAGTGCGAGTTTTATTTGACATTCGATCACGTTAACGAAAACGATATTTTGCATGGCAACATTTTGACTCTCCTCATTTGTCACAGGGCAGCGGAGCTTTAATGCCTTACAAATTCATGTTGGTGAATAAAACTTTCATTCAGAGGCTTATCGTAAGCTGACTGAGTCGGTTCGCTTGAATATGCAGTGCTTTTGATAAGATTCATTAAAATATTAAAGCAATTCTTTGAACATGGCAATTTAAATAAGTAGACAGACCTTTTAAAGGTTTCTCACGGCCGCGAATCGAACGAGGCTTGGCTCTAGGAAAGTGTACCTTAAGTTAATCAATCATCTTTACTAATCAAGTTTATTTCTATTATTTGGAATTTTGCTTTCACATTACTATATTATAACGCCTCGGTGGCCGAGTGGCAGAGCGCTCGGCCCGATACCCGAAGGTCCCGGGTTCAATTCCCAGGTCGGGCAAAAAATGTATTTCGGATTTTCGATGCATAGCCCGGGTTTGTGATCGCCAACCCGCATTTGGCAAGCGTGGTGATTAAGCCATTACCCATCAATGGTAGCGATGACTTGATTTCAATGATGGAGGCCTTTGCCCAGCAGTGGGACATTTATATACTTACTATATTATAAAGTTATAAAATTTTATTTAAAAAAGGTCTGTAGCTCAGCAGCTAGACATTGGACCGGTTATCCAAAGGTCGTGGGTTCGATTCGATTAAGTATAAATAAAAAACCTTTTAGTTGCCAAATGTAAGTTTAATTTTATTAAATAATGTAATTACTTAGTACGAATATACACAGACGGATACAAACCAATTTTAGCGTGAGAATAGTTTAACAATATTTTGGTGACGGCTTCTAATTATCCTGTAGGTATAATTTATAATTAAAACTTAATATGACATAAATTGTGTCTAACTTCGGTTAGTAAACAATTACAGTAAAAATTATTGATATAGCTCATTAATGTTTTTTGTAAATTATTCTTTCACTTACACTACAGAATACTTATTTTCAATAAGCAAAACGGATATGTAATTTTATCACATAATTTTAAAATTAGGTTAGACACTGTAATTTGTAATTCAAAGTAATTTTAATCATAATAATTTGATAACCTATTTTAAAAAAAACACGTCTGTTTAATTTTTTAAGGACCAAAACGATAGAAGTTAATATTTCATCGAAAGGTTTTCATCAATTTGCTTATAAACAACTTACTAGCTATGCATTACAATATTCAAGACAATAATACTAAGAAAAAAAGTAAACTCGGAATTATAAGCCCATACAAAACATATACAATCATAGTTCCTTTAGAAACACTTCTATAAATTTATATTGAAATCAGTAATTTAAAAACACAATATCATTTTCTTAATTAATCTTAATTATCTTAAGAACGTTTACGCCGCACACTAGCGCCACTAATGAAAAAAAAACATATCATATATGTTTTTTTTTTCATTGGCGGCGCTAGTGTGCGTCGTAAATATAAAATTATAGGCATAAGCGAATAAAATCGAAGTGTTGTTTAAATCCCTTCACTATTTTTATTAAAAACAGATTCTGTTATTTTAAAATGTCCACGATCTTTGATTATAATATAGTCAAAGGTCCACGATCATGTTTCTTTAGAAGTTCCAAATTCAAATTCAAAATCATTTATTCAGTTTTTGTCCAAAATCAGAAATGTCTTTAAAACGCTAGGAGACCGGTTACTTGTTCTATTCCCGTTATACACGTCGTTAAAACAAAAATAGTAAAGGGCTCATCATATGACATAAAATTGTATTATTTTTTTACTGTATTCAACACAATAAGTATACTTGCTAACACACATATCGTATTATGCACGAACTTAAAAATAAAGCTTAACACACTCACTAAAATTATAATTTAACTTATGTCAACACAATCATTGTTAAATTATATCAATCGATTGTATTAGACTAACATTTATTGTTGATTGCAATCAATAATCCTTAACTTACGATATACAATTGAAATTGTGCAAGCTAAAAGAATTCATTAAAATCTAATCACATTTATTTAAAAATAAAGAAAATAGCAAAAAGTTTGCAAAAAAATCAAAATCCTTTTTAAAATAATTATGTTATTCCATTATAGTTCTTATTATATAAAAGAACTCCTCAAAGAATTCCTATAATTAAATTATCTTATACTAATTTGATAGCAGACAAAACTATATAGTACATTGTCGCGTCAGATCATCATACACTAAAGTTATTATAATCTATTAGTAGCACACATTGCACGGAACTTTAAAATACGCAAGCAAACTCAGCAATAAACATAATACGCGAATAATGGCCGTGATGCTTAAATCAAAGTACAATCAACGTCTGGAATAACAGTATTATCTGGACAATAAAAATATAAAAGTACACAGCGTTACTGGCTAAACAAGTGACCTATAGAAGGAGCTTAGTACTTTCAACGACTTTTTATTACACATTATTTTAATGACATATCTATGATATATTTAACAAATGAACATTCTTTTTAAATTTCTATATGAAATATTTTATACTTTTGAACGCATAAACTATTTTTCATATTTAAAATACTTTGTTTTTTTATTTTAAGTGTAACACTTATCGAAGAAATATCAGTTTTCATTTACTTGTTATACCAGACAGTATGTGTTACTCAAAAAAATATCATAAAAGTAAACCTCTTTGACGAAATAAAACCAATAATCACGTAAACGTAACACAAAATTGACAAATTCAAGGTACACAACATATTCAATATTATTTTATTTAACATTATTCATAGTGAGTAATAATTTTATCTACAACTAAGGGACGCGATAGTTGGAAACAAAGTTTTAAACTTTTTTATGGAGGGTAAAGCAACAGTCACAGAAGAATAGGTAGGTTTTAATAAATAGTATTTTTTTATCCTAAAAACACAGCGGACATGCAATAGTGATAAAGATATAATATTGAAGGTTCTTATGTGGTTTTAATGTCCTAATTTATTTAGTCTATTGCAAACTTATTATGAATCCTAAGTATCGTAGACATTCAAATATTCTTATATGGTTTACTTAATTTTACTCACACAATCTTACATTTAAATACAAAAAAAATAAAATGACAAAAACACGATAGTAATAATTAGAGAAATTATGAAGAGTTAATTAGCCAGCTACATTATAGGTTGATCAATTAAAACATATTTGAATACGTAGTTTCTTGTGTCGCCAAAAAAAATTTACTTTATATTTTGAATTGACAGCTAGCAAACAATAAAAATATAAAAAGAACAAATATTCTTTATTTATATACCAATAATTTGTACGTAAAACATAGAAATGAGCATCGATGCCACTAAATTAATTAAAGTATTATCTACGTATACACGTAGATAATACATTGTAATATTTTATAAAAATATGATTTTGTTTCTATTTCAATTTTCTACTAGCCGGCCAAACTATTCTCATCAATAATTTAAAAAAAGAAAGTAAAAATATTATAATAATTTAGTTTCTAGCAAAATAATTTCGAGAAGCGTAAGAACTTACTAACTATTCTCAGAACCATTGCTATGCGAATATACATTGTTAACAATGGCATAATGATTTTAATAAACCATAAACAAATAATCAATATTTGTTTTATAGTTTTTAAGTCTCTATGAATGGGTTTAAACAGCTAAATATAAATAATTAGAATTGAATACACAGCGGTGTAGCTCACTCCTTCTAATGCTATGTTTGTAATTAAACGATAAACCCCACTTGAGTTCGTCTCTCTCTGTTTATTCAAGAAGGATGTATAATATTCTAAGGTTAATATTTCTCGTCTAGTGGGTTACAGGTTTCAACATGAATCTCGAACTGAGGCACTAGTTTCAATTTTAAACTCCTTCAGATCCAAAGGTGGTTATATATGTACGTAGCAGTGCCCTTCTGACTTTGATCAATTATGTACTGATATCTTATATTATGCCTTTTGTTCTTTTGTTTTTTTAAAAGGATCGTTACTCATTCGCTTATTTTTTATAGCCCTGAATTAGAAAGGCAGCATTTTTTTCTGAACCCAAGTATTGTGGCCATTGAAAACTGAAATCTTATATTACATTTCTTTAAGTAACGGTCAAAGAAAGTTATCCGACAGAGTTAGACGAATCTGGGGGTTTACATGTAAACCTAAGTCACTCTCTTTTTATATTTTTTAATGATTTTATTTTGTAACACTCAATATACTATAACATTTACTTAAAATAATTAAAGAATTTACCTTTAATAAAAATCATAAAAATGATCTTAAATTTTCCATCGTTTATTCAGACTCTCGTTAAGTTTTTATTATTGGGCGTTAGGCCTAATTAACGTTGGGCTGAGTTCAGACAAAATGTATATTTTTATTTTTATTTTTTCTTATTCTTAAATGTTATGAGCATTACGAATTAGTTACCTATTAGATCGTTGTAGTTGGTTTTCCAACAAGATCAAATTTATGTGGTTTTTTGGAAATCTAACTTAGAGTGGATTTTTCCTGACAATATAATGATCCTTAAACGATGGACAATAAAGATTTTTTGT
Source organism: Eudonia lacustrata (assembly GCA_947562085.1). Lineage (NCBI taxonomy): Eukaryota > Metazoa > Arthropoda > Insecta > Lepidoptera > Crambidae > Eudonia > Eudonia lacustrata. The sequence continues at coordinate 21,957,538 of OX387339.1, read as the reverse complement.
GAAACGGAAATGGAAATTTGTTATCAACTTTAATCGATTTAAATGATTATTTTGGTAAAATAGAAATTCTGAATAATAATTTATAGATAAAAATATAATGCCTAATTTATGTGAAACTTGACAAAAATAAATCAGATTTTAATAAAATAAAAAGGGTAAAATATATTTTTTAATTTAAAATATACAGTAAGTATAAAATGTAAAAAGTAAGAAACTTCTTCTATATAAAACCTTATTTTTTAATATAATCTGCTTCATAAAAATACGCGACTCAAAAATGTATTAATCACATTTTTACAAGGATATATAATTAATTAAATAAGTAGAATAAATAATTATGTACAAATTACATTGCTTCTATCATACCATAACAAAGCATTACTAAATCTATTAACACACAGAAATACAAACACGAATATAGTAATAAAACGCAATTTAGTCACTTGTAATAAAGTGAGGCTGTAACCCGCCAAATACACTAGACAATAATATTACAGTGAGATGCACAAACTTATAAACGAGTAGACGATTAGTGATATATTGAACTTATCATATTAATCTGGTTATGTATCAGTATGAATATCTTATGTGGTATATGTATTATTTATTAATCACTTCGGACACCGTTTAATGTATATTGTACACGGTATACGAATTTACTATTTTCTATTGCATATTGTATTATTTATAAACTACGTATTTGGTGTTCATCTTACAGTGCAACCGTTTCCGATTGGCCAATGAAATAAATACTCTTTTATAATGTATCCAATATTATTATGATTATTGTATTATATCTCTGCTAATTGTATTTTTTTTTTATTTAAATGTTTTATATGATCTAGTTCCTATACGATAAATTTAAGTAATTAAGTAGTTATATATTTTTATTAACCAATAGCAAGGAACTTCAGGGAAATCCTAAAGCACTACGTAATGAATTGATTGATGAAGAATGACTCCGCTGTGCCAACGCAAAGGATACAAAAAATTGAATTAAGTAGTTAATTATTGTTAGGATGTTGGTTAATCGCTCTATTGCATGCTTAGCAAGGGCAGTGGAAAGGAAATATATTCACCTTATCGATAATACGTGTATTTACATTTACCTTGTTTATCCTCTAATAAGCTCACAGTTTTACAAATATACCGAGTTGTGCCCAAATTATCCAAACCACATTTTGGCAACATGGCTGTAACAAAAACAAATCTTTTAGTGCCGTTTTGATGTAGGTATTCTAGGAACAGTATAGAAGTGAATGGACTCTTTGCAAAAAAGGTTTATGTGGGTTTGTCGATTACAACAGTTTTGATGTCGCCCAACAAGTAGTTAGAATCATTTTGGCACAACTCGGTCAAATATTGGGTACTGTGATACCGCATTATTATAAATATATTTATTACTATATTAATTGAAACATGATTAAGCATCAAATACAAATACATTATAGAAGAAAGCAATCCAAACATATAATTGAATATATGTTTGGATTAGAAATAGCGCCAATTGAAAATATAGATCAACTCTCGACCACCATTCATTCTTTTACGTCTTAGATTCAATACAAATGTGTGAAATTGAGGTTCCATTATCTTTTTCTTTCCCATTTTGTAATATTTTTTTATGTTTTCTGTTTTTACATCAGTTTAATACCAATACTTACCGAACGGGAGATGAGATTTTACTAACAAAATTAGGTTTCATATGGTTGGTGAAAAGAGTCAACTATACGTGGTAAGCGGTCCAAGTGACTCATCACGGGAAAGCACGAAACTATGAGAGAAGGATATTTGTTATAAACAACCATATCGTGGATTATAGAGTTAAGCAAAACGCAAAAAAAAACTCTCACGTAGAGAGCGGTATCAAAACTAAACCTCAAAAAAAAATAAAGATACGTTCAAAAAATAATTTAAAAAAACTGTAAAATAAACCTTTGTGGATGTTCGAAATGGTAGGCATTTTTATGGTTGTAATAATAGAAATTTTCGAGTGCAGTTTTACTTAACTTTCAAAACGAGTAGGTACATGAAATATTCCCTGTCTCTCATAATTTTGGACTAACCCATAATGACACATTTGGAGTGCATATATTATTATAGCCTAAATACTTTTAAAAGCAAACAAAACACTGCAACGAAAACCAAAAGCAAAATTAAAAATGAATACCAAAATTTTTGGTGATAATTAAAAAGCTTTACGTAATCTCAACTGAGCACCAAATGTTTAAGTATAAAAGATATAACTACACAAACGCTACAATGTGTAACAGTCAATTTCGTTATACTTTTTAAGAAACGCTATTTGTCGGACGATGTGAAATAGAATGTGAAACTGAAAGTGGCCTAAAGACGTCCATTTGGTACACTGATGACTAACATTATCCAACTTGGCCCAGGTGTGCGCATTATATTACACGAAAGCCTTTCAAACTAAAATGGCTTCAGATATATTCATGCTAAATAATAAAGACTTATATGCACAGGTCTTAAAGCGTTATCACTCGTTATAGTGACGTCTAAATAATAATTATTGATTGATTTACACCGAACTGATTAACTCTATCGAAGAAAAGCAGTAAGAAGTAGTAGAAATCATACATCACGAAAGATTATAATCTGTTAAACTAAATAATATATTAAACTTAATGAAAGCAAAATAAGTGCCCAATATTCCACTCACTAAAACAAATAATAAAAAATATAATTTCATGTTGTTTATAAAGAAAAAATATATTCATTAATTTTGAGATATACTAAACAAAAACAAATTGTAAAAAAAGTCACACAACTTTAAATGAAAACGGTTCATACTATTATCTGGTGATAAGGCTTCAAGATATAAAAATTTCGACAATACTATAAAGAGATCTTTTGGCACTAAGCGCATAGCTGTAGGTATAGATATATTGTGTAGCTTTATACTTAACATCACATAAATACTATAATTACATTTAACCTCAGTGACCAAATCATTAAGCCTTCAATTTAATATATATATACTGAAATTTATATCTTTAAACTATATATCTTAACGCCTTACTTAAAACTAAATTAGTACAATCTAAGTAAAGTGATTCACGCTCTAACTCTTTGATGATGGCTCTATTAAAAAGTTAATACAGTTTGTAAAAAAAAAACAAAAAGAATAAAAACGTACAATCTTAGATGCTTGATGTAGGTTGGTACAATAATATGTCCCTTGATCCCCACATGGCTACCCTTTGCCAAACAAGTTACCTGGGCATTTGTCTAAGATATATCCAGGAAACACGGAACAAAATTTGTGTGATAAATGAATTTCGCTTATGTCATGTCGATTTCGCTTCTTTGTCATCTCTCCAATGTTTTTTATTGTTCAATTTTGACATAAAAAAAGTGAAATGACCAAATAAAACAACACGTGTACCTATAGTAAAGAACTAAATTAGAAAAAAGTTTTGTTTAAATAAAATACTTATGCATAAAAACTGAAAAAATACTGTTTTGGTGCAACGCTGTTATCAAAGTATCACATTTTACAGAAGCTCGTCGAAATTGTTTTTAGATACAAAACAAGTAAATCGAGAAATACAAAATTTTTATTTCTAAAAATAGAATGAGCAAGATTTATTTCGAGGTATATTCGCAATTGAAAAATCTTCACTTTTATTAAAACTAGATCAAACAATTATTAAACACGACACTGAAGTACCATAATTTTAAAATTCGAAATTATTTTTTTACTCTTAATTTTGTTATATAATTTTAAATTTAATTAATTACCATTGGCATTTTTTAATTACCATTTTTTATTTAATTCCGTCATGTTTTGAAACCAAACAATAAGGAATTTCTCGAAAGAGGAATCCTCGTGAAACGGCCTCCCTTCTCCCCTTACAGCCTTCCCTTCCACCGAAATGATTTTTTTTTAAATAATTACTGCTAAATCTAAACCTAAATAGATTGTCACTAAACACCGTTTGAACAATGTTACGTTGACTTGATATTTTTCACGTGGCAATTATGAAGCGTTTCATTAGTGTCCAGTTTTCTATTATAAAGTTTTAAGATGTTCGGCTTCTGCCCGAATTTAAACTCAAAATAATGCCACATTAAAAAAATTGTAACATTTTTTTATTCTAATTAAGCCAATCACGTTTTTCAATCATGTAGGTATATTTGTAATTGTAGTTTTTAACTGTAATTTTTGCCAGAAAAAGCAATTGAATAGAGATGGTTTTTGAAACCAAACAATAAGTTATTTCTCAAGTAAGAGAATTCCTCGTGATATGACCTCCTTTCTCTCCTTACAACCTTCCCTTCCATCGAAAAAATATTATTTTTAATAACGACATCACTGACATTAAAATTATATTTTTTGCGTTTTATTAGCACCTGGGGGTGGGATTTTGAACCGGTGGCCATAATTCTCACACGATGGTATCATTTGCGAGTGGCGTTGTCACACTCGTATTTAAATTCACTGGTGACTATGTCCATTAAAGTTTCTCGAACAGTTAGTAACTATAAAACAAATTTTAGAAATAACAGTAAAACGTATAGTATTTTCGTAGTATATTTTTATTATTTTAATTTCAAAACCGATGTGATTCAAAAATCACACCCCTTAATCGATTGCCACTAAACACCTTTTAAACCATGTTACGATAACTTGATATTTTTCACGTGGCAATTATAAAGCGTTTCATTAGCGTCCAATTTGCTATGATAAAATTTTTAAGATTTCGGCTATTGTCTGTAGTACCTACCTGACGCGCGACTTTGACGGGCCTAATTTTTAATAAATTAAAATGTAAGCAACAGTAACAGTTACAAAGCATACAATAACAAGCTTATTAGATATTGCCTATTGCCAATTCCTACGATTGATTTTGTGTAAATATATTAATTTAAATAAGAAAAATATTTATTCGGCATGACACTCACGTGCCATAACTTTTTTAAATTTGAAAATAATGCCACCTTTTAAATTTTTTACAAATTTTGATTCTAATTAAGCCAATCACGATGTTCAATCATGTATTTCTGGAATTATAGTTTTTAACTGTAATTTTTTAGCCTGTCTTGTGTCCAATTTTCTATAATAAAGTTTTAAAGTATTTGGCTACTGTCTGTCGGGCCCGACGCGCGACTTTGACGAACCTATATTTAATGACATTATATGAAAGCAACATGAACAGTTTTAAATCATACCAAAACAAGTTTATTAGGTATTGCCAAATACTTTGATTAATTATTTGTGTAAATCATATTGATTTTGATAAACAAAATATTTGTTACTAACGACATTCATTTGTCTCAATTTTTTAAACTTGAAATTAATGCCCCCTTAAATATTTTAATTTGGTATTTTTTAACTTTAAACAAACCAAAAAATAAGTTTTACATTCATGTATTTTCGTAATTATAGTTTTTAACAGTAGTTTTTTAGTCTGTCTTATCGTAATTTCGACATGACATAAAGCAATTGACTTGAGATCATTTTTGAAATCAAACAATGAAGAATTTCTCGAAAGAGGAATCCTCGTTAAATGGCCTCCCTTCTCCCCTTACAGCCTTCCCTTCCACCGAAAATGATTATTCTATTAAATTTTTCGCGTGGCAATTATGAAGCGTTTCAAGTTTTACAATCATGTATTTTCGAAATTAAAGTTTTTAAATGTAATGTTTTTAGTCGGTCTTGTCGTAATTTCGATATGACATAAAGCAATTGACTTGAGATCATTTTTGAAACGAAACAATGAGGAATTTCTCGAAGGAGGAATCCTCGTGAAATATTCTAACTTCTCCCCTTACAGCCTTTCCTTTCACCGGAAATGATTATTCTTTTAAATTTTTTGCAAGGCAATTATGAAGCGTTTCATTAGTGTCCAACGGACCACGGACCCCACAAAGGGCTAAAACTTCAGGATAAACATTAAATAAGTAATGTGTAAATTAAACGCGAGTGGATCCGTAAAAGTTGTTTCAATTCAATATTGATTTTGCCAAAAATTGTATTTGTTCCGCACGATACTCATGTGCCTCAATTTTTTTAACTTGAAATAATTGCTTTCTTAAATAATTTGATTTAGTATTTGTTTTTACGAAAAACAAACCAAAAAACAAATTTTACAATCATGTATTTTCGTAATTATAGTTTTTAACTGTAATTTTTTTTAGTCTGTCTTGTCGTAATTTTGACATGACATAAAGCAATTGACTTGAGAACAATTTTGAAACCAAACAATGAGAAATTTCTCGAAAGAGGAATTCTCGTGAAATGGACTCTCTTCTCCCCTTACAGCCTTCCCTTCCACCGGAAATGATTATTCTAACTTTGATGAACCTATTTTTTAATGACATTAAATGAAAGCAACATGAACAGTTTTAAATCAAACCAAAACATACTTTTTAGATATTGCTAATTACTTAGATTGATTATTTGTGTAAATAATATTGATTTTCACCTCAGTCTTCCTGCGACCACGGACCTTACAAAGGGTTAAAACGTCAGGATAAACATTAAATAAGTAATGTGTAAATAAACTCGAGTAGATCCGTAACAATTGTTTCAATTCAATATTGATTTTGACAAAAAAAATATTTATTTCGCACGACACTTATGTGCATTATTTTTAAAACTTGAAATGAATGCCGCCTTAAATATTTTAATTTGATATTTTTTTTTACTTTAAAGAAATTAAAAAAAAACAAGTTTTATAATCATGTTTTTTCGTAATTATAGTTTTAAACTGATTTTTTTTAGTCTGTGTTGTCGTAATTTCAATATGACATAAAGCAATTGACCTGAGATCATTTTTGAAACTAAACAATGAGGAATTTCTCGAAAGAGGAATCCTCGTAAAATGGCCTCCCTTCTCCCCTTAAAGCCTTCAAGGAAATGATTATTATGACTTTGACTAACCTATTTGCAATGACATATTAATGTAAGCAACATGAACAGTTTTAAATCATACCAAAAAAAGCTAATTAGATATTGCCAATTACTTTGATTGATTATTTGTGTAAATAATATTGATTTTGACAAAAAAAAGTATTTGTTTCGCACGACACTCATGTGCCTTAATTTTTTTATTTTAAATTTTTATTAATTTTTATTTCAAACAAACCAAAAGACAAGTTTTACAATCATATTTTTTCGTAATTATAGTTTTTAACTGTAATTTTTTTAAACTGTCTTTTCGTAATTTCGGCTTTACATAAAGTAATTGACTTGAGATCATTTTTAAAACCAAACAATGAGAAATTTCTCTAAAGAGGAACCCTCGTGAAATGGCCTCTATTCTCCACTTACAGACTTCCCTTCCACCGGAAATGATTATTCTTTTAAATTTTTTGCGTGGCAATTATGAAGCGTTTCAATAGTGTCCAATTTTTTATAATGAAATTTTAAAGTGTTCGGCTAGTGCCTGTCGGGCCCGACGCGCAAATTTATCGAACCTATTTTTTAATTACATTAAATACTTATAAGCAACATGAACAGTTTCAAATCATACCAAAACAAGCTTATTAGATATTGTCAATTACTTTGATTGATTATTTGTGTAAATAAAAATGATTTTCACCTCAGTCTCCCTTTGACCACGGACCCTGCAAAGCGTTAAAACTTCAGGATAAACATTAAATAAGTAATGTGTAAAGTAAATGCAAGTAGATCCGTAAAAGTTGTTTCATTTCAATATTGATTTTGACAAAAAAAATAATTGTTTCGCACGACACTAATAAGCCTTAATTTTTTAAACTTGAAATAAATGCCTCCTTAAATATTTAAATTTGCATATTTTTTTACTTTAAAGAAATTAAAAAAACAAATTTTACAATCATGTATTTTCGTAATTATAGTTTTTAACTGAATTTTTTTAGTCTGTGTTGTCGTAATTTCAATATTACATAAAGCAATTGACTTGAGATCATTTTTGAAACCAAACAATGAGGAATTTCTCGAAAGAGAAATCCTAGTGAAATAGCCTCTTCCTTCTCCCCTTACAGCCAAACATAAACAGTTTTAAATCACACCAAAACAAGCTTATTGGGTATTGCCAAATACTTTGATTAATTATTTGTGTAAATAATATTAGTTTTAATAAAAAAAGTATTTATTCCGCACGACATTCATGTGCTATAACTTTTTAAACTCGAAAAAAATGCCTTTTTAAATAATTTAATTAGATTTTTTTTTTACTTTAAACAAACCAAAAAACAAGTTTTACAATCATGTATTTTCGTAGTTATAGTTTTTAACTGTAAATTTTTTAACCTGTCTTGTCGTAATTTCGACATTATTTATAGCAATTGACTTGAGATCATTTTTAAAACCAACCAATGAGGAATTTCTCTAGAGAGGAACCTTCGTGAAATGGCCTCCATTCTCCCCTTACAGACTTCTCTTCCACCGGAAATGATTATTCTTTAAAATTTTTTGCGTGGCAATTATGAAGCGTTTCAATAGTGTCCAATTTTCTATGATAAAATTTTAAAGTGTTCGGCTAGTGCCTGTCGAGCCCGACGCGCAAATTTAACGAACCTATTTTTTAATAACATTCAATATAAGCAACATGAACAGTTTTAAATCTTACCAAAACAAGCTTATTAGATATAGCCAATTACTTTGATTGATTATTTGTGTAAATAATATTGATTTTGACAAAAAAGTATTTGTTTCGCACGACACTCATGTGCCTTAATTTTTTAATTTTGAAATTAATGCCTTCTAAAATAATTTAATTTGGTATTTTTTTTTATTTCAGGCAAACCAAAAAACTAGTTTTACAATTATGTTTTTTTGTAATTATAGTTTTTAACTGTAATTTTTTTAAACTGTCTTGTCTTAATTTCGACATTACATAAAGCAATTGACTTGAGATCATTTTTGAAACCAAACAATGAGGAATTTCTCTAAAGAGGAACCCTCGTGAAATGGCCTCCATTCTCCCCTTACATACTTCCCTTCCACCGGAAATGATTATTCTTTTAATTTTTTTGCGTGGCAATTATGATTCATAATTCATAATTTATGAAGCGTTTCAATAGTGTCCAATTTTCTATGATGAAATTTTAAAGTGTTCGGCTAGTGCCGGTCGGGCCCTACGCGCAATTTTAACGAACCTATTTTTTAATTACATTAAATACTTATAAGCAACATGAACAGTTTCAAATCATACCAAAACAAGCTTATTAGATATTGCCATATACTTTGATTGATTATTTATGTAAATAATAATGATTTTCACCTCAGTCTCCCTTTGACCACGGACCCTGCAAAGGGTTAAAACTTCAGGATAAACATTAAATAAGTAATGTGTAAAATAAACGCAAGTAGATCCGTAAAAGTTGTTTCAATTCAATATTGATTTTGAAAAAAAAAATTGTTTCGCACGACACTAATAAGCCTTAATTTTTTAAACTTGAAATAAATGCCTCCTTAAATATTTAAATTTGCATATTTTTTTTTACATTAAAGAAATAAAAAAACAAGTTTACAATCATGTATTTTCGTAATTATAGTTTTTAACTGAATTTTTTTAGTCTGTGTTGTCGTTATTTTAATATGACATAAAGCAATTACCTTGAGATCATTTTTGAAACCAAACAATGAGGAGTTTCTCGAAAGAGAAATCCTCGTGAAATAGCCTCTTCCTTCTCCCCTTACAGCCAAACATAAACAGTTTTAAATCACACCAAAACAAGCTTATTAGGTATTGCTAAATACTTTGATTGTATATTTGTGTAAATAATAGTAATTTGATAAAAAAAGTTTTTGTTCCGCACGACATTCATGTGCTTTAATTTTTTAAACTCGAAAAAAATGCCTTCTTAAATAATTTAATAAGTTTATTTTTTTACTTTAAACAAACCAAAAAACAAGTTTTACAATCACGTATTTTCGTAGTTATAGTTTTTAACTGTATTTTTTTTGTCTGTCTTGTCGTAAATTCGACATGACTAAGCAATTGACCTGAAATATTTTTTGAAACTAAACAATGAGGAATTTCTCGAAAGAGGAATCCTCGTGAAATGGCCTCCCTTCTCCCCTTACAGCCTTCCCTTCCACCGGAAATGATTATTCTGACTTTGACGAACCTGTTTTTAAATGACATATAATGTAAGCAACATGAACAATTTCAAATTATACCAAAACAAGCTTATTAGATATTGCCAATTACTTTGATTGATTATTTGTGTAAATAATAGTGATTTTCACCTCAGTCTCCCTTTGACCACGGACCCTGCAAAAGGTTAAAACTTCAGGATAAATATTAAATAAGTAATGTGTAAAAAAAAACGCAAGTAGATCCGAAAAAGTTTTTTCAATTCAATATTGATTTTAACAAAAAAAAATATTTGTTTCGCATTACACTAATAAGCCTTAATTTTTTAAACTTGAAATAAATGCCTCCTTAAATAATTAAATTTGCATATTTTATTTACTTTAAAGAAATTGAAAAAACCAAGTTTTACACTCATGTATTTTCGTAATTATAGTTTTTAACTGATTTTTTTTTAATTTGTGTTGTCGTTATTTCAATATGACATAAAGCAATTGACTTGAGATCATTATTGAAACCAAACAATAAGGAATTTCTCAAAAGAAAAATCCTCGTGAAATAGCCTCTTCCTTCTCCCTTTACAGCCTTCCCTTCCACCGGAAATGATTATTCTAACTATGACGAACCTATTTTTTAATGAGGTTAAATGTAAGCAACATAAACAGTTTTAAATCCCGTCAAAACAAGCTTATTAGGTATTGCCAAATACTTTGATTGATTATTTGTGTAAATATTATTATTTTGATGAAAAAAGTATTTGTTCCGCACGACATTCATGTGCTTTAATTTTTTAAACTCGAAAAAAAGGCCTTCTTAAGTAATTTAATTTGGTAATTTTTTTACCTTAAACAAACCAAAAAACAATTTTTACGATCATGTATTTTCGTAATTATAGTTTTTAACTGTAATTTTTTTGTCTGTCTTGTCGTAATTTCGACTTGACATAAAGCAATTGACCTGAGATCATTTTTGAAACTAAACAATGAGGAATTTCTCGAAAGAGGAATACTCGTGAAATGGCCTCCCTTCTCCCCTTAAAGCCTTCCCTTCCACCGGAAATGATTATTATGACTTTGACTAACCTATTTTTCAATTACATATAATGTATGCATCATGAACAGTTTCAAATCATACCAAAACAAGTTGATTAGATATTGTCAATTACTTTGATTGATTATTTGTGTAAATAATATTGATTTTGACAAAATAAGTATTTGTTTCGCACGACACTCATGTGCCTTAATTTTTTAATTTTGAAATTAATGCCTTCTTAAATATTTTAATTTGGTAATTTTTTTTATTTCAAGCAAACCAAAAAACAAGTTTTACAATCATGTTTTTTCGTAATTATAGTTTTTAACTGTTATTTTTTTAAACTGTCTTGTCGTAATTTCGACATTACATAAAGCAATTGACTTGAGATCATTTTTGAAACCAAACAATGAGGAATTTCTCTAAAGAGGAACCCTCGTGAAATGGCCTCCATTCTCCCCTTACATACTTCCCTTCCACCGGAAATGATTATTCTTTTAATTTTTTTGCGTGGCAATTATGAAGCGTTTCAATAGTGTCCAATTTTCTATGATGAAATTTTAAAGTGTTAGGCTAGTGCCGGTCGGGCCCGATGCGCAATGTTAACGAACCTATTTTTTAATTACATTAAATACTTATAAGCAACATGAACAGTTTCAAATCATACCAAAACAAGCTTATTAGATATTCCAATTACTTTGATTGATTATTTGTGTAAATAATAATGATTTTCACCTCAGTCTCCCTTTGACCACGGACCCTGCAAAGGCTTAAAACTTCAGGATAAACATTAAATAAGTAATGTGTAAAATAAACGCAAGTAGATCCGTAAAAGTTGTTTCAATTCAATATTGATTTTGAAAAAAAAAAAAAAATTGTTTCGCACGACACTAATAAGCCTTAATTTTTTAAATAAAATAAAATTGTAATTTTTTTGTCTGTCTTGTCGTAATTTCGACATGACATAAAACGATTGACCTGAGATCATTTTTGAAACCAATGAGGAATTTCTCGAATGAGGAATCCTCGTGAAATGGCCTCCCTTCTCCCCTTACAGCCTTCCCTTTCACCGGAAATGATTATTCTGACTGTGACGAACCTATTTTTAAATGACATATAATGTAAGCAACATGAACAGTTTTAAATCATACCAAAACAAGTTAATTAGATATTGCCAATTACTTTGATTGATTATTTGTGTAAATAACATTGATTTTGACAAAAAAAGTATTTGTTCCGCACGACACTCATGTGCCTTAATTTTTTAAACTTGAAATGAATGCCTCTTTATATATTTTAATTTGGTACTTTTTTTTACTTTTAACAAACCAAAAAACAAGTTTTACAATCATGTATTTTCGTAAACATAAAGCAAAAATAGCCTCCTTTCTCCCCTTACAACCTTCCCTTCCACCGGAAATGATTATTCTGACTTTGTCGAACCTATTTTTAAATGACATATAATGTAAGCAACATGAACAGTTTTAAATCATACCAAAATGAGCTTATTAGGTATTGCCATTACTTTGATTCAATAATTGTGTATATAATATTAATTTTGACAAAAAATGTTTTTGTTCCGCACGACACTCATGTGCCTTAATTTTTTAACCTCGAAATGAATGACTCCTTAAATATTTTAATTTAGTATTTTATTTTACTTTAAACAAACCGATAGTTTTTAACTGTATTTTTTTGTCTTTCTTGTCGTAATTTCGACATAACCTAAAGCATTTGACTTGAGATCATTTTTGAAACCAAACTATGAGGAATTTCTCGAAAGAGCAACCACTACTAATAACATTTTAATAATAAATAGTGTTTTATTTGCGGCTGTGGGTGTGATTTTGAACCGGTGACAATAAATTTCACACGATGATATCATTTACTAGTGGCAGGGTTCGCAAACGTATTCGAAGTCATCGGTGTCTATGTTTTTAAAAGATTCTCGAACAGTTAGTAACTATTGTTATTTTAAATTTCAAAATCTTTGTGTTTTAAAAATCACACTCCTAAATCGATTTTCATCAACGCAGAATAGATAAATTTAACTGTTCTGTGGTCGCTAAACCCCATTTGAACCATGTTACAATAATTTAATGGTTTTCACGTGGTAATTAGGAAACTTTTATTAAGTGTTCAATTTGCTATAACAAAGTTTTACAGTGACTACTGCCTGAAGTAACTAAAGAGAGCCTTTGGCGTACTTTTTAATGACATTAAAACTGTAAGCAATGGAAACAGTTTTAAAACATACCAATACTAGTTGAAGCCTATAATGCTAGCTTAATAATGATAATTATTTTAGTTCATTTAAACTGTGAACATACAACGAAAAGAACTTTAGTTTTAATAGATGATTTAACACTCAAATAACAGTAAAAATCCGATCTTGTCGTACCGAAAAAATAAATAGTCGGTTGCACCAAAACAGCGAAATAAACTTTATACTTCTTTTTATAATGTTTAGTACAAAATAAAATGTTAAAAACCCGCCAACATTTCAGAACTTGTAACAACCCAATTTGTCGAGTACCTATATGTTACTTTTACGGAATCCTAAGACACGTCTGTCAGATGTTCATAACTATAGATTTAGATCTACACTTTACAGACAGTATAGTGCAGTTATAAAATACCTACTGAGCATTAAAGTCCTTGCTTAATGATTGCTTGATTATATTTTACTCTACTATATCTCTCTATATCTCTATATTTTAGTCAAAGATGGATTACTCGTACATACGTACTTATTTCAAATAAGATATCTACTTTTAACAGTCCTGTTTCAGGTAAAGTTTGAAAACTTACAATAAAATTCTATTTGTAGAAAAATATCTCTTTTTTTTATAATTCGAAGACGTTTTCTAACTAATGTAAGTATCAACAATTTTACAGTGTCTTTATAAACAATTTTGTTATTACTATTTTTATCAAATAGATAGTCCGTAGCACATTATCTTTGGCTTTACACTAGATCGTCTTCGAAATCATATTCGTATCACATATCGTTGGAATCGAGTATCGGTGGGGGCGGTGGGGGGAAATAGTGGAGAGGGATGGCGTCGAGGAGTGGAGCTGGCACTGAAGCCGAGGGGTAGGGCCGCGGTGGGTCAAGCGCCACGCGGAGCAGCCTGCGCGCGGCGGGCGGCCGCGGTGCCGGCGCCGGCAGCGGGCTGCGCTGTTAGCTACCTTTCGAGACCAGATGGTAAGGCGCGTGGATGGTGGCCACGCTGCCCAGCTCCGTGCGCCCCAGCAGCTCCTCAGGGTGCTCGTGCTCGTGCTCGCGGCGCTTCTCCTCGTTCGTGTAGTATTGCGCTGCGCGGCGACGCGTGCAGCACAACGCACCCGCCACAGCCGCCAGAACCGCGATACACAACAACATCAAACCCGCTATCACGCTCATTTGCGCCTCGTGTGTACTGGGGCACGGATCCAATCGATCGAATGTCATATCTGCGAAACTTTTACCCCTCAGTCTCATCGGTGAGTAGCACTTGAGATTCCTTATTGTTCCGTTCAGCACTGTAGTCGTCATATAGACGAGCATTGTTCCGGCCGAACATTGGCCGCAATGCCAAGAGTTTTTTGATAAATTTATCTGCGATATTGCTTCCAAACGTTGCAAATCTTGTTCGCTTAACGTCTGCAACCTGTTGTGCGATATGTCTAATCTTTGCAGGAATTTTGTCTTCGTGAGCAATTTATATGGAAATTTTGTTAATTTATTCCAAGATATATCTAAAGCGACCAAATGTTCATTGTAGGTAAAGAAATTCGGAGGAATCTCCGGCAGCGACAGGTTTGCCAGCCCAACTCCGTGAATGTCTGGTAGAGTCTGTAGTACAATGGCTATTTCATTGAGCGGTAAGTTATTGCCGCTAAAATTTATGGTCTTCAGTGAATCTATGATAGGTGCGAAAGTCTGCAAATAAAATCTGTCGATTTTGTTATGGCTAATATCCAAGTGCACAAGAGTGGTGAGGTTGGTGAGGGCGGCGGGCGCCAGCAGTGCGAGCCGGTTCCGCGCCAGCGAGAGCACGCGCAGCTCGCGGTTGCGCCCGAACATGTGGTCCACCACCACCGACAACTGGTTACCATCCAACTTCAACTTTTTCAATTTCTTCAAACTTATAAATTCATCAGGTGTAAGATACTTAAATAGATTTTCCCCCAAATCCAATTCCTCTAAATGAGGTACCAAATGATAAATCTGAGTATTGACTCTTCTAAGTAGACACCGTCTGCATTTAAGCACTCTCAAGTGTTGTATGTCTTTGAAAACCTCCGGGTTTAGTTCAGCTAGAGGATTATCACTTAAATCCAAATAAGACAGTTTCGCTAACATCCGAAATAACCTAGGCACCAGTGTCTCAATTTGATTATCCGACAAAATTAAAGTTTTCAGAGCGGTGAGGTGGCGGAACGTTTCGCTCGGCATTTGTGCTATATTGTTGTGGTCGAGGTGCAGCTCCGTGAGATTTATGAGGCCGCGAAAGTTATCGGCGTTAATGCTCGTTAGGTTGTTGTATGTCAGATTAATAAGTCGCAAATTTTGCAGGCCCCAGAAGGAGTATTGGCCGATGGATGGGACGTTCGAATTAACAATGTGCAACTCCCGGAGATTAGTGAAAGGCGTCGGTTGTGTGAAAATTGGTCCGATTGTGAGAAAGTTGGGCTTGTGCTCGGGGGCGGAGATCGAGATGATGCGGGCGTTCCTGTCGAAGAAGTCCACGGGGATGGTGTGCATATCGCCACGCGCGCACGCCACTCGCATCACGTTACCTTCCTCCCTGTCGTAGATGGTGCGGCAGCTGCATTCTTCAGGGCAAGAAATCTCGGCCCCCTCGTTGCCAGCTGCTAACAGTAATGCCCATCCCAGCAACAGCAGATTCCGCCCGATATATCTGAAACAACAAACAAAATCAGTTAAGAATTTCTTTCTTACAAGTTATAAACAAGACGGAACGATCCCCTGTTATTAAGTGATTTAATATTGTAAATACAACACGCAAGTAAAATATGAGTATAAAACATTTGAGCGAGCTACTTTGGCGGCGGCGTAACAAAACGGTATAACTTTCATATCCATCACTTTCTCTCTTCATAATACAATAAAGGCAGGTATAATGGTCGGCGGTTAATTGTTCCCCGGAGATCTGTCGAGGCGGTCAGAATAAATCAAGGAGAATTTATTAATGTTGCAAAGTGTAAAAAACTTGCCTAAATCCTGTGAACTAGGCGAGATTAGAGTCTTGTGAAATATGCGGCTCGCTTTGTCCGCGGAATCCAAACCCCCTGAAATATAACGTGCAGATAACAAAGGGCTTTTTGACGCGACGACTAAGCGGCCTCCATTACGCGAAATTCCGAAATATTCATTCGTACCTTCATAAAAAGAGAATTTTTTAATCTTGACTTGTTTAGGCCTAAGCGGGTCACTTGTAGTTTATAGCCACTTACATCACCTACTAAGACTACTAACCTAGCATAAATGAGAGTTAATTTTGTTTTTATCCACTCTTGTAAACGTTCGATTTTCACGTACGTATGTTGGATGACTAAACTTTATAGTCTGTATCTGTGCCTTTCCGCGAAAGATAACAGTCCCGCAAGGACTTACATTATTACAATTTTTATTCTACAACTTGGTTTTTAAGATTTTTAAAAAGGTCTGAATTTAAAAAGTTATAAAAAGACTATAGATAATGATGAAATCATTTTGATAATGAGAAAATCTCACAGTTTTATGTACTTGAAGGGAAAATAGAACAGACGGTTTTTTTATTATCTGTCATTCAAACGGGGACCTCAAGAGTACGGTTGAAAATTTTCTCAATTATTCAGGATGGACATTTGGAGAATCTTTCCTGTGTGGAATACTAATAATACTCGAAATACATAGAAGATAGAATTTAAAGTAAATGAGTCATTGGTTAGGCAAATTCAATAATATAGCTGAAACATTGTTATCATTACTGTTAATTGTATCCTTAATGGTTTGAAAGACAGTTGGCATAGCATTAGAAATCAAAGAAATTTTAATATTGTGGGTGCACAGTAAATATTCTAAATGTCTATTGGGCGTAAAGCTATGTTGCTTTAATGAAAGGCTGCCACGACACGCGTGGGTCTTATTAAAAGAGATAATTTTACTAGTTATATCAAAACTTGAAACATATCGAATGTTAGGTAGTCTATTAACAGATGGAGATTGGAATGGTTTTAAAGTTATCATCATCATCCCAAACCCAAAAATTAATGTCCCGGATTTTTTCATTATAAGCTAAAGTGGGGAGGTGTAACTTGGACATAATAAGTTTTATATTACATTTAATTGCTTTTTATGACAAAATGAGCAAACTCTCAACATATCACGTTATCAGCCTGAGCTTTCACAGGCCGCATTCCACGCGATATCTTTATTTTGAAAAAAAAACCACAACGTGGAAGCTCTCGGTCATCCTCTCACATGATGGTAAGTGACAATAAGGCCAAAGGTGGAAACGCTCTTCGTCATCTTCAACTGTTACTCACTGAGGAACTGGCTGTCTTAGCTTTAACTATTTACTTTACAAGCAATAGAAGCCCCATTGTCACGACCTATGGTAAACGGGAAGGTACTCCCCCTGAGATGACTTCATTTGTCATTTATGCGCAATCGAATCCTAAGTTAATACAATTATCTCAATGTTTTTCAGTTATAATACTTTTTTAAGTTTCGTTGAAAAATATAGCATGCATTGCAAAAAGCTTCACATAAGCTATATTTGTCAAATGCAACTTTGGCATTAGTCTGTATTTTCACATCCTGATATAGCTTCTAGCTTCGATAAGGACATCCCAACTAATTGGTAGCAGAGGCTGCCGTGATTTAAACTAATTGAGGATTAGATGAAGTGACATATTAATACCTATATTTCAATAGATGGCGAATGCCATACTATCACACCACATCGACGTGGACTAATTGAGACTTAATTTGTAGATTTACAGCAGATGTTGGAGAAATACGGTCCCGAATCATCCCGGCGGTACGTGAAGGGAAGTGCAGGAGATTTTAGTGGATATGCGTCTCCCCGAGCTCAATTGTATGCCTTATGCATTTATTACTGCTTAAAAAAGTTAATTTAATATTTCCACTAGCTCTGCGAGTAATATAATCAGCTACAAATGAGCCCAAACCTTCCTATCTAGATAGTGTAATTAAGGAAGAATGGTCTATTAAACACCACGCTGCCCCTAGAGATTGAAGACCCCATCATCAATATAGATTTAAAGAAACGAAATAGCGGTGGTGTACGACGCAGAACAAATAAACTGCATCGGAACGAAACTAAACGAGAAGTATCTCAAACAGCGTCTTGGAATGAATCCCCATTACTCAGTGGAACTTGGGTAGAAAAAGTCGAAGAATTGCAGTGGGCCACAAAGGGACGTATCAAGTCCACCCTGGCTGCAGCCAATACGTCTAATATCGTTAAAACTTTCCACCTTTAAACTGCAGGTGGACCCAAAGCGCTAAGATAAGTTAGAATTTGTTGGTAAAGGATCGCTTTTTGTCCTTCGCTTCCGCAGTTAAAGTTTTGCTTATCCTTTGTTGCTTTTTACAAGTTTTTGTACTATGGTACGTGTCATTTGGTCTTCAACAAGGCTCTTATATTGGAATTCATAACTAAATAAATCTGGTATAGATGTTGTTTGGTCCATTTAGTATTTTTCAATGGTAGTCAAATAACTCAATGTAATAACAGCAGCGGCGAATACTCCAACTTGCATAAACTGTTTTATATTTTGTTACTACTAACATTAAAATTTGTAGCTAACGTTCTATGGCCGCAACAATTTGATATTAATCTTTCATTATTTTCATTAATATTTCTAAGTTCTCTGGTATACCTCCTCAATTAATCAATCTAACCTATGTTAATTATTAAAAAAACAAACCAAACCATAGTTAACAACCTAAGTCACATAGTACCAAATATTTTAATTCAATCCAATAACTTTAACAGTTTAGTTATATTTGCTTGTAGTACAGTTTTATTGTTGGGTTACACCGGACTTTAATCCGGCAATATAATATAATGACGAACCGATTTAACCGCAAAAACATTTACGAATTCAAAGCATAAACCACATAGTCACACAGCTTTTAGTAGGATTCGAAACATAACTTTTGATAGCTACGTCACATAAAATATCACTATTTCGGCATAAATACAAAATAATTTATGCCGAAATAGTGATATTTGAATACAAAATAAAAATATCAATCAATATACAGCTAATTTTGAAAGTCTATTTGCCATAAATGGAAGCAAGAGCTTTCACGAAATAAAGTATGAATGCAAATGTCTCTCCCACAATGCCATTTCATGCGATTGCCTCGTATTGAGAAAGCCCGGTTTTCCAAGTGGCGTAGCTTGGTCAGGTAGATTCACATTCATACGACTATAATAAAATACAAAACTCAGTCGAAATGCGAATCTAAACGTATAAGCTGAGTTTAACAGCTAAGCGGTAATACTTAATACGAAACAGCTTGTGCTAATGGTTCCTAGGAAGTAACTCGTATATGTAAATCATGTTATGCTGGAAACTAAATTAAATCGTGGCCCTTGTTGGTGTAATGGAAATGAGTTTGTGCATACAAATGATAATAAAATAGAGCCCACTTACAAACAGAAAGAATATCCCAACTTATCCGAACTCATAGACAGCGTACCTCAGCCAATGCTTTTTGGTTGCCAGCACAATCCTACTGCCAATTTCCTGTGATCGCATGCTGTAGGTACCACTCTCTACGTAACAAACAACTTTTGTTCCTAAACCGGTGCTAGTGCTGCATTCTTTGATTTTCATTTTCTTACAATGTTTCATGACGGTACAATGACAACACAGTTTTTTATATGAAATTCATAAAGCGTTTTCCACAAAAGAATTAAATCACAATGAAACAGTACTTGAAATATCATTATTTCTCTCTTAGTTATCTAAAATGCCAGCATGTTTTGGTGATTAGAAAATTTAAATCCTTGATTTTAGAAACCTGTAGCTATTGTCGTCTTCTTTTACTTAATTCTCAAATCTTTATTGCAAAACTATAATGTACATTAAAGGTGGTATTATAACAATTCAGATCATTTTACACCCTGTCGGGCACGCAATCACAGTGTAAGAAGAGAGGGGAGCAAGCAAAGATATTTAAATGTAATTTAATACTTATTTACCATCAACTTTGCATTAACTGTGGTGGTTGCGCTTAATTGTTAAAGTTGTGAGAGACTTATTAATGATGTTCTAAGGATAGCGCTAAATCTCAATTTAAGACTATGCGGTAAAAGCGAAAAAAGCACAAAGTACCTATAGCTAACCTCGCTTTTTTATGTTATGATAACAAAATTGCTATAATATTTATTTGTCCTCCATATTAATATGGGGTTTCATCAAAGAAGCCAAATCGTTATACGCCGGGAATACTAACGCCTAACGAGGGTAATTTAAGTCCAGAGAATTTAAAATTTCAGACTCACAAAAGTGGCCATGAGGGTTATGAAATAACGTCATCGTTTATTTTAGAGCCATATATTTCCCTTAATTTGCCATCTCATAATTTACAGGAGCACTTAGCTACGATAACGTATTTAAAAGTCTCGCCCGCCGAGGAAACTTATAGAAATGTTTAGCGAGTACGTTGCCGTCGTTCCCTTTTTAAGACCTGATACATATTCAGGGGACACTGCGGGAAGGATCTCTTCGGCCATTTATCGAGAAATGTTTGTTGCTCCCGTAAAATTAGCAAGGTTAATGGGAACTTTATACTATGAAAAGGCAATTTCTTCCATGAAGCTTACTTTATAGGACATCTTAACTCAGTTAGTAGTTGTTTTTATATTTGTGTTGTGACGACTGTTGTGATCACATTCTATGTTGGCTCATTTTTTTTAAGTAGGTAGGTAGTAGTAGGTAGTTTTAATATTTTATAAGCTTTACAGAACAATTAAGGTAATTTTTTTCACTGTATTTTATAAATATTTAATTCAGATTCAGCACTTTAAAAAAAATAATTAAGATAGGTAATACAAATACGCTTAAAAAACGGTATAAAAATATTTTCTTCGATTTGGAATCATTCATACGGTAATATCCGTATCATTTGCTGATATTTAATGTTCAACTTTCATTTTTGTTTGTTTTCAAATACGAGTAGGTTAAAAACTGTCACAAGTTTGAGGGAAGGTAAAATTTAATTATAAAAGTAACTGGAGGCATCAGCTCCTCTTATAAGAACTTCCGGGAAAAATATTTGTTTCTCCGTACTGTTGCAGCTTCAGTTTCTAATAAATCGACAAACAAGACATAAAGACGCTTAACAGTTTTCAAGTTATCATAATAGCTGTTGAGATAAACTAATAATGAGCCTTGGATAATTTTGGCACAACTCGGTCAAATAAAACTGTTACTCTATATCAAGACAAAGAATGACAATCATTAACATTTTGCAAATTGAATCACCTCCAGTTGTCTAGTTATCCCAAATTACGTTTAACATATCAGCGGCGAGGCGTAAAACGTAAACGACCTCGTTGTGATGAGAACATCATTTCAGAACACGCACTTTCCGCTCGTAACCGCTCCATATGGAATACACACCCTGATGCTATCAACTTAAGAACTATTATCGAATGAAATAACTCAAGAATAACGGGTCCCCGCGTCCCACGTATTACAGTCTAACGGGATCTCGCATTAGTAATCAATAAACACAATATTATCAGGACTAGATCAGGGTCCGCTGTAATTCAAGGGATGTCGATTACGGATCAATCGAGTATTTAACTGTCTTATCACCGGATTATACTTCCGCGATTCATAGGAAGAGGTCAAATTTGCTTGACGGCTTTACTGAGACAGTACTGGGAATAGGTATTTACATAGGTAGTAAATTGTATTGATGCGAGTTAATGCGGATCATTTGACAACTATTGTGTTTCCGTGCGTGTTGCTCTGTAATTAATGGAATTTTAATTAGGATAGCATTACATAAACGTATATTTTTATGTAATTAACACATTATATAATACCTACACGTCTTGTACAGTAAAAGAATGGAAATAATGGTACAAGAAATGCCACATGTCTCTTTCCTAAATAAGTTAAGCTAATTTACGTACGTAATACTATAATGAATGATTACCCCAATTCACAATTTCACGGCTAAAACTTCACTCTGAAAGTATGTTATGTTTCTTTTTAAATCCGTACAAGTGTGTATAATTTATATGCTGTACCTACACTCACCAGAGTAGGTACCAATTTTACTTTTTCTTTCATAAGTCGTGACTACGCATATATAACAGTAACGTGATAACAATGACAAAGATCTAAAGTCATTGACGTACAAGTAATCTTTAAATTATGTGAATATACGTGAAGCAAAAACTTTGTACCCCTTTTTTACGAAAATTGCGCGGACGGAGGAGTATGAAATTTTGCACACTTATAGTTTATATAGAGAAGGTTATCCGAATGATTTTTTTTAATTATGCATAGAAATACATTAAATCAATAAAACAAACATTACACACACTACCATGTATTTGACACACAGGTATATTATACTCTTTTTAAAAATTTCAAAAATGGAAGAGGAGCGGCCGAAATCTGTCAATGCCATTCCAAGTCACATTCTATCTTTTTTAATTTTTCATTGCTCAGAATACAATCCGTGCAGTATTAATAAAATTACAGTCGAATTTCGACCACCATGCGACCACTAGTATATATTAAACTAAGGAATGCAATACGCTGCCTACTGATATAAACCCTGGTCGTTACAGCTTTGTCCTCTTTAAGGCTATAATTAATAGAAACTTCCCAGGCATGTTTTAGTTCACATCCTCTTCATCCTTTTATTAGGTTTTTATATAACAACCAGTACTTTACTCGCGACTTCGCCCGCGTTGATTTAAGATTTTAAAAATATTTATTTATTAAATAAAATAAAACCTATGCTGCCGCAAGGAATGTAGCATTTTATCAGTGAAAGAATTTTTGGAATTGGACCGGTAGTTCTAGAGATAAGCCCCGACACAAACAACGTCACACACGTTACCTCTTTAATTTAAATAGTATAGATAGGCTTTTTTAAGCACAAATATGACAACTGTAATTCTTCCGTAACTAAGTTTTGATAACTATCGTTGGGAATATTTTCTTCAGATCATTTTTAATGCCTGTACGTCGATCACGTCTACATTAAATAATGAAACTTTACAAATTAAAAGTAATAAAATATTAAGTAACAAAAAAAGTAGGTGTCCACTGTCAATTCATTTCTGCTCAACTCATAATTCAACTTATTTATTTAATTCACTGTCAGACTAGTTATTAATGGACATTAGTTTAATTAGTTGATTGGCATCGTTCCCAATTTCTGTTATTTTACATAATAATTAAACTGCACTGTGCAATACACAGTATTCTTTTTGTTGTCAACTTCCCTATTCATTACGTCGTCGCCCAAACTAGTAACTACCTTTCTTCATTCTATTGTCAATATTGAACCTAAGAATTTCATTTAAAATTTCGATATCTCATAAAAAATACTAAGGTATTCTTCTAAACCAAACTATTTCAATAAACTATTCTATTCTTAAAAGAAAAACAAAGATGTTGACAGTTAAATTTAAAAAAAGGTTTGTTCACCTGATTTTATGTAGACTTTAAATCGAAGTTATACAAACTCGCCTATTGGTTTTAAAGAATCAGAGACTTGTTGTTTGTCTGGTATACCGAAGTGTAAAATGGTGGCAGTTAATCAAATGTCACTACCCGACTGTGCTTGCAAGCAGTCGCTTTTCGCGTATCAATAATTACTAATTACCTGCGTTAATGAAATTACCAGTGGTACGTGGTGTAATCGGCTCTGTGCGCTCGAGGGAAATCATAATCTGAATATATTGTATTCTCTGAATACGTAGATAGGCATTTGTTTTGTTAATCAAAAAACTTACGACACCAATAAGGATTTTAATTAAAAAATAATAAGAGCATACAACATCGTATCGAGTTTCTCAACCTACGGTTACATATTAACAAATACGCTTCGGTAGGACAGAGTCAGTAGTGGCAGAGATATCCTGAGGTGTTGGTTTCAATTCCTAGATCAGGCATACTTACGTATTGCGGATTTCTCGATGCGTAGCTTGCGCTTCTCTTGCAAACCGTAGTAACAAGCGAAAACCCATCAATTGTAACGGTGAAATGATTTCCGTTAAGGAGACATTTACCCAACAATTGGACTTACTAATACTTTACGTAGGTACAACTACAGGCAAATCGTCTATGTTAAAGTGGTTTCAGTTTTGCTATGAATAGTGCAGTATGAATATTTCTACACAATAAAGAAGTCGAAATTAAACAAATCACAGGTTGACAATCTCTAAGCCTATATATCAAACGTAAAGAATGCTATGTCAATCATGCCATTTTACAAAAACTTAGAAATATAAGTCAGCATCCCATATTGTAACTCAACCGATTAACAACGGATTTGTACTCCGGTAAATATAACGCATTAGTAAATTTTATAATTCGATACTTTTCACGACGTTCCATTAATTGGGGGCTAGTGTTCATTTTGCTAATTGACCAATTCGACAATGTAATCAACGCGCCGGCGAAACAAAACAACGTAGCAATTAGTTTTTTTGCTGTTTCACGAAACGTTAGTAATTTAACGGAATTATTGAAAGGATTTCTGGTATCAGAGGCGAATTTACAAAATTGGAGTTTGATGAAAGACAACTTTGATCGTAAGCAACTCTTTGATAGCAAGCAGTTCGCCGCCAAAAATCCAAATGAGAAAAGTTGTCAAAGAGACTAGTGTTAGCCCGCGGGCTTATAGGAAAGAAGGAACACATCTTTGTCGTATTATTTAACGATAGTAGCCAACGAGGTCACAAACCATAGACGTTCGAGTAACTTTTTTTGGTATATTTATCTAGAATATTTTAGTCGGTAATCAGGACCTATATAGCATTATGGCCTTAAATAATACACGATTGTGTACATTAAACTATAAGAGACCCAGGCAGGCCGTACTCCTGATTGCCAATTTTGTATAAAACCACAAGGTGAAGATAAACGTAGGGCTACTTATTTTTTAAAGAAATCTGTTTAGTTGACAATAACTTCAACATGTAGATGCGAACCAGGGAAAGATATAGCATTTACCATGTTTCTAGCGGCTTCTTCTCGGTGTAACTACACGCCAAAGGGCCATACGAAACCCACACTTATCTTGATTATATGTTGACAATCTACCAATACCTTACTCATTTATAAACAACATTAAATTTATTTTATTTTTAGACCAGTAGGGCGGTATTTGAATCTCACCGGCGGCGATCTCCAAATTAAAAGTGCCATAAAATACACTATGAATTTTAATATTTTTTTGCATTATACCGTTCAAGAATTTTCTACGTCAGAGTCAAAGTAATAGTCAGTTCCTTTATCAAAGTCAAGTTTTTTTATTCAAATAATTTCGACGATCTCCTTGGTCGAGTGGTTTGTACACCGGTTTTCATGGTGTCGCCATCTCTGAGGTCTCGGATTCGATCCCCGGTCGGGCCAATATAGAAATTATTGTTTTTCTAAATTGTCTCGGGTCTGGGTGTTTTCTATGTATAATAAGTATTTATTTAAGTATTTTAAGTATGTTTATCCGTTGTCTAGTAACCATTTAACGAGTTTTATAACGAAGCTTCTCTTGGGCTAGATAATTGGTGTGAGTGTAGTAAAGTTTATTTAAGTTATTTAGTTTAAACTTACGAAAAGTGCTTTTGTATCGTCCAAACAATTTTTACTTACTACCCATTCAGGACGTCTATTTTTTAGCTGTCAAAAATTTGTCACCATCACAATTGATGTCACAGCGTGAGAATTTGTCACCGGTTCTAAAATCGCACCCCGTATAAAGTTTTACACGTGTTAAGAATTTGGATAACTTCTAAATGTACACCTCCATAGAAACGAGGGGTTGCTCCTCTCTTTCCTTTTTAATCATATAATTAACCTTTTGTCACATACAAATTAATTCGATGTTACAATTATTAATCGTATCGGCTTAATCACCTCGCGTGCCAGTTGCCGGTGTTAGTGATCACAAACCCGAGCTCTTCATCGAAAAAATCGAAACCACTTCGCCGATTTATTGCATGGCAAATGATTCCTCTTCCCCAGAATCGCAGACACGAAGACAACTAGTGCAGCTTGAAAACAACGGAGCATCAGTCACCCGAACCCTGCGGGCCTGCAAGGTGCTGAGACCAAATTCTACCCAAGACCTTAGGTTTAGGATATAAGTGGCAAAGCCCTGGGCAACAAGAAAGGATAATAGGTACTCATAAAATAATTTACTGTATCAATAGTTATTATTAACGGGATTAAAACCATGTCTTTTGTTGTTTCTGAGCATCCGATCATATACGATCCGAAAAATCAGATACTTTACCTATAGACTCTATACGAAATTTCGGATCGGATCGGATTGGATTTACACAAACAATAAAGATATGTTAATAAACCCGTTAATAATTATTATTCTCATGTAATTGTAATTTGTAAGTGGCCACGATATTTTAAAAGCTACTTTCCCTTATCAATTTCGTATGTGCATTGAGTGAGCCAAGTACACTCTCAGCATTAGCACAATGCAAATTATGCATTAAGGGTTAATAATTTCACTCGTCTACGGTACTCACAAAAGTTTGATTAATTTATTAACGCCAAAAGTTTTCCCATTAGAAACTCGCGCTGGGGAATTGTTATAACAATATTTAAACTCTTTACGATCGTCACTGCAAACATCTTCGCTCATATTGTTCCTTTGGGTAATGATTTTTTATTTATTACGTGTAAGCAAGACCTTGAGGAGCTCGATGGCGCAGTGGTTAACGCGCCCGGTCTGCGAGTGCTGAGGTTAAGCAACTTTCGCGAAGGCCGGCCATCGGATGGGTGACCAAAACTGTATCATCTCGAGCTCCTCCGTGCTTCGGAAAGCACGTAAAGCCGTTGGTCCCGGCTGCATTAGCAGTCGTTAACAACCACCAACCCGCACTGGGCCCGGGTGGTGGTTTATGGCCTGTTCTCCCTATCCATCATAGGGAAGACTCGTGCCCCAGCAGTGGGGACATAAAATGAGCTGATGACAGGACCTTCATCTCACCTGATCTTAAGTAACGATAAAGCCGAAGGTGGAAGGGCACTTCACCCGGAATGCTCAACTACTGAGGCAGGCTATGTTATCTCTAACTGCTGGAACACCACAACACTACTTACGACTTACTTACTTACTTAATGATGTTAATGCGACATAACCGCCTGACTAGCTACCATCTTATCAAAATATCATGGAAGATGGTTGCTAGTCATCAGGCGGGTTTAAAACGAGCCCAACCACCAACCAAACCGAGTACAAACATGTGAACGCTGGGAATCGAACCCGGGACCACTCTGGGAATGAGGCCTGTGGTCTGAACCAGTAGACCGCAGAGGTTGCTATTATCGCACCGTGATCCGACCGCAATGGATGTAAAACATCATTTCAAAGTGGTAAATCCGCGACGCGTCCCTTTTTAATCAGCTCGAAAAGGTTGGAATTTCATCTCTTTTCCTTGTTCCTTGTTCCTTGCTTTCAAACGATAATAAGGTAAGGTAATAAGGTAGCTTCAGGAGGAAATTGTTATTGAAAAATTTTAGTCTTGTGCATTTTATGAAGCCAGCTTTGAAGCCTTCTTAATCTGAATATAATCCAAATTGATATGTATATTTAATATTGCGGCATGTTTTATCCTTTTTATGTAAAACGTGTTTAGTGAAACACATTTGGCTGTTAACTTAATTGGGGATAAGTCGATGTGAATTGCTTTTACGATCACAAAATTTCTTTTGACCAGCTCTAATGCATCTTTTGTAGTAATATGAGATATTCGTCCAAACACTTCGAGTATAAGTAACGATGTGGGTCTCAGGGCCTAACGCTGCTGTCCCCACTGCTGGAGCACGAGCCTTCCCTATTGGATGGATAGGGATAAAGGACCCAGTACGCGAGTCCAGCGCGGATTGGTATTTGTTAACGACTGCTAATACAGCCGGGACCAATAGCTTACCGTGCCTTCCGAAGCACGGAGGAGCTCGAGATGATAAATTTTTAGTCACCCATCCGATGACCGGCCTTTGTGAAAGTAACGTAACCACTGCGCCGTCGAGCTTTTCACTCATGCTTGTTCACGATAATTCAACGGTAAATACTCCACTGTAATTTCACATTCATATTCAGCAACAACA
Source organism: Eudonia lacustrata (assembly GCA_947562085.1). NCBI lineage: Eukaryota > Metazoa > Arthropoda > Insecta > Lepidoptera > Crambidae > Eudonia > Eudonia lacustrata. The sequence goes on along the minus strand of OX387339.1, from coordinate 21,929,096 downwards.
CTTTTAGATAATAAAACAAATGACTGTTCACTTTCCCGCCCCATGGCGGCAGAATCTCCCTACTCCCTAGTGCATCTTATGATTTCAGTTCTCCTCTTTATTCAAAGCTATTTTTGTGTAGGTGTGTGCAGTTTTTTGTCCATCCTATAAATGTACATATGAATGATTGTTTATGAGTTAGGTTTGTTCTACCCAAAAACATCGCAATTTACATAAAAGTGTGATAAACAAATAGCGTGTTCGGTCATGCGGTGCCGGCACGCATCACGAGTCCTGTAGACCGCCATGTGCCGAGTACATCTTTTGCTTCTGCAATCACGCTATACTGCGCCTTTTTCTAGTATATTCAACAAAAACATTTCCCTGCAATAATACAGTCAACACGAGCTAACGACTCTCTGGTGCACCTCTTTTGTTTGCATGACAAATTAAAGTGAATCATTAAGTCTTAATAACAACACACACAAGATCTAGATCGGATACATTTTGGATCTTTACATTTTTGCCACACCTTTCCGTTTCTATACGTTCAATACCTACACCATAAATTTTACAGTAGGTCTTCATGTTGTACGAGTCTAATAAAGACATTGTACAGAAAAAAGCATTGGGTCTGTTCTACTATTGCAGTTAAACTGAACCGTATTAAATCTTAAATGGACGACATATTTAAATAAGGTCCTCTAAGTGACAATATTCTGGCACTAACTGTGGGGCATACCTATCTGATTCTTGTGTTACCAAAATCGTATTTATCTTCTAGATACGTACCTCTAAGGCGATCTAGCACTTTATCAGCACGCAGTAAAACAGTGGGGTACCCTACTTAAGTATTTTAAAGATGTTCTTCAACTGTTTTTGTAATCTTCAGCACACATTGCTTAGTACATCGTGCCGTTTGAGTGAAACAAGAAACCGCCAGGGAGGGATTCCGGGAATTTCAGGCGCTAACGTTAGCGGGGATTACTTTCGTGAAGAAGAGGTTGGGTCTAATGGTGTCTACTTAAATGAGTATGACGGACTAACTTAAAGTATATTTAATCTGTAATCAACTTACAAATAAATTAACTTTGGAATTGGAAACAAAACAGTTGACTGTGTTCTGGTGGCGCAACTATTTCAGGTTACAATCGTGAATACTAATTGGCTTTCACACAGGCGAGTTCCTGGATGAATAACCAGCCCACACTGGACTAGAACATTATACAATCACTCCATGATGCCTAGCGGGGGTACACATAATTGTACTCGGTTGTGGCTGATGATAGCGCTAGTTTTGGAACCACGTAGCTAAATACCACCATCTTTTCTAAATCAATCGCCAGAATAACAATGTTCATAACATTGTTGTGTTCAGACTGTTAGATACAAACTTCAGCTTACCTTCCACTAGCTTACTTTCAGGTGAGAACAAATCAAAGTACCTACTTCCATTAATCCGTGATTCCATGACGGACAAAGACCCAACAATGTTAATAGCATAATTGTGTTCCGACTGTAAGAGATAAGATAACCAGATTCTCAGTAATTAAGGATTCTAGTTCCGAGTGAAGTACGATTTCACGTTAGACCTTTTTATCAGTTACCCAAAACCAAGGTAAGCACCCAAAAAAGCTGTCTTCGGACATTCACAGACCAGTGATGACAGTTCTATTTGATATTCTATGCCGAACACTATTCGTATTCAGTGGTAGCGTAGGTCACGTTCCGGGTTAAGGCCCGAGCTTCGCCTCCTCATGGACGCGATTGTCGACTGTTTTATGACTAACGCATACGAAATCCGTAATTAAAGCCGGGTTCCTTTTTTAACAGACGTGATTATTTATTTCATTGGGGTAAAGAACAACCTTTTTTAAACAGCCGCCCTTGTCGACAAGTCATAAAAAATAAAAAGTTGTTGCGGTAGGTGCTTTATATACCTACGCACTTGGCAGCTTCTTATTGAACAACAATTTAGAATAGTTGCACCAGTTTTCAACAGGAACTAGTGATTGACATTTTTTTCCTTTTTAATAATCTAAAATAGGGGTCAATTGCTGTATTTATAGACTTTATAAACAATGGAAGACAGACCACCTGCATGTTAGCTGTCATCCCGTAAGAATAGTTTTTGGCGACCAAAATTGTGTAGTGTGTGTGTAGACCACAATGGTGCCACTATCGTAAATGTGTAACATTACTTAGAAATGTTAATATTATAAATATACAATTATTTTTTAATGCAACAACTTTATTTATATGTTTTGAAAAGTAAATACTATGTATGTATGTACCAGCGGTAGGTAATTAAGGCGTTTTTCTTTGTTTTGTTGTAGACGAGAATGTTTTGTAATTATTTCTAGGTTGGTAACATGTCTCAGTATTTTTATTTCGACAATGATAAATAGAACGAAACAGAGCTTGCTACTCGAGAAGCTTCGGAATCTAATTACACTTCTAACTACCTACCTCCGAGGTGGGAACAAAATAACAATGTAATTTTATTGGAACCCTTTCGGGACTAGTCACTTTACGAAATTATTTTAAATAATGTTACAGCTGTGAAGGTAAAGTGGGCGATTTGAGTGAGAATTTAGTTTCCCACGCCGCCGATATTGATAATAACGACGATGTTGTTAAGATAGTATCGATATGAAGAGGGCTATGATAGGAGAACAATAAACGTCGTCACCCCTCGCACTATACATGCTTAAATGCGTATAAATATGAACTCTATTACCGAAGTGTAAGCTGCACAGGAGCCCTCGCCACATGAGGTTGACCGTAAATATTAATAGAAAATTTGGCCGCATACTGGCCCTTGGGCGAGAAGCGGCGTTTTACGTATATGGCCGCCATAATGCAGCCGAAGCGTTATAATGCATAATTCATGCATAAGTCTGTTATCTGATAAATATTCCTTACGCTACTCAAGGCGGATAGGAGCGGCTAATAGAATTGCCAACTTTACACTCTCTACTTCAATACGGACGTAGTAAAGCTATCTTTATTAGGATATATTTTGTTACAACCCTTGAAGGAGTTTATAGAGGCGTACTTACACATTACTACAATTAGTATTGTAAAGGACTCGCTCGAGTCCCTTGAGTCCTTTTATCAGAAATTGTTATAGTCAAATTAAAAGTCCTGACTTGATATAACACGAGCTGGAAGAATCCGAGCTTATAATGACTCCCGAGTTTAAAATTGGAGCAAATATCTCGAGTAATTTTACGCAACAAAACATATTTAAAAAAATTACAAAATAAGCGGTTTTTTTTTCTTCGAAAGAATACTTACTTGAGGAAGCTTCTTGTAAAACACAGGTTCTAGACGGATTTCCAAACTAGGGGTTTATATCGAAAATTCAATTTAGAACTTGAGTCCTTTCTATTACTCTAGTTCAACTTCAAAAGCTCGCGCTCCACTCGACTCAGGACTGGTGAGTCTCTTAACCTCACAGATGCCTACACTGCCAGGTCAAGCCTATTAAATGAAGACTCAAAGACTCTCCCCTACAACACTACCTGCAATCGTAACACCATCAAAGGTTACGCCGAAAAACATAAACTCAGGTCATCTTTTTACGCGCTCGGCCGACCATGAAAAATGCATTTGTTGATTTACGAGCGTTTTATGCTCAGATTCCGGAATACCCTAACAAAAATGTGATTTATCTAGACGCCCGCGCTATGTGGACCGTGATCACGGAGGGGCAGTGGACAGAGCAAACTATAATAATCAAGCTCTTGTGGACTTACGGCGAAGCCTTCTCGGGCTGTTATGGTTTTTAATGGTGTTGTAGATAACACACTTAAATTGGAATAATTATTTGGATCACTTCAGTGGAACTTTGTCTGATCTGTAAAAAGTGTGTTGGTATAACAAAAAGGCGGTCAAATAGAGTAGAAACAAACACAATGAAATAAAAATTTCTTGTTATTATTAAAATGGTGCGTTCAACTTCATTATTTCTTAGTTTTCTTAAATTTAGGGTTGTTGTCTACTACTACACGACACATCGAAATGTAGTTTTAACAAACTATATTACGATGGTGTCTGGTGTTGTCGGTTGTTGGACCAATATCATGTCATAATAATGTCGCCTCTGTGGTCTAGTGGTTAAGACCACCGACCGGTTTAGACCCAGAAGTTCTGGATTCTCGGGTTCGATTCCCAGCGGGGGGTACATGTTTGTATAAACGGTTTGGTTGGTGGTAGGGCTTGTTTGCCCACCTGGCTAGCTACCACCATCTTATCTAAATATGTCGCCATAACATCAATCTTTGTAGCATTGTTGTGTTTCGGCAGCAAGAGATAAGATAGCCAGTGCCTCACTAGTTGAGGATCTCGGGTGAAGTGCGCTTCCATCATTGGCCTTATAAGATCAAGGCACTGTGCTTACTCGTAAAAAATATTAAAAAAAAAAACACCAACAGCCTGTAATCGCCCCACTGCACAGCAGTCATCAAAACCATACAAAGTGGGCCAGCTTAGGTCGAGGCTCCATCTCTCTACGTGCTCTTCATAAGGAGTGTGGTGTCTATATGCTGATGATAATGGAATACGAGGAGCTGGCGCAGTGGTTAACGCGCCCGGTCTAAGGTCTCAACTTTCGCAAAGGTCAATCATCGGATGAAAAATTCACGAACGCCTTCGACGCACGTAATAAAACCGTTGGTCCCGACTGCATTGTAGCAGTCGTATAAACTACCACCAATCCGCGCTGGGCCCGCGAGGTGGTTTTGGCCCGTTCTTCGTATTCATTCATAGCGGAGGCTCGTGCCCCACCAGTGGGACACAAAATCAGCTAGTGATGTGACATGATAATGATATAAGGTCATAATAACCATTAAGTACATTGTTATTTAGAGTAATGTATAATAAAAGCAATAAAGAACTGTTAATTAGCGAAGCAAAAATATTATAATACTTCAACACTTAAACTATACATTTACTTTCGTACATAGGTACAAAATTACTTTGCGGTTACAATGTGAAAGTATGTTAAAGTTTAAGATGTTCGAGTAAATATAACCCTTTACGGGAGCTTTCAAAGTAATTTGGTAGCGTCGTTAAAACCTGCCTCCCAACAAGTCGGATAATACCGCCACTTGTGGATCAAATCGAAAAGTCAGATGGAAACATGTAACGTTAGTATTAGCTTTACATTGTTCCACTTTGGGCAAGCGTTTGAACCTGGAGAAAATAGAGGCATACTCCCGGAATTCATAACTACTGAGAGACTGGCTATCTTATCTATAACTGTTGCAACACAACAATGTGTCTAACATACCTGAATTAGTTACTGAACTCTTTAGAGATATCCACTTTATAAAAAACCGGCCAAGTGTGTGTCGAGCCACGCGCAGTGTAGGGTTCCGTAGCCCATCTCAATAATGCGGATACTACCGGTTTCACACACCTGACAACGTTATTTAAGTAGTTCTCAATGAGGAATTTGTACTGCGCCAAGTACATTTTATAAGTTGGTCGGCTGTTACTCGTGAACTTGTAAAGCCCACTTAGCTGTGATAGTTTTCCTTTTAACTTCGTCATATATACAACTACCGTGAATTTTTTCACGTATCCAAAAGCAACCATTTGGCTGGCAGGGCACACTTGACTCTAACAAAATTTTGCACTTTCAAGCTTAATAGTTCACAAACGGATGCCGCAATCAAAAAACTGTTTCCACAAATCCGCAATATTTTTTAAATTGCAATCCAACAACATCCTACACTATGGAGTAGACAGGAAAAAAAATTACATCCCTACTTCGCGTGTAGGGGAGGTAACCTAAAAAACTATTTTTTTTTAAATTTACTTCACCACTTTGTCGGCGTGATTAATATGTAAATCTTAAAATATTTCATCTTCATAGCTGTATTGCCAATATAGCAGTGTAAAAGTTTTTGACTTAAAATGTGTTTTATGGATCAATATTGAATAGTAAATTAGCTAATATTAATCATAATCATCATGATTTCAGCCAAGAGCAGTGGACGACTGCTGGACAAAGGCCACCCAAAAAGATTACTACGACGACATGTATCGTGCTTTTTTTTGCTAATTGCCTCAAACGGCATTTTCAGCTTCACCGGGCTTGTTGTTTCGTGGTGCTCGCATCCAGCGGCTACCCGCAACCTCCACCAGATCGTTTGTCCACCTTGTTATGTCCAAGGTCCGAGCCTTTAGAGGCGCCCTCGGGTAGTTCCGCTTCCCGATCCGATCCGAACCCTTCGGACCCAGAGAATCTAGTAGGGCACGGGGACACGCACTAGTGCGTGATGCTGTTCTCTTTAGAAAATCTCCGAATGTGATTCGTTTCACACGGCTTGAGGAACCCTTTAAGTTTCTCGCCGCCCCCAAACAAGCCCGGTGAAGCTGAAAATGCCGTCTGAGGCAATCAGCGTGCTGCTCGCATCCAGCGGTTGTAAAAAAAATAGTAGTTAGGTAAATATCATAATTAATTAATTGGTGACAGAAACAAAAATTGCGAAATCATAATTTATGGCCGGGAACAGATTTATTTGCTGACAGATCTATTATTACTCTACCTAATAATATCTCCTGGAAACATATATCTGCAGATATCTCCTGGTTTCGTTTAATCTGATAATAAAAAAAACTTACTCCTAAGGATAAATTAATATACATGTGAACTCATGTTCATATACAGGAATAAATTATAATTATTATAGTTATAGAAAGATGTTGGTAAGAGAAAATTTAATCCCCTATTTTTGAACTGGACTCTTATTTATTTTTAACAAGTTTAAATTCTGTATTTTTATTTTATTTTCACAACTAACGCCAGCTTTTTCAATGTCAGCAAGCAACGCGTTGTTTGATCGAAAGTAACAACGGAACCTATTATTTGACAAAACACTATCTACATTGGTTTCACCTGAACTATAAACCATATTGGTCTCACCAATAACTGTTTTATTCAGTTAAATATCAACTATATATATATATTTTTTCAACTTTTGGTATTGTTAGTAATGAAACGCATCCGTAGGCCTATTGTTGTTGTAATATCCTCTTTATTGTCTATGGTCCTTTGTGAGAGCTGCGCACTATTAACTAATCGAAGAATGCAATGTAATATGAGTATTTTATTCATTCGACATTTGATTGCGAGTACAATTTAAGAAGTAAACACTCTGCCAAATTAGGTGTAAGTATGAAATGTCTTTGGAACGTAAACAAGTCGTTTTTCTTGCAAATGCAAGATAACAAAGAAAATGAGAAGGGTATAAAAACATACTATTTTATTCTATATAAACACCTACGTAAATGAATATCATCAATAAAAACCAAAAAGCTCATAAGAGCCTCAATCCTTTAAACTCTTAATGGTGACCCATTTAAACCCCTTCTTTTTTGGGATTTAAATATCATCAGTATTGATCCTTTTTATAAAAGCTGTAACTCAGTAATATAAAAATCCATCCAGCACTTTCGGTGCCAGTTATGATGCTTTAAACAAATGGGATAGAAAAATAATTAATGGTTTGGCATCTAAAACGATGAAGATGTTAGCACCAATGATCATCATCATCATCATCATCATCATCATAATTACATAGTGAGATTAGACAATACACCACTACTCAGACCCACGGCTGCTTAACGTGGCTTCTAAAGCACGAAACAGCACGAAATTGCTCAAAATGCTTTTAAATTGGTCATGCGCAATCGCACCTCGAACACGCCGTACTTCGAATTCAAGCTGGTTGAGATTACCCAAAACGTATTGAATGTACAGACGCCTGCACATCAACCTATCCAAAACCGTAAAATTTCTTCAATATATTTTCAACCATATGCCTGAGAGCTAAACTTCAAATTCGATTGAAGAAATTTGACAGTTTCTTCGGCGTGTGTACAGACACGAAACAGTGGCGGTAGCCAAAGTAACATTATGAAAACGATAGCGAAGTTCGAAAAGAATAAAATGTATGGGATTGACATAAGATTGACCACGTGATTTAGCGCGGCTTATGTCAATCCCATACATTTTATTCTTTCATTTTATTCTTTTTTTTTCATTTTATTTTATTTCCGTTTCGTTCGAAACGTTCGTTACAATGCTATATGTATATTATTTTGTATTAAGAATCTGAGAAAATGAAAAATTACATAAAACTAATTTCACCATGATTCTCACAACAAACTGTTTTGTGATAAAAATAACATAGAAGTTTTCGCTAATTTAAATTTTATGAGTTTGAAAACAGATGAACATTTTAATTACGGCTAATGAACTAATTTTATCGAGAAAGTATCACACTTTTCTTGCTCAGAAATCCCCATCTGCAGGGAGTAAGAGTTTTTAAGTCCATTCAAGCCTCTAACAGGACTGTATTTACTATTCTTGATACCAGGCTGGATCAACGGGTTATCAGGCCTTCCGACAACGGTGAAGGATAAAGAAAGTCTTTGATCACCCATACAAGCGCAACAAGACAGGGGTACCAACGTATACGGCAAATTCTCCGTTTCGAATAAATACGAGAATAGCTTCGTGAATACGCAACAACTGCAAATGTCACTCATAACCTAACCTAATAAGTCTGTAAAACTATTAGTTAATATTGAACATACTGGCTGGCAATAAAACATCTGTGTTAGGAAACCAAATTATTTTAAGTCGTTTTCACAACAACACCGATGACGTCACCAACATTCCTCCCTATATTACGTGACAAAGGAGGCATAACAAATACAAATTTCGATCGAATACTAAGGGCAGCTCATGTAATTTGATTTTATTTGGAGCTGAGACGTGATATAAGGAACGTTGTCTGTGGGTCAAATCGAGGGGCTTTACCGTTATTATTTATCAGAGAAACACATTTGTAGGATCTTCACTTTATATCCCTTTGTTTTACATGACGACGGCAGGCGCAAATTGATTTGCCGGGTCTCCGAGACCCGCCTATGAAGACGCAATTGCTGCGGGCTGAATGTTTTGTATGATAACCTCGGAAGTCAAGTGGAAAACGATTATTAACCTATCATTGCCGTACTTTTACTGACTGTCTAGGAGCTGTAGCGTTGACTTTGCATTGCCACAGTCTTACCTGACGCGCAGTTTAACCGTAAATATTTTGTTACTCGAAGCGAATGGAAACTAGTAGATAGCTAAGAAATAAAAATTTGATTTAGAAGCACTGAGAACAAAATCTTTGCTGACGCTACAGACAGAGCTTTCTTCGCTTCAATATGGTCAATAAGCCATGAGCGATTGTTTAACTCCTTATATGATTCGTTTCTTCCCATCATAAGTTTTCCATTAACTTTTATATTTCATATACATTCAAAAATTGAATGAAAAGACGACAGATGGATATGTACCTACAGATGATTATAAGTAAACTATAGTTTACTTTTATAATCATCTGCCCCTGGCCATACTGTCCCTAATGTAATGTGTCCCTTCATTGAAATCAAGTCATCGCTACCTTTGATGGACGCTTGTCCAATGCGGGTTGATGATGATAATGATAGTTCGAAGCCCATTTGCCTGGGAATTGAACCAAGGACATCCATGAATCGTGTCGAGCGCTGACTGATGATTGTAAAAAGTTTTAAATACTACTAATTTGATATTACAAATTAAGTTCCAAGAAACTCATCTGTAGGCGCGACGCTATTTTCGGTGCGTACTATCCGATACGTTGAAGAGCTCGATGGCGCAGTGGATAACGCGCTCGGTCTGCGATTGCTGAAGTTAAGCAACTTTCGCATAGGCCGGTCATCGGATGGGTGACCAAAAATGTATCATGTCGAGCTCCTCCGTACTTCGGAAGGCACGTTATGCCGTTGGTACCGGCTGCATTAGCAGTCGATAACAACCACCAATCCGCACTGACCCCGCGTGGTGGTTTATGGCCCGTTCTCCCTATCCATCTAAAGGGAAGGCAGTGGGGACATAAAATGAGATGATGATGATGACTTTCCGATACAAAATATTATATATAGGTACATATATATAGTCATCTTCACCGTATACAAGGACACACAAAAAATGCTTCCCTCTTTGTACACAAACTTGACCCCCGGCCGCGTCCGTTTCGACGCAAATAATCTTCTCTGCGAACTGTGTACCATTTCTCATATACCAGCTAAATATTTTCTTTGGTGAACGTTGTATAACAGTATGATATAGTTAGTAAGGGGCTGATAAGTGAAGCTACTTATCTTACTACAAATAGAAGTTGCAAGTTGAGGTTCTGAAGCGCAAGTTTGGCCAACTTTGGCCTTCCTTACAAACCAACGAGAAATCCGGAACGAGTGATCAAAAGTCAAAATTAAAAAAAAAGAAAATTGTTTTACAGATTAACTATTAATTATTTGAAATTATTATTTCTCTCTATATTTGGCCAGACGATTAAATGCAAACTGCTTCTTTAATTATTTCCAAGGAGTTGTGTCGATTTTTTTGTTTAAAATCGTGTACTTAACCAATGTTTTTCTCCAAATAGTGGATTGCAGTGGATTGCATTGATTTTACGAGTTTATGTACGAGTACTTATGTTTATTAGTATCTGTAAGTTTTTATTTTATCTAAAGTAGTAACTACGTTTGTCAGATTGAAGAAGACTACACTTCAACTTGATCGTAAAAACAAAATCTTTAAAGAACTGAGCTTTGTCGTATGAAATCTTTTAAGTTGTACACTATTAATCTCGAAAACCTGCACAAACAATAAAAAAGCAATAGATACCGTACAGTTTGCCACTCTGCGTCTGTGCGACTATGTATTCTCCGCCCACCGAGTGATTGAACACAGTCACTTAATTAAACCTCACTAGGAATGTTTTGTGCTACACTCACACCTACAACAAATTCTGGTAAATGTTAGCGTCATGCGTGCGTTGGTTAATCCGCATTATTATTCCCCTGCTACTTTACAACTTTACACACGCCTAATACAAAAAGAGAGCCGATCCCTGGTATCCTTTTACAAATTGTCATTAGCATTTATAAAGCATAAAGGAAGCCTGACGATAGGGTTACAGTCCCTAGCGACTGCAGCGGCGCAGTTACAAGCTTTTATGAGAATAATGACCGGCATTTAGACCAGTCATAAAAGAACATAGTCTGAATACTTCAAACCAGTTCCTCCAGATAATTTAGGTTATAGGACAATACAATAATTCCCCTTTGAACTTTAAACCCAGGTAGGGTCACTCGTGGATCAGTAACATAGCAGCTGCCCCTTTATATTCTATTTAAACATCAGCTCATTGATTTATCTAAAGCCAGATTACGCATTACTCTTTATTTTTTATTTCTTTGTAAAAAGAGCTCCATAGTCCAACGTCCAGATGTGTTTCATGAATACCCATTTAAACAATATCTTTTTAGTCCTTTCAATTCAAAAACTGGTAAAGTAATAACTTTGCGCATTGAATGCGAATTCTTCATGCAGCTGCCATAATTGCGACACATTTATACAACAACCTTTACAAATATACAACTAAATAGGTAGTCGGAATGTTGAATGAAACAGATATCGTTCTGACTATCACGAAAATATATTGTGTCATTATTAATAACGCGCAGAACAGAAATGATCGTATATTATTATATTTCTTTGTCTTCACTAGCTATTCTCAAAACACATTCAAGATCTTTACGATCGCCGAGCACAAACTATCCTAGAAACTTTGCCAATAAAGAAATGACGACGTCGTATGACGCGATTCAAAAAAGTACCGTTCCCCGAAGAAAAAGTCGAATTTAGCTTTCGGTAACCAACCAATAATGGATCACAGTTCACACAGTGACACTCCGCGAGCACGCATGAGCGAGGTTGACGCTCGCACAGAATGTTGTAATTTAAAATTGGTAAAGCCGCGAACGGCCGAGGCATTTGTAAGGAGGACTATTGATATTCAAAGTGAGATTTTAAATGGAATAAAGTCGGTATTGACGCGAGTGAGGCCGCGCGGCGGCGGCGTGCTCCCGCGCCCCTAATAAGAATACCGTCGAGGGTAATAGGGTAGGATTTGGTTCATGGAGAAAAGATTAGGCTCCCAGCCGGCGGACCCTTTTTACAAACCGCTACCTAAAAACCGCTCGCGATATCGCCCCTACTTGCACCAGTGAAAACAATTCACCCAAATTACAACTTAACGACCGGAGAATTGAATCGCCTATGCAATTAAATGAAACATTTCGCGCGACTGACGAAATTAATTTCGTACAAAATATAGCGGCGCTACATGGCTTATATTTCAATGGTGGAATTAATTGTTACCGAAAACGTTTCATACTTCAAAATATCGGCAATAAAAATAAAATGTTATCGTTTACATCACCGGATTGCGATTGATTAAAAACGTGTTTACGTAAAAACGGACGGAATAAAGATTGAGCGCCGGATGTGATATACGGGCGCAAATGTTACAGCTTAATGACATTCGACAGCAGGCTGTTGTTAAAGACAGATGATGTTGTATGTAAAAACTCTGCAATACCTTTATTCATTCTACAGGATCACGCACAGTTAACTTTTGGTGTTCGAATGGAAGGCGTACGCATCATTAAAACGAAGCACGGTACGTGGACTGGACATAGCTATCGCCAGTTAAAACAAGCTCCAAACTTCAGTTTGAAGATGACACTAAATGATGATGACTGGTACGTGTGTAAATTTGTAAATAATGTTTTATTTCAAAGTGTAGTGTTTGCATAAACTTTAAGAAGAGACTTTTCTATCGTTCATACGAAATCAAAGAAGCTAGAAGCGGTTAGCGGTCATGAGTGCGTAGCCCACAGTTGCGGTTGGATGTTTGATGGATGAATACTTGTATTATCATATCATACAAGTGGATTTACTAATATATATGTATGTTCATCCGGTAACTGGTAGCTACAGTGTAGTACTTTAAGTAGTCCTCACTACTTTTTGGAATTTGAAAGATGTAAACATTTAATTTCAAAATAATTTCGAAAAAAAGGCAAAAGTTTCTTAAGTTACAGTATTCTTACAACCATAGCAGGTAAAATTTATTGCCCAATACTGATATCAATGAAGTAGTTATAATTAATTGAATGTAATTAAATTTATTAATGTATATTAACTCAATTTAATTTAATTTTGTTAATTAATTTGTATGTTAATGTCCTTTAATGATTTTTTAATAGTCTTACTAACATATTTTTAAGTCAAATTGTTACTAACAAAAATAGAATAGATTAGAATATATTTTATTTCCATTTTAAGTTTTATAAAATAACTCATTGCTAGCCCCCACATCGACTTAGCCTGACCTGTGAGGAAAATATACGATTTACATAGGTAATTAATATTCTATCTAACTAATGATTTCGTGGCTAAACAGAAATAGATCTCAAAATAGATCTAATGTTCAATAAAAATATTATTATTATTAATTTATCATTACAATATAGGAATTATATAAACAAATAGACCAATTAAGCATGTCACAATTACATACACACTTCTTTCATTAAAATGAAATAACAATAGTCTGCTTTTTATGTTTTTGTAGTATACTCTCAATAATAAACAATACATTACTTATACTTATTCGCCATCATCAGAAAGATTTTTGGCTGGTTAATAACTATGTTAAACACAAGCAAATGAGTTTGTCTTTTTTGTCCTTTAATTAATTCAAGCTTTAACTTTCTTCGTATCTTGGTATTAAGGTTCGCGCAAATTATGTCGGGCCGCAGCGGGACGAGCCGCAGAGCAAAAATCCGCTCAAATCGCTCGTATGTATTTTATATGAACTATCGCACACTATGCCGGGGCGCAGCGGGCCGCATATTCCGCCGAGGATTTTGGTTGCGTGAGATGCGGCCCGCCCCGCCTAGCTGCGTCCCGACACACAGTGTGCTATAGCAAGCGGATTGGAGCATAGAGAAATATATAGGGTATAGATAGAGAGCCCTCTCGTGGTGCTTTTAGGCAAACCAATTTGACACCACCATCTCTGGTAACGTTCCGAAACTAAGCACCTATCTATAGATACGTACCTACATCATTTTATATATTTCTTATAGGTATGCATACCGGCTGTCGGCTATAAAAACAGTTTTGTTCTAGTTAACTTTAATAAATACTTAATTAAGTTTTTATATCAATATACAGGAATTGAATAAAATTTAACGAAATTTCGAGTGTTACAAAAGTTTACAACAAATAGTACAGCGCGTATGCAAGCAAGAGGATAAAGCCGCCATATTATGACAATTGCAAACGTCACTCGTCCGTCGAAGTTGCTATTGCTAATACTCAAAAAATCTTAATACATCCATATTTTTAACCGATGCATCGCAAAACGTCGATGCATAGTCTCGATGTATTACATGGAAAAAACATCGATGTATTTTCTAAGTGGACACCCCTAGTAAACTGTATTCAAAATCCGTCAACCCGACCTGTCACTAACATTTTGCGCTGCGCTGCTGCGGCCCGCTGGAATCCAAGGAATTTTAAATTCATAATACAGCAGTTCAAATAAACGAAAAGAGTTACAAACACTAACTCCACGGAAATAGAGGAAATCTGTTTAAGATAGTTTTTTTTTTCGGATTCATTATAAGAAAGAATATCTAAGTAAAATTCTTAGCATGTAAAAGAATTTTCAATAATTTTCTAGAATTTGTATTTTATTCAGTATTCATGTTAAATACTGGTTGATTATTAACCGTTATGAGTTCGTTAATGTGCATTAGTGTTAGTAAACAAAAACAGTGCTACTTTATTTTCAAATTCTCTCAAGAAACCGCGAGAGATCTCAGTAAAGTCACTGGCTAAATGTGGAAACCGCTCCAAGCTATTAGTTAGAAAAAAAAACAGCATTCTTTACAAAGGTTTTACATGAAAGCTAAAAACAAAGCTTTGAAAGTGACATAGCACTGTTTTGTTTCGTTTACCAACACTCAACTCAACCTTTAGTTATTATTCTGAAACTCAACCCCAAAATAGGAATAGTCTTACAAAAATTCCTTGGTTTATATTATAAGCATAAATAATATCGACTCACATAACACACTTTATCCTGTCGATTACATTAAGCTCGCGTGATGTTCTCATGAACATCAGATTATCTCACAAGGCGTGAATGAGAGCTAATTTCATTAGTTCCTCGTTCCACGATACACGCTTCGGGTAAATTTCGATTTGGCCCTTTGTCTACCTGGTACCAACACGAGTTATAGGAAACTGTTAATACGTAACTACATTGATAAAAGCCTATTTAGCAACTATTTTATATTAGGTCCTTACCTATGAAATTGACGTTTTGTATGAAGATTTTTCATAAAATATTATTTTACATACTAACGTTTTTTTTTAATTTTCTTAGCATCTATCTAAGTTAACACTATAAAAATTGAATTGAATAGCTAAATATAGGAGACATTAAAAAGAAAAAAAAAAACAAGTCCCTTCAAAGCTACAATGAAACAAAAAGACAATTCCGCGAACATAAAAAGTAGTCAATTTAAAAAAATATATTGGGCGATAAAGACACAAAGTTAATAATCATTGTTATTACTGAAGCCTAAGTAACATAGTCCTAATTAAAGGTGTATAATAATATTAACAACCGGTCTTGACTTTTAGAACTTTTAGACCTGTTAATAAGTGAGAAAAAAACGTCAAATTCATACGTAAGGACCTAACATATATGTCTACAACGGCTTTCTTAATCGCTCGACTTTCATTTGACTTGATGATAGTTTAGGTGTAAACGCTCTACACACGACATTCTCAACCACTGAGAAACTTGCTATTTCATCTCTAACTTCGGAACACAACGATGCTACTGCTTTTTTGATAGAGTTTGTTGATTGCATCTGGGCACTTTCAGCTTCACCGGGCTTTTTGGGGGTGAGAATCTTAAAGGGTCCGCAAGCCGTTTGAAACAAAGCACCGTCAGAGATGTTCATGAAGGAACGGCATCACGCACTAGTGCGTGTCCCCGGGCCTTTCTAGATTCTCCGAGGGGTTCAGATCAGGATCGGTATGCTGTAGCCTGAAGGCCATTAAAAAGCTCAGGAATCCACAGTAAATATTTATTTAAGGAAAATTATTAATTAAGCAGAAAAAGCTGTTTATAGATACAGGTACCACTTAATATAATTTAAACATTAATAATTGCACAATCGATGTGACTATAAAAGAATGTTATTGAACTGAGGAATTTAGAAAGACTGATCATTTATATAATACAATAAAATTTCATGACAATGACATGACATTCAAAGTGTTCCTTTTCAGAACCGTGCATATAAAGGAGGACGGGCATTATTGCCTAGGAACCAATAACAACATGCGATATATCATTGGAAAGGATTTTTTATGTACTTTAATTATTGTTATGGCGGGAAGTACAAAAATCACATTGGGCAAAAATTATGGCACAATAAAGCAGACTTAAACAAAAAAATATTTTTTTCAGAATTTCATTATAACAAGCATTACGTAATTTTAAGTAGGTACTAAAACTCAAGTAGTCTGTGCAGACAAATACTATAAGCTTTATCAATGTTAGTGTAAAATTACAAAATAAGTAAGATAAGTATTAATTTAATCGATCGTCAATAGATCGATTGAAGTTAATTAGTCGGCCATATTGAACAGAACTGTCACTTGTAAAAAAAAAAGTGGGTATGCATGTTTTGCTAATGGTAATATATAAATAATACTTTGACTTTGTTTAGCGAACTGTGATTTTTGCTATATTATTATGTTATCGCCCTTTGGCTTTTTTTATTGGATTCTGTAATTTTTGCTATATGTTATACTAATAGCTATTGTTTTTTTTAAAAAAAAAACAAGAAATTGATGATAAACATAAAAATAAACACCTAATATTTTTAAGCAAAAGTTTGGCTTTATTGCGTCTTAACTTTTTTTACACAGCAGCTTGAGACTTTTCACCATAACAATAATTAAAGTACATTAAAAAATCTTTCCAATGATATATCGCATGTTGTTATTGGTTCCTAGGTATGCTTCCATATATTTTTGCCCGTCCTCCTTTGACAGATAGTTTTTAAAACTACCAAGGAGGCTATAAGATGCATAGCAAAAATATAACGTGGAGTAAAATTGCAACGACAACGTTACAATGCTACGGCCAACCTACCGCTTAACTGAGACGGTTACCGAGATAGCTGCGCGGTGTGGGAGGGCTGACTGTTTACGCTGGACCACTGACGTCTTGCGATGCGCTGAGCGATTTCTAGTACATTGCGTTCTTTCTATGACGGTTGACTATGACTGCCGTAGTATAACTCGCAAGGAAATAGAAATCCGCTCTCCGCATCGCAAGCCGCTCGTGCTCGTTGGTGGCAAAGGCCTTACCTAAGCTGTCACCCCACCTGCACCGCACAGCTAAGCCGTCGACTACCTTAACGTCGCAAATAGTTTCTTGAAACTCGCCAATATTTTAGTGGTCCCTATCATCACCCATCTAACAAACCGAGCAAGAGCTAATTTCTTGGTTGAAATCTTACGATGAGACTGAGAATCTCATAAAATATGGCTTTTGAGTGAGATTTGCTATTGGTTATTTATTTATATCACAAACACACGCATACGCACCCTCATACACACACACTCACCCCCCCTCAAACACCCTCACACACATACACACTCACCCCCCCTCAAACACCCTCACACACACACACACTCACACATACACACACACATGCGGCTTTCGAACCAGCTACCATTGGGTTTTCCGTGAGGTTTACTAAAAGCTTAACCAAAGCGGCTTTCAAATTTTCTTATAAGAAACAACACGCAGTTGGGTTGGTCATCCCATTTCCTAACTACGTATTAGACTGAAAAGGACTGGAAATATGTATTACATTCATTAAAAGTAATTACTAAATATGAAAGTAAGGCGTTAATTAAAGTATTATGTATACCTATGTGATTAGACCCCTATTACCGTGAAGATAACATGTTTTCTATTACATTTCCTTTTATTTACCTATTATGTTGTTTTATTTCTAATAATTAAAAAAATATTATTTTAATTCTCATTTACCTATAAAGATTTTTTGTACTTTATTTTGGCCTAGTGTTACCATATAAGCTAAAATCTCAAAATATAAAAAAAAATATGTAAATAATTTTTGATTTATTGATTTCAGGGCTATATTATTACTATAACTAAAAAAATCCAAAATTGTGAAAAAAAACTGCGGTCTTAATGGGTTAAAATGTATTTTTTATATTCAAAGTAATTCTAAGTCCCTTCCCCACAATGAACATTGAGTTTTGAGCAGACCAGTTTAAACTCGGTAGTCGGTACCCTATCAGCGATTCGGTTGCGACATGGTTTCAGATAATCCTTTACATAGTAAGACTGTAGGAGTTCCTATTAACTTGGCCATACTTATAACCGAGCGGACCCTTTCATGAGGGGCATAGCTTTTAATAATCTATGCTTTGCGTAGGGCGCACTTAAGGCAGCCTCTTAACATCCGCTGTACTTTCGTAGGCTACCTCCACTTTAATATTATACAAAATCTCATTTCAGATTAAAGAATTTCGTACGCTTGACTGAAATTTAAATCTATCCACAAGATTTTCTTCCTCCGTAGCAGCTTGGGCTTGTCTAATTTGAAATAAATTGCACTGTGCGGTGCATAAAAAATAAGAGGCGCCTCGGGTCTTCAGCCGCGTGATAGTTTGATTGCATAAGTCTGATGCCACCGGGAATATTGCATTTGACCGGCGCGGGAAAACGAATACTTTGACACTCCCAGACTATACTATGCAGAAAATTACGTCGGACCGACGATGAGGGCACATTTTAACGAGAAGGATAAACAAACAAAGAGACACACATTCGCATTTATAAAATTTGTAAGTATATCCAACTCTAGGTACCTACACACGCCTCCAGATCAAACTACCTTTTTTTTCCTTTAGTTGATGGCTTCGTGCGATTAGCACATTTAGCCAGTGTCAAAGTAATTTTGTTACAAGTAATATATAAATAAACAATATTTCCTTCTTGTATAGATGATGATGAATGATAATAGAAATGAGAAGTGAGAAATGATATACCCTCCAACCCCGAGGGGTTTACTGAGATACTCGAGAGTATCTCAGTAAAGATGTGGGTCTTTACTAAGTCCTCGGGCGGAATTCTTGAGAGAATTTGAAAAGTGAAGTTGCACTGTTTTGTTTCATTTGCCAACATGAATGTTGCACACTTACGAACACTTAACGGTAAATAATCCACCATTATTTCACATTAATATTCGACATAACACAAATTTTAGAAAATAAAACAAAACCGCAGAACATGACTCTTCACTTTCCCTCCAAGTTCAAACTACCTTATACTCCTCAATAGACTTTGAACTAAAGTTCAACATTAAACTTAAGGTTGAAATGTATTGAACAATTTTGACAGTTTTGGAAAGGTTGATGTGCAGGCATCTGTACATTATGTTATCTTATCTTATCTTAGTGGGGCCTGCTGAGGTTTCCCTCTCGTAGTAACACTTCGACCTATCGTCGGGATCTTTTGTGCAACCCCATCCTTTCACTCTTCTTCCTCTGTAAAGATAGATGCCATAAGTTTAGCAACGTCTTTAAGAGCGAAGAGCCTGAAGTCCTCCGGTTTCAGATAGGCTGACCTCAGGAGTCCCATTCTTTTCCTAGACACAGAGTCGCAGTCTCACAGTAGGTGCTGCATTGACTCCGTTTCCTCTCCGCATGCCCTGTATCTGCACATTGCTGCGCAGGCGAATATTTTACGATTATTTTGTAGTTGATAGGTCTCAATAAGATCCAGATAAGGTAATGGACCTAAAACAACTTACTTATCTTTTTTTATAACTTCATTTATTTATTTCTTGGGCCGCCAACTAGGTACTTACTTACAACATATTACAATATAATAAAATATAATTTCTAAGTATGATAAATATATATATATGTTAAGTAACAAATGTAATTATAATTCTAGGTAACTACACTATTGTAGTTAGGAAAATCCTGTAACGATAGCTGTATTTGATGATAAATAATAGATACATATTATAGACATATAGATATAGATATTTTAAATCGGGATTCATATCGTGTGTCCTCGGTAACACAGTATGGGGTGTTTTATAATTTTTTTCTTTGGCATGTAGAAATGTAAAAGTTTCGTCATATCTATGGAACAGTCAGAATTCTGTCTACAAAGTATAGGACCTCAAAGTATAACCATATACAACAGTGACAGCTTTCCCTATTTTATACTATTAGACAAAACGTATCAAAACTAATTAGAAAATTTCATGGGCTTTTCTGTTAATTCGTCATAGCAGACTTGACCTTTTTATCTCCAACACTTATATTATTATGTGTCGACCACAAACTTGACCGCAGTCGGCCAAAGGAACTCGATACAAGTTCTTGCTACATTTCTATTTGTGTACTTACCACACCTTGAATTGTCTGTCAAGTGCCTATTATATCGCCAGGCCGACGCTCGAGTATTGGTTCCTTATTAAATCTTATTTAGAGATCAAAGAGGTTGCCCTTAATTAACCTCTATAAATATCTAACATATTGAATTTGTATTGAACGAATCATGAGATTTGTTGATTTATTTCACTATGTACCAGTTCATTGACCCTTTGAGGTTTTCGTGACTGTTTGATGTATTTACTTGCTTTGTTGGAACATAAATCATAAATAATAATGATTTGAAAATGTTTGGCCTACCTGGAATCGTAGAGAAATAATATTAATCAGTTCAGAGAGCTTGATCAAAACTGGCCTTTTTCAACATAAATCACATCTGAATGTTTTTGAAACAACATTCGCAAGCAATATCGCTGCTACAATTATGTGGAATGATCCACTATTGTATACAACATTCACAAAACTATCTCTGTTATTTGTTGCTTTAATATCAGCTAGAAAAATGATGACAACGATCGCGGCAATTTGCTATCCATCCATAAAAACGGTTACTGGGGCTGGTGAAATTCATCATAAATGTAGGTAGGATTTTTTTTCATATAATAATATTTTATAGTTTTCTGTTTTTTCATTTGATTTTTTTTTTACTTTTCTGGTGCAAGGCACTTATTATCATACCCCAAGTTATATAGCAAAACGACAATATATAATGTGTTTTAAGTAGTTCATAATTTAGTAGCTGTTATGTTAATTTTCATCATTAACCACATAAATTCAAATTCAAATTCATATTCTTTTATTGCTCTATGTTGTGTACATTGGTCTTAAAATAATAATATACTTTGTCTTTCATAATTATAATTTTTCATTACTTCTAATACTTAAAATTTCTTCTGGGTACAGATTATTACAGTTGGTCGCCAATGCTCATTCAGTCAACCTTTCTGGAGCCATTTTTTTTTACCTCAATGTTTATCCTAGTAAAACTTATTTTTTATCTTTATTTACTGGGATAAAAATCAGTAGTTGTATTTAGATTCCAGAATTGATTTTGGGTTTAGAATCATGGAATACGAGAATGGGTTCGTGACTGGATTAGTGATTAGTAATGACTGGATTAATTTTGACAAAACCTTTACTCAGCGTCTATATTACAGAAAATAGCATAAAAATGTTCGTAGCAATTGTTTCTTCTTCTTGATTGCGCAACTTAGTTTTTTTTTAGTAAGTTCAATGCTACTTATGTAGCTTTAACAGAATATTATCGTAGCAACTATGTGTAAAAACGCAAAAAAAAAACTTCAAGTAACACTCTTACAGACGGTGGGTTTTCACAAGTAGTTGCCTAACCCAATCTACTCCAAATTTCTGTACCCTGGTGACATAGTAGGAATGTAAATTCATCCTATGTAAACATTTCAATTTCTTTAACCGATCGTACATTGGTGAATAAGAACTTTTACGGGTCCACTTTATGTAACAGAATCCATTCTACATAGCATTATTTATGTAATCTAACAGCGAAACTCTTGGTAAACATCTGATGTTAAGTGATGACAGGGTTAGGGATGGAAGCACGTTTTAACCGTTATCCTCAACCAACTCAAGTGTCTGCATACTGGCTATCTTACCTCTAACTGTTGAGCAATTACGCTACAGTTTTACTGTTGTTGCTTGTATGCCGACATAATTAGATAAAATGCCGGTAGCTACCCAGTTTCCCAGCCAGGTAAACTTAAGGATATTACCAACCAAACCTAATTTAATGTGCTAACATTTGTAACATTAACATTGTAGAGGAGCTCGATGGCGCAGTAGTTAACGCGCCCGATCTGCGAGTGCTAAGGTTATGCAACTTCCGCAAAAGCCGGTCATCGGATGGGTGACCAAAAGTTTATCATCTCGAGTTTCTCCGTGCTTCGGGAGGCACGTAAAGCCGTTGGTCTCGGTTGCATAAGCAGTCGTTAACAACCACCAATCCGCACTGGGCCCGCGTGGTGGTTTATTGCCCGTTCTCCCTATCCATCCATAGGGAAGGCTCGTGCCCCAGCTGTGGGGACGTTGATGAGATGGTGATGATGATGATGTTGAAAATTTGTAACCTAGTAAGTAATGACACCTACTGAAGCTACGAGTCCGGAGAGCAGAAATGGGCTGAAACCTGAATGTGTAATCAAAGGGGTCGTCACCCTCGATTACATAGACACGAGTAGGTACGTATCTTTTTTATTGGCATCTTTAATATCATCTATTTTCCGTTGGTTTCCCGTTCGCCCGCTGACTCATGGTGACGGTCAAAACGCTTTGTCATTCGTACAAGCCGAAATTAACTTACGCATTCACTTCGTTAGGGATATTATCCTCCTTGGAGTGACAATGACTTCATTATGGAGTTTGCATGCATTAGGTTCCGCAAAAAGGTTCAGGGTGATCCAATTAAAAGTATTGTGAAGCTTAATGATGCAGGATGTGTTTATGAGAATGTTAAATTATTTACTTTCTTAATTACCAGTTTCGACCGTGTGCCCATTTGTTTACTTAGCCTATGTTTCTTGCATTTTGCATAGTCTTTTATTGTCGCCTATCATCCTCTATTAAAAATACTCTACTCGCAAATAGTTTTAATGTTATCGAAGTGTAAGAACAAGTTTTAGCTTCAAGCATTAAAATTTAAACTAGGGCAGTAGTAAACTTGAACTACTTTTATTATACGAATTTGTTAGTTATCTATCTCCAGACAGAAATAGTAGGGTTGTATTTTAGTCGCAAGAATCAAGAATCCATTCCTAATGTAGACCACTGGGGGAAACGCTGTAAAAACACACCAGACAGTTTTTGTTAAAACCTATTTTATAATAAAGTAATTCGATGTACAACCATACTGTTGAAAGCAGATCACGATTGACACTCCATCCATGACCAAAGCCATTAATATTTTGAAAAGGAAATAAAATATCCTTCACACACTGTTGTATAAAAATAATTTAAAAAAAAAAAATTACTTTCTTTCTCTTTCTCTCTCGGCATCATACAAACGTTTAAGTTGAAATTGTTAAACAAATAAAGTGCAATTAATACGTAACATAAATCACCATTCCTAGCAAAGCCCAATTTTGGCTTATACACTTTTAATCCTATTAATACTATAAACGCGAAGGTTTGTTTGGATGTTTGTGACTCTTTCACGTAAAAACTACTGAATGGATTTGGATGAAATTCGGCATACAGATAGTTTATAACCGAAAATAACACATAGGATACTTTTTATCCAGATATTCCCACGGGAACGGGAACAACGCGGGTGAAACCGGGAACCATGCGGGTGAAACCGCGAGCCGCCACTAGTTTGAAATACATGAAATACATAACCACAGATAAGAGCAGCGTCTCAAACTTGCTCTGCACTTGAGTAAACTGCTTGGGCAGCTCAGAAATACAACTCTATCCCAAAATTGTTCAGTGAACATTAACAGAGGCGACTTAGGAACTATGGAGGGGAGGGACGATGCATTTGTAGCAATATAAAATATTTTTTAACAAACACTTTTAAAAAAAAGGAAACTAAAAAATGTCAAAAATAAATTGACTTAGCACAAACTAATTCGTATTTTGATTTTCTTACTCAGAAATGATTAAATAAGTATTTTATTATTTTGAAGTCGGTCCCAAGTTAAGGTTTTTTTGTTTTTTTTCAACATTTCATATCTTGACTACATTTTTTATGTAAATAGTTACTATATGTCTAAGTTGTATTCAGTGTTCTTTCATAACTTGTTTTCATTGATTATTAGTTTGTGAGCCAGTACATAATATCTTTGTAGATATTATGTACTGGTTACTTTGATAGTAAGTAGGTACCTAATCCTATATTTTTTCTAATGCTGTTATTAGTCTGTTATTTTTTGACATCTATATACTAATACTATAAAGAGGAAAGCTTTGTATGTTTCTATGTATGTTTGTAACAAATAAACTCAAACACTACTGGACCAATTTAAAAAATATTTCACCGTTAGAATGCTACATTAGCGCTGAGTAACATGGGCTATATTTAAAAAAAAATTCCACCCGTGCGAAGCAGGGACGGGCCGCTAGTATCTAATAACATTGTGTGTACTTAGTAGGTCATTTGTTTGTGTAGTAAGGTCGTTGTATTTACTTGGCTTGGCACCGACTTCAAAATTATAAAATTCTTATTTAGTCATTTCTGTTTAACTAAATCAAAATACGAATTACTTTGTGCTAAGTAAATTTATTTTTTACTTTTTTTAGTTTCCTTTTTGATGTCGGTCTTATTTGTTAAAAAATCTTTTATTTTACGATTTTTAGTGATGGATAAACCTAACAAGTATGCTTCTCGGATGAGGAAACGACGGTTACTTGAGACAGAAAATGATAGACAGAAACGCTTAAAATAAGATAAAATCAACTCCTAATGAAAAAAAATTAAATAAAACGCCAGAGGAGCGCGAATCATTAAGAAATTCCCTCGACTGTCTATGGTCTCCATCATCAGACCTATAATGGCACTTATAACTCATATAGGTGCAAAGTTCTCATCAATAGAAATGAATTGAGTACAAACACAAGGTAGCTACTGTAAAACGTTGAGGAATGCCCTTGACTATCCTTCGTCTTTATCATCAGACCCCTAATGACAGTCACAACCTCTCTAGGTGTAAAGTTCTCATCAATACAAATTAATCAAGCCGAAACACTAGGTGACTTCTGTAAATCGTTGAGGAGTGCCCTCGACTATCTTTCGGTTTCATCATTAGATCGACTCCAGACCTTCATTAAATAGTAATGCTTAAAAATACTTAATAAAAAAAATTCACAAACGCACTAGTCGCCACTACGATTTTCGAAGGATCCCCTCGATTTCTTTGGGATCCCATGATCAGATCCTGGTTTCCTTATCATGATACCACCCTTGGGATATCTCCTTTCCAACAAAAAAGAATCAGCATAATCGGTTCATAAACGACGAAGTTATCCGCGAACACACATAAGAAAGAAATATTTAAACGGTCGAATTGAGAAACCTCCTCCTTTTTTTTGAAGTCGGGTAAAAATGGAGCTGCGGTAACCGTGGACAGTATATTTATTAATTATTTCTTTTGAAAAAAAATTGCTGTTTGCCGCCGATAGCTTTCAGACTTTTGTGGGTGGTACCACTAAAGGTTACTTAAAACGTGGTGATCGAACATCCTCAGTAAGTTGTGGACGTGATGGCACCACGCTATTATCTCGCCCTGTGTAGACTTAAGAACCGATGGCATAGTGACATTCATGGACGCTATTTGTAACCTAATTTGTGTAAACAATTTTAAATTTTTAAATTTTTGATTATATTTTATTTATTTTACGCGTGTCCCCCGTTCTACTACTGGCTGATTCTCTGAAGCGTTAGGATCGGGGCAGTACATTTATGTATATACCTACGTTAGGACTCTGTCTCTGGTTTGCTCGTAGAACATTTGCGGTTTCGAGTTGTGTCTGGTTTGAGCACATTATTATGGTGGGTACATGTAGAAACAAATGTTGGCATGAATATTGTAAACATACCAGGCAGAAAAATTGTAGTTACAATAAAAGTGTTTAGGTACTTTTTGCACTTGTTTTATTTATATGTCTCTTTATTATATTAATTCCTAAGTATAAAATATAGTGAAATATATAAATACCCAGCCAGAAATCGAACCTGGGTCTTTCCTTCTCATCTGAACATAGTTCTCTACCCGCCACTCTTGCGATTTTAGTAGGATATTTCTCCCAGATAAAATAACTTAATGAATACCTTCCGTGTGTTTAACACTAAAAAAGTAGGTAGCTCTTGTTCAGTCTGTATAATCAGAATGTCTGCGCTAAGATTGTCTTAAGGGAGCGATGAAATCCAACGACTGACTCAAAGCTGAATTCTTACTGTTACGATAGTGGTTACTACGTGGTACTGAAAGTCGTACAACTTCAGCAAAACTATCGTCAACTGAGTGCAATTGTGAATGAAATTAGCTGTAAAAAAACATTGCAATATAATAGTAAAAAATTAATGGAATGGAATGTAAATGGAAAATAAATAGGAAAAAATGAAACGATGAACATACATAAAACAAATACGAGCAGTGGAACATAGAAGCTCCTTTTTTGAAGGCGAGTTTGATGAGAGTTTGAAGCGGTTTAAAATATCTAAGAACGTTTTGTACTTTGGATAGATTATCTTTTAATGTTTTTTTTGGACCTTATTTTTATTGAAAACGCTTACTATAATTATTGTTTTAATAAAACAGGCTTTCGATCTACCTAATTGTTTAGTTACCACCAAATTAAGTTAACTGCAATAGCAAGCAATTAAGTTTAATCTGAAACTAGGTATAGGTAGGCGGGTACTTAGAATCAATTAAAAACATATTTTTGCTTTACAAATCGTCTTACTTTTTAAGACAAAAGTTACAAAAGAAAGAAACAATTAATTTACACGATATATAGATAGATATCATTAGATATATGTATTTATAGCCAATATACTTATTGCAAATCCAAAATGTGTATATACACATACAACAAAAGAGGTAAGTTTTTGATAGAAATTTTCTTTACAGGAACCAAATCGCTGGATGTCGTTCAAGGCAAACGTTTCATCAAGTATGTAATGCGTTGCACAGTTCTTATTTACAGCTCGCATTTTCCGCGCCTCCGATTTTATAGTGTCAAAGTTCCCTCCATTTGTCCTCGGAATACATCGCTTTGAAGCGATAACACCGTCAAACTGTAACTTTGTTATGTTATTGAAAAGATTTCTTTTTCAATTTTTTTTTAATTGGTACTAAGTATACTAAACTATACTATACTATACTTTTTATTTTAAATATCTAATAGGCAAGCACTTGGCCTTCATCTAAACTGATGTTAAGTAACAATCATCATCATCATCATCATCTCAGCCAAAAGACGTCCACTGCTGGAGAAAGGCCTCCCCCAAGGATATGAGGAGTATTTGCCGTAATCGCCACGCTTGGCGGGCGGGTTGGCGATCGCAGTAAGTTGAGACTTAACCTCAGAGAGATGCTGCTGCCCATCCTCTGGAATGGTCCCTTAGTCGGCTTTTACGACACCCAAGGGAAGAGAGGGGTGGTGCAATTCTTTATCCCCGGCACCACACAGGGAAGTAATAATAAATAAACTTTATTAAACTTAATAAACTTTCCTACACTCACACCAATTATCTAGCCCAAGAGAAGCTTCGTTATAAAACTCGTTAAATGGTTACTAGACAACGGATAAACATACTTAAAATACATACTTATTATAAATAGAAAACACCCAGACCCGAGACAATTTAGAAAAACAATAATTTCTAAATTGACCCGACCGGGGATCGAACCCGGGACCTCAGAGATGGCGACACCATGAAAACCGGTGTACAAACCACTCGACCAAGGAGGTCGTCATCATAAGGCTAGGGTTGGCGAACACTTCACCCGGAACCCTCAACCAATGAGGCACTGGCTATCTTATATCTAGCAGCCGAAACACAATAATGCTACAATCATTGATGTTATGGCGACATATTTAGTTAAGATGGTGGTAGCTAACCGAGCGGAGACTCAAACATGCCACCCCCATAACTAAACCGAGAACACAAACATGTACCTCCCGCTTAGAATCGAACCCGGGACCTCTATGTCTGAGACCGGTCGGTTCGCTTAACCACTAGACCACAAAGGCGATTCATTTCAATACTATTTATCTATCTAAGTGCAGTGAACAACTTCAGTATCCATTTCAGTAGATCGCTTCTTCGTACCTAGAGAGTAGTTTAGACCAGACTCAAGTCCCAGCTATGCTTTGAGCACTATATAAACTTTTAAACATCTAAACTGCTGAACAGCGGTATTTCAAGAACTTATAGATTCTCTCATATTAGAGCATTGTTGGATATTGTGGATAAAGTAGCCTCTATAACCAAAGCCGGTATAACTGGGAATGAGGTGCTTGCGTTATTCTCGTTAATAAATTAAGGTAGAATTGTTTTATCTACTCAATTTCAGGTAGCTTGCTTTGACCTGTAAATACGAAACTGGTATTAAACTATTTAAACACTGTAGGTACTGATAAATTGTCAGATGTAGTGACTTCTTACAATGCCTAGTGCTTTGATAAAGTGACTTTTTATCGACAAGAAACTGTATGTTTATTATCTGGTGGTTTCAAAGCGAGTGTGGTGATTAAACCGGTGATAACGTTTACTCCTCCTTTAGTGAATCTCACGATTTGTGAAATTGCATACAATGTACAGTCATCAACGTAAGATACTCAATATTTCATTACTTTGTCAAATCATACAGGCGATAGTCAACTTTCATTACCGATTGTACCTTGACGGTTACGCTAGGAACTACTTCTAATCTCAGTTCTTGCCTTGTTGCTCTCGAGAGAAACAATTTCTTTTCTATGTAAGTAGATATATATTATAAAAGAAAAATATTAAAATATTGGTCAATTATAAGGCTTTAAATAAATTAAGAAAAATCGTTTAGGTGCCTCCTAAACACGGTTACCTACTTAATACATACCTACGCTTATATTATGTAAAAGCCAATATAAAACAGAGCTGAAAGGGCCTAAGTCACAGTGATTACTTAAAAACTAAACCTCTACTATTGCGACATAGCCTGTAATACTATAACTTTATCAAACTAGCGAAGACTGCTTGCGACTTCACGAACTTTCGCGCGAAAACTCGTATCACGTGATCCTGAGTGTATCTTTAAAAGGGTATGATTTTATCAATTACCTAATAAATGCATGGGGTTGCAATTGAAATTCGCATCTCGATTTATGGGAGGGGGGGAGGGCCTCCGAGGTGCGGAAACCTGTAGTTTTTTTATGAGCTTATGTGTGTTATGCGCAGCGCTCGGGAAAAAAAATTTAATTAATTTTTATTTAATTAAATTAACTAAACCTAACCAACGGTAAATCTGTATTAAATTTGGAATCATAATAAATAATTATAAATAAATATAAAATAATAAAAATAAGGGTTAAAACAACCGAAAAGTAATTACTGTAACACAAAATAACGTTCCGTTACACGTTACTTAAAACACGTGTAAAAAACACGCATCTCCGTGGGGGGGGGGGTGTATTTAAAGGGGTAACCAACCCCTATAAAAATCAACCCTTATCAATTTCTAATTCGAGATGCGTAATACTAATGCCAACCCTTGATGAGATTTATAAGATTAAAGATTTACTATTTTTAGGTACTCACGGGCAGTAAATGTATTTTGCTGCCCGTGACTTACTTTTTAGAGGACAGATCTTATAGACTAGACTCTTAGACTATAGAAAAAAGTAATCAAACTATAACGATGATTTATACTTAGAGACCAGTTTTGATGAATATGATGACTAATATATTTCTTGGGTACGTATAGATATCATTATTACGATATTGTAGATTAGTGACACATCTAAACTAGGTGACAGAAAATATTGTTCCCTTTTTAAAATCCTTTCTTGCAGTGTAATAAAATATCAAATTTGTACACTTTATAATTTCAAAGTCATTTTGTTAGCCAGTCAATCAGTAAGTGTTGATATGCCTCAAAAGTTAAGTAGGTAACCTTAATACGTAAAAGTAACCTGCCTATTTTAATAATTTTGTATCAAATACTAATTAGTTTATCTAAGTTATAGCGTGGTTATAGCTGTGTATCTATAATGACACATGGCAGCACCACATTCGTATCTTTACTCAAGAACGCCGCACACCTAGCCTTGCCTTGTCATTAGCTCATGTTTATGACCCCACTGCTGGGCACGAGCCTAGTGTAAAGTTTATCATATAAAATAAATAATAATATAATAATATCATGAAAACAAGCAACTTTTTCAATTAAAATCATTCATATTATCATTATTACACAGACTAAGTACCTATGTCGGGTACGCATTGTCTTACATAACATCGGAGGTCCGAAAATATTTCTCATACCATTTAAAATCATAAATATCATTCTTCATAAAAAAATTAAAAACTAAATATTAATAACCTATGTCACAAGAGCAAAAACAATATTGTTAAGTACTAAAAACACAACAGTACCTACAGTTACACATTCCCTCCTCAACTGTAGCGTATAGCCGCCATTAATGTGCGACTGATACATCACACCCCCTCGTGTTCCTATGCTACTGTGACATCCAATATTAATATGTGGACATCAATAACAGCCGGCACCGTCTAATGAAAGTAAGGTCAGCGGCATAATTCACTTAACTCTTTGGTCTGTGTCACATTAATTTACCTACAAAGCTCTGAGAGCGACGGTCCCATAACTGTTTACGACAAGGTACAAAGCCGACTCACTCATATTGGTAACTGGAAGCACATACTTCTGGACCCTTGTGGGCGGTGATTGATCTTTAGCTCAGGCGTAAACTCCAGAAGGGCTTTTAAGCTGTTTAAGAGTTACAGCGCTGGCTCTTGTACCTATTATGTTAACTTTCCCGCGACAACATGTAATGTAAGCGGATTGGGAAGGACGGTATCTAAAGGGTTTTGGCGCACAAAAGCCCACAGCATTATTTACTGTTTTATATTCACACAAAGGGCAATCCCAACTTCAATTAACGACAGAGCGGACCGTTAAATTATTATTTTCTTTAGTAGCAAGTTTTATAAGGCTGCTATCGAATTGGGGGAAGGCTTTATTTTTGTTGAACGCTTTATAAAAAATAGCTGGTTTAAGTGAAGTGGTAGGTAATTACTTTCTCTCTCTTGAAATGTACAACAATAATGTTTTAAGAAATGTAAGGAATGAAAATGAGTTGAATGATAGGAGGTTTTAAATTTTTTTGAAAAAAGGTTTTATTCTGATTTATTTCTTACACGGAGTACACACATATATTACATTCAAGGTATTTTCGATAACATTGGACTTGTCCGAGTTAAATGAAACAGACTGATTAGTTTTATCTGAAAATAGTATACACCTTAGATAGACGAACAAATATTGTTGCGAACAAATTACTTAGGTACAATTTAAAAAAAAGACAAAGTGTTGGAAAAATATCCACGAGCGGGATTCGAACCTGCACCCTATGACATGCCGGGTCAGGTGCACTGCCAACTATGCTATCGTGGCTCAATCCAACTCGCCAAACTGTTCTGTGCTGCTCGCATCCAGCAAAAAAACATAAAAGTAAATAATTATTTAAAATTGAACGCAACTATTGTTAAAACGATAACCTAGTAGGAAATAGACCTGACCCGGTACACCAGAGAGTGCTGGTTCGAATCCCTTTTGAATGTTTTTTTTTTTCAACATTTCTTACGAATTGTTTCATTTCTGTTTACAATAACTTTAAGAACCAAAGTTTTACATTTATTTTTATGATTTTATAAGTAACTTAACTTCTAACTGCGAATGTAATTAATTAATTCTGCCATTACGTTTAAAAAACGACTCAGCGTTTAACATTTAATTATTCGGCACCGTCTCCCGAATTGACAATAAAAAACCAGCCAAGTGCGAGTCAAACTCGCGCACGAAGGGTTCCCTACCATTATCTATAAGATTATTTCAAGTTTCTACCTGTTATCGTTATAAAGACCGAAAAAAAATTTGGAAAAAGATCACGTTTGATGTATGGGGGCCCCCCTTTAATATTAAAGTTATTATTTATTTTTAAAATGAATAAATAATATAATTCAATATTCTGTGAATATTTCAAGCGTCTACTTGTTGCCGTTATCAATATCGAGCAAAAACGAGCAAAAAAAAAAAAACACGTTTGTTGTATGGGAGCCCTCCTTAAATATTTCTTAAGTGAATATATAACTTAATATTCTGTGAATATCTCAACTGTCTACCTGTTGCCGTTATCAATATCGAGCAAAACCGAGCAAAAAAAATCACGTTTGTTGTATGGGAGCCCCCTTAAATATTTATTTGATTTTGCAACAGAAATACATTATCTGTGAAAATTTCAACTGTCTAACTATCACGGTTCATGAGATACAGTCTGGCGACAGACGGACAGAGAGACAGAGAGACAGACAGACAGAGAGACAGACAGACAGAGAGACAGACGGACGAACGGCGAAGTCAGTAATTTCCCGTTCCCGTTTTACCTATTGGGTACGAAACCCTAAAAACATCGTCAACAATAATAATAAACAATCACAACAATGAGTAAAACGGGAAGAGTAAACACATGGCAGCCATCGGCGACGCGAGGCTATTTAAACGGAAAATTATTCAGCTTTATTAAACTTGTTATTACTTTCAAATTCACAATACAAGATTAAATACTTATTGAAAGTACTAATATACTATATATACTAATAATACTAATGTTGACTGTCACAGGATGGGGTTCGAACCCTCAACTTCGTGCAGTATTTATTTATATTTTTTTAACAATTAAAATAGCTATATTGTACGTTCCTAAAAGTCCGGTGATGCTGAAAATGTTCAAAGGCATTCAGTAATACTCTCTCCAAAAAATGTAGGTACATGGATAAAACAGAAGATGACTAAAACAGAATATGGCTAAAGCGGAATAAATATGACCAAACCAGAATATGACTAAAGCCGAACATGACACCCACCTAACAACCCAAATTATTTACGACTAGCTGACCCGGCGGACTTTGTACCGCTTTGACAGTTTCCATGACAACAAAACAAACAAATCATTTTGTATTGGGAAATTAAATTGTTGTTTTTACTATTTTCCGTTATGTACTATTATTATGTACGTTTCTCATCGTTTAAACCTTCCTTGAACTTCCACAAATATTTCAAAATCAAAATTAGCCAAATCGGTCCAGCCATTCTCGAGTTTTAGCGATACAAACGAACAGCAATTGATTTTTATATATATAGATTTATGTTTTCTGCTGTAGGTATGTTTATAAGTTTTAACAATAATCAGTCTACTTTTTTTGCGAGAATAACATAGCTACTAGAGCTACGTACGAAAAAAGCCGTAAAACATAAAACCTTAGTGAAGAAACTTTCCCTTAAACGTTACTACTTGTGTTAACATTACACGCAACACACAGAAGGAGTAAATGAGGGAGAAGCGGCGCATAGCTCTCAAATTAGCAATAGCAAACGAGGAAAAGACTTCCACACACATACAATGCAGGGTCTGCAGCAATCACCAGTTAACTAACGATACAAGCGGGCTGAAGACCTTTGTGAAGGCCTCAGCTGGTCCCCGAGAGGCATTAACGGGTACGGAACGCCTATTTTATTTCCCTCTTTTTCTTTACAAATGGGAAATCGTACCCACATCATTACATGTCAGTGTCCGTTCGTAGATATGGAGTTCTCACCTTACCGCCCGCCCCGCTAGAATTCATTTTCGTTTTTATTACATTCGTTAACGCAAATGTGCATTTGAAACGGAACTAGAATAATGTATTTATTATAAACGATTTTATACAGTTTAAATGAAATCACATTGGAATTGAAATGGCACACCTCCGTATAGGAGGTCAGAATTAAACTGAAAAGGTTTCTATTTCAGACAAGTTTAGAATAGCCCGTTGCATTAATGGATTTTGCCGCGACACAGTACAGCCACATGAGTAAAGAAACGGCGAAACCAATATCACTTTAATACAATTCAGCTTTATAGATGTGCCGCTTCATGCCTTAAGTGGAAAACACCTTTGACCACTTTTAACCGCCTCTGTGGTCTAGTAGCTAAGACCACCGGCTTAGACCCAGAGGTCCCGGGTTCGATTCCCAGCGGGGGGGTACATGTTTGTGTACTCGGTTTGGTTGGTGGTAGGGCTTGTTTGTCCGCAGCTACCACCATCTTATCTAAATATGTCACCTTAACATCAATGTTTGTAGCGTTATTGTATTCCGGCAGCTAGAGATAAGATAGCCAGTGCCTCACTAGTTGCGGTTCCCGGGTAAAGTGCGCTCCCAACATTGGCCTTATTATCACTTAACATCAGGTGAGATCAAGGGACTGTGCATAACCGTAAAATATATTTAAAAAAAACAACTAACTTATTTTTAAGACATTCAAACAAATTTAGTCAATTAACTTATTCGGTGGCTTAATTGGAGCGAAACGTTCATCACATTTTAACAAGTCGCCGAAATTGTACATTATGATCGGCAAAATTGGCACTGAGCTATCCAGGTCAGTAGGTATTTGGGTATTGGAGCCATGCGCCATCGCCAGTTCAACATATGATTTAGGTTGTTTCTTTATAACATCAAGCGCATCACAATGCTTACTATGAAACAGTTAATGGTTTTGTATTGATTTAAGTGGAAATTATTGATTGTGATCGGCCACACTTGGTTAATTTTACGGAAATTCAAAGTCTGTTTTTAACTTGACGCTTTACGATTTCGATAAAATACGAGTACATTAGAAATAAGATTTTACCGAACCAGCGAAGAGGCGAAACAAAAACTAAACCCGAATCTATGTACCCATTGTCTATTCATATAGGTATTTTATTTTCTTACTATAGGACGTAAAGATGAAAGCATCTCTAACGGCGTTGTCCTTTCCGTAGCCCCTTGCTTTTCTTATTCATCGATCTTTCCGTCAAGCAAATAATCCCATTTCCTTTTTAGCTTCGCGATCTGATAGAAAATCTCGCTTTTAAAAACGACGTCAGCATTAAATAAAATAAATATTTTCGCTTCAATGCTTTGAACCTTTAAACGGTAACAAGCAACTTTTAAATCCGTTGCTCAATGCTGAAGAAAATATTCAGCCATTGCTAATAAGCAAGTCGGTTTTCGAAGAACATTTGGAACTAACTATTACTTGACAACTATTGTGAAGTCTAATTGAATTACAGAAGTTTGATCGAGTGCTCTCCAGAGAATAAAGCCCTGATTGCGGTTAACAAAAAAAGGTTGAGTTTACTACGTTCCAGTCCCAGTATTGGATAGCAATTTAGCCTTTATGCTAGTTGGCTTGGAAATTATTCGGCTCGAGGCATAAAAACAATTATAACAACAGTTATTTACTTATAATGGTCCTAGATTTGTGTAATCACCATTATGCAATATGCAATGCAAGTGATCCCTTATGCTTTTATTTTTTTAATTTCAATGGTCATTATAGCTTTTTACTTATACGAGTATATAAATTACTAACGATTAAAAAGTGTACATGTCGTTTTAAGTCTTTTCTCACCCCAAGTATGTACATTTCCAAATGTTAGATACGCTAAGTTTCAAAAACTGTAATGTAACAGTTCTTTGGTATGTATTTTAAATATTGACATTATTGTTGAAAAGACGCTAAACTTTGTAATCAATTATGTTTGTCCTCTTTTTAAAGATTTACATGGTAAAAGTAGAACACAGAGATGCAACAGAATAAAGTTTGACATAGAAGTAGCATTGGACAGATAAGTGTGAGATATAGAATTAAAACTAAAAGGCAAAACAAACACGTAGCTTTAAGAATTAAAAACTAGGAGGATTAAGAAATGTGTAAGTTTAATATTATTTAGAAGTAAGCGGCTTCCGTCTCTAACAAAAGAAAGACTTTCTGTTGAACCGGATTCTGTCGTTAATATCAAACCCTACGAAAATCTTTCTTTTGTTAGTTGCTAGGGAGATGGCTGGCTGGCTCGCTCGACCCACACACAATAAGTTAAAACATGATTGATGATGTTCAGCTTAAGATTGCCGAAACTCTCGCGCATAGAGTCACGGGCATACCTAATGAATCAATGAGTGTAATAGATACTTTTTTTTCTAATTGAATTTCTAAGAGAAATAACAAGGAATTGGCTAAGCACCACTTCACAGTCCACACTCCACATAATTTAAAAAATAACTATATCTTTATACCTTTTCATTCTGTTAATGAGAAGAATTAAAAAGGATGGTGTCTCATACTATATGCATCATCATTATGATGATCATCATTAGCATATAAACATGTTACTGCTAGGCTCAGCCCTTTCCATATCAACATTGTACGGAAGATCGTGTTAAATTGATCTAATATTACGCATTTAAATTACACACAATATCGAAAGAAATTGCTTATCTTTTTCACCCTGTATCAGTTGAAGAATAATGGCAAGAAAAGAAAGCGAATTGACAAGGACAAAGGTGATAGTGATCTTTAATTTTAGAAACAAGTCAAGACTTGTTGTTGCTAACGTTTCGAGGCTAATTCCATTTAGAAGTTGAACCAGACTACTTGAAAGACTGTTGGTCTAACCACCAGATCAATAGACAGTGGAGGAGGTTAAGCACTACTGTTGTTATTCCTATTTTTAGTAGTGGTAGAATTATAACACTAACACATAGTTCTGCCGGCAAGCGAAATACTTTGAACTAAGTACTGTAGAGTTTTATCTAGATCCTGAAACTGCACGGCAAGTTCTGAAGCTTTAGAAAGCTTCACCACTTGCCTAATGACTCTAGTCAGTGCGATACGTTCATACCCGTTTTCACCAACAACCAGAAGTAGGTAACTCCTAAGCCATATAAGGTAACAAAATTTACTCCGACAACTAACACCTAACAAGAACTACCTTAAACTCAGAGGTCATTAAA
Organism: Eudonia lacustrata; assembly: GCA_947562085.1. NCBI lineage: Eukaryota > Metazoa > Arthropoda > Insecta > Lepidoptera > Crambidae > Eudonia > Eudonia lacustrata. The sequence continues at coordinate 21,892,097 of OX387339.1, read as the reverse complement.
AACGGGCATTAGAATAGCATGGGCAGTCTCACCAGCATTATCTAGACAAACCTAATATAAGCTTTAAGATACTACTAACTAATTTTGTATTAAAAGCTTTGGCTAATAAATATCTCGAGGAGAAGCTCGATAGCGCAGTGGTTAACGCGCCCCGGTCTGCGAGGTTAAGCAACTTTCGCAAAGGCCGGTCATCGGTCGGGTGACCAAAAATGTATCATCTCGAGCTCCTCCGTGCTTCGGAAGGCACGTAAAGCCGTTGGTCCTGACTGCATTAGCAGTCGTTAATAAAAAACCGGTCAAGTGCGAGTCGGACTCGCGCACGAAGGGTCCCGTACCATTATCTATAAAAACGGCAAAAAAAAAACATTTCTTTTGTATGAGAGCCCCCTTAAATATTTATTTTATTGCGTTTTTTAGTATTTGCTGTTATAGCGTTAACAGAAATACCATCTGTGAAAATTTCAACTGTCTAACTATCACAGTTCAAGAGATACAGCCTGGTGACAGACGTACAGACAGACGGATGGACGGACAGCGGAGTCTTAGTAATAGGGTTCCCGTTTTACCCTTTGGGTACGGGACCCTAAAAATCAGTCTATTGTCATGCATTCAGGACACAATATGACCACATGAGTAAATATTACATTTTATCTACTCTGTGATATGACTGCCTGATGTTCGCTACAAATGCGTCGCATGCATTTGCTGCTATACTTGCGCGTGCTCCTATCACGAGCCCTGCTGCAAAAAGAACACCGACCAACACTTCCTCGTATGAGCATATTCAGTTGGGGGGATGTTCTGTCAGTCCTAAAAGAAGTTCCCCTTTAGTTTTATACCTCTGGGTATATTTTGCTGTGTTATACGACGCTCAATGCACACACACACAATTGCCTCGATGGTCTAATGACTGAAAGCATAAAGTGCGAAAAGCCCCACAGTCATTGACATAAACACAAACCCAGTACACTAAATAAACAAATAAGTATATTATTACCATTGATCGGAATAGGTAGAGTTTTTTGTAGTACTTGCATCATAACGTTATCAAAGTATGGATAAGCTTCCGGAATCTGGAATGTAAGATTAAATTTTCGTGTCTTAAATTTTAGGTCTCTTATCTTTGTCCAGCGGCGACCAAAGGATAACAATTGATTTCCAAAGGATAACAATTGATTTCCAAAGGATAACAATTGACTTGCTTTCGCGCTTACTATGAAGAAATTAGATAGTGAAGCGCAGGTATATAATGCAAACTTGAAATGAACGTTTCTATTAGAGAATTTCTTTTTATTTAATTTTTACAATTTGCATGCCTATCTTGCACTGGTCTTAGTACAAGAATGTAAATTGTCGTTACAGTATTGGATTCGAAAAAAATCTTTGTACACATTTATTTAAATCACTCACACACACAGGTAGATAGTTTTCATTTGAAATATATTTAATAGAGGAGCTCGTTGGCGCAGATGGTTAGCGCCTGCGGGCGCGATTGTGGTGGTTAAGCAACTTTCGCAATGGTTGATCATTGGATGGGTGTCCAAAAATTTATTAACTCGAGTTCCTACGTGCTACGAAAGGCACGTTAAGCTGTTGGTCCTGGCTGCATTAGCAGTCGTTAATACCCACCAATCCACATTGAGCCCGCGTGGTGGGTAATGGCCTAGTCTCCCTATACCTATATATTCTGTGTCCATCCATAGGGAAGGTCTGTACCCCAGCAGTGGGGGCATTAATAGGCTGTTAAAGCGAAGAAGTGAAAATATTAAATAAATGTATTAAGTTTACCGGATACCGGAAATAGCAAAATCTATATGGGCATATCCATGTTATGCAAACGTTGCAAAAGTACATGAAAAAACTCTACCTATTCCGATCAATGATTATTACATCAATAATTACTGTATAAATGCCATATTTACCTCTACTCTAAACACACTGTACCACAGAACAGGTTAAATATTTATCTAATCCATGCACTGTACACTGCAAAATAAATTTCAGGAGTGGTCGCGCGGGTTACATGTGTAGCCCGTGCACTTTGACGGCGGATTACTCGGACGACTATGTGAAGCGGGGTGCGGGATGCTACTGGCGACAGCCGGAACTAATTTCAAGGAATACACTAGACGCTGGCGCATGGCGCTTTAACGCTACTGCGTAGTAAATTAACTTGGTAAATTTTTGAAAATGTTATGCGCTGGGTTACACATGTAGCCCACGCGTCTACTGTAGTGTTAGTACACTGCTGGACATAGACCTCTTCAAGTGCACGCCACTGAGCACGATCCGCGGCTACTCTCATTCAGCTCTATCCAGTCCTTGCCAAGATCGTCAGTCCACTGAGTCTAAGCTGGTGAAGCTTTCTTACCGGCTCAATAAAAAAATTGTAACAAAGAAATAAATGTTTTCCATTGTTGGTCACGACGACGCGACGCTGAAAGTTAAGCGGGTCTGCTATAATCTGCTCAAAAGCAAGGCTTGTTCAACATAATATGTTTTTACCTGTCCCCTGTGTAAGACCACAAAGGAATAGACGGATTCGTTTCGCAGAGGAAAATGTATTATGCTACCCGATTTGTTTCTATTGTTAGCAGGGACTGTCATGAGTTGTTTAAAATTGTTAAAATTTTCTGTTTACCTTCTTTTCTAAAAACTTTAATTAAGTTACGGTTAAATACGGACACAAAAAGTAGGTAAATAAAAGATCGTTCTTAATAAACCTTTGAGTTAGCAGCCCGTAAAACGCACCATCAATTTAAAACGAACATGAAAAAAAAGCTTTTTTTTATTTTACTTAATAAAAAATAAGAATAAGGGAAAAGTAAAGAAAGCAGTAACAAGAAAGCAATTGTATACTTATTCTCAAAAGCTTTCATATCTCAAAAAGGAAGGTACGCTTGAAAATGACGTGATGTCCTAGGTGAGGTGTTATGTGACTAATCATCCAACTGAGCTATCGAGAAAATATTATCTCAAAACGCTTCTTCTTGCAAAATATATTTATTGACTTTATTAAACTAAACTTAATAGTCAACCAAAGTGTGAAATGGCAAAGTAAAGTAATAAAGTTGTTTATTTTCCAGATTCAGAATCATCTCTTCATCTTCTTAGTTATTGACTCAATGCTGAGTATCGTGACTCCTGACTTTGCCAACTAGCTACCTCCACCTGTCTCCGGTGTAGCTCTTCGTAAGCGTCGATCATAGGTAGGTTCAGAATCGCAGACGAAAACAAACAAGTACTGTGGTACTGTAGGTATAAACATAAGCTTTCTAATTAAAAAGCCTTTTTGATTTAGACTCCCGCCAGAATATTGGGGTGCAGACACTGGAGTCCAACTTAATTAAACAAGCGAGTGCTTTGTTGTTCACGGCCAGTCGAATCTCCACATTTTAGCAGCCAATTATTGCAATGTGATGCTCCCCTCGGTAAATAAACGTCCACCTGTCTACGAATCTATGTGTGCAGTTTACATCCCCTTGATGGATGTGATCAATACAGGGGTCTCACCCCATCTGCTTTGCTGCGTCGCGTTGTGTTGTCGTCTGCGATAGCTATTGTAGGCTCTAGTGTAGGCACCTACATGTTTTAATATTCGCAACGGGCAAGAGGAGATTAAAATTTGCTTTGGAGGGTTTGGAGGGTTATACAGTCGTCGTCATGGTAACTTTGAACAAATTAGGTACTCTCCTTTGATTATAGATTTCCCCTTGCTGTCTGGTCTTAATGAATTGCCATATTTGAACATATAGGTGTTTGTTTATTTGTAACGGGCAGGGGAGATTTGCTTTGATGGTCCATGATTGCAGTTTTAATTATCTATACAGTCGTCGTCATGGTTACTTTTAAGCAGTTAGTCTTTATATTGGTTTCATACTTCCATATAAGGCCCGTGTTTGTTTATTTGCAACGGGCAGGGGAGATTTGCTTTGATGGTCCATGATTGCAATTTTAATTATCTATGAAGTTGACGTCATGGCTACTTTTAACCAATTAGTCTTTGTTGGTTTGATACTTCCCTATATCGTCCGGTCCTAATTGCCATATTTGAACACATAGGTATTTGTTTATTGTCAAGGGGCAGGGGAGATTTGCTTTGAACGGCCGTGATTGCAGTTTTAATGATCTATACTGGTTGTCGTCATGGTTACCTTAAACCAATTAGTCTTTGTTGGTTTCATATTTCCCTATACCGACGGATCTTAATGAATTGCCATATTTGAACACATAGGTGTTTGTTTATTTGCAAAGGGCAGGGGAGATTTGCTTTGAAGGGCAATGATTGCATTTTTAATTATCTATAAACTCGACGTCATGGCTACTTTTAACCAATTAGTCTTTGTTGGTTTCATAGTTCCCTATACTGCTCGGTCCTAATGATTTGCCATATTTGAACACATAGGTATTCGTTTATTTGCAGCGGGCAGGGGAGATTTGCTTTGAAGGTCCGTTGATTGCATTTTTAATTATCTATAAAATCGACGTCATGGCTACTTTTAACCAATTAGTCTTTGTTGGTTTCATAGTTCCCTATACTGCTCGATCTTAATGATTTGCCATATTTGAACACATAGGTATTCGTTTATTTGCAGCGGGCAGGGGAGATTTGCTTTGAAGGGCCATGATTGCATTTTTAATTATCTATAAACTCGACGTCATAGCTACTTTTAACCAATTAGTCTTTGTTGGTTTCATAGTTCCCTATACTGCTCGGTCCTAATGATTTGCCATATTTGAACACATAGGTATTCGTTTATTTGCAGCGGGCAGGGGAGATTTGCTTTGAAGGTCCGTTGATTGCATTTTTAATTATCTATAAAATAGACGTCATGGCTACTTTTAACCAATTAGTCTTTGTTGGTTTCATAGTTCCCTATACTGCTCGATCTTAATGATTTGCCATATTTGAACACATAGGTATTCGTTTATTTGCAGCGGGCAGGGGAGATTTGCTTTGAAGGGCCATGATTGCATTTTTAATTATCTATAAACTCGACGTCATAGCTACTTTTAACCAATTAGTCTTTGTTGGTTTCATAGTTCCCTATACTGCTCGGTCCTAATGATTTGCCATATTTTTATTTGCAACGGGCAGGGGAGATTAGCTTTGAAGGTCCGTGATTGCATTTTTAATTATCTATAAAATCGGTGACATGGTAACTTAGAACCAATTACTCTTGTTTTGGGTTTAGATTTCTCCATGCCCCACATGAAATGAAATCACTCACTTGTAAACGTAAATTACGAATTGCCACAAGCTTGGCCCTTTTCAAGGGTAACAACATTTTTGCATTTTATATCATTATGGCGATTGTAAACACAATCTTGCTAGGACTCTCCATGAATAAACAACTGTGAACATTATCTAACGTTTCTCTCGTAAATGTATCATCAGAGAAGATCTCAAAGTGTAATGGTGTGCAATCAAAATATTTTAAAAAATACAAAATTTTAGTAAGATTAGCGACAAGTACCTACTTAATGCTCATGGCATAGTAAGTACCTTACTATTAAAAAATTACGAGTTTAGGTAAAACACCAACTTTGGATATAAAGTTTTTTAATTACAAATAAGTAAGTAAAAAAACCCAACGTAGTCAATGCGACACTAACCAACTCGTCTGTAATAGACGCAAAGGCCATTGATTGAATGGCCTCCTTCATTGAAATGAAGTCTCCGCCACAATTGATAGGTATTGGCGTAATCACCACGTTTGCACAACGCGGCATTGTGATCACAAACTCGGGTAAAATATCTTTCAAACATCGAGGAGTTTGAAATATATTTTGCCCGACCTGGAAATTGTACAAAGGACCTTCGAATATATTTATTTTAATAATTATTATTATTTTATAATTCGGGAAGCCGCTATATGCGAGCAGCACAAAACCGGTCGTTATGGAGATCCTTGGGGGAGGCCTTTGTCCAGCAGCGGACGTCTTTTGGCTGAGATGATGATGAAGATGATGATATTTATTATTGAAAGGAGATAATTAAAAACTTTACGATAAGCAATCAATTTCTTAGTAAAGTCTTATGTGGAGAAGTTTTGAATTTTGGCTTGAGACCTAAGTTTATGCTAAGCTTTATATGTGCATTAATTAAGATAACATACATTATACATTCACGCCCTTTGATACCCTAAAAGGTACTGGCCTCAAACAGTGGTAAAGATTTGCTTCTACCCTAACATACAACAGTCGCCATCTCTTTTCCATTTCTCTAAGCCTTACTGGCAATATAAGCCTAATGATAACTGTTGTACTTGAAGCTTCGGAGCTTTCGGATCTCTTTCCGGTACTTCAATCAGGGCTTGATACCGTTACCAAATTCCCACTTTAAGTACCGGTAAGTAACGTTATTTCTATAAAAGTAATTTGGTATCGTTATCAAGAAAAGTATCGCTACTTTTTTCGTTTAATATTGTGCTTTAGCCAATCTGCGTAGAGCGGTTAGTTAATTTACCGGTAAAAATGTCACCGAGGTAACGATACCAAGCTTACTGTAACTTTTTTACCGATATCTTTGTTTCACAGAAGTATCGAAAGATACCATTTTTTAACGGTATCAAAGTCCTGACTTCAATGATTCTCTTCACTATCAAACCGGATTACTGCAATGCAGGATTCAGTTGTTTAACGGCATACATAGACAATATGAGGGATGTAGCCATATTCATCTATTTTAAGTTTTTCCTACCAGTAGATTTACATCTTAATTTTTTTCGTGAGCTTGTTGTTTTTTTCTAAGCAATTTAGGGTTTACGAGGCAATTAAGTGTTAAGTAGATACGTTTATAAATTTTCGTAATTGCTTAGCTTTTGTTTTTTTTTACCTGTTATTATTAAAATAAACTTTTTAAATAAACTTAAACAGCTATATTAACTCGGCAAGTGGGTTGCCGTGCAGTGCTCACTGCGGAAACAAAACTTTATACGGACTTTCCTTCTTACTTAAGATAAAAATTTCGAGGAGTCTTGCTCCATTTTGCCTGCAAAGCAGGTTTTCTTGAAACAGGATACCGTCTCTAGCTCGTGAAAATCCCGAATGTGTGGAGCAAAAGCAGGTTTGTGTTTTATTTTCCTTTTTAAGAAAAAATGGTATTAACTAGGTACTGTTTCAGTTTGAAATGCTATGTTTATTGCTTGAGGCGAGTGTTGAGTATTATTTTTTTGATTAAATATAACCATGACAACTATTAATAGTTTTCTTAGCTATGTTTCTCAAACTGAGCTTATCTATAGTTGGTTTTGCGTTCAGTTCAAAACTTTACCGCAATGTACCTAACACCTAAATGACAATTTAATAGCTATTAGTTCTTAGATAGTATATACACAACAAAAAGAAACTTAACTCAACTGAATTAAATAAAACAGAGAAAAGAAATAGCAAATTAAAAACTAAATACCTATAAATAAAAGATGTCTTCCAACTATGCGCTCATGGGAACGGACCCAAGAATGCTGGCAACATTGCTCCTCTGGATTGCCAAGCTAATACGCTGGCAGAGGTAGCTGCCTGCCAGCCTTCTTGTCACCGGAGGCCTCAATAAGGCGAGCACTTAGCTCGCTTCTGCAAGCGGGTTACCTATCACTCATGGCGGTGACTTCATTCCGATGAAGGTGGCCCAGCAGTGCGACAGTATATAGGTACTATAGCTATAGCTATATAGCTATTAGTATATTAAAGAAAAGTTGACATCAATTTATACTGTTTTCGTTGTTGTCATGTATCACAAAAAACTTGGCAAAACACATATATTGTCAATAAGTAAGTTCTCAACGAAATGAACGTGAGTTTCCGAAGTTTGATGCTCGTATTTCTATTGATAACCAGTCTTGAATGATGTTGCTACTTCCCTCAATAAAACAAAAAGTGAGCGAATGCTTTGCTGTCTTAATATGACCACATGAGTATTCCCTATACTCATGTGATATGACCTCGTATATTGAAAGAGCGGGAAATATGCAAATGTTGCATGTGGACGAACCTTTGTCAAACGCGCAGATGCCACCAAAGTTATAACGAATGAGCATCCCTCCAGAGTTTCGTCAGTGAAACTCATCGATACAATACAACTTGCTAGTTTAACTTTTAAGTGAGTTATATTTTTCGGACGGCTATAATCAGTTTTTGTCTCTGTAATATAATATATTATATTATTTGGATTATATTTGTATAATATGTATATTATTATATATTTGTGAAATGAAATGAAAAATATTTATTCGGAGCATCTATGACAACTTGACATAATGGACATTTTAAATTTATAATTATGCAACCGAAATGGTCACCACTCAGCTTGTGCCATGACATTGACGTTCAAAGGCGCTGATATTCTGTGGAACCAGCAAGAGAGGAAGGGAGGCGCAGGTCCAGTCATAAATTTCAAAATTTTACACAGTGACAGATGTATACAATATTATTTATAATAAGGCTTTATATTCTCCCAAATTATCCCGGTTTAGTACAATGTTTCCAGCAGCACGGAATATAGCTTAAAATGAGTTTAGAACAGCCTTAACAGCTAACATTAAACCAAGTATCCACATAAACGCATTCATCATGGTGCAATCTATTAAAATGGCGACATGAGATGTCCGTTTACGATTATTCAAGAACAGGGGTGTTAGCTCCCCCTGTCCCCCTTCAATCTCATTATCCAGTCTCACAATACGTTCATCGGTAATGAAAATAGTCCAATGTGCTGTCCGTGTCCAAAGTAATCTCCTTTACGCTACTTAATTGTATATCGAGACCGCTGAGCGTTGACGGCGTGAAATAGTCAGGCGAACAAAACCGAACTTTTTCGCTTTTAATTTGGATTACTGGCGTTCGCCCGCGGATCTATTCGCGTACCTTTAACTTTATGCACTTTTTAGCTTCGTTTTGTTATTTCGTCTTTCTCTTTTAAAAGATTCGAACGCAAATGTCGTGACGCCATCGAGGCGTTATGGCATAAGCGTTCGAATCCGTTGCTATATAAAAGCATGACAGTGGCCAAGTTAAAATGAATCCAGCTCCTCTATGTTTTAGGAGGCAAACTAAGCCGTTATGAAATGAAAAAATGTTTATCTTAGCAGTTAAAAATAATATCGTATGTTTTAGGAATTAGGATGCTAATGTGGTACATAAACATATTTTAAATGAGTATTGATACATACCCCTTTCTCAATAACAATAAAAATGTACTTCTTTTAAATAGTAAGTTACAAAATAATTGATAGCTAGCGGCCGCTCGCGGTTTCACCCGCGTGGTTCCCGTTCCCGTGGGAATATCGGGATAAAAGTATCCTATGTTTTAATCCAGGTTGTAAACTATCTGTGTGCCGAATTTCATCCAAATCCATCCATCCGTTGCAGCGTGAAGAAGCAACAAATATATGAACATACATACACACAAACTTTCGCATTTATAATATTAGTGTGATGATTTTTAATATTCATACCAAAATTATGGTTTGGTTCGAGCTTGTCGTCAAAAGTAACAGTTGTCAATAATCCATACGACATAGCTACTAGTACTGCAGCTGCGGTGTGCGTAGTCTGACACAAAGTGTAGGTACGATTTTTGCTTCGATCGTGACCCTCGAGTGGGGTAGGACCCTTCGGGTTTTAATAGGCGTTTTTAGGGTTCGATCGGAATGGGGTTGGCCGGGACGCGAGGGTGCCGTCGTCGTAATGTTCACTCGCATTATTCAAACTCGAATATTTTCAAATCTCCGGATTATCTAGTCTGCGAAGTTTTTAATTTATCGTAAGGCTTTTGTTTCGTTCTTTTGTGATGGTTGCTACAGTGCTTTAATTACTTCGTACAGTCTGATTTAAAAAATATAATATAAAAGAATTTTTAGTATTATGTCCTTGATAGAAGCTAAACACTTTGTTTCCATATCGAAGTGGAATAACAAATTGACAAGTGACAAGGATCTATTGTATCCAATTATTATTGGACACGACACTACTATACTTTCCATTTATTTCTGGCTTCAATCGATGTGTGGCTTGATGATAGATACTTCAATTACATTCGGCTGCCTTTGCAGCAAAACGTTTGAATGTTGACTGCATATTAGGTTTTTATTAGGTACAATATGTTTTATATTAATTATATCTAAAAATTTATAACGTAATCAAATCGTCTCAAACCTGCACACACATATGCACTCTACAATATGTAGTCATGATTTATTTATTATTAATATTATTTCTTTATTTGCGTTTTATTTGCTAACCTACTAGCGGCCCGCCCCGGCTTCGCACGGGTGGACTTTTTTTTAATATAGCCTATGTTACTCAACGCTAATGTAGCATTCTAATGGTGAAACATTTTTTTAAATCGGTCCAGTAGTTTTTGAGTTTATTCGTTCCAAACATACATACATACAAAGATACCTACAAAGGTTTCCTCTTTTTAATATTAGTATAGACGTGGCTGTATAAGTAAATAGCCAATATAATGTCCCGATGCTGGGCAAAAGCGTCTATCTTTGAAATCAAGCTCATCATCAACATCATCGCTACAATTTATTTTATTTTTTTTTCATGTTTTTATGACCTCCTTGGTCGAGTGGTTTGCACACCGGTTTTCATGGTGTCGCCATCTCTGAGGTCCCGGGTTCGATCCCCGGTCGGGTCAATTTAGAAATGATTGTTTTTTTTTTAATTGTCTCGGGTCTGGGTGTTTTCTATGTATAATATGAGTATATTTAAGTATTTTAAGTATGTTTATCTGTTGTCTAGTACTAACCATTTTAACGAGTTTCATAACGAAGCTTCTCTTGGGCTAGATAATTGGTGTGAGTGTAGGAAAGTTTATTTATTTATTTAATTAATGGCGTATTAACATAATTACCACACTTGACAAATACGGGTTATGAATCGAAAAATCTTATACAAACCATGCCACCATGCAAATTGAACCCAAGACCTTCAGATATGGGGCCGAGCACTTTGCCACTTGGACAGGCGTTAGCCTTGGCACAAACTGTATACCTTTTATAATTAGTGTAAAGCCGTCTAAAAGTTTAACACCGGTGGATTTAAAAGACAAGCGCCACATAAATCTGTTATCACAACAGCAAAAATAAATTGAAACTGTATTTTTTATTTCGTTTACAAACTAATTGGTCTTAAAGTTTTTATAAACGGCTGCCAGTGATTTAACTTACCTTACAAGGTAAAAAAATAATATAAACTTAATAACAGAGGCGGGCAGGACAAGTGCTCTTTCAAATTTAAATGAAACCAAAGCGACTTTCGTGTGCAGACAGGGGCCGAAAGTGCTAAAGGGTGTTTAGCTAATAGAGTTTCTTTTTCCACATTTCATTGGGTAATGAAATTGCTTTCGCGATATCATATTTATATTCAAAATTGTGGACCGTCCTCGACTCCTGTGGGATAATGGGGCGAAATAAGGCATGTGCCGCTGAACGTGGACGATTAACTTATAGGTATAAAATATTTATGTGCATTCCCGTTACTAGTTTTTGTATGCGATTATTTGTAAGTAGAAGGTTTGGGAGATATTTTAGTATTTTATACAAATTTCATTCGAAAAGGTACGACACACATTAGAGCAAATTCCCGATCGATAGCAATATACTCGTAGTAAGGTACCAACTCATTTTATGTCCCCACTACTGGGGCACGGGCCTCCCCTATGGAAGGATAAACCACCACGCGAGCCCAGTGCGGATTGGTGGTTGTTAACGACCGCTAATGCCGCCGGGACCAACGGCTTTACGTGCTTTCCGAAGAACGGTGGAGATCGAGATGATTCATTTTTGGTCACCCATCCTAGCAATAGCAGACCGGGTGCTTTAACCGCTGCGCCATCGAGCTAGAGAATTTTTTTCAAATTCATCATCAGCTAATAAAACACTTCCCACTGTTGGGTTAAGGCGTTCTTACAAGAAAACACACTTGAGAAGGTCTGACCATGGTATACCATACTATCCCCATTCCAAGGCAACAACCGGGACCAACGGCATTATGAAACCCTTTAAAAACACGAAGGAGCTCGGGATATTTTAATTTGGTCATACAGACCCCGACATTACAAAAGTTGCTTATTTAAAATGGTGTGACATTATTCTTTTTAGTCATTAATATGCAATATGAAGAACTACCTAATTGCAACATTGCGAAAGCTGGTTTGTGTCAAAATTCAATATTCACCACCGGGTATTAATTTCCGTGTTGCTCCTATCAATAATTTGTGATGCTCTATTCAAGTCATTATTATTAATTGTTGATTTAATTGGTTTAGGTGGCCATGTTATGTGTGAAATAATTTCGTTAAATTTATACTTTCATACTAGGTAATTTAGGTTTTAGGGTATGTGTGTTTAAAGTTTCTTCTTTTTTTTTAATTGTGTTTTAAACGGTTCGCTTTTAAGGCTAAGAAATTTTCAGAGTCATAAGTTTTGAGTTCAAAACACGAGATAGTTACACCTAAAGCTGTGATGACAAAGCGGCGGCTATCACAAACGAACCAGTAAATTTCTAACGAAATGTAAAATATTTTTTGGAAAGGCAAACGCATATTGCTCTGGCTTCACCGCTATGAATTCTACTAACTTGCACATAATTCGGTGCAAAGCAAATGGAACTTTTTCTTTGCACTTGTTCAAGTTTTGGGTTACCTAACCTACATGTTAGTATATTTAACGCTAGCTACTGGCCAATTTTGCTCTTTAATTTTTCACTTTCTCATTTACTTGTCATTCATAATATGAAAACGTAAATGATTCCCTTGTCACTTTTAGGGACCTTGCAAATAAGCTAGATAGTTAGATACAAATTATACGTTTCTCTTATGTTTGACAAGGTCGTTAAGCATGGTTATTGTATTTCAAATAGCTTACTTTTTTTCCAACAATTGAAGGACTCAAGATTTTGTTATTTAATTAAAAATATGTACCATCTCTGTCCGAAAGTAGTAGCTCATGTTTTTTTTCATTATCATCTGATAATGATAAAGCATATAAGGCTTATAGATATTACAGAGCTTTATAAGCTGATACCTACCTACTTCCACCACTCGACTCAGGCATTCACACTTAAACAAAAGCACATTTAAGATACCTACATTAATTACTTAGAACCCTTAACCAATCAAACAACATCCTTTTAAAAGTCAGCGGCAGAAATCCGATTCGTACCAAATAATAATTAGTATTTTTTGCTTCGACATGTGTTAAACCTGTCCTTCTTGAATTTGTATAAATTTTATCAAATGGTTCCAGATGTTCGCTCTTCTAATTGTCTCTTGACCCTTCTAGTTGTCTTTGTGGTCTCTAATATGAGTAGATCTTCTTGATTGAATTTAAATTTTCAAGTAATTTGTCTCGCTGTAATCTATTGAAGATTATGAACGTTAAGGAGCATACTACAGATTTAATTTTGTTTACCAACAGTTTAATTCTTTCAGTCACTTTGTTTCCGGGACATTGTTGCCTACAGACCAAATATTTTGGCGCCCATCGTGGGGCGTCAGCAATTTAATTAATGTCACTTCTGAAGTACCATAGATCATAAACTATCGATCCAAGACAAATTCAGACAGTGCAAAAAGTTTATTTCAATTGTTAACAAAACCATTTTACGAAGGTAAAGCTAGACAAGAAGAGTAGGTATATCAAAACTACTTTGTCACCAGCTACGTCGGGGTAGGTCAGCTGAAATCGCTGCGGTACAAAAGCACTCGTAGTTCGTTGCTGAAACTGTAAAAAAAGCGGCTACCGGTCGTTTTGTTTGTCTGTAACACACCGGCGGTAATTAGCCCGGGAGTGAAACAAAAGAAATCTTACTCCGGAAAAAAGTATTGAAGCAAAGTAATCAAAATACAAAAGAAAAAGAACAACAACAGGTAATATGCAAAATGATAATGTACCGCCTACAAAAGACCGAGATCAACCGCCTCTCTGCTTTATAGATTGTATCGTCGGTCCAAGACCCATAGGTACCGGGTTCGATTCCCAGCGAGGTGTACACATTTTTGTACTCTGTCACCATAATAATAATATTAGCAAATAGCAGTTTATCAGAAGTAAAGGATCCCGAGTAAGGAGCGTTTCCACTTTCAGCCGTATTGTCACTTACTATCAGTTGAGAGGTAGATGCTACGTTTTATTTTACTAGTAGACTTGACTAGATCTTACAACTCACTATTATATTTTTTCTCGCTTCTATAGATTCTCGACGTTAAGCAGCGTACTAAAGATTTGTTTTTGTTTACCAACAGTTCAACAATAATAATCTGCTTTGTTCAAGCAAAAATCACGAAACGTACACATAATTTATATTGCTCGAAAAACTATCACAAAACGTACACAGCTCATCATAATTACGAGCATGTACCTCACATTATCACTATCTTTCTACAAATCCTAAAATAATTTTGATCACATCAGAGGCCTCAATTAAACAGTCCCTCGTACAAGGCAACTTTGCTTAACAAACGTAATTAACAGTAATAATACAGAGAGATGTTTGTCCGCCCCTAAACCCTTGAACCATCTAATTTCCGCTACAGAAAGTGGACGAAGAAAGTCATATTGTACCTTTTACTGCTCTTTGACCGGCAAATTATCCAGCGCTTAGAAAACGGTTAGATAAGCTACGACCCCCCTGCCACTTCTACCTTTAATTATCGGTCTTATTTCTAATATGGCATACAGACATCGTTGAAAAACGTCACGATATTTGACCTGCGTAGGTAACTATTAAAGAACGGTAATTAATTAACCAATACGCAGTCAATTAATAACGCTAAATTGGAAGTACTGTTTTCTTTTGACACTATACTATTTTTTTATTATTTTTGTCTTAAAAGCTCGGTGGCGCAGTGGTTTGCGCTTGCGGGTTGCGATCATGCTAATTATGAAACTTTCACGATGCCTATACACTGGATTAAAATATCACCAGCTCATCTCACACTTTGGAAGGCATGATAAGCCATTGAAGAGGGTAGTTGCCGTAAGATGACTGCCATTAAAACCTCTAATTATTAATGATTTATTTATTTTATTTTCATTTTTATGTTTTACTTTAATTAAAGAAGTATCAAAAAAAGCAATTACAATAATTAAAGATTACAATCTAACATATAGTATACTCGTAGCATTAGGCCAGCATGGACATTAATTATGGACCAATCTTCCTTTTTGCTGTTGTTCAATTGGCGAATCCTGAGTCCAGTCAGGCCTAATATTTTTGACATGACAACTTGATAAAACCTTTTACCCGTACCTAGTTTGTTGTCATCCTACTAACATTATCATTGCGAAAGTAAGGTCTATACTTCGATGTCCGTTTGTCTGTTTGTTCAATCACGTCGAAACAGATAAACTAATTTGGATTAACGTTTCTATATAGGAACAGCGTGCCCTTAATGAGCACATAGGATACTTTTCATCCCGGGAATACGTCTCATTCCTTCGGGAATTCACTGCGGACCGACATTTATACCGGGCGCTAGTAAAATTCGTAAGTTGCTTCAATGTGATCGTGCTTGTCGCGTCATCAGCTGTAGCTGTAATTAAGCAACTATGTAAAATTTAATTTAAATTTTAAAATGTGTGATTAGCATCGTGTTGGTGTTTGCCTTGTAACCCTGCCCTTAATTAAATAAATGAAGGTTGTAAAAACCTATATGGTGTAGTGGTTAGTCCACCGGTATCGGACGTATTGATTGCGGGTTTTTTAATCTGTTTGGTTGCTCGTAGTATGGCTGGCTTTAAGTCTGCTTAGCCAGCTACTACTATGTAATCTAAATCTGTCGCCTGTTTCGGTTACGAGCGTGATGTTAGTAACATTGTTGACTGTTGTTGTTGCTGTTGATGTTGATTGTCCGACAGTTAGAAATAAGATAGCTACAATTTCAGTTATTGTAGAATCTGGGTAAATAAAGTGTGCTTTCCATCAGGTAAGATGAAAGCAAAGCGATTCCAGTAACGTAATAAGAATGAAATATACATTAAAGCGAGGAGTGAGGAGCTCGATGGCGCAATGGTTAACGCGTCCGGTCTGCGAGTGCTGAGGTTAAGCAACTTTCGCAAAGGCCGGTCATCGGATGGGTGACCAAAAATGTATCATCTCGAGCTCCTCCGTGCTTCAGAAGGTACGTAAAGCCGTTGGTCCCGGCTGCATTAGCAGTCGTTAACAACTACCAATCCGCACTAGGCCCGCGTGGTGGTTTATGGCCTGTTCTCCCTATCCATCCCTAGGTAAGGCTCGTGCCCCAGCAGTGGGGACGTAAAATGAGCTGATGATGATACATTAAAGTTCAATAGCATACTTATTGCCTAAGCACTTAAGTACTTACTTTCATCTAAAGGTACTTAGGATATAAATACGTAACCGATAATTAAGTACCACGAATACAAAAGCGGAATGCTGTATGAAATATCAGCGAATTCAGCATCCACTCAAGTAACGCTTGTCCACGGCCCTACAACTCCCAATAAGATAAGAATTTTAACAAGATTTTCGGCCTCGTGCCATGAAAAGGTCCTGCGTTAATAGCTAACGTGGTCGCGAAGCAAAACTCAAAAGGGTACTTGATTTTTTTTTCCCCAATTATCTTTATCTTTTGTAAAATTTTCTGAACTACAGCTGTATTGAAACAGGTACATCTAACAGTGAATTATTTCACCACTAATTGTGAGTAAATTACTTTTATTCGTTAATGTATCCCACAACCACAACCGGTAATTTACGCTGGACTATAATGCCTATTACATGGAAGAAGATCCTTGATAATTTATCCTAGTTAAATACAAAGTCTCATCTACCAGGCCCTCAGATTGTAGAAATGACAACAAAACTTAGGTATTTTAATCATCGGTATAATTACCTAAATTAAAATATAAATATTGAATAATTTTTTACACATTTCAAAACATTTAATTACCGTCTAAAAACTATATTTTTAGACGGTAATACTTCATCCACTATTGTGTGTCAAAATAATCGGCTTTTCAAGCACAGTAAGTACAATATTGCCTTACAGATGCTCCCAGTGTTGGATGACACTATTATTGACAGTTTACATTCCACGGGTAATTAATAATGTGTGATGTGGTGAAATGCTATTACAATTTCTATGTTTGTGCAATGTTGACATACTCACATTACTGGTACCTACATAAGACGAAACTTACAGAACTATATAACTCGTTAAAAGTTTAAACAAAGTTTTACAACACCACAAGTTTAATGGGTGAAATGGGCACACGGGCTGAACTTATTCCATTTATCACTAAGTTTTTATTTTAATTTAGACTTGCAATTAGTGTAATAATAAATAATCTAAGGACCTATTAACATGAAAGCTTTGATAGGGACGGAAGTTCAAACTTCTGAGCTCAGGAAATATTTAAACACATTACCGTGAATGTGTCTTAACGCTGCTTTTCATGAATGTGAAAGGAGTCAAACACGCGAGTGCGTAAATTTTAATATTTCGAGTGTTGTAGCTTCTAAAAATTACTCCTAATCCTGTTATTCCAAAACGTAGACTAAAGCTAAATCTGGTTTGAACTGATGCCGTCTCTATCTACCTTTATAACAAAAATGGTACAGCATTATATTCTTTACAAAATAAGTGTGATAAAGTCTTCTAAATAAGTGGATGAGAGAAATGTAAAAATATAATTATGGAGGTGAGAAAAAAAAACAAGGAGCGCGTAGAAAAATCTGCAAACTCGTGTACACACCCCTTTATGCGGTGAGATGGGATACGTAACGAGATCATCTGGGGTGACTAAGGGTACGTGACGCGGCAAACAAGCCACAGGAAATGTCATATTGAACGGGAGCCGCGGTCGCGGGCTATCTCACGGCGGCGGCGGCGGCGGCGGCGGCGGCGCCGGTTGTATTCGCGTTTCTTTCTTTTTACAACTTTTATGATTTTCAGCGCATTCAGACATATTTAAGAGATTGTTACTCTAATCTGTTACTCTACTCTAAGTTGTAAGAGTCTTACAAATTATTCTAACTCCCTAAGAGTTAAAGAAAAGATAACCGTTAAGTACGCAGAAACTAGATAGGAACTCTTGTCAACCAACGATTACGTTTATCTTCTCAAAAAAGTCCGCAATTACTATTTAAATCTGTGCACCCAAAAATTTATGATAATTAATGTTAAACTTTGACAAGTTGGAGATTTCTAGCTTGTTTACTTGCCTCATCTACGAGTTTCTAGACAGTTCGTCTTGGTTTAAAACTTTACCAAAATGCAAAGTCTACAAGCGTTAATATTGAATAAATATTTTTTGGTAGCCGACGCCAAGGCAGCGATAGATTTCCGTATTGGACGGGGGAAGTACATCATTATGCGATCAGGTAGGAGTCGTTACGAGGGATCCAGCATGTGACTAAGTGTACGTGACGCGCGGATTGGCACGGCCGCCCGGGCCGTCGTCGCCGTGGCTCTCCGGTTCTTAAACCCGACTTCCTTCCATAATCACTTACGCTGAATTCATTGCTTGAAAAGATTGCGCTCGTCTTTTATTCATTTAGGGGTGTAATTTTACGCCTATAACATTAACAAACGAATTGTTTAATTTGCGTTGCTCAATATAAAATTCAAAGAAACCGCTTTAACGGACTTCTTCACGGGTCTTTACGCTTCCAGAGTATCTTTTGAGATTGTTGTAGCACCGGCTAATTAGGGGAATTAAATTTTGGGTAAGCACCAGAACAATGGAATGTTATATTGAGTTTTGTGAAAATATTTACAAACCTACGCACTTTGTGTTTAATTTTTAGTTATGTATGCTCTCTTACTTTTTTATATATACTCATTTAACTTAATTTTCATGAGAAAAATCAATCAATGCATTTTGCTTAGATAACGCTTTATAATTCCTAAATATACCAGTGATTTTTACCAAAATTAACTGTTAATACAAAAGGGCCATTATAAAAATATAATTGATTTAGCAGAGAAAAAAATGCGTGATTCCCACACAGCTTAAGTTATCCAACTAATTAAACAAATACGGGTAAATAAACTATTCATAGAGCATGCCATTAAACGGCAACCGCGAATCATGACCCCCTCCACCCTTACCGGAGGAGGTGATAATAGTTCCTAACTCCTGGCCCGCCCGTCCACACGCCTCGCAAATCGTCCATACCACGAGATAACGGTCTAAACATAAATCAAACTCCATTATATATCAACGAAACATTTTAGTCAAACGATCGAACCTCCTTTCACGGATCAAAACATTCCCATGTCTGTTCAATCACGGTTTCAAGCTTCTTTATCACATGAATAACATCTTGTAGCACTCCAAATATTACCAAAGCACGTGCGAATAAGTGTATATTTTTACGATTAATTTCGTGTCGTTTGCCAAATATGCGTCTGTAAGGTAACGCTTTTTCCTTGCTCATAAAATATGTATAATCGACCCATCTGGCTAACAAGGTATAAAATTCTTGATTCTCTGTTATTTCTTAGTCGGGGGGATCTGTTGAATGTTTCGAATAAACTCAACTCCATTCAGATAAACCGTAATGTAGCCGATACCGGCCTGTAATGGTTTAGAGAAATTATGAACCGTCCCCAACAATGCTCTTCGGTGTCTGCATTCCTTTGTTGTTCATTACCTATATTGGCTACATTGTTTAGAACATAAGTTTTAGATGGTACTCAACAATGTTCTATGTAAGATACGTGCGCTGACTATCGGCGTCTCGAATGGCGGTAATGTGAAACATTGTGGGGTTCAGCAACAATGTGTCGCGTTGCTTATTTTACAAGGTAGACTACGAATTTTTTATCATCCTAACTCGCATAATAACTTGCTGCCTTAAGAAGTTAGCTGCGAGAGTCGTTTATGTTTGCGGATGGTCACAAACTTGAACGACTCTGTTGTGGCCATCTTGTAATCGTCTCACGACATGAAACTGAACGGGTCGCTTTCTTTTATGTCAAATACCAAAAAAAAACACAAAACCACTGATCAAATATATAAAGTAGATTTGAGCTTCAGTCGAGTTCAGTATTTTTTTTTGTGCAGCAACACCTTAATGTTCAGCATCTGATTCACTAACTCGTCCGCCTTAACGCCAGCCGCATATTTTTTTTAACGTAAATCGGGGTGTTACTCTACAGGGTAAATACAAATAAAAATATTCAATGTAAGTAAATATTTATAAAATACAGTGAAAAAACTACATGCCTACCTGACCCAGCCAGAAATCGAACCTGGGTCTTCCGCAATCCGGGTGGCTGCACTGACTTTATGCTGCCGGGAAAGCTGACGTAAGCACTGAAATTTGTTTTATAAATATGTAATTCAGCTTCAGTGCAGCAATTAGCACTTAAAAATGAAAAGTAAAATTCAATGTAAGTTTTTGGAGAGTCGATGAGTTTTAATGTACCCGACATCAATTGATTTTTAATGTAAATGTTTAAATGAGTACCTATATATTTTTTATTTGAATAAGAATATTGTCGTTTTCGATTTGTTTGTAGGTAAATTTTCTTTGTACCGTGTTGGCGATATCACGTTTATGTAACTTTATAGATACGGCCCAGTAAAAAGCCCCTCCGTCAATATTAATATATTTATGATTCATTCATATATCACTTACGATTCCTCGGAATGTCTTCATTTCAGAGCTTTTATGTGTTAGGAGCTCTTTATGGGTGTAGCTTTGGTATCCACTATTCATAGGTAAGTTTTATTTTTTATAAGTTTTGTTGGTTTCTTTTTATGAATGTAAAGGCTTTCCTTTCATGGCATGTCTTTACATGTATTACTTTTTTATGGAAATCCCAGTCAGGTTAAATATACTATGAAATATCGACAATTAATAAATTATTTTGAAATTGTTATTTTTGCATTCCTAATGCTATATTTATTTACATGGTAATGGATTAAACACTTGAGAAGAGCGAATCTCTCAGGTGGGAAAAGAAGCCATATTTGTAAATCAAAATAGTTGTAATATATCTTCAAAAAAGAAAATACAATAGATAAGAAACTTAACGCAGAGTACAACTTTTTCAATTACTCAGGACTAGGTACGCTTAGTTCTTTTTTGTGTGGAAGCCTTACT
The DNA here is from genome assembly GCA_947562085.1 of Eudonia lacustrata. Taxonomy (NCBI): domain Eukaryota; kingdom Metazoa; phylum Arthropoda; class Insecta; order Lepidoptera; family Crambidae; genus Eudonia; species Eudonia lacustrata. The sequence goes on along the minus strand of OX387339.1, from coordinate 21,871,007 downwards.
AAGTTTTATATATTAATAAGAAAGTACCTATTAATCATTAGCTTTTACATTCTTGATTAATTGAGTATTTTTACAACATCGTTATCGTGATTGACCTCTTGCTTCTCAAAGTCACATAATTTCTTATTCTTAAACATTGTTTCGCTGTTTAAATTCTTAAAAGTGCTTTACTTTCCTAAAACCTATTTTCTTTAAATTAATTGTGGTTATAATTCGTTTACACGAAACGACATACCATAACGAAATGCGTCATCATAATCATAATTCGCTAACGTAACAATATGAAGCCTTGAGATTTCTTATTCAGCGGGAGGCGCGCGTGAGGGTGACAAAATAAGTAAAATAAAGCCTTAATAAAGTTGACTAACTGTATTATAGACTTATGATCATATAGGACGGGATGCTGACCAACATTTATTGTCACTACTTACGAACCAATATTTATGATTAAATACACTAGCCGCACCGTGAATTTGATTTATTTACGAATTCGTCTAGGCCGACAGCAAAAAAGGCGTCGTTGCCATTGTTTTGCATTAATTTTTCTTTCAGTATCCGTAACGGCGTGGCCCAAGAATATTTGTCTGAACAGTTGGAATACGTCCGCCCGCAAACGACTACGAAATTATGCTTTCAATGGCACTCACAGCTCCTACGATAAATTATGCCAATCGACGTACTTATTCGCTCCATAAAACGATAACATCTCTCCCGAAGACATTTTATATTTTCTTTTTTATGACAAACACTTAACTGAAGAATTTTCAAATAAAGCTTTCAGACAAAAATAGCACAAAGTGACCGAAAGTAACAGTAATAAAATTAAGCCTAAGTTACACAATGTTTTATTCGACACCTCGGTGACAAACAGCGCACGCTAGAATTACAATGCACGTAGAAAACAGTCGCCTAAGTCGTAAACAAACATTCGCAAATAGCCACCAAAAACGCGAATACCGAGTAAACACGGATCCAGAAGGAAAACTGTAAGAAACTTTTGTAATATTTTTAATAGAAATAAATACGAACCTGGATGGGGGCTGGAGGGTGGGCCGCTCGCATTTTTCTTTCATTTTGCACCGAGTGTTTATTTAGTGGTCCGCGTAAAGTTTGCGCGCACACATGGCAGCGCGGCGCGAGTGGCGGCAGAGGCGGGCGCTCTCGGTGCGGACTGGCCCCACAGTGAGCCCACTGCCGACGCGACGGACGCGACGCGGACGCCCGCCGCTCACCCCGGCCCGCGCACCCTCCTAGGCTCCAGACACCGAACGAACACCCACTGCCCCTGGCTTTAAGGCATTATTCAACGCCGGACACCGAGCTTTCTAAAAAAAGTGAACGTGATATTGTTCACAGTTTAAATGGGAACTTTTTCATTGTGCGAAGTCTTCGGTTCAGAAAACAGGAAAATAGGCTTGTCTACTCCCCCGAAAGGAAACATTACCGTACAAAACCGACGCGATGTTTGGGTTCGTGTTATACAAAAACAAGTGTTTATTGTTTCTTACGGTGCGGATATCAATCCACTTTCCATCGCTGCTATTTTGAGGGCGTTTTTTGCTTGCGTTGAATTGAATATTTTTGTTGTAAAATTTCTATGTTACTTCTTTCGGTTTTGCAGTGCGTTGATATCTTTTTCATATATTTTTTTTAATGTTACGTTTAGACAGCCTCGAAAATTGTTAAAATGTATGTTTATTTCATGCTTTTAGGACCATTTTAAGAAACAGTAATCTTAGTTATTAGGTAGAAAAAAAAATTGTTTGAAGCAACGCATAACGGTTAAAACTTTTCATACGACACTCGGGAGTTAAGTAGCAACTTATTATTATCCACTTGGGGATATTTAAGTTCATTAGTGACAAAACACACATCACTGATCCAAAATGGATTCGGTTTTTATACGAATTTATCTATACGGACCGTTACAGAACCGAAAGCAACTGTACCTGAGGTGAAAAATGGGCGTTTGGACAGACCATAAATATTTGGGGGCAGTGTTAGATTCAAATGTCAAACATAACAGACTTGTCAAAGGAAATTCTGTGGCCGCATTCCATACAGCTACGGCTGCTACGAATGTTGCCGGAAACACGTAACGCTGCATGGACGTTAAAAAACAGCAAATAAAAACTTTTTAACTAGTTTTTTCTTTTAAACATGTACTATGGTACTAGGTACTAGGTACCTAGTTTTTGTTTTCATTAAATTTTATTTTTATTTATCTCAGCAGGGGTAGTAGTATTGTTCTAGGTCCTCCTAGACATTTACTATTATCTTATTTAAGTTTGTTGTCATAATTACAATGTTAATGGTTCAGGTTGCAAAAGGTTATTGGCTTTTTCTTGGGAAAAGGTATACACTACTATAATAAAATACTGTACTACTGAGTGCTGTACAAGATTTACCATTAGATAAGTTTAAAAATCACATAAAATCTTCTTTACTTAAGCAAGGTTATTATACAGTCAAAGAATATTTAGATGACAAAACAGCCTGGTTATAATAAAAATCCACATTTTGTTTTATTTGGATCTAGCATTATACTTTAATATCTTAGCGCTGATATGATAGCCTTTATCAGCAGTGTCCTACAGTTTAAAAACAATATTTATGTTGCGTTAAACAATTCATTAAGTTCTTAGATTACCTCTTGCTATTATACTCGTATACTTTAACTTTGTTTTTCTTAGACAATTTTCAACTTATATTATTATGACATTGTGAAATTATTATATATTATTATGACATTGTGAAAATTGAAATTGTTACCTGATGTAATTTTTGCAAACTTAGACATTTTTTTTATTTTGTTGTTTTTTGTGTGTGTTGTGATTGACCTTTATTTTATTTTTTGTGATGGAAAGTGTCATTTTATGATAGGGCAATTTCCAATATTTTTGACGCTGTAAGGGACAAAAGAGCTGGACACTTGTTGAGTTTCTTGCCGGTTCTTCTCAGTACAAGATCTCCCGCCCAGAGTAGACTTACGAACCGATGGCTTAAAATGACGTTCGTAAGAGCTTTTTGTAGCCTAAACTGAATAAATGATTTTGAATTTTGAATAGTTATTATTCTGTTGCAACAGATAAGATAAGATTGATGATAATATTCCGAGTGAAATGCGCTTCCATCTTCTTCCTTATCGTTACTTGCCATCAAGTGAGAAGAAGACTAAGCGCTTCTACGTTGTCCTCAGAAAAATTTACACTAACTCGTAAAGAAATATGGAACATAGAGAACATTTTATACTTAGTTTTGACGTCACTAAGTAAAGGTCTATAATGAATAAATGATTTTTGACTTTGACTTCGAGGACATTATTAGTTTAGTTTATATTAGTTTGGGGATGAATGCAACACCCCAGCTGACGTTATCCTAACCATGTCAATGCAGCAAAATCGAACAGCGGCCAATAAAATTGGTTAATCACTCGATAGAAGTTGGCGACCGACTTAAAATAGTCGATCGTCTGCGACAGGTCTGAGCGGTAATCGATAATCTTGCAGACTGAACCCATGGTAATGCTTGTATCGGGTAACAAGTCTTAAGACCCGCTAAAGATAAGCTTCGACTAACACTGTGTTTGACTAATTTCCAGCATTTTCTAATTTTCAAGTAAGTGTTCAAATCAATTTTGATATTGACTACAATATGTACAAAAAATGGTGCTTTCAATAAATCAATATTAATATTTAGTGACTAACTTATATTTTTGTAACCTATTGTAAGTATAATAATTTGAAATTTTGTGTCATCGAAATCAGGAAAAAGTTTTATTGATCGTCGACATTATATGTTATATACAGGATTAATCGTTAAGTGTGACCAGCGTAACTATTACAGATATCAAAAACTTGAAACTGATATTGAAAGTACGTTACCTAATGAGTAAAACGACATCAATAACTTTTTAAAAATCAAACGAAAAATAACAAAAAATTTGAGATTAAATACTCCCATATATTTAGTATGAGATTAGTAGAAAGGTTTTAGTTTCCTTATTTTGAAAGGTTATTTTAGCTCAGTAATGATATTAACGGAAATTGTTTATAAACTTAACAAAGTAATAAAACTATCTTATAATTGAATAATATTTATTTCTTAGTAAATACAAAATTTTGTATTCAAAGCAGATGTTCGAAGTGACGTCCTTGTTGTGCGATACAATGACGAGCTCTATTTACAGTTTCTAAATGAACTTTCCTTAACATTTGCGGAGTAATTATTATCATATCATACGTAATCATAAAATATGATTAAGGTAAAATAAGTACTAGACCACTTAAAATAAAGGAAACTAAAACCTCTCTACTAATCTCATACTAAATGTATGGGAGTGTTTAATGTCTAAATTTTGGATATATTTCGTTTGATTTTGAAAAAGTTATTGATGTCATTTTACTCATTATATAACGAACTTTCGATATCAGTTAAAAGTTTTTTGATATCTGTAATAGTTACGGAATAATCGTCTGGTCACACTTAACGATTACAGCCTGTATTTATTTTTAATCTTACCACTATAAGGTCACTGTACAACTGTTTGTATAAATTAAATTATTTATTATTAAATTATTAAAGAAATAGGCAAATTACTTTTCCATACAAATTGTAAAATGCTATAAATGATAACATACAGTATGCAAAATGAATTCGTCGGTGAAGCCACTGAAGTTGCACCACCGGACTTCGAAAGCTGGAGAAAATGCAAATTTATATAAAAACATCACTATGTTTTTATAGAAATTTGTATTTTCTCTAGCTTAACATTACTTCATGGGTCAACTTCTTTCAAAATGTTAATACAATTGAAAAATACTTCGGTACAGTTAAAGTGTTAAAGTTATTGCACCAGCAGTATTTATGTTTAAATGTGGGATTAACTTTAAAGCTTTTGTTACGGACAAAATACAATTGGAAAAATTAAATCGCTCGTTTCAAAAAAAATTACCACGTTTCCGAAATAAGTTTACGTGTTTGTGAGGACTTTGCTAATACTCGACAATGATTATTTCTAATTTAGTGAGTAGAACGAAAATAGATAAAACGACAGTCGAGGAACTTTACATTTAGTGTTCGAGGACTTCAAAAAAATGAGGAACACAATTGAAATTTTACAACCGAAATTAATTTGTCGAGTTTGCTATTCAACCAATTTGACAAAGTGTTTAACACTTAACAGCGGCCTAAAGTGCTTTAAGCAATAAAAGTTAAGATTGAATCACTTCCTTTGGGAAAACCTAACCCAAATTTATTTCATTAAAAAAACATTGTATCTCAGAAACAGATTTTCATTCTCGCCGCGTCAGAACGTAGGTGGAAAAGTAACCCATAAATAGAAAGGCACTCCAATTACACAACTTCCTCGGGCAAGAACTAGATCCACTAGATCTAAAGTTGCGAGACGGCTTAAATCTTGAAAAAATCTCTTGTAAACAAATTACTCTTGACACTTCTTACTAAAGTGCCGCACGAGAATTTCTCTTTGCAACTAATTTTGCGAGTGACAATTAGGCAAAGGATTTTGTTTTTTTTTTTGTTTAATGCTTTATTTAGGATTAAATTAAAACCGAAACTGAACTTACATTCTTCAGGATACGAACCTTCAACATCTTGTTTTGTTACTAGGTAAGTTGGTTGGTTAACGCGCCCGGTCTGCGAGTGCTGAGGTTAAGCAACTTTTGCAAAGGCCGGTCACCGGATGGGTGATCAAAAATTTATCATCTCGAGCTCCTCCGTGCTTCAGAAGACACGTAAAGCCGTTGGTCCGGCTGCATTAGCAGTCGTTAACAACCACCAATCCGTACTGGGCCTGCGTGGTGGCTCATGGCCCATTGTCCCTACCCATCTATAGCGAAGGCTCGTGCCCCAGCAGTGGGGATATAAAATGAGCTAATGATAATGATGAAGAGAAGTTGTATATTTATAAGCTTTGTGCATAATGTAGAATTTTTAATAGATATTATTTTCGTTTTAATTTTTGTAGAATACAGTTTTTTATTGTTTCATTACAAATAATAATGAGTGATGATAGATGTTGAAGGATAAATAATATTGCTCCGTATCAGTTTCAGTAAAGATGAGGGACTTTACTAATTCTTGAGAAAATTTGAAATGACGTTGAACTGTTTTGTTTTATTTACCGAGACGATGTCTTAACGGTGAATAATACTACAATATTATTTTACATAAATATTCGCCAAAATACACATTTTGATAGGTACCTTACACATAAAAATGTAAATAAATAAAATAAATAAATAAACTTTCCTACACTCACACCAATTATTATCTAGCCCAAGAGAAGCTTCGTTATGAAACTCGTTAAAATGGTTACTAGACTACGAATAAACATACTTAATATACTTAAATACATACTTACTAGAAAGCACCCAGACCCGAGACAATTTAGAAAAACAATAATTTCTAAATTGACCCGACCGGGGATCGAACCCGGGAACTCAGAGATGGCAACACCATGAAAACCGGTGTACAAACCACTCGACCAAGGAATTCGTCAAATAAATCACAAACACGGCTCTTTACTTGTGTTAGATTTGACGATTTTATTCGTCAAAACAGATTGTTTAATTCTAAGTTCCGTGCACACATTGTATAATTTTCTTATCAGTGTTTTTATTTCTTAACTTTATTAATTCTAGTACATGTTGTTTTGCAGCGACATTATATTTGTTATTTTTTCTTTCTTCCTGCAGTGCGAGAACAATAACTTTAATTATAGTATATCATAGGTTCCTATTCTTCCAGACAACCTCAGAATAATAATTAGTTATTGTTCTGAGCAGACAACCGGCTAATATTGGTACAGACGCCTGCACATCAACCTATCCAAAACTGTCAATTAATGTTCAACCTTATGCCGTATATATAAAGTTCAAAGTTTATTAAAGAAGTTTGACAGCTTGTGGTAGTCTGATGCGAAGGCGAGTGTACTAGCTGTCTCCGTCTCCGTCCGCGTGGACTTCAACTTCTGCGTTATCTAGTCTAGTCACCAAACTTGTTAAAAGATAGTACGAAGAAAATAAAAGAAGTAAGCTTCTCCCAAACATAGGTTCAGTTGAACTATGTAGGTAGTCATAACATCTATAAAGCCGAATTAACGGTAGAATCGCATAAAATATATGCATTGTTTATTAATTTTATGTACAAAAACAATTAAGATATCCACTAAAATTTTTAATTTATATGTTTTTTTATATGTTCTCGATATTGTTTGTTATCAACGTCCAGATGCGCACTTTATGCGACTATAAAAATATTTTTTTGCTTAACCTTGTGACTTGGGAGAATAGGGGAAGAAGCCTATTTGTGTAAAAAAAATCTACAATTCTGCTTAAATATGTTTAAATAAATCAATTTATTTAATAAAAATTGTATTTACTTCATATTTATCAGTATTACAATTTTGCTCCTATCTTGGTAACTACTTTATATACGTTTCATGAAAATATGATGAACGTCAGCTATTACGCCACATACCTCGCAATTTGGAGAGTCAGATTTCCTCATTAAGGCTACACCTCATTTGGTAAACCTCATTCATGCAGCCAGTACAGTTAAGCTATGCCCACAATTAATGCAACTTTTGAGATTGTTAAAAACGTTTCGTAACTGGATATAGCCCTCATTAGGTGTGATTTTAGTTTGTTTGTTTTTACAATAAAAGGCCTTCATTTAAATGAAGAAACCATGGAGCTTGGCATCATGAATTTAATGAATTTATGCAAGAAGACTCGATATGCGTGTCAAAAGGAAAACATAGTTATTGAAGAATACGACGACATACTTTATTTTTATTTTCAAAGTCGTCATCATGAATTTATGCACGAAGACTCGATATGTGTGTCAAAAAGGAAAACATAGTTATTGAAGAATACGACGACTTACTTTATTTTTATTTGCAAAGTCGTTACTTCTATTAAAGCTGTGCAGTGCAGTTTTTTTTTACTTCTCCACATCTAAAAAATAGACGTCCTGAATGTGAAGTAGGTAAAAAAAGTTTTGGAAGTTTATTTTAATAAAAAATGTTGACTTTGTCTTTGAATATAAAGACGCATTCATTGATTCTTCAGTAATAGACTGTATTATATGATTTCTATGTGAATCCTGGGTCTTGTACCTTTTTACCATTTACAAAGATAAACGTAGACAATTAATGTAAACTTTTTGATTCTACATTTTTCTGAACTCCAATAACGGCTACGAAATTGATAAAAAAGGTAGGTACCTTTACTTATTTTCAATTTTCAAATACGAACACCAACTCCCCAAAATGATATCGACGAACTACGTCGCTCGTGCGTCGCATTGCGTTGATGCGATGTAAAGCAACCTTGTATTCAAACCGCATATTCCGTTTCATACTTTTTAATTTCAAGGTATAAAGCAACTCCTAACGAACTATCAGGCTCTGAATTTCAAAGGACACATTTCAATACCTCGTACATACAATCTTTATGAGAACCTACTTTTGAGCGGTGCGAATTGCGGCGCAGACGTCGTCGGATGGTATGGTAATAAGTTTTATGTACAGTCACGAGCTTGTATACTCTTTTGGCTAGTTTTGACTCTTATTCTATTGTATGAAGAGTTACATTGTTTACATGGAAATGCTGACTGTACGTAGTGAGAGACGTAGCGTAGGTAGTTTCATCATTGTCATGATCAGCGTTTTTGTGCCTTCCCTCGTGAACAACGGCACATGAAAAAGTCGAAACCATAACCTCACAGTTTTTTTTTTTTTTTAATTTTTTTTTTTTTTTTTTTTATTTTTTTTAGTTGATGGCTTCGTGCGATTAGCACATTTTGCCAGTGTCAAAGTAATTTTCTTACAAGTAAGTAATACATAAATAAACAATATTTCCTTATATGATGATGATGAATGATATTAGAAATGGGAAGTGAGAAATGATATACCCCCCAACCCCTCGAGTATCTCAGTAAAGATGTGGGGCTTTACTAAGTCCTCACGCGAGCTTCTTGAGAGAATTTGAAAAGTAACGTTGCACTGTTTTGTTTCATTTGCCAACACTTATGCACACTCACGAACACTTAACGGTTAATAATCCACCATTATTTCACATTAATATTCGACATAACACAAATTTTAGTAAATAAAACAAAACCGCAGACATGACGCTTCACTTTTCCGCCCAGAAGTCTCTCACCTAACATCTTTGTATTAAAAAAGTTGTTTTTTTTTGTGTGTTGTAGTGTAAGCAATAAATTGTTTTGTCTATGCCTATCTCTCTAACATGCTTGGTCTGATGCCAGTTTATGGCTTTTAACGTCTACCATCTTAAGACATCAACCGTGACCAACAGGCTTTACGTGCTTCAGAAGGCATTTACGGGCTCGTCCTATTTTTCATTTGGCACCCATCGGGTGTCCCGACATTTCTTAAGTGGTCAAGTTTCAAGATCACAGCCTAGCTTTTCTTAGTTGGGCGGGGAGAAGGTACCTACATAACCTGGGGTTGCCCCGGGAGTGTGTTTTTACTATAATAATATGGGAAATACTGTCTAACAGCTCGCACAGAATATGTGCCAGAAGGGGTCCCGGCTTTTTTAAAGTATTAAACATTAAATGAATAGATCGGCTTTGTGTCAGTTTAATATCATTTTTGTCGTGGCAGTCACAAACAAAAAATAATTTTTTTAAATTAGTTTTGAAACAGTCAAACCAGAGTTCGTTGACGATTAGCAAAAGGCAGACATTGCCTCTCGATGAGGAGCTCGATGGCGCAGTGGCTAACGCGCCCGGTCTGCGAGTGCTGAGGTTATCGGATGGATGGCCAAAACTGTATCATCTCAAGCTCCTCCGTGCTTCGGAAGGCACGTAAAGCCGTTGGTCCCGGCTGCATTAGCTGTCGTTAACAACCACCAACCCGCACTGGGCCCGCGTGGTGGTTTATGGCCCGTTCTCCCTATCCATCCAAAGGGAAGGCTCGTGCCCCAGCAGTGGGGACATAAAATGAGCTGATGATGATGATGAGACATTAGCTCCATTACAGAAGCACGTTGCACCACATTTGGAAAACGAGAACACAAGTCGAAACTTCACCTAAAATTGCTTTGATGAAAGCTTTGTTAGCAGCAACTTATAACGTTGTAGAGCTTGTTTATAACTAAACTTACGCCAAAGTGGGAAGCCAAGTGGTCTCAGGTTTCCCAACGTTCTACACGAAGTTTAATTGGTTGGCAAGTCTTTATTAATAACTTTATTGACAAAACGAGTTGCGGCTAAGGGCTTTAAGTCTGCAAACATTCGATAATAAGCATTTACTATAAACTCCGCTGTTTCTTTTGTTTTTTATTTTTAAACTGGGAAGCGCTTGGCTTTCATATTATCCGATGGCAAGTTATATGATGTTAGATGGCAGGCAACCCTAGCTGTTGTGTGGAACGGAAGTTTGCGGGACTATTCTAAGAACTAATTACTGATACATATACTTATACTAACCATAATTTATTGTATAAGTGGAAAATTGGGAAATAGTATCTTAAAGCCTAAATATTATATAATAATTATAATAAAACAAAAATAAATAAAAACAACCACTGCTCAATCAAATAACCCTCCCCGCGCCATTCCAGGTGCAAAGGTGCCCAACACACTTACCGCGTTTCCGCGTTGAACAGCGATAGACAACCTTTGCATCAGGAATGACTCGGAGCGAGAGTCAAGACCCCTCTCTCGTAGACGGCGCCCCACTTCCCTGAAAAACAGTTTGGCCTCTGAACCCCAACAACCAGTTGTTTTTACTGCAAGGGGTACAAACAAATAGTTTGTGAGTACCGAATACTTCTCGTGCTTTCTTTGAGCTGCCACCTCAGCAGCTGCGGCCGCCATCCTCATGGTGCGACTAACGTGTGAAGCGGCAAAAGTGCTAACACATGTGGCGTCTCAGAGCAGGCACTTTCCTTTTTGCCAAGGCACAAGGGTTAAGCCATCAGGCCTTTTGCCATCTGACCGACTAAGGCCTGGTGGCTCTAGCACACAGGGAATGTTTGCCGAAACTAAAGCCCTCCGGATGATGTCATTGAGGGCATGATGGCGCGGAAATCTCCCTGCACAACGGCAACAGCTCAAGACGTGGTGACCGTTGCTCTCTACCATAGTGCCACAGATGCATATATGAGATTCACAAACATCACAGCCTAGGCGGAGAGCCACGGCGACGCGACCCGCATAGAGTCGTCATCAAGGAGAGTTCCCAGAAGTAGAGAGGGAAGCGCGTGTAGCCAAGCCCCGGACTCTGGCCTTGATACAGCAATAAGCCTTGACCTATCCACACCCACAGCCCTTTCTAACTGGCAGTCAAAAACCCGCTTCACCCCTACATCGTCCCACAAGCGCTGACGGTCTAGTTTTTCGGGCACGCTCGAACCAGGGTTGAGTGCCAACCAAGCGGCCTGTGCATCAGAAGCGAACGGTATTGTAGCCTTGCAACCATCTATAGAAAAGAATTCAGTAACAAGGTCAACGACCCCAGCTGCTGATGCCAGGAAGGCCGGCAGACTCACGTCTCTTGCACGCCGTAAGCCCAAACCACCGTTCCGAATTGGAAGAGAAGCGAGGTCCCATTGATCAGTATTAGGGGAGACATTCAGCAGACACTCAACAGTCTCCTTCAACACTGAGTCAAAGGAATCAATGTACGTGGGGCATAGCCAAGTCGGAACCGTGCGCAAAAAATAGTTTAACTTGGGAACTGCAAAGCAAAACCTCAGCAAAATCAGTGCAACGTGTGCTGGAAGGTTTTTAAGCCTTTCCTTAGCAGACATGAGAAGCTGCCTTCTTACCTCAAAGGCTTTAGGAATCGCTACCGGGAAAATGGGAGATCCCAACAGAGTCAAAGTTTGATCTGATAACTCTTTAAGACCCGGAAGTAAAAAACAAAAAGAAGGAAAGAAAGCACGAGATTCGGCACTGCAGGGGTAGAATTCACATTTTGTCGTGTTTACCTCCAATCCCAGTTGACGAAAACGTGGAAGGAGAGTGACCAGATCTTGCCGTACTTTCTCAGGCTCTCCCCCGAGGGTACCATCATCCAGGTACCATATATTCAAAGGGGATTGAAGATCCGATATTGCTTTTTGAATGGCTAGACAGAAAACTGGTGGGCCAAGCGGATCCCCTTGCTGCGCGCCAAAATAATAATGATAACAATAATGCATATACATATATAAACATACACATATATACATATAATAATTTAAATGTATTATTATAGATTACCAGTGTTGGAAAAGTGATCTTTCAACTTATGTTTAAATGATTCTACCGATGGACTCTCACGAATGTCGGCAGGCAATTTATTCCACAATTTGGCTGCATGGACGGTGAAAGAATTGTGGAAAAAATTGGAATAGGATTGAGGATATATACTTAAAGGTTCTTGTGTCGCATGAACGCTTGGTGCGGGAAGTGGCAGGAAAGTGAGTAAACCAGGAACTTAGATAATGAGGGAGCTGAGGGTAGTGAAGGATTTTGTAAAGGAGGCAGAGGATGTGCATATCTCGGCGAAGTCGGATAGATTATAGATTTTAACTTCGACCTGAAATCGGAAACATGGTCATACTTGCGGAGACCGAATACGAACCGGATTGCCAGATTATGCAGGCGCTCCAGTTTGTTAAGCAGCTCCTCAGTAGCTATCATAATAGCTACTAGTACTAGTACTATCATATAGTTATCCAAATAACAAACGTCGGCATAGTCGAGAAGAGGGAGTATAAGCGATTTTGCAAGCATAATTTTGGTGTCATACGGCAAGAAAAACTGAAGTCGCTTGAGAGAATGATAAGAATAATGCATGCGTCGCGCCTACTTACTTCATTTACTTGTGATCTCCATGATAAAGTGTCGTCAATAATGAGGCCTAAGTTTTGAGTTCGGCTTGCATATGTAAGATTCACTGAATGACACGTCTTTATTCTTCCATATTCGCCGAGAGAGATGGCAATAGTTGCCATTACAATGGGTGACAAATAAACTTAAAATTTTAATGTTGGCAACATCCAAAAGGGAGTTTATTATAATCCATCTTGTCATACAATCTGTTGCTACCAATAACTATTGCTTGTGACTTAGCTGGGTTCACAAGCAAACAAAACGCGTCTGATCATGTTTTTATCGAGAGGAGATCTTCGTTAATCGCTTCAATAGCCGAATGACTATTGGCTGCATCACAATGTTTATAAACTTGCAAGTCATCTGCATATAAGTGGTACGAACAAAATAAAGTTTTAATGAGCTCATAAATAAATAGTGAGAAAGTGGCGAAAGCACACCACTCTGTGGTTGTATGTCAACGCGACCTTCATCTCTCATTTTATACAGAGCTTCAATATGTTTGTACTATAATTAACATTTTTAGAAGGTCATTAAAAATTTAAACTTTTTTTTTTTCTAGCAATATCTTGGTACTTTAGTTAGACTTCTACTATTCATTTGTTTTGTATTTTTTTAAATCACGTTTAACAAAGAATAGGTTTACATTTGCATATTCTAACAAAAGTATAGGGCGCCATGGAATTGTATTGTGCTCTTATTTTTACATTATACAGTTTGAGCGCTACGCATGAGCTAACACACTCAATGAATAGTTTGTTATGTGGGGTCTGGACTTTTGTCCTACAATGACCACCTCGTACTCGTATAACGATACCTGATTGTGTTTTTTTTAAATACTAAGCCGGCCATCTGGTATTCTCGTCTGCAGGCTTAGTGTTTAATAAAAACTCGTTACACAGATGGCCGCTTGATGAAAAGCTGCCACGGCAGCTGAGGGATGCTTGCGACACCAAAGGTGCTCCGCAGACAAAGCAACTTTGATCTCCGTGTTATGCGGCAACACACAACTCGCACAAGCTGTTTTCATAATAACCTAAAGAAACTTTGCAGACATAGCAATCCTTTCTTCATAGGAGTACACGTGCTGCTCTTCTGAGTCACCGCTTTACTGTCTCAAATATCCCATCGCGCCAAAGAAATTCGGTGGCTCGTTTCTTTGTTGTACCTCCACAAGATGGAATAGTCTACCAGCACATGTTTTCCCTCCTTCCGTCCTTCAAGAGAGGCGTGAAGAAGCACCTTGTGGGCCGGCAGAGTGAAGTTAACTGATGCTACGTTTGTTTCCACGCTGCACCAGTTATCTTCGCGTCTGGACTCAATTTCCACGTAGCATAAGGGTCATTTGCCGAGCTAACAAAATTTTAGTTCTTAGGTACCTTATCTTATCTTAGTGGGGCCTGCCGAGGTTTCCACATCCCAGTAACACTTCGACCCATTGGGCTCTTTTGTGCAACCCTATCCTTTCACTCTTCCTCCTCTATAAAGATAGATGCCATGAGTCTAGCAACGTCCTTAAGAGCGAAGAGCCTGAAGTCCTCTGGTTTCAGATAGGCCGACCCCAGGAGTCCCATTCTTTTCCTAACCAGAGAGTCGCAGTCACACAGTTAGGTGCTGCATTGACTCCGTTTGCTCTCCACATGCCCTACACAAACTATTTGTTGAAAGGTGCATTCTGTGAAGCATTTGTTTTGTGGCATAGTGCCCTGTCAAGGCACCGATGGTTAATCGGGTCTGCCTTCTGCTGCCCCCGCATATGAACTGACTCCGTCCTAAGGCATTTTCACCTAGGAAGGATTTGGAGTGTTTCATACCCGGCTGCTCTTTCCATTCGATGCCGTGCCTGTTTTTGATGTAATCTTAGTACTTAAGAAGGTATGCTCTATTCTCAGTTTTTTCACTGGATCTAGTATAGTTCCAATCACAACAACGCTGCTTGGTGGCAGAAATAGGTGTTATAGTGGTCGCCATCGAGTCCAATTCTAGGCAAAACCCAGGCAATAGTGTAGTCTAAAATAATGCAAAGCTTTATTTTAATATTGCAATTGCCGCTTAAAATTAATAATAACGTAAAATAAACTGTCATAGTTTTATTATTTCTAATATCCACAGATCGTAAAAAGCGTGACAAAACATCATTTGTTCGTCTTTAGCGGTTTTTGATCTGCAATTTACACAACACGAAACTTTCTGTTTGGCGTGTTAATTAAAAATAAACAATACTTAAGGGAACGCACCAAAGTTCTGACAGCAAACGCCGACCGGAATAATGCCTCAAGGAGTTTTAAAATAATAAGTGACAATAACAATTATCTGCAAAAGTGTAATTAGGCAAAACAATATGTTTAAGACCTCTTTGAAAGTGAAGGAAGAAAATAGGTATGATTATTAAATAATTGACTACAAAAACGTTTTCACAAATTAACTAAATAATCTAACTAGCGCCTTACAACTCTAGAAATACTATTATACATAATATATGATATACTAAAGTGGACAGTAACTCAAGATACTGATTCAGATTGTACATTTGACATTTTACAAGCCTACTCTGCAACTTACTAATACATAGTTTAAAAAAATCAAAATAAAAATTTAATATACTAACGAAATCCTAACACAAAAATGGGGCAAGTACGTAATTTTTAGAGATATTTTGAGCATTTTTCTATACCTAATAGCGTACCTTCTGATAGATACCCTATGTTGGTGTAAAGGAACACATTGGAACAGCCGTCTGTCCCGTCAAGTTTTAAACGATAGGAGAAACTATCGTCATTAGAGTCCCATTGAATGCCTAATATTTTGAAGAAACTGGATCCGTCCGCATTATCATTATTGTAACAAACTTAAAAATATTTTTAAAAAAACACAATCTAGATCCATGAATCGGTTTTACAATAACTGAAAGCATAACGTGACGTGGGCACTTATACAATCGGATCGGTGGATATTTCAGCACACCGTTTCGTGTGAAACGGCCATAAATGAAAAGCACACAAATAGTCGATAAAGGAGTTCGTGAACAAATAGTCGCTAGCAACAAACTGGCGAATATCGGGACGCTACTATCAATTAAAAGACGATTTAGCTCAGGTAACAACACTAATGTTGTTTTCTAATGTTTACGAATATTGCACATTGAAATGAAACACTTTATGTGTATGTTTGCCGTGTGATGCTGGCTTAGAATAGCATTATCCCCTATCTTCCCGTGGGAGGCGTAGAAGGCAACAAAGGGAAAACCGCCTGCAGGAGACGGGCAGCAGCGCCTCCCTCAAACAGTAGGCCATACTGCGATCGCCAACCCGCCTGCCAAGCGTGGCGATTATGGCAAACTTCCCCCCTCCCCCCCCCCCACATGAGGACCGATCGTTGTGGTGATCCTTGGGGGAAGCCTATTGCAGCAGTGGGCGTCATATGGCTGATGATGATGATGATGATGTGTATGTAATCTCGTTTTGTTTTTCTATTATCTTACTCTGGTACTCGCCTCCTCCGGCCTGGTAACGCCTCGGTGGCCGAGTGGCAGAGCGCTCGGCCCGATACCCGAAGGTCACGGGTTCAATTCCCAGGTTGGGAAAAGTGTGTTTCTGATTTTTCGATACATTGCCCGTGTTTGTGATCAGTACATTTGGCAAGCGTGGTGATCAGGCCATTGCCCATCAATTGTAGTGATGACTTGATTTCAATGATGGAGGCCTTTGCCCAGCAGTGGACAGTTACCTATACTTAGGCTATTTACTTACCCTGGTAATAACGTTAAAAACCAGTTTGTGATTGGTTGCTTCGTGCACGGACGGACCGTCATTGAAACATAAGTGCTGTGATATTCTGGATGATCATGATCAGCTTATTTTTATGTCCCCACTGCTGGGGCACGAGCCGTCCCTATGGGTGGATAGGGAGAATGGGCCATAAACCACTACGCGGGCCTAGTGCGGATTGGTGGTTGTTAACGACTGCTAATGCAGCTGAGACCAATGGCTTTACGTGCCTTCCGAAGCACGTAGGAGCTCGAGATGATAAATGTTTGGGTCACCCATCCGGTGACCGGCCTTTGCGAAAGTTGCTTAACCTTAGCACTCGCAGACCGGGCGCGTTAATGCGCCATCGAGCTCCTCGATTTGATATTCAAGTTACTCATTGATAATTACAGGTTGTAACTACAACTATGTAGATTGTTTTGAAGAACGGACTAAAGTCGTTTCATAATAAAATTCATTTGTGACTTGCCACCGTCAACTTTTTTATCGTGTATGTTTTGTTTTACGGGAAATATGCTTCTTGTATCTTGCGGTGTCGGTGCTGGGATTTAATAAGCTGACGAGAAGAATGCTGATAATGTCGCATTTCATTTTCTGTGTAGCAACCAGGCTAACTTAGTACTTAGGTAACAAGTTTGCTCTTTGTGTTGAATGTTTGAATTAGGAACACGTGTGTTTAATGCGTACACAAAGCTGTGCTCGTACGGTACTCCAATTTTCGTCGCAAAAATATTGATTGTCATTGTCCCGGCTTACTACTCGTACCTATTGTGTTTTATGAACTCCCATATATTTTCCTCCGTAAATGATCACGTCTTTGTCACATTATTTCTTCTGTAGATTAAAGCAAATCGAGTAGACGCGGTAACAGTGGAAAATTGCCAAAGTAGAATGTCATTTATCAACGCCATTTGGTGACATTTTACGCCTTAGCCGAATGTTAGGCCCGTCGCGCGTTACCGCCACATACCGAAACAGAAAAACCAAATAAAAGCTTGTAAAAATTGTAGCTTCAATTTTATTTGATTTTCAACAGAAGTGAAGGTGAATTATGCATCATTATTTTAGAATAATTTTAGTTTTATGCATACATACATACATACAGTATTGCAATAGCTAGTATTATTGCAATTATACTTTTTGTTGTATGTATGTATGTATGTATGTATGTATGTATGTATGTATGTATGTATGTATGTATGTATGTATGTATGTATGTATGTATGTATGTATGTATGTATGTATGTATGTATGTATGTATGAATGTATGAATGTATGTCTGTCTGTTTCTTTGGCACGCCCTACAGCCCAAACGGCATGGTGGATTTTAACATATGAGGTGTCGTTAGATTTGTTTTGACTGTGGAAGTGACATAGAAACAAAAAAAAAGTAAAAACATTGGCCGCGCAGCCAATTCGGGAATATAAGTAGGTTTTATTCCCATGTTTACAAAACCCAAAGAACTTGTCAGTCAAAAGTACTCTTGACGTCTACGTCAAGAGTTTCGTTTGTACGCCAATTGGTGTATGCGCTTTGACTTTGCTATTTAAAAGAGTAAGGCGTTTTAGTATAATTATTTTATTTAGGTTTTGATATGCTTACTTATTTACTTTACAAAACTAAAAAGTTTGAAATAAACCAAATTATTAAAATAAAACAAAAACTCGACTGCTAAAACATTTATACAAAAAATAACTGCAAAGAGAAAAAACTGAAAAGAAAAAAACAAGCTCTACGATCCCAGATTCAATTTGAGAAAGAAGAAAGAGAGTGCGGATTTAATTGAGCTAGCCACGGCCGCTTGGTTGATGATTGTCCCCGTCTGCGACAACTATCAATATTCAATGTATTTATAAATATTTCACGTTGCATTCAACATTACTCAAATTGAATTCTGGGATCGTAGAGCTTTTTTTTTCTTTTCAGTTTTTCATATATTCCAATCGTTTGATGGATGTGAATAATCTTTTTCGTTCAAGTTAAATTTATTAAACCATCGTTTACTGACTTATCACTTAGTTTTCTTTTTTAATGCATGAAAAATAATTATCTTTTGCTCCTATTTATTTATTTATTACTTTGCACAGTTCTCGTTCTCGGTTTGCACCAAGTTTGGTTAGCTAAGAAACGTTATCATGGTATAATATACCAAAGTATTGGTAGATAATGCAATAACATTGCAAGATCAACTTGCACGAAACGAGATCACATACAACAACATCACATAAACTGGGAAGTTGTATGAGCCCAATCCCTAGAACAAGCGCTATATCTTTCGAGTAAGTTTCTGGTATTAGCTTTACCAGGCCTTAACACTAAAAAACAAAAAAGAATATTGGTTTACAACGTTTTGAAACCAAAAAATAAGTTAAAAAACTGTTTCTAAAATATGCTAGAACGCACACAAACACATTTTACTCTTAAGTCTATAAAATATCGAGCATGAAGTATTTTTTGCATGGAAGGTGCCAACTCGCTCGCACTCGCCACTTCCACACATGCCAGTTGACGAATAAGTCGTTGCTTCACCTAAGTCAGCTCGATCGAAATCGCGCGCCAATCGTACGTGTAAGTAGGTTTACTACCTATTCCTCTAATTAAATTAATGCAACACGTAAAATAATTTCAAATCAAGGGAGCATGATCTACCTCAACTACTTCGTTTTACCGTTCCAAAAACAATTCCTGCCTTCTATGTGTGACAAGATTCGACTTATATTTTTAATTAAAATAGGTGTATGATTATGGTAATATATAATTTTACGCAAATTTTGTGCCAACAAATTATAATTTGAAAAAGACTAAGGGCCTGTTTCACAATGTCTGCTTAAGAGATACTTGGCAGTTAAAGTGAAGGTTTTGTATGGACTATCTGTCATGTAAACGCTAATGGGTGAACTACTGATCTAATTCCAAAAAATCTTTTAAGTACTGATAGAATGCTACGTTCCTTGTAGATAATGCTAAATTGTAGTACTTTTAAAAATAGTTTCTTTTTAAAATCTCAAATCCATTCGGACGATATAGCGAGCAAGTGCTAGTTTAATAAAACCGTATAATGTGCGAAAGTTCTAAGGGGAATAGATTCCACCGGGCCGTAGAACGCGTCCGCGGACCTAGAACCTTAATCTTAGTGCCGACTGCCAGCCAGACGTCGTTTCTGAAACTTGGTAACGTCGCCCGCAACGGGCGTTATGACTTTTAAAGCTGTTTGGTATTTTACATAAGGAATTTTTGCGTTATCCTTGGCAAAATGGTTACTTCCTACATTTGAAAGATACTTCAAGTGACTTTTATTTATGAATAACACGAGTATGACAATTTTAAAAATACGAGTTACATAGCTTACACGAATTAAAAAAAATCTTCTTCCATCTTAGTCTTAAAGACATAATAAAAGATTGAGTGATTAATATGCCCGTTTTCACCGACAAACACAAAGTTTTAGGTGACCTCAAGCCATTTTAGGTGACAATTTATTTTTTATTTTTTTATGTTAAAAGGAAGCAAACGAGCAGGCGGGTCACCTGATGGAAAGTAATCACCGCCGCCCATGGACACCCGCAAAAACAAAGTAATAGTAGATGCGTTGCCAGCCTTGAGGAATGATTTGGATCTTGAGGAGGGAGTAGGAATTGGGAGGGGGGAGGGATGAGAGATGGGCCTCCGGTACTTTCACTCACCGGACGAAACACAACAGCAATGAGTGCCATTGTTTTACGCCGATATTCTGTAAGAGGGTGGTATTACGCCGGTACAAAGGACGTTGGTGAACTAGTATAGCAGTTAGCTTCCGATATTTGAATTGTTGTGTAAGTAACGAAAGATGATGATGATGGTGATAACACGTGAGTTTTTCAAGCATTTGTAGATTTTACCGGTCTAAAGAGATTCGATCAATTATGTACAGTCAACAGCAAAAGTAGATGACGTTTACTAGATTTCAAAATTAAGTTTCGATAGTGTAAGTCGGTATTTTCTATATAACTACATTCAAAGTCTGCAGGTACTAGTAGACACTCGAAGGTTTTCGATATGCGTTTAAAAGTTTTGATTTTCATACTGATTTCATATTTTGAAACTTGACCAATAATCAGTAACCTTTGCTGTTGACTGTACTAGATAACCGATGAGCGGTTGAAAACGGTAGGTGACTTTGGTGCCACGGAGCCACAATGACGTTTGTGGCGATGACAGTACCTAAATATTGAGTACAAATATTTTGCAACCTTAATTTAATCTTTATACTTAAGCATTAAGGTTCACAGTACTTTGAAGTTGTTGATGCTATCCAATGCTTTTGAAGATTTTGATAATTTGATTTTGTTATTCGAAATTTAAATGTATAGGTATGAGGGTGGAAGGTCATTGGGTATGAGCAAACAGGACCGAGATCAAGATGCATTTTTAATTCCAAATCCTTTATCTATATATAATCTAGTATGTATCAATTATGTTAATTGATCGAAGACAACAACACACCTAGCAGTACAGTCAACAGCAAAGATTCAGTCAAGTTTCAAAATATGAAATCAGTATGAAAATCAAAACTTTTTAAACGCATATCGAAAAACCTTCGAGTGTCTACTACCTGCAGACTTTGACTGTAGTTATGTAGAAAATACCGACTTACACTATCGAAACTTAATTTTGAAATCTAGTAAACATCATCTACTTTTGCTGTTGACTGTACACACCTAATTTTGAGATTTTATTTTATAAGAGCATTGCATTGATATTGACTTAAAACAAGAAACTAATCATCCTGAGTGTGTACTGGAGCGGTGACTGAACATGCTGCAGCAGATACGGCTGCAGACGAGTCGGACAAATACCGTGTACAGGGAGAGAACGACAAACATACCTTGTGCCCCGATGTTTGCCCACTACAGTCGGAAACACACGACAGCTTTGTGCACACGCAGAGATAAAAGGTGTTGATGAGACTTGAATGTGCCGATATAATTATAATGACACCTCCTTTATGTTTAAATATATATATTTTTTAAATTTAAACATTCTAATAAATTCTAATAAACCTTAGTGATTTAAGAATGCGACTACAGAATAGTTATAATGGTAAACAAATGAGGAAAATACGATGAAAAATTTCCAAGACGAGCGTAAGCAATTGGACATTTGTAATATAGTTAATTCGACTAGAAAAATGCTAACTCAAAAGATACCTAGTGAAACGTATGAAAACGTAAGTAAACACGACAATAACTTTTGAAAATAACAATTTAATATCTGTTTGGCTTTTTTTGTGTATTGTTATACGGCTCCGGATGAAATCCATCAAGCCTGTTCGTTCGTTCTAGACACTTCTTGGCTGTCTAGTTTCTTAATTTCATTAGTATTTCTCCCTTCATGTATGATGATGATGATTATGAGAAGTGAGAAATGATAGACCTCCAAACCCCTCGAATATCTCAGTAAAGATGTGGGGTTTTACTAATAAGTCCTCGGGCCGATATCTTGAGAGAATTAGAAAAGTGACGTTACACTGTTTTGTTTCATTTGCCAACACTCATGCACACTCACGAACACTTAACGGTTAATAATCCACCATTATTTCACATTAATATTCGACATAACACAAATTTTATAAAATAAAACGAAACCGCAGGCATGACTCTTCACTTTCCCGCCAAGAAGGCCCCTATCTGTTTGGCGTTTACAAGGTGACATCCGTTCTTTTTAAAAAACAATAGAAAACCTGTGGAAAATATAAAAAATAAGTCATCATCATCATCTCAGCCAAAAGACGTCCACTGCTGGACAAAGGCCTCCCCCAAGGATATGAGGGGTATTTGCCGTAATCGCCACGCTTGGCAGGCGGGTTGGCGATCGCAGTAGGTTGAGGGTAACCTCAGAGAGATGCTGCTGCCCATCCTCTGGAATGGTCCCTTAGTCGGCTTTTACGACACCCACGGGAAGAGATGGGGTGGTGCAATTCTCTATCCCCGGCACCACACAGGGAAAAAATAAGTAAATACACTTAAAAAATACATTAAATGGTTGGTTGGATGGTCGACAACACCTAGTAATTAGCATAGCACTAGCATTTTCAAAATCCTTGTCAAAAACAACAGCTGACAACATATCCTAAACAATGAAGTAGGTGTGAAGTTGAAACGAAAAAAACTGAGGCAACAAAAATTCAATTGGACGAATTATTTTGTATTCCAGTGAGTGGCCACAACAGGGATTTGGTATGATTTAGACTCGGCGCCTCACTCACATCGCTGTCAACACAGCTTTGGTTAAAGAGAAAAGAGGGGATGGTGAACCCCCCTAACGGGCCCGACCCTACTTTGGAGGGAGCGACGCGAGCAGAACACCGACGTCGCCACGGGACCTCTGCCATATTCACTTATCGTCATAAGATATCTGTAAAGCCAACTTTTCTGCCAACAATACACTGCCGCAATGAATCTGAAAATGTTTTTATTTATTTGATAAAAAGGCAAATGCTTCGGTGGACGAAAGTCCTGGGTTCATAACCAGGTCGGGCCAAATGTGTTTTGCATTTCTCGATACATAGCCCGTATTTGTAATTTACTAACCTGCATTTGGCCCCTGCCAAATGCAGGTTAGTAAATTACAAATACGTAATAGTAAATTACAATTACTGTGCTAAACAGCAATAATTCATTCCAAAACATTAAGTGCCTTACAAATAAACAAAGAATAAGGTATTGTTTTCCCTGTCACCACCTTTCACCTCAGTCTCCCTGTGACCACGGATCCTGCAAAGGGTTCGAAACGTCAGGATAAACATTAAATAAGTAATGTGTAAAATAAAAGCGAGTAAATCCGTAAAAGTTGTTTCATTTCAAAGAATAAGGTCCGAATAGTTATCCCGCGTTTTGTCTCTTTAACTCTATTTTGAAATTACGTTTACATGATGGGAACAAAACACGGAATAACTATTAGGAGATTATTCTTTGTTTATTTGTAAGACCCTAAGCGCTGGTTTTTTAATCGTCAGTTAAAGTTTATTCATTGAATAATTTTGCCATAGTTTGCCATTTGCTTACAATTTTTATGAAAATAACTGTTAGCGACGCGCCATAATACCTAATTTGTATTTTCTTTGTTCACCTTATTGAGGGTAATTTGGTGTCGCACCATAAATTCCCCGAGCGGGATTTGAACCCCCATGACATGCCGGGTCAGGTGCACTACCAACTATGCTATCGTGACTCAATCCAACTCGCTGATATTAATCAATACTATCTACTCTTACTTTGTAAGCCAAAGGAGTCCTATTCAATGTCCACAACTGGGTACGTCATCAATTTTTTCAACACTGTCTTTTTTAAAATTGTAATTTGTTCGCAACAATATTTGCGTAAAATTATATGTAAATAAAATAAATCCTACTTTAAATTATGTGTTTTTTTAAATTACTTGACTGTACCTAATCATCAGTTTGAGCACGGGACCTTGTAAGTCCCCGTGCTTCACCCAAGTGGAGAACCTAGGTGAAGCACGGGTCCGGACCCATAGTCAGAAGGTTTTAAGTCTGTTTTTTAAATGTTTTCCCCAGGCTTATGGGATACGGGTGCTTACGTCGATCAGTGTTCCGCAAAGTGTGTGCCGGCACCGTGGCCATTGGTTAGTGCTTGAAAAATAAGGTTATCTCATAAAGTTACATACGACGGACGAATTGAAGAAGACTACAAAATACTAACACTAACACAGTTGCAAGTCACGCGAGCGCGCGATTTTGTTTAATGTTATTTAAAATTTACTTTTCATTTATGGTGTACCTCCATAATTTTCCGTTTTCCTAGATGTACCTTGACAACAAAAAGTTTGCGATACACTGACGTAGACGACGATTGAGGAGCTCGAAGGCGTAGAGACTACACACTCGGTCTGCGATTGTTGAATTCACGATCCGATACGAACCCTTCGGAGAATCTAGTAGGGCACGGGGACACGCATTAGTGCGTGATGCTTTTATCTAGAAAACCGAAGGTGATTCGTTTCACACGGCTTGAGGAACCCTTTAAGTTTCTCGCCGCTCCAAAAAAGACCGGTGAAGCTGAAATGCCGTTTGAGGCAATCAGCAAATTCTCTTTAAAAAAAAAGAGATTGCTGAATTTTCAGCTTACATAAGCTTAATACTAAAATCAGTTCCTGATCCCTTTTTTTAAATATTTATGGAAAAAAAAGGTCGACCACTGCTCCCTGTCGAAGACTTGTGCCACTATTCTATTACCATTTTAATTTTTATCTGTTCGCAGGATGTATCATAAGCAACTTTATACTTAAGGCGACGCATCGCTAAACAAGAAAACTCATACGTTTTGATAGAGCAAGCGTTTGCGCCCCGTACCATAACAAAACTGTTTTTTTCTCCTTCAAATTAAAACTACAAATTATTTTAAAAAAATGAACTACAATTTTTAAGTTTGTGTTAAGACTAATCTATTAAGAAAATTTAGATGCTTAAATCAGTCTGGTTAGCCTGTAAAATGCGAATCTATGTTTTTAAAGAGGTTTTTTTGATATTTTTTTCTCTGTTATATAAGTTCAAAAATCGTGTTTCTGCAACTAACAAAATGAAGTCAATTAAATGAAAAATCATGTCATCAAATATCACTTTCATATGTTTTGTAACTGTTGGGAAAAATCATGATCTCCGCCACGTAAATTACCAATGCGTCGTCTTAAAGTACTTTTGTGCTTGCTTGTATTTCAGACAATACTCGTACTTAGTTGCGGCGCGCCTCGAGCGCGGCGGCCGACGGCTTGTGTATCTTGTCATGTTGGACGTCTTTCCAATTTGGATTAGATGGTTAACTCATTATTGCAAAAAGTATTGAAATAATGAGTTCCTATCAAAAATCTTCCGAAAAAGTTTTTTACTAACTTATCTTATCAATAAACATCGATACTTTCTTGCAAGTTTGATATTACTTTTTTAGTTAGCATGAAAATTTCGTAAATTCTTGTAGTATTTTTTTATTCCCAGGCTAAAGTATATGTATTGTGATGACATCGTATGATAAAAGGGGAATACAGCTATGCATTGTTATTCGAGTATGTTACGGACTCCTTCGTTACATATTTATTTATATTTTTTGTTATTTTCAATTGACGTTTTAATGCTTTTAAGTTATTTTTGTTTGTATCGGTTTTGTTCGTGTTTCCTGTGTACAAATTATATTTTCTCACTAACCAGCGCTTTTTATTGTATTTAATTACTGCAATTCATCATCCGTAACAGACATTATTCTAAGAAAAAAATCTAAGAAGAGATTTGCTACTTCCTTTTATTGGAATAACAACACTCACCAACTTTTTCTATGCTTGACTTTCTTTATAACTAGCGGCCCGTTCGCTTGAGAACACCCGTATCCCATTATAGACCCCTATTGCAGCGCCACCTTCCGGTTTCAATTGATAATCAAAACCATCCAGAGACACACCCAAACACACAAAAATTTCATCATGATTAGTCCAGCCGTTTAAGTGTTCAGTGACATACCTACAAACAAATTGAAGAATTGTTTATATAAAGACAGCTTCTTCTGCTAAGCTTTTCTCCAAATAAATTTTGGTGGCGGTGGGTGGAAAAGTAACCGACAAATTCTGTTCAATTACGAACCAGTAAATAGCCTATGACTGTCCCACTGCTGGGCAAAGGCCACCAATGAGGCACAATAGGGAGACCCCAGAAGGTAAGCTTAATTAGGGATGGGCAAACTTTTTCCTTCGCGAGACAATATTCTCTATGGCGGGCCAGGCTATTGAATTTTTGGCTGTATTTTTTCAATAAATAAACACATTCATTTGTTAAAAATTGTTTTTTATGTCAAAACAATAATAACAGAAAAGAAACATAACTTATCTTACTATATTAAAAAAAAGCGAAAGAAACATAACTTAATTAAAGACAAAATAAAAACTATAAATAAAAAATATTAATAATATTTTTTCGTGAAATACTTAAACATTTTGCGTGTGCATAGTGTGTGTGTGTTTCAAAAAATGCATACCTATCGTATGCATTTTTTGAAACACACACGCACTAAAATTTTTGTTTGATGGTCGCGGGCCGGACTTCAATCTTCACGGGCCGGAAATGGCCCGCGGCCCGTAGTTTGCCCAAGCCCATCCCCATACCGCGCTCGAGCAAGTCACACAAAGCCTTTCGACGCATAAAACCATATACGCGAAACACCAACTCGAGGTTTTGTGGTGTTATGCGAATTAGTAGAATAATGATGATAAAGGCTTCGCCAAACAGAACGCGCGTTTTATCGTCGCGCTCTTTGAAGTCACACTACGCAAAACAGAACGCGCTATAGCGCGACGTCAGAGCGTTGCGTTGTCTTTGGAAAGTTTATTCGCTGTGATTCAGATGTGGAAGAATTGTTACTTTTATTCGCTTTATCACGATCACAGAGAAAAAGAGTATGGGTTCACGACATCAATAAAAAGAGAAACGAGTTAGGAGAATATCATCGTTTGTGTCGCGAGCTTTCATCACATGAAGATCGTTTTTATAAGATTTTTTTATTTTTTTTTTATTTTGGCACAAAACAGTCATTACATACAATAGTTCTATAATTAGAGTAGTACTGGTAATAGACAAAACAGTGCCGACAATAATATATATTATAGTTGACACAGGGCGCGCGTATTATACTCGTAGGTATGTCCATTGAGACTGAATCTATGAGTAAAAGAACAAAAAAAAAAGCAATACAAGTCATTTAAAATTTAAAGTAACAGAATTTGAGAAAATTTTAGAGCTCCGAAGAGCAAACAATCATTTTTATTTACTATTATTATTATATATTTTTTGTGAGCAAAATAACTTATAATATATTATAATTATAATTACAAATATAGCTTGCCTATCTTAGCCAATTTTGTAATAACCCTCCTTCTGACGCAGTCGGGTATAAATATAAGATCGGATGTCGAATGACGCAGTTGTTGAAATTCGATAAGTCTCGCTTGGCTTACAAAGTAACAGTATAGTGACGATAGACTTACAAGGGCTGGCTGGACAGAGCCAGAGCCACGACAGCATTTGAAAATGCACCCAAACCACGGTGGAGTTCAAATCCCGCCGCTTTTTTTATTTTTTATTTTTAGCTAAACTTAAATACTAAAAATAAGTGTAATTCATGCTGCACCTTCGTTTTTATAAAAAGTATCCTTTATATTAATAAGATATGCAGGGGTGTTTTCGAACCATTTCTAACAGTTTTTCAAACATATTTTCAGTCATAAAGCATTATTTCAGTCGGACGCTAAAATAAATTCTGTAAAAAAATACAACGCCTGGCGTCAGAGCGTCCTAGCGCCGCGTCAGAGCGTTGCGTACTGCTAGCGCCGGTGCTCTGTTTGACAGCGTCTACCGTCATAGTACATTACAATTTGACGCTATAGCGCTGCGCCAGGCTAGCGCTCTGACGCCGCGCTATAGCGCGTTCTGTTTGGCGAAGCCTTAAGTGACGACAAAGTTTACTGCCTCTGTGGTCTAGTGGTTAAGACCACCGGTTAAGACCCAGAGGTCCCGGGTTCGAAACCCAGCGGGGAACACCACCATCTTATCTAAATTTTTCGCCATAACATCAAAGTTTGTAGAATTGTTGTGTTCCGGCAGCTAGAGATAAGATAACCAGTGCCTCACTAGTTGAGGATTCCGGGTGTAGTGCGCTTCCACCTTATCATCACTTAACATCAGGTGAGATGACTGGCCTTCATCTTGCCCGTGCTTTTTTTCTTTTATTTATTTGATGGCTTTGTGCGATTAGCACATTTAGCCAGTGTCAAAGTAATTTTTCTTACAAGTATTATATAAATAAACAATATTTCCTTCTTGTATAGATGATGATGAATGATAATAGAAATGAGAAGTGAGAAATGATATACCCTCCAACCCCTAAAGAAAAAAAGCTCCTGAAAGTTTCATCCTCCTTACACACGAGCCTCCTTATCATCAAATGTTATCTTATTTAACTTATAATTAACAGACAATAAAACCTATTAGTATTCCGGTAACAACAGGCAAATTCGGGTCAGTTACGAACCGTTATCATAGATTGTGTTTGCTGTCGCAGCCTGTTCGAAGGCGAGCAGCCGGAAGAGCGTTCACACACCAATCTGATGGCCACACAGAGGCTTGCACCCGCTCCTTGAATAATAAATGTAAGGCTTCACCCGTATACACAAGCTGCAGCGGATTAAATCATTTATTTAGTTCAATTGTTTGATATAGAAACGGCATGGTTTGCATGATGCCTTATGCCATTGTTGGAAATAGGCTAACTAAAAAATAGAAATGGATAACTGGTATACAGTTTACGAGAAGATTACATCCCTATGGATTGATAGGGAGGACGGGCCATAAACCACCACGCGGCCCCAGTGCGGATTGGTGGTTATTAACGACTGCCAATGCCGACGGGAGAAAGGGCCATAAACCACCACGCGGGCCCAGTGCGGATTAGCGGCGTTGTTAACTACT
The DNA here is from genome assembly GCA_947562085.1 of Eudonia lacustrata. NCBI lineage: Eukaryota > Metazoa > Arthropoda > Insecta > Lepidoptera > Crambidae > Eudonia > Eudonia lacustrata. Next base: position 21,841,858 of record OX387339.1, on the reverse strand, counting down.
CATGCCGACGACGGGACCTTACGTGCCTTCCGAAGCATGGAAAAGATCGAGATAATCAATTTTTGCTCACCCATCCGATGATCGGCCTTTGCGAAAGTTGCTAAACTTTAGCATTTGAAGACCGCGCGCGTTAGTACCGCGCCGCGCCGTCGATTTTTAAATATTTGTGAATTTTTTTTTTCTTATTAATTAGAAGTGGTTTTTTAGTATTTAGTTTACGAGAACATCTCACATGGAAATGGAACAATATACATTTTATACTCATTTAACTCTGTATGTACCACTTTAACTTCTTGTAATCTTATATAACTGTTTGAACTGATACGTAACTATAATCAAAAACCTATCAGCGATACAGGGCCATAAACAGTGTGTCAGAAAAAGAGGAAATGACTACTAAACAGTAGCAGTGAGCCTCAAGATAGCCAATGATGCATGTTGCCCCAATTATAATCAATGTGTTTTTTTTCTAAAGTGTACCAACGCGATCACCACACATTAAAATGAAACAAATTTTCTGTAAACACGACCGCTCGCTTTAAAGGGTTCAAACTTTCAGGATAAAATTAAATGTAAAATTAAACGAGAGTAGATTCGTAAAAAGCGTTCCATTTTTAAAATGATTTGATCTAAATTGATTATAGTCAGATGTCTGGTCAATTAAACTACATGGTGATTGGAAAAATAGATAAGTTTAAAATGCTGGGGCTAGAATTTAGTTGGCTCAACATTTTAATCGTATGTAATAAACATGTAAGTATATTATTAATTAAAATAACTTTTTGACGATACATATTTTATAAGAGTATGACATCCAAAACACGTTAGTATACAATGAGATGGCCTTAAAGATAGGACACATTTAAAAAAAATTATCATGTGATGATCTTGTGTTTACAAATAAACAGATTATTATAAGAAGCGAACATCGTAACATAACCGTAACGTAGTAGCTACCATTCGCGGCGAGCTTGATTCATCATAATAGCTGAATGCTAACAACAGGGCAGAGCTCGCGACGAGCGGCTCGGCTTACTGTACACACGCTCGCCTGCACGTTAGACTAAAATAACAATGCCCATTAGCCGTACAGCGTCAGGCCCAAAAGTGGACTTTTAAATATTGTACAAGTATTGATTGTTCTAGCTATAGCTAGCAAATGCTCCTACGCACTATACATGTTACGAAAAGTTGCAAATAAAGAGGCACTATTGAGTGCCTATCATGCATATGCGGGCTCAGTGCTTAAATATGGCGTTATGTACTGGGGAAATGCTACTGATAAGGAAAAAGCCTTTAAGGCACAAAAAAATGCATTAGGGCAATAAGCAAGTTGAAGCAATCAGATTCTTGTAAATCACACTTTAAGAAACTAAATATACTAACTCTCCCTTCGTCATATATCCTAGAAGCCTCTTTACTTGTAAAAAAGAATATCGAAAAATATGAAACACTTAAGAGTAAGCCACATAATAAGACATTATATGCAAAATCATGTAAGACTTATCTACTGAGGAAAAGTGTATTTGGAATGCAAGTAGCTATATACAATAGTTTGCCGAAAAGTATAAAAAATGCTGAAATGTTGGAAAATTTTTAAAAAAATTGAAGAATTTCTTGGCATAAAAAGCATACTACTCAATTAATGAATTAATTAATGACATTTTGCACGATGATGTTTGGATATTTATATACATTATTCTTGTAAAGCTGACATTTTAATTCAATTCTAACTAGATTATTATTTTTTTAAATTTGTTTGATTTTATCTTGTTTTGTAATCGATTGTTTTTTATTACTTATCTTAATGTTTTTATTATAATATTTTTTGTTTGTTTTAATTATGATCTCAATCTCAAATAATTATGTTGCATCCATCCAACTATATTTTATTAATTATATTTGCACACCATTGCAATGGTTAAATATGGCGCTCTAACATTTATAAGGCCTACATTTTGTACCCATATTTTGCAAATAAAGTAATTTGATTTGACTTGATTTGATTTATATAAATTTAATGAGAATTTATAAAAATCTAATAAGCAGTCCGCCAGTTATTATCAAACATATCAGCCAAAGTCGAGTACTCTCTTACAGTTAGCACGAATAATTATTTATTTATTTATTTTGTAAGCAATATTTACAAAATCTCAAATAAATTATTAATCATTACCTACATAGGCGAACTGTTTTATGTATTCAATAGTGTATTATGAAATGAATAGAATAGAATAAAAATATCATGTTGATTTGCATGATTTGTAAGTAGATTATGGAATCTGTAATAATACTGGCTATTTTTTTAATACCGAAACTTTTTAAAATCATTAAAAATAATAATAAATCTTAATAAATGATTGTAATTACTGGCATACTTTTAAGAATTGATAAAAGTTATGTCATATTTAAAGTGATTTAATATACGGTTTATTTAAATTTAGTTATGCTGTTCAAGGATTGGCCGATAATGGGCATTGTTCATTCTTCAATAAATGTTCAACCATTTATATACATAAAGTTCAAAGACAATTGACAGTTTTGGATAGGTGTCTGTAGGCACTGGCCATGCGAATGCTTGCGTTACATTACGATGGTACGCTTCGGTCAGTCGCCACCATAAGACGAACGTCCAAGTGTTATTCAATGCTGCGCTCATAACATCATGAATGAAATAGGGTAGGCCTTAATCCACCACTCTGGCTTATGCGGGTTGGCGGGTTTTAACGACTGACATCTTGTACGACAACCATGGGCATAAACGGCTTAACGTACCTTCCGAAACACGGATAAAAGCTTTCAAAACTTTCATGCTTTCGAAATGTCCCAAACTTTGGCAATGAACGTGTATATACGTGGCATAATTACATCGTAATGATTAAAATCTTCTTGAATTGTATTTTGCCTTTGAACATTTGAACCTTTTTTACTATAGCAATACTTAAAGTTGAGTTGTCGATCACAATCAAATAAAATTGTAAGCCTAGTGCTTATTGTTAATTTCTATGTTCTTTTTAATTTACCTCATATCTATATGTACCTATGTATATCACTACCACCACCACTTACTAACGTCAGCATATTATATTAGGAAAGTAGAATACATATCCTAATATGGAAGTAGAAATGCTATGTCGTATAAATACACGGACATATTAGTAGCGATGCCTTTCAAATTTGGTTTGAGTACCGTCCACCGAGACTGTCAACTCTTTTTAGGACTCCGTTGACGAAGAAGCCCTTATAGTTTGGTCACGCCCCGCCTTAGGCAGCCACATACCTGCATAATTTGTTTATTTATTTATTTATTTATGGAGTACACAGCAGATGATAGTCAACATTAGCATAAAATAGCAATTACAATAGAACAGTGCAAGACCGACATCCGAAAACGTGTACACACAGCTAATTATGCAGATGCGAAAACATTGGAAACAATACAAACAATAAATTTAAAATTAAATAGAACTTTAACACATTTTATGATGTTATGCAGTAATTTGAATTGAAATATATAATGTAATAATTGAATTGATTAAGAAACAATTCCTTGAACTTGTTTTTCTATAAGGTGACATTGAACTAGATGTTGATATTTTATGTACACACGCCTGCACATTGACCTATCCAAAAATGTCAAATTCCTTTAATCGATATATTGATCTTTATACCCAAATGCTAAGGTTAAAAATTTATTAAAGAAATTTGACATTTTGTGGTAGGTTGATCTGCTGCCGTCTGTACAACGCTTTACCGATTGAGTCAAAAAAACTATTACCTACAATATTACAAGAGAAATTTAAATATTTCTATTTATAATAACTTGTGTGATTGATGATTGATTTTTTGACAATTTCTTAAACTTAATAATCAATGAAAATAGGTAATTATTTTTAAAATGATATACGTGTCTGTTTCTTAGTACAGTGTATAATAATTAATAGCACAATTCTCCACTCCACTAGCTGTATTCGCATCTCAACCTCCGCGTTGGTTAATTGCTCTTATAGCCGCGAAGTCATTTGCCTACTTATTTTTATAAAAAAACTAGCTGACCCAGCGGACCTTGTAGCGCTTTGACAGTTTCTATGTCAACAATACAATCAAATCGTTTCTATGACAACAAAACAAAATCGTGGAACATTTTGTATTGGAAAAAAAATTTTTGGGGTGGACCAACCTTATCAGTTAGGGGTATGAAAAAAAGATTACGACCGATTGTCAGACCTACCGAATAAACATAAAATTTCATAAAAATCGATCGAGCCGAGGAGAGGAGTATGGCAACTCACATGTGACACGAAAATTTTATATATATAAGATGTGTAAATTTTTTTTAAGATTTTAAAAAGAACTATTCTACTAATCAAGCACTTTCATTTGATATCCATATTGAGGTAGTAGTGATAAAATATGTAACCCGCCATTATGTAGCGGCAGCCATCTTGAATTTACAATGATACCGAATGTATTGAATTTTATTGTCATCAGAACTAAAGGTGTGTTCCAAATTTCAGATCAATCCGTCGAAGGGGGTCAAATTTCAATTACTAGATTTGACCCAAACAACTAAACAAATAAATAAACAGGGCAAGCTAAATAAAACCGTTTAAAAAAAGAGAATAAATTTAGGTTAAATTGAATTAATTTTGCCAATATATTTTACCAAAGCCTATCCAATAAGGATTTGGAGGACTTGTTTATAATAACGCAATCCCAATTTGGGCAGTAATTCATTTCCGATTAGCTTTTAACTCACTACAAATGAGATTGGAAAAGGTGAAGATTTCATATAAATCAGCGATCAATAGTTGTTACATAGTTAATTTGACTTCCAGTATTATAACTTCAATATTAGATTAAGATTGTTAAACTTCAAAATTTGTGTTGAGTAAACACTTTACTAAATATATTTAAGAAATATTTACAACTGTCTCATATTTCTAAAACTCTTTGTTAAGAGCACCAGAGACTTACCCTGATATCCTAAACCTAAAAAAGTTTCATAGAATTATTAAAACACACGCTTCACTAGACACATTTAATTAAACAAAAAATAAAAAAGGTATTTATTTTCTTCGTTTTACAGTAAGTAAATTATTGTAATTAAGTAGAGTAAACGTATGTAAAACCAATGGAAATTGGTACCTAGAGCTAGGTTGTCCTACCTTGTGGGAAAAATCCTGTTTACCTGTGTAGAAACATCTATTTATTTCTCCTGTTTAAAACGAACCTATTGCAAAGTTGATAGTCAAATCTAAGCCAAGACTTCATAAACCCTACGGTCATGAATTTGTACCTCGGAATAATTACGATGACCTCCTTGGTCTCGACCACGGTGTACAAATTACTCGTAATTTGTACACCGGTTTTCATGGTGTCGCCATCTCCGAAGTCCCGGGTTCGATCCCCGGTCGGGTAAATTTAGAAATTATTGTTTTTCGTAATTGTCTCGGGTTTTGGTGTTTTCTATGTATAATAAGTACTATGTATTTAAGTATTTTAAGTATGTTTATCCGTTGTCTAGTAACCATTTAACGAGTTTCATAACGAAGCTTCTCTTGGGCTAGATAATTGGTGTGAGTCTAGGAAAGTTTATTATTTATTAATAAATCACACTCCAATACATACAAACACACGTTCTACTTTACAAAAATGTTAAGTCCCAGTCTATGCCGAGATATCGGTGGGTCTTTACAAATAAGACTTGTCTAAAAATACTCTCTGTACTTATTTTTAAACTGTTCGTACGATATAACAAGAATAACGTTGAATTATCGGTACAATTTTATCAGAGCATGCTGTATCAATGTTTAAAATAAAATCGTCTGTTACACAGCATATTTACAACAAGCTGAGCTTGGATTCCCAAATTATTCAATACTTTGGGGTATTTAACTGGTTAATGAATTGAGAAACTTTTTAGCAAAACGATTTTTTTCAACAAAATTGAATGGGAATGGAAAATATGACGTCACTATTTTTTTTCGTTAATTGAGTGTTTAATATTATCTTTTTAGGTTACAGAAATTCATGCGTAGGTCAAATAAAAATAGGGAAATGTTAAATGTTCTGGAATTAATTATTCTTGTCACTATTATATTTTAAAGTAACTCTACTGTCACTGCCATTCGCCCTGTTAACAGCAAATTGGACGAGTACTGCTTCGATTTGATTAAAATCTGCTTTGAATATCAATAGATTTCGCACCTGTCCATGAAGCGCAAGCACCTCACGCTTATCTTGTTCAAGTTCTATGGAAGATTGGAATCTCATCAACGAAATATATTTCAAAAATAAATTATATACAAGATTTTAAGACAAAAATTTTCTTTGTTTAAGTAATTTCAGAGTTTGTTTGTAAGAACTTCATAAGGTATTTAACTTGATTAGATACTCTTGACATAATTATATTATTTTTGTTAAAACAAAAAGAATTTATATGAATGTCAATTTTATAAAGTTTTTTTTAAACTGTACCACACATGTTTGTTTAATTTAACTAATCTCTTATTATTAGTGCCTCAAATAAACTCTCAAAAGCTAAAAAAGAGAAATGGCCGGCATCGTTTGACTTTGCTGAGTATACAACCTCGGTCCACAACTGAAATAAATGTTGACATAATCTACCTTACATCTGAGCATTTATTATTATACCAAAAGCTATATTACTCTTTCATTTTTTATGTAATAAGCATTACCAAAAAAACCGCCCTTAAAAAAAATGGCTTCAAGCAAATGCCTAGGTTCGATTCACAGTGTTTTTAAGCAACTGCCTGGGTCACCCAGGCTTCTGTGGAACAGAGTCCGTCCGTTGTGTCTCCAAATTCAAAATTCAAAATCATTTATTCAGTTTAGATTACAAATAGCTCTTATGCCATCGGTTCGTAAGTCTACTCTGGGAGACCTTGTACTGAGAAGAACCGGCAAGAAACCCAGCAAGTGTCAAGCTCGTTTCTCCCTTACAGCGTCAAAAATATTGGGAAGTGCCCTATCATAAAAGACACTTTCCATCACAAATAAAAACACACAAAAAATAAAGGACAATCACAACACTCAAAAAACAACAAAATAAAAAAATATCTAAGTTTGCAAAAAATACATTCAATTTTCACAATGTCATACAGTACTAACATAAGTCAAAAATTGTCTAATAAAAACAAAGTTAAAGTATACGAGTACAATAATAACAATAATATAAATAAGATAAGTAAGTAAGAGCAGACCAGCCTGCACAGCCACAGGCTGCACCCGTTCACGAGTATGACAAATGATTCAGTCATCGCTTCACTGAACCATATCTTAGGGAATGTAACGACCGTAACGAGCCGACGCACATGCCACCACCGCAGCACGGTAACCGCAGAGACAATAAAAAGAGCATGCCACACTCAAGCTACTCTAAATAAGAACTTAATGAATTGTTTAACGCAACATAAATATTGTTTGTAAACTAATAGGACACTGCTGATAAAGGCTATCATATCAGCGCTAAGATATTAAAGTATAATTATTAATCCAAATAAAACAAAATGTGTATTTTTATTATAACCAGGCTGTTTTGTCATCTAAATATTCATTGACTGTATAATAACCTTTCATAAGTAAAGAAGATTTTACTTGATTTTCATACTTATCCAATGGTAAATCTTTCACAATACTAGGTATTTTATTATAGTAGTAGTACACCTTGCCCCAAAAAAGAGCCAAGAACCTTTTGCAACCTGAACAGTGGCATTACAAGTTTTTTTTTTTCTTTCTAGTATTGAAATTGAGTACGTCACCGTGTTTAGTAAATGAGTTGACATTGCAACGCACAAAGACTCTGCAATTATAAATAAACTGAGATGCAACTGTTAAGAACACCAATTTCTTTAAAAATATTTCTTAGAGTAGTTCGGGAACCTAGTCTATAAATGGTTCTTATTGCTCGTTTCTGTAAAATAAATATAGTTTCAACATCAGCCGCTGTAGCCCACAGTAAGATGCCAAGTCGTAGGACACTATGAAAATAGCAAAAATAAACTGTTCTAGCAGTTTCAACGTCTGTTAATTGTCAGTCAATCAGAAAAATAAGTCTGATGGCATAAGCAGCAGAACTGAGTTTGCCGGCCAATTTCGATATATATATGAGGATTCCATTGAAGTTTTAAGTCAAGTCAAGTCAAGTTAAGTGTTGAATACTGAAATTAATAAGAAATACTGTTGAATCTACTAAATCTAATTTATCACCGTTTATTCTAACATCGGTTGGTTAAGTTTTAACATTAGGTAGTGTGAATTTGATACATTTTGTTTTTTTTTGCAATTCACTTGCTCCGACAGGGTGTTATAACACCCCTAAAAGTATTATATAGATGTACCCTAATGTAATACTTTTAGAGGTTTATTTACAACAACACACAAACACTTGGTCGGACTAAATGGGTTTAAGCTGTAGATTATTAACAGTAAACCAACTGAGTACTTCTGCGAGAGCATTGTTTACATCATCATAATTATTCTTACACCTAGTAACATGTCGTCTAACGTCTCTATGGCCACTTCCGCCTTTTCTTTTTTTTTGTGTCAGTGTCACCCTCAGAACAATAACTAAGTCACCATCCCGACTATAGAAAGTTATAAAGTCAACAACCCCAACTTCAGAAAAATAATAGCTTTAGTTATTATTCTGAGGCCCCAACAGTCAACAACAATTCTGGTCAACCTCGACAAAGTCGTCCATAGTGTAGGAAGTAGCAAGGGACAGTTGATCAGGTGATGCAAGACCAATTGCAAGACTATGTACAGTAAAAAAAAAGAAATAGTTGTTAAACGTAGTGGTTACTTCCTCTTAGATAGGTATTGTGCCTGTAAGGAACCTCCAGTTGCTAAGATTATTCTTGAAGCAACCAACCATAGACCGTATAGATGTTCTAGAGTATTCCAGATTGGCCATAGGAGTTCAACAGCACTTTTGCTTGCATATAGTTTTTACCAAAACCTTGAATGAGAAAACCAGAGCTTTGTGAATTTTGAAAGCGAAAAGTCTGCATGCTCCATATGTTGGTATAACGTGAACTCCATTCCTTTTAGTGACACAAATAATTGCAGCTCATTTCCATTGAAATTTCCTGTGACGAAACCTCGTCGAGAAACCTTTGGGAATTAAATACACGAGCTGTCGTAAACTAAAGAACGTTGATTTGAATCTTACGTGAGGCAGTCAAACTATTGCAATCTGTATTTTGTTTCAAATATAAATATATATATAATTTTCAGTTCGAAATAATGGAGGTAGTATACAATATTTTAAACAAGGTTAGCACACCAAAAAACGCTCTGGTTAAGATTTCACAAAACAGAATATGGAAACATACAATCATGAGACATCTAAACAAGCAAAAAATCAAAGAAAAATCCTCATCACCTTCAGCTTATACTAGTCCACTGCTGGGCATACGCCTCTCCAAGTGCACGCTACGAGCCGCGGCTACTCTCTTTGCCTTGCGAACCACCTTGCGAAGATCGCCACACCATCTAGCCGTACTACACTACGTTAAAAAAAACCTAATGCATCTAAATCTATTGACAACTACGAGTAGGTAGGGATACATAGTCGACAATAATTTTTCAACTTGCGTTCCAAGTTCTACTTTTGTTTCAATTCAATACATTTATATTGTTACTGTTACAATTTAAGTATGCATCATAAAAATTCAATAATCTAAATTTTAAGTATGTAAATATAAGCTAAAAAAAAAATATAAGCAAGCTGTCCGTCTCTGGAATTCGCTTCCAGTTGCGATCAGGCGTGCGAAATCCATTCACTTATTTAAAGAGCTCGTGAAAAAATTTTACCTTTCCGATTAACCCTGTCCTGCTGCAAAACTGCCATATCCGCTACTTTCCTACCTGAGACTACTATTATGTTTAAGTAGGTTTATTTATATATAAGGTATTTATATATTATGTATATATGTTTATCATTATTATCATTACCATTAGTATTATTATTTTGCTTCATTTATAAAATACACATTATTCTAGCATGTTTTCATAGTTTCACCTCTGAACTTACAGTTTATTAGCTCTCTCCATCCGACTGGTTGTCTGGAAGAAATCGCTTGAAAGCGATAAGACCGCCAAATTGTAACTGTAATTTTTTTTTTCTTTTGTTCATGTTTATGTTTTATAGTGTTGCAATAAAAGTATTATCTATCTATCTATACAAAGTCAACGGCAGCTACAAGACAAGGCCAAAATTTTTATGGAATAATTGTTTCAGACACATTGTGAAGGCGCAAAAACTACGACAAAACGTACCCGGCCGAAACGAATGTCTCTTTTGTGAGCGAAACTGCCCTAACAGCGTAATTAGAGACACGTTATGTAACTTTGAAAGTTCGTAACGCTTAGTAGGAGAATTCCCATTTCGGTAATACAAAGTATACATAAGCAGAGCGCAAACTTTGACAAAGGCACAAACGTACACATGCGTGGCGCGGGGATATTCCTATTATTGTTGGTAGATGAACTTCACTTATTAGTGTATTGATTTTCTTGGGCCCGCTACTTTTGAACTTACTTTTCTATTAAATACTAGCACTTTCACCGAGACTTCGTCCGCGTTGATTTTGTATTTTTAAAATCAGTATTTGTTTATCAAAATAAATTATAGTCGCAAGGAAATAAAAGTCTATCAGTGAAAATGTTTTGGAATTGGAACAGTACTTCCTGAGATTTTTTTTCTTTATTTGATGGCTTCGTGCGATTAGCACATTTAGCCAGTGTTAAAGTAATTTTTCTTACAAGTAATATATAAATAAACAATATTTCCCTCTCGTATAGATGATGATGAATGATAATAGAAATGAGAAGTGAGAAATGATATACCTTCCAACTCCTCGAGTATCTCAGTAAAGATGTGGGGCTTTACCAAGTCCTCGGGCGGATTTCTTGAGAGAATTTGAAAAGTGAAGTTGCACTGTTTTGTTTCATTTGCTAACACTCATGCACACTTACGAACACTTAACGGTTAATAATCCACCATTATTTCACATTAATATTCGACATACACAAATTTTAGAAAACAAAACAAAACCGCAGACACGTCTCTTCACTTTCCCGCCAAGAAGTTCTCTCCTTCCAGAGATTACCCTCAAACAAACAAACAAAGTCACAAACTTTGCCTCTTTATTAATTGTATATACTATAGAGTATAAAGATAGATATAGATATAGACATTGTAATGATTAAAAGGTTGTTGGGCAGACGCATAGTTTATTGTATGCGCGAATAGCTGATATTGCACAAATTCGATATAAAGATTAATTTCGATTCGATATAACTCCTGCACCATACTTTTGTTAAGGAGATTGTACTACAAAGATTCTTCGTAGGTTAGGAAAGTATTTAGTGACAACGTAGGTAGTGATCACAGTTGTAGTCACACAAGGAGGCTGCGCAGAGTCTCTGCGAGGAATCTTTCCATGCGGAGCTGATCCGTCGCTGGCGTAGTGGGAGAAGGTGGTGGCAGTTTGCCACCTCATTCCCCCGTACTGAGGTGACGGTCAGGGACAAGGAAACTAGCCATCCGCTAGCCTCAGGACGTCTGGAGCACGCTCAAATATGCTATGGGTGTGCTCCCACAGGCGGGCCCCTGCCGCTAGGGTGATTTCTGGTGAAAGCCAAACTGGTGGTCCCAGTCACCCTAATGACACGTAAAGGGGATGTACTGTGGTTTTTAGCAGGTAAGTTCTTTCTCCCGAAGCCCTGTCGTGGCTCTCTGGCCTGTGGAGGCGGGAACTGGGAGGGTGAACCCCAAATATCCGTTCGTGCCTGCCCAGGCGCGGTGGTACTAGGACGACGAGTTTTCCACTGTCTAGAAAAAATAAGTAGTAATAACCTCATCATGAAACTTGTTGCATTTGTAAATATGTATTTTTTGTAAATATGTATTATTTTATTAATTTTACCATCATCATACCTATAGGTTTCAGTTCATATTTACAAATGCAACTGTGCGTCATTTTTGAGACAAAGAACTGAAACCAATAGGTATGATGATGGTAAAATTATGTGATCGAATCTAAACAGTTTCGACATTTCAGTCTAAAATAACGTAAAAAATAAACGCGAGACGAGCCTTAGAACCTTCATTTAAATTACTTATCGGTTTTGCATTCTGTACGAATAATTTGGCAGGCTATAATTTTATTAACAAATAGAAAAGATTCTACTTTCTTTTAATAAAACCTATTACATACTGCATTAATTGTAATTTGTAGAAACTTATTGCAAAAGCTTTCCTGGATGGGTGACCCACTAAAAATCGAAGCCTTGGCTGCTGGTCCTGCGGTCTGACCACAAGACCACTGGACCACAATTAGGGCAATTACCTAAATTACGGTAATTAGTGATTAAACTCAACCTTATACCGTCGAGATGACAGTTGTCTCAACTTTATAAACTCTGTTGTCCAACTAATAATGATTGGTCCACCTTCAAGCGATACCAGGTAAAAACATTCGGTAAAGCTAAGTTCATAATTCAATTCAGAACGATTATATAAATTATGAGTAACAAAAGATCTAACTTCTTTTATATTTAAATTTGTAATTGAAGTACCTACTTTACTCCAAATGATTACAAAATTGACAACTCCAGTGTAGTTCTCCCATTAAGAAACGAGTTTCAATTAAGGACGATTAACAGTGAACTTAGAGTAGCTTTTAAAAAGTTTGATGACGAAAGTTGGAAGGGGTTTATGTTAATCGTGCGAATTCCAACCCGCGGGATTTAGAGCGGGATGGAGTCGCTTGGCTCGCGAAAAAAGCGTAATTATCCTCATTGAAAGCTGCGGCGCCAATGACGGTGAATATTTTAAAGGGTGTGTACATACTGCGTGGTGCGCTGCATACAAATTGATCAGTGGCCTTTGTGGGCGATCGCCTCGCTGCCTGGCGGTGATTCAAATGCAAATTGATAATCGCCCTACCACCACCGCCGGTCCTCCTCCGACGACGTCCCCTTCCTTCTTAATTACCGACTTGCGGACGACAGCCGGTCAATGTCTGTGTTGCCTCAAATTTAGCGCTTATTTTTTTACATAATAAGTTAAACAAAACAAAGACCGCCCCGCCGCCGCCGCCGCGCCGTTTGTTCGAACAATGCGAATTCATTAGCCGACAATAACGAGATGCGGGTTCTGCACAAAATTAACTATGAACATGGTGTGTTGTATTATTACGCAATTAAAATTATGAGCCGATCGCGATAAGCTGCTTAAGCGGCGCAAATTGTAGTGTGCGTGATTTATAGGGGTCCCTGATTTTATTGAGCTGGCAAAGCTACATACGACGCGCCTAGTACTAAGCGGCCACCTCAGTCTTTGGAGAGTTACAACACGAATATATCACGCGCGCATTGTCTTGTAATTTTACAAGATTTTGTATCCACAAGCAGGAACAACTGAAGACGCAGTGTAGACAGGCTTGTAGCCAGTGTTGCCAATTTAGCGACTTTGTCGCTAGATCTAGAGCGACATTTCGCGGCTTAAATTATGTGTATAGTGACAAAAAAATCTAGCGACTATCCTAACAACTTCTAGAGTTTAAATAATAAAAAATAAGTATTTTAACTATCTTCATAAATTATGGCAAGCATGGCAGTAAGCTGAAGTCATTAAACTCTATTTTAATTATTAAATACTCTTTAAGAAGAACCAATAAAAGCTGCTCTATGATTACGAAATACCAATTGATGTGCTAAAGAATATTGGGACCAATCATATTCATTTGCCAAACGTATGTACATCGCAGCCTTAGGTCAGCCATCAACTTCAGGTACCTATTAATTCCAGTTCCAGAACGGATACATTAACCATTTCTGATTTTCAGATTATTAGCGATAGTTCTGATAATGAATGAAGAAACTTTTTCATAAGTTTTTGACTTTTTATTTGTAAAATATTTTTTTTTTATTTGGTGACAATAAATAATATTTTATTGTCACCAAATAAAAGGTTAAAAAAATTAGAGGTACGTAAAAGAATTGCGCTCATTTTCCATCCCTAGCGCTCAGTCTACTGGGATCATTTAGCGACTTCTAGCGACTTTTGATTTTTGTCTATAGCTAGCGACATCTGGCGACTTTTCAAGCGTACGTTAACGACTTTTTGACATGTAGAGTTGGCAACATTGCTTGTAGCAAGGTGGACCGACGATGTAGTGAATCAGCACTACAACGATTGTTGGAGTAGGCCTTTCTCCAGCAGTGGACATCTTTTGGCTGAGATGGTGATGATGAAGCAGGAACACAGCAAAGCAAATTGCAGCTTGGCGATAGAAATAAGGTGATCGGTTGAGTGAGATTCTAAGCAAAAATAAAGTGTAAAGACATAAATATACATTGACATTATACAAGTATCAGCACAGTCCTTAAGGGTTTACGTAATTAACTTAACTTAATTAACTTAACCCTTAACTTCCTTAAGGGTGTTAAGTGGCCTAAGGTCTATGGTCTAAGTACTCTAAGGTAGGGAACCAAAGCCTTATTAAAGTGTTTAGTTTAGATTTACCGCAAGCTCTCTAGCAAAGGAATCCCACAGGCATAACTTTTAAGTACGTACCTGGCGCGGCGTTTGCGCCTAATTTTAACGGCCGTTGGTCACTAACTGACTTGGTCAACCAGTGACTGTGTATGACTAAGAAAGTAACCAATAATAAAGAGTAGCGTACAACTGCGTTCAACATTTAATTAATAGTAGAACGTGAATGTTTAAAAGTTAACTAATAACCAGTTTTCAAAGTTGTTTACAGATTGTCAATTTAGGCAAGCGAATGATAATATTCTATCTAGGTACATCCCAACCTCGTAATCGTAACCTTACCACGACTGACTTAACGAGAAAGGGTCATAAATCTACCTATCTATTGAAATTTTAACGCAGTAAAAGTGACATAAAATTGAATGAGTGGGTAATAAAGTGATATCTGATTGCATTGTGCATTGAGCTGTCCACCACGTAAAGTTTTGGACAGAAAACCTTTATTATCTCTCAGACACTTAATGGCTCACACCTCAGGCTCAAACGCTGAGTAAAGTTAAACTTTTAGGGCCTTACAAATAAACAAAGAATAAGGTCGGAATAGTTATTCCGTGTTTTGTTCCTGTCATGTAAACGTCATTTCAAATTGGAGTGAAAAAGACAAAACACGGAATAACTATTCGGAGATTATTCTTTGTTTATTTGTAAGGGTTAATTTAACATCTTCTGTCATGTGTGATAGGCTATCCATAAAAATCTTAACCTTTACATTTAAACCGTATGGTCTACCTTCTAGTTGTTAATTCATTAAGATGACAATATATTGTAGTTACTACTGGTTTCAGAAGCAGAGGTGTCGGGTTCGTATCCCAGCGGGGATACAAATAGCTACCATCATCACCTCTTCTTAGTCGCCATAGCAACGATGGATGTTAACAATATTGTCGCTTTTCAACAGTTACAGGTAACAGAGACATTTCCTTCGTTTTTTTTTAATCTTACGGGTATGCACATTTTCTTCATCTTACGTGATGTTAAGTGATGTTAAGGTGGAAGCGCACTTCACCCGGGATCCTCAACTACTAAGGCACTGGCTATCTTATCTCTAGCTGCCGGAATACAACAATGCTACAAACATTGATGTTATGGTGACATATTTAGATAAGATGGTGGAAGCTAGGCAGGCGGACAAACAAGCCTTACCACCAAACAAACAGTTTACACAAACATGCACCCCCGACTGGGAATCGAATCCGGGACCTCTGGGTCTGAGACCAGCAGCGGTCTTCACCACTAAGCCACAGAGGCGGTTAAAGAGGTTGGTGGTTAAGTTATCCCAGGTGAAGTGCGCCGTCTGTCTTCGGTTTCATTACTTGCCATCAGGGGAGAGGACTGTCATAACATAAGTGGATTGACTTGGGGGAGGCCATTGTCCAACAGTGGGACAGCATAGGCTAAGGAAAAATAAAGCAGCTAAAATTACCATTGCATAGATCTTTTAAGGCGACTATAGTCTAGCAGGCTTTAAAATAACCAAAATACGACGACGTTAAAATAGCTCGCTGTCTAGACCGGAGGTCAAGGTTCTCCCGCAGACAATACTGAAAATAGAAAGTTTCAGCCAAAGTGGTAACTTCTATTTAGAAGCTCTATAGGTTATCTATTAAGTTATCTTCATCTTTTATTAAGTGAATAAAATTATTTATTCGCTGCAATCATACTAATTATAATTAAGTAGTGATATACTTCGGTCTTGCGAAAGACTGCAGGCAGATGCTGGATGCGTCAAGCTGAGGACAGGGCGCTATGGCGCTCATTAAGGGAGGCCTATGTCCAGCAGTGGACTAATATAGGCCGATGATGATGATACTTCGGTCCGGTCACCAAGGTCCAATTCCCTAAATGTCCAGTTTTCGAAAGTCTATTGTCTGAAAGTCCATTACTCAAATGTCTAATTCCTTGAATGTTTATTCCCCGAACCTATTTACCTGTGTGTCTATTCTCCGAACGTCTATTGCCCAAACGTCTACTAGATAAATTATATACCTAAACTCTGTGCATTAGGACTAGTTTAAAGTTTAAGTGTGGGGGCTCGTGACGTCATGACTCTGTATAACTGTACCGATGAGAATTTGCCTTTATGAGAAGTTGCCCTTCTGCATTTTTACCTAGATTATTTTCGCCTCACCTCGCCTTGGTGGCTGAGTGGCAAAGCGATCGGCCCGATACCCGAAGCTCCCGGGTTCAATTCCCAGGTCGGGCAAAGTGTGTTTCGAATTTTTCGATCCAAAGACTGGGTTAATGATCACCAACCCGCATTTGGCAAGCGTAGTGATTAAGCCATTACCCATCAATTGTAGCGATGACTTGATTTCAATGATGAAGGCCTTTGTCCAGCAGTGGGACAGATAAAGGCTATTTTCTTTTACTATCTTCACTTTATTCTACTTGAATAAGTTACGACGTCATCGGTCCGAAAGTCTAAGGCGTTGCAGAAGACCTAGAACTGAAAAGAACCGGCAAGAAGTTCCATCAACTTTCTTTCCTTTTACAGCATCCGGATATTGGTGAATGTTCTCCCTGTCATAGAAAGACACTTTCCATCACAAAACAACATACCAATATTAATCCGACTGATCAAAATTTACATCATCATCATCGGCCTATATTAGTCCACTGCTGGACATAGGCCTCCCCTAATGAGCGCCATAGCGCCCTGTCTTCGGCTTGACGCATCCAGCATCTGCCTGCAGTCTTTCGCAGGTCATCATCCCAGCTGGCCGGAGGGCGTCCTACACTACGTTTACCGAGTCGTGATCTCCACTCAAGAACACGTTTACCCCAGCGGTTGTCGGTTCTTCGCATAAAATTTACATACTCATAAGAATTATAATTCACCCCATCATCACCAGCTCATATTATGTACCCACTGCTGGGGCACTAGCCTTCCCTATGGATGAAAACACCACAACGAGAACAGGCCATAAACCACAACGCAGGGCCAAAGTGGATTGGCGGTTGTTAAAGACCCCTCAGGCTGAGAACGACAACTTCCTAAAGTGACAAGTTCCGAAAACGACAACTTCCTAAAACGACAAGTTCCGAAAACGACAACTTCCTAAAATGACAACATTTTAGAATGTACTGCTAATGCAGCCGAGACCAACGGCTTTGTGTGCCTTCCGAAGGACAGAGGAAGAGAGATGATAAAATTTTGATCATACATCCGATGACCGGCCTTTCCAAAAGTTGCTTAATATCAGCAATCGCTGACCAAGCGCGATAACTACTTCGCCGTCGAGCTCCTCGCTCCTAGAATAATAATTAAAAGGTACATTATTCTTATCTTATCTTAGTGGGGCCTGCCGAGGTTTCCACCTCTCAGTAACACTTCGACCCATTGGGATCTTTTGTGCAACCCCATCCTTTCACTCTTCCCCCTCTGTAAAGATAGATGCCATAAGTCTGGCAACGTCCTTAAGAGCGAAGAGCCTGAAGTCCTCCGGTTTCGGATAGGCCGACCCCAGGAGTCCCATTCTTTTCCTAGCCAGAGAGTCGCAGTCACACAGTAGGTGCTGCATTGACTCGGTTTGCTCTCCACATGCCCTACACAAACTATTTGTTGAAAGGTGCATTCTGTGAAGCATTTGTTTTGTGGCATAATGCCCTGTCAAGGCACCGATGGTTAATCGGGCCTGCCTTCTGCTGCCTCCGCATATGAACTTACTCCGTCCTAAAGCGTTTTCGCCTAGGAAGGATTTGGAGTGTTTCATGCCCGGTTGCTCTCTCCATTCGATGCCGTGCCTGTTTATGATGTAATCTTTTAAGGCCTTGTTGATGGTACTTTGTGCAAGTGCCACGAACGGCTCAGGACCAATAAGCTGGGTTTCTGAGCCCTCCCTGGCAAGTGCATCCGCCATCTCGTTGCCGTGGATTCCCATATGGCCTGGGACCCAGATCAATCGCACCTTGTTATGCCCACCTAGCTTGTTTAGAGCTTTTGTGGTTTCCAGAACAAGGCCCGAGTCGATTCGGGGTGATATGAGTGACTTGAGCGCGGCTTGGCTGTCACTCAGGATGAATATATTGCGCTTTTTAATAGCTAACTCTATATTCTGCTTTGCGCATAGGAGAATTGCGAAAGTTTCTGCTTGGTAAACAGTAGCAAATTTTCCCATGCTTTGACTATGCTTGAAGTCGTTATTATAGACACCTGCCCCTGTGCCCGACTTCATTTTTGATCCGTCGGTGTACCAGATTAGGCTGTCTTTTTCCGGAGACGGTGGCCCTCGTTTCCATTCGTCCCTGGTTGGAACATAAACTTTAAATTTCTTTTCGAACACGAATATGGGGGATATTTTATCGCACCCCATTTCCATGATCCTATCAGGAATGTCACTTGGTTCCCATTTTGTGTGTCTGGTCAGAGGTTTAGATGCGTCCCATAGTCCGGCCACCTTTATTCTATGTAACGCTTTTTTTGCCTCTGTTTCTATTACAATGTGCAGGGGTGGAAGGTCTGTGAGGACCTCCAGCGCTGCCGTTGGAGTGGTTCTAAAGGCGCCAGTGATTGCTAGACAAGCTGTTCTCTGCAGTTTGCTAAGAGCATTCCTACAAATCTTCAGCCTGGTTCTGGGCCACCAGACGATGCTGCCATATGTGAGGATCGGTCTCACCATCGTCATGTAGATCCACCTAATGATTTTGGGGTTGAGTCCCCAAGTCTTGCCATATGTAGACCGACACATGCCAAAGACTCTGTAAGCCTTGGCTACGGTTGTGTCCACATGCTGTTTCCAAGTAAGTTGCCTATCCAGCGTTAAGCCTAGATATTTCACTTCTTTGGACCAAGAGAGCCGGGTGCCATAGAGTGTTAGGTTACCCAGTCCCGTAGTGTTCCTCATTCTTGTAAAGGGGATGGCTGTTGTTTTCCCCGGGTTTACAGAGAGGTGATGGGCATTGCACCATTCCTCCAGCAGACCTAGGGCACGTTGCATTAACCCCGATACCGTAGAGGGAAATTTCCCACTGACTGAGATGACCAGGTCATCCGCATAACCCACCGTATAGAATGGTCCTTTATTCAGCCTTACTACAATTGAATCAACCACAAGGCTCCACAGAAGAGGCGAGAGAACCCCTCCTTGTGGGCATCCTCTAGTAGTTCGCGCAATTAGACTGTCACCTAGCAGTTCAGAGTTAATAATTCTACCCTTTAACATGCATTCAATCCAATTACAGATCGGTTGTGGCACACCATGGTTCTTGGCTGCAACTTTGATGGATTCAAAGGTAGTGCGATCAAATGCACCTTCGATATCTACGAAAGTGCAGACGCAAATCTCCTTGTTTTCCAGCGCAGATTCCGCTCGACTCACCACATGATGAAGAGCAGTTTCGGTTGACTTCCCCGCCTGATATGCACACTGAAGTCCATGGAGTGGGAATCTTTTCAGAGGTCCCGCTCTGATGTATTTGTCTACCATCTTCTCCAGGGTCTTCAGGAGAAAGGATTGCAGACTTATAGGCCTAAAGGCTTTGGGTTCTTCATAATCTGGTTTTCCCGTTTTGGGTATGAAGATTACCTTAACACGCCTCCATGTTCTGGGAATATGTCCGAAAGCTATGCATGCTTTATACAGCCTGCAGAGATGGGGTCCCAGGATGGAGGCGCCCTGTTGTAGTAGAATGGGATAAATGTTGTCAGGTCCTGGCGCCTTAAACGGCTGAAAGCTCCCAAGAGCCCATCTAACCTTACATTCATCCACTACCCTTTTCGCTGTTATCCAGTCATATTTGGAAGTTCTCCTCTGCTGTTCCTTCCAGCTGATTGGATCATGATCGTCCTGGATGACTTCTGATCCAAGGAAATGAGTGTCAAACATGGCCTTCAATGTCTCACTCCCTGTCTCTGTTCGTACTCCATCTTCCTTCCTTAACGTGGTTAATGGAATCGCCTTTGTTGTAGAGATAGCCTTGGATAATCTCATTGCTTCCGGAACAGATTGTATCTGGTCACAATGTTTCCTCCAGGCAGATCTCTTTGCCTTACGTACCGCACTACTGTACCGTGTTAAGGCCTCCTTGTAGTCGCTGAAGTCGTTCCTCGCTTTCGCTTCGTTGAACGCCTGTCGTGTAGCTCTTCTAATGCGAGCCAGTCCCGGGTTCCACCATGGTACCCTCCTTGTCACTGATTTCGTCTCTGGACAGTTATTTTGCCATGCCGTCATCAGTGCTTCTGTAATTCTGTCAGCTTCAAACTCTATGTCCAAGGCTGAGTTTAATTTACAGCTGGGACCATCCAGCTCCATTCTGAGGTCCTTTTTGAAGCCCTCCCAGTTAGTGTTCCTGGGGTTCTTCCTACGCACAGTCTCTATGGTTTCACCTAGTCTGTACCTAAAGCATATGTAGTTATGATCGGAAAGGGAGACCTCATCCGACACATGCCAGTTTGTGATGTTCCTTACCGCTCTATTGTTAGCAATGGTTACGTCGATCACCTGTGCCCTGCGGGCGTTGAAAAAAGTAGGCTTGCTACCTTTGTTAAGTAATTGCATGGGTGAACTTACCAGATATTCCAGAAGCTTCTCCCCCCTTTCATTGGTGTCTGAGCTGCCCCAGACGACATGATGCGCGTTCGCGTCGCAGCCGATGACGACATCTAAGTTTTCTCGGTTGCCGTAGGTTACCAGTTCCCGTATCCGTGGTGATACTGGGTCTGCCTTCTCGTAAGGGAGATAAGCTGACGATAAGATTACCGTTCGCTTTGTCCCCCCCTCCCCTGTGTGGATCCTGACAACTGTCAGGTCCCTGCAACAGAACTTGATTAAAGGCATTGCATGTTTGTCATTTCTGACATAAATGCAAGTCCTCATGTTATTAGTGGAACAGTTATGAAAAAGAGTACCAGGAGCTCCACCTAAGCCCTTTATCATTCCCCCATATAAGTAGGGTTCCTGAATTAGGGCAATATCGAACTTGTTAATTTTAAGCTCGCGTGCCAGAAGGGCAGTCGCGGCCTTACAGTGGTGCAAATTAATCTGTACACACCTTAGTCCCGCCATTTCCTCGACTATTGGCCGTCTTCCGAGCTAGGTTCCCCCTCCGTTGTCGCCTGCGCGCCCAACGGGGAGGACCCCCCCAGAAGCAGCTCGTCTATGGCGAGCTCTCCCACAATGTCTTCAGATCTTGGGGAGGAGATCCCACCACATTCCATTGGTGTCATCTCCTCTCCAACATCCCCTACCGCAGCGACTAGAACACCCGGTCCTGGCTGCACCTTTGTCACTAGTGCGCTTTGGGAGCACTCACCCTCAGTCACTCCCGCCACGCCCACTCCTTCACTATTGCCTTGGGCCTCGACAGGCTCGCCCGTAAGCTTCTCCTCCAGAAGCTTAAAGACGCTCCTGTCGATGCCCGTGTAAAGGCAATAGCCCTCCGCTTTGATGAATGCTGCAGAGGCACCATCCATCAGTATGACCCTCCGTACTGTCAGACCCTCGACCTTAGTGTCGACGATCTTCCAGCCCGAGGTCTTCAAACCGGGATGACATCTCTGCAGCATTCTCAAAACCCTGCCCGTGTCAAGGCGGCTGACGTTTCGGGACTTCCATGCCATCTTTACAGGCTTTGGAAGGTCCTTCGCATCGACCACCCTGAGCAATACGCCTTCGACGGTTAGGCCGTCCTGTGCTCGAAGCCATTCCGCCGAGCCACTCCCTTCACAAGTGAAGAGGATGGCTCCCGCCGAAATGCCTCCCATACTAAGTACTGGGATGGGGTCAGGTGTGGCCTCCAACAGGTCCCAAATGGTTCCTTGGATGGCCACATAGTGACTCTCCCCCAGCATGGTTGCCGGGTAGTCATCAGCAACGATGGCCATCTTAAAGGCACTTACTGCTCCCGCGTAAGACCCGTGAGTCTTAACGCGTTTAGCATCAAGCGCCGCCTGGCTCTCGTTGCTGACCTCCCTCTGCCGCTTAGAGCGTTCCACCGCAGCCTGCTCACCTTTGGCTTGCTGCCTAACCAGCTTCGCCTTACGCTTGCGGTGGCCCGACCTGTAAGGTACATTATTAAAAAAATTATTAAAATTAACTGTTTTATGCAAAGTGAACTTTTTCAAAGTTAATTTTTTTTATTCAAATAAACTTACGAAAAGTGCTTTTGAATCGTCCATACATTTTTTACCTACTACCCATTCAGGACGTCTTTTTTTAAGCTGTGGGGAAGAATGGGCACAAGAAACTCGACAGATTTAACGAAGTAACGACATTTACAAAAAGAAATATGTCGTTACCAAATCCTACAATATTTACAATTAAAAACTTTCAAGAGCCCGCTATGCAAATAATGCTTGCCTCTATACATTTACATACATTACACTTTATTCTAAAAAACGTACTTGGGCACTATGTATGTACTATTACTTTTGTATGTACTAATACTTTTGTATTAGTACTGTAGTGATCGGGACTGCTTGGAGAGGTGAACCTACTGGCAGCCGTCGCGTTCTGTGTTTAAATCTAAAAATACTAAATCTATCTTGAAAATACTAATATAATATTATTCGTTTAAGGTGTCTCATTCTGTTTATTACGCCCCCGATAATAAAGAGACGCCTTGCGTTGTAAGTAACGGCCCATCTGGTCGTTACAGTACATATATAGAATTGTGGTTTATAGTGTGTGTGTGTGTGTGTGTTGTGTGTGTGTGCAGCGCAGTGTGCGAGAATTGGAGGAATGTCAGTTTCATGCATTCTTATCATGAACATAATCATTTACATTGTAATAGCCCTTTTTTAAAAGTGTTTTCTTAACGTGTGTCTTAAATTCCTTAAAGGGCAAAATTAAAATTAATCATTCGAGATTTTATTATAATAAATAAGTGACACCTTGCCCCATGAATGATCCATAAACTTTCTGCAGTCGAAGTTAAGTTAAGTATTACAATTTTATTTTTATTTCTAGTAAAAATGCTGTCGTGGCAAATGTTGTGCGCATCTGTAATAGTCAATAGCAGTAGCTATGTTATCTACGTAATATAATAAATATACCATGGTTGTGATGTTGATGTGCCTTTTAAAAAAATACAAGTTAATCGAAAGTTCGACAATCAGGAAAAAATCCTTGAATACAATATGATGTGCATACTCGTATACGGTATTTGGTACATAATCCTGCCGAAAACGTTTCGGGTTTATGTGAATATCATTCGGTAATTAAAATACCGAATAAGCTAAGCTAAGTTTTATAAGCTCCGGGACGTCCGCGACGCAAATGGCTGGACGATATCAAAAAGTGGACTGGACTTAGTTATCGCCAATTAAAACAAGCTGTATGGGACCGCAGTAAATTTTGTATACTGATCTCCAAATTTCAGTATGAAGATGGCACTAAATGATGATGATGAATTAAAATACAAAATGATGATGCTGATTTGCTTTGATGCTTCGCTATCAATAAAGTCGGTGAATGGACCCGGACCTCCTTTTCTGGTTTCAATAATGACACGAATGTACTGTAAAAACATATCCAATGCAATATAATATATATATAGTTCAGGGTGTTTAGTGTAAATTTTCGTTTGACAATCGAACATGTTAACGAAAACGAAAGTTAGTACGACATTGAAGCAGCGCTTCCTGGCGACATACGAGATGAGTTAACGAGTTAAGAGTAGAGTAGACGACCTCCTTCATCGAGTGGTTTGTACACCGCCACCGGTTTTCATGGTGTCGTCATCTCTGAGGTCCCGGGTTCGATCCCTGGTGGGGTCAATTTAGAAATTATTGTTTTTCTAAATTGTCTCGGGTCTGGGTGTTTTCTATGTATAATAAGTATGTATTTAAGTATTTTAAGTATGTTTATCCGTTGTCTAGTAACCATTTAACGAGTTTCATAACGAAGCCTCTCTTGGGCTAGATAATTGGTGTGAGTGTGTAGGAAAGTTTATTTATTATTTTATTTAGTTAAAATTTTGCCATACAAATTTTCATTTTCGTAAACGTAATTGAATGAATACGGATAGTAAACGATACTCACGCTAGGCACCCTGCACAGGCGGCAGAGATATGGGTATTTGAAAGGGTAGATAGAGCCGCGAAATAGGGAGACTGCAGAAGTCAACTTCATACAAACACGAACAGCTCGGAACAGTCCGAGCGCAGCTGTGGCCAGAGTCAACAGCAAAAGTAGATGATGTTTACTAGATTTCAAAATTAAGTTTCGATAGTGTAGGTAAGTTGGTATTTTCTATACGAGTATAACTACAGTCAAAGTCTGCAGGTACTAGTAGACACTCGCAGGTTTTTCGATATGCGTTTAAAAAGTTTTGATTTTCATACTGATTTCATATTTTGAAACTTGACCAGTCATCAGTCACCTTTGTTGACTGTACGTAAGAGGTGGTCTATGTGTGCGTTCCTCGAGCACGTTTGTGTGCAACTTACCGTCTGGGTGCCAGTGCGAGTTTCATTCGCCATTCGATCACGTTAACGAAAACGAGAATTTCTATGGCAAAATTTTAACTCATCTCGCATGCCGCCAGGAGGCGCTGCTTCAACGCCATACCAATTTTCGTTTTTGTAAACTTAATCGAATGAATACGGATAGTAAACAAAACTCAAGAGTGCCTAGTGCACTCTGCAGTCTTTTTATTTTATGTCTAAGCCGTTCTGTGCGAAATTCCTTGTCCGTATGTAAACGTTTAGCGTAAGCTAGCTTTCTGGGTCTCATTAGATTGTGATAGAGCTCTCTATTGCTGCCTAGTAAATCATCCGACATTCACCACTGTAATTACACCCAAGTTCCCGCCAGGAAGCATTACAGATAACATAGTCCCCCATTCACAGTGACGGTTTGTTCTTATCATTTTATGAAAGCAGCATATCTTTATTAATGCTCTAAGCTTTAGACTATGTTATACTCGTACTAATTTAATTTGTTATTACACCTTTGTTGTTATCGAAACAACGCATTACGAAATAAATGACGCTAATGGCTACGAGGAGATCAGCATAGAGACAGAGAGGAGGCCTTTGCACTGTTGTGGGACACAATATGAACTACTTAAAAAAAGAAAAATGGCCGCTTGGACGCCGTTTAAATGCTTTTATTTAAGCTTTTGCTTTGATATTTAAATCTATGTTTATTTTCAATTCTACTTTAATGTTTAAGGTCTCTCTGGGTAATAATACTACAAATAAGATATATTTACTATGTTAGAAAATATATTCCTTTTGTTGATTTACTAAAGAAATTGGAATTTTGTTAGAATTTCATATGAATTAATGTAAAACTGCCAAAACGAGTATTTACTCAAACAAAATATAGACACTTTATTATTTTAAATAAAAATAAATAATAATAAATAATATTTTTTTATTATAAAATACGCTTTTCAATCTTGAACACAGTATTTTAAATACTCATATTGTTAAACAGATAGTGTCAAATAACACAAGTAATAAAAATATTTTACACAACTATAATTTTGCAATTTGGTATTTAAGCTTAGCGGCCTCATGGGTGGTGTACCAATTTTTCACCTCATTTACGCAGGGTCAACGCGTCAATGAAGAATGTTATTCTGAAGAAGTTTTGATCTAATCCCGCCCTCTCCTTTCCTCTCCCGGACTACACGTGCTGGTCTTAGGAACCACCATCATATTGTAAAGACAATCAGTACTCATACAAAAAAAATTGCCAAGTCGTTCCTCTGTAAGACCATTCGGCTTTGGAATTCTTTGCCGGCGCATGTGTTTCCCAGTTCCTATAGTCCCGGGTCTTTTAAGCGGGGCGTGAAACGGCATTTATGCAGGTCGTCATGAATGGGTGCGCTTGTTACCGTGCTTGTTCCACGGTGAGGAGCGCTCTCATTATCTTGGACTGCATCGGTTGCTTACCATCAGTCAGAATGTAATCACTATGACGTATCAATATAAATATTTATAAAATTTATAAAATACAGTGAAAAAATTGAACGCCTACCCGACCCAGTCAGGAATCGAACCTGGGTCTTCCGCAATCCGGGCGGCTGCACTGACCGCTATGCTACCGGGAAGGCTAACGTAAGCGCTGAATTTTGTCATTGCTTTTATAATGCTTTTTGAGTGCTAATAGCGCGCCATATATCCAAAGGCAATTGCAACCGATGGCTATGCAGATTCATCTTTGCAGATGAAATACTACAAATTTGGTATCAATATAAAAAAAAATCAACAGATGCGTATGTCTCACACCATTTATTGTTTTCAATTTTACCTTTTTATAAAAGCGTTTACAGTTGCGATCCAGAAAAAAACGCGATTTCAAAGGCTCAAACCCGTAAAACATTTTTATTGGAAAGTGGAACAACCGAATTTTGACGTGCTTTTATTACTTTTGACGGAAAAAACAGAACGCTCGCTAGCGGCGATGATTGATATAAAAAATAAGGAAAGGCAGTAGTTAAATTCTCAATACAAGAGTTTAAACTAGTTGTTTAAATGTCTGTTCTTATCTTCTTTGTAATTTAATTACGAGGGTTATTATAGTACTCACACAACAATGAGTTGTTTTTTCTCTACTGTATATATCGACCTTAGAAGCATAAGGTTCGAAGTCGACAACGACCTAAGCTCACTTTTAAGTACGTCGTTTTAGAGGACTTTCCCTTCTTTCTACCCTATTAACAATCATATTTCGTTAAAAAGGTACGTAGTGCATAATGCCCTATCTAGTCAGTTTTCTAATTTCTATATAGATTAGTACTGTATGACATTGTGAAAATTAAAATTGGTACCTGATATAATTTTTTCAAACTTAAACATTTTTTATTTTGTTGTTTTTTTTTTGTGTGTTGTCCTTTATTTAATTTTTTTGTCTGTTTATTTGTGATGGAAAGTGTCCTTTTATGATGGGGCACTTTCCAATATTTTGACGCTGTAAGGGAGAAAAGAGCTGGACACTTGCTGAGTTTCTTGCCGGTTCTTCTCAGTACAAGATCTAGCCCAGAGTAGATAGACTTACGAACCGATAGCATAAAATGACGTTCATAAGAGCTATTTGTAGCCTAAACTAAAAAAATAAATGATTTTGAATTTTGAATTTTGAATTAAATTTGAATTTTGAATTTTATAGAGACATAAAGTTTGAATCTTACTAAGAGTAGATTATGTACAAAATAATCCAAGCTTTATCAGGATATTCAGGGTTGATATTTAATTATTCTGTCATGTCTTAAACATTATAGAGATCTGATTTTATGTAACAAATTATTTTCTGACGTTAAAGGATGCATCTTAGTTAGATCTTTATACTTCTACAGAAACAACGTTATTGTTTCTCTATTGACTCCGCTCTACCTGATGGACATGTCGTGGCCGGATCTTAAAATTGATCACTTTATGATGCAATGGTTGTATTTCATGATGTGCCCGGCTTAAACTGATCATATCGTTAAAGTGTCAACGTTTGATGATATGCTCTTCCACGTTTGGACATATCATTAATGTAGGAAATCCTTACTGTTGCTTAGGTTAAGTTAATTTTTTTTTCACGAGCGAAGCGCAGCGTAGCAAGGGCCAGCCTCGGAAGGAGGGAGCGGCATAAGATTGTACAAATCGATTGTATCGACACAAAAAGTAAACGATATCAGCGCCTCTATCGGAGGGTAATGAAAATATTTTACGATATGATCACTAAAGTTTGACCATTTCATGAAGTAGCCGCGCGTTTAGTTGCCCATATCGAGAAACGATTTCTTATCATTGATCTGCCCAAACCACATCATGGTGTGGCCAATAGATAGAGAAACATTTCATGAAATGCGACCATTTCATGAAATTCTCGAGCATTTCGTGAAGTGAGCAAATCTACGATAAGGCTGCGATAGACACATGGAAAAAATGCTCTTTGGGACATAAGGCGATAACCCACCGTGCTCACCCAACGCAGGGTGATGTTTGTGACTGGCTGACACGGTGTGATCGATTTTAATGGATATTGCAAATGGACTGACTGATCGCGCATGCCACTGCGTTATCGAGCCCCACGTTTAAGTTTAAACAGGAAAAGGAACCATCTGTAGTCCAGGTCCAGGGTCGTGGCACCAGTGTTCGACTGGAAACTATGATCGTTCTTTTTCCATTAACCAATTAATAATCAAAGGCCGGCAACGCATCTGCGTTTCCTCTAGTTTTCCTGGTCCATGGGCGGCGGTGATTGCTTCCCATCAAGTGACATGGCTGCTCGTTTGCCTCCTTCTAATATAAAAAAGGGAGTCAGCAACCGGTTTTAGCCTTTGAATACAGACCACCTGGCTTACTAGCTGTCATCCCGTGGAGATTTACTGAAAATCATTGTTATTTTTTGGCTATGACAATTACTGTAACTGCAACGAAAACACTGGGTTTAAAGTGTCGAAAGCTGGCGCCATAACGATTGTGTATAAGCAAGCCTCGGAGCCAGGATTGGTTAGAGTAATAGCAGTCATCATAATTTTTATGTCCCCACTACGGGGGCACGAGCCATCCCTATGGATGGTTAGGGAGAACGGGCCATAAACCACCACGCGGCGGGCCCAGTACGGATTGGTGGTTGTTAACGACTGCTAATGCAGCCGGGACCAACGGCTTTACGTGCCTTCCGAAGCACGGAGGAGCTCGAGATGATAAATTTTTGGTCACCCACCCAATGACCGACCTTTGCGAAAGTTACTTAACCTTGCACTTGAAGACCGGGTGCGTTAACCACTGTAAAGGCTGCTTCTAAGTCCGCCTGGCCAGTTGCCACCACCTTATCTAAGTAATATCACCATTACAACAATGTTAGTAGCATTTACTCAAATGTTTGCACATGGTGCTTATACTAATATCAACAACCCCCTACACCCCATATATTACACAAATCGCTCAATGTATGTAAACTATTACATACATTTTAATCGCAAATGCACTAAGCGAGCGATCGTTAAACGATGTGTGTCCGTAATACCAATTTATCAATCGCAACTAGAGCACTGCAGTCATGTGTAACAACTGGTTGCTTTTTCGAATTATCAAATAAAATTGACTCTCTCCTAAATGACAGCGCTCCCAACTCCAACGTCGGTGGCACAGCCAGCTCACAATGTAAGATTGTTTTGCATAATGTACATATACCCAAATTCAACGGGCAGTATAGTGAGTATAAATCGTTCATTTCTTTTAAAGCGATGATACATTCTGATAAAGCGCTTCAGAATGTACAAAAATTATATTATTTAAGGAGCTTTTTAACTTGGGAGCCTTTTACTTTAATTGTAAATCTGCCTCTAACTGATTCTTCTTATATAGAAGCTCTTTCACTTTGAGCAAAGATATGACAATGTTAGCAAAATTACTTTTGACCATTTGTATGGACTACTTGACACTCCTAAAGTTTCTAAATCGTCATCGCATGCCTTGCGCATTTTAGTTTCGGCGTTTAAGTAGCATCTCGCCGTTCTTAAAAACCTCGACGAGCCTGATGATAGTTGCTGGAGCTCTCTTCTCGTAGCAATGGTGTTGCGTAAGTTAGATGCGTACACTACGAGAGGGGTTCAGCTCGAGAGGGACAATACAAAGAAGCCAACTGTTCATGAACTCTTTGAATTTATAAAGAATAAGGCATTAGCTTTTGAAAGCAGCGAGCAAAAGCCGATTTTGGAGCAGCCACAGCTAGTGAATTGTGCTAAAGAAGTCGCCCTCGTGTCAACGCATGTGCAGTCCAGCTGTTTAATTTGCGGTAAGCAATGGCATAAACTTTTTCTTGCCCAAACTTTAAGCTTGTTCCAACTGACAAGCGCATTCAATTCGTAGAGCAGCATAACTTGTGTACAATTTGTTTAAACAGTCACAGCAGCAAAGTATGTAAGTTTCACTTCCGCTGTAATATTTGTATAAAACCTCATACCAGCCTTTTACATGAGGAAAGCGCCGATACGGTTAGTGCGAGTGCATTATCACTGCTGCGCTCTCTTCAAAAAAGCATGTTTTGCTGCCCACAGCCAAAATTAGATTGGTCGCCAGCAACGGCAGCCAGTTAATTGTGCGAGCTTTATTAGACAGTGCCTCGCAAGTAGGCTTTGCTTTAAGATATGCAGATCTCTGGCATATCTGGTGCTCATATGCAAATATAAAATAAAATAAATTTGCAGGTCAATGTAACATGTCAGATAGTATAAAAATTACTTCCTTTTTGCCACAAGCAAAATATAAAAAGTTTGAAAGAAAGAATTGCAAACTTGCTGATGACAGCATTGCTTCGCCTAGGCCAATACAAATGCTTTTAGGTGCTGCTTTTAGATACTATTCAAAGTGCTTATGCCGCACCTGATTCTACTCAGTACTGTACAGAGCATTCTTAACAAAGGGGACAATATCCAGTACCTAAGTTCTTCAGTCAGCCTTTGGATGCCTATTAGCAGGCCAGTATTTGTCTTTGGCAGCGAGTAAAGGTAAGCCTTTAGCTAACCATCTTTTATCTTCAGACAAGCAGGATAAAGATGTTAGTTTATTTTGTCAATCTTGTGACAACACACTGAATGATCAGTTAACAAAATATTGGACATCAGAATCCATATAGCTGAAACTTTTATTGAGCTACCGGAACATGAATATGTAGAAGATCTTTTGCAAAAAAACTACGCTGTTGTCTAATAATAAATTCAAAGTTAATATTCCATTAAAACTTCTATTAAATAAAGTCAATAGTATACTGGGGGTTCATTTTAGCTTTGATGAGATTTCTTAATTTGGAAAAAAGATTTCAACGAAATCCTTTTATTTTATCTCATTACAATAGTTATTTGTTATACAAGAGTGCAAAGTTGCTTTTTAACCGCGTGCTCAATTTTGATGACCGAGCAAGCGAAGGATTCTAAAATTCAAAAATTAGAATCCTGAGCGTTAGCGAGGGAATCAAAAGAGCACGAGGTGAAAAATCTTTGCACTCGAGTGCAACACGTAACTTTTCATCCCACCTCAGTGAGGAAATGACTAAATGCAAAAAAAACATTTACAATCACAAGATACTTTTATTTCAGTTTAGGTATTATCTACTACATTATGTAGGTACTTAAGTATTTCTGTCATCATATCTACTTAATAGTTGTACCGATTCATTGGATTTCCTTGATTTTTTGGTTGCTAAGCAGATGAGGCTCTTTTTAAAAATGCCACTAATTTGGGATAGGTGTTGATATGTATGTCTTTTTTCATCTTTATTGTTGCTTTAGTTAGTATTAAATACGTACTCCATAGAATGCTTGATTTCTTGGTCTCGGATAATTCAATAAAATATGCCAGCAAAACGTTTTCGGAGAAAGTTTTGGCTCCTTTAGCTGTCGCCACGTGTTAAACATATCGTACTGTTTCAAATACTTCTCGTTGAGGGAGAAAGCTCATTTGCGCATTATTAACAGTTTCAGTCAATTCTGTTGGCGTCAAATAAACTTCCTCGTCGCTAGAATTACTCATTTTAGGTTTAGCAGATTTTAAAAAGTACACCAAGAAGGTTTCGAGACTGCGTTTTTAACAAATTAAAAAAGGTTGTATGATAAATTCGGCACCATGGAGGTAGAAGTAAATAGGTTTAATGATGTTTTGAATCCACAAACTTAGTGCACACGATGTTCTAAATTCAATTTACTTTATCCTCTAGCGGATAAAAACGGCTTTTGCACTCAGATATCGAAGAGCAAAAATACTCTTTCCGAGATGGGGGGATGAAAAAACTTTTTTGATAAATATGTGTTACTGGGTCACGGGGAAAATGTTCTTATGATCTGCTAAAAGATCCTGTGTACATCTTAGCTCATCATCCAGTTATTAATTTACAACAACACCTGTTCGTGTAGTTTTTGATGGGTCGATAAAGACTAATATGAAAGACAGCTACGATTTTTCCGAAAAACATCAGCCTGTAACATTGGATGTCTTAGATAATGAAAATGTAACGGTTTTGTCAGTCAGCCAGTAAGTTTGTAAGTTCAAAAACAAGTATATTATTCAAAGATATTCTAGCATTGATAAGATAGTACGTGTGACAAGCATACTTACATTTTAAGATTTTTGAGTAATTTAAAGAACACATCGCAAAAGATTCAATATAGATATTTGAGTTACAAAGAGCTTTATTGCTTATAATCGAGCATGAACAAAATTTTTTTTTTTTCATTATATAAAACATAATTTGTCATTGGCAATCATATTTATAAAAATAATTTGCAATCATTGTGTACTTCTTTAGATCAAAACAATATTTTAAGGGTAGGAGGCCGTTTAGAAAATGCATGCATTTCTTATAACCAAAAGCATCCTATTATTTTGCCTAAGGGCTCAAAAGTTACAGAATTAATAATCAGAAATGAACATTTTAAACTTTTGCATCATCATCTCATCATCAGCTCATTTTTTATGTCTCCACTTCTGGGGCACGAGCCTTCCCTATGGATGGATAGGGAGAACGGGCCATAAATCACCACGCGGGCCCCAGTGCGGATTGGTGGTTGTTAACGACTGCTAATGCAGCCGGGACCAAGCCGTTGCTTTACGTGTCTTCCGAAGCACGGAGGAGCTCGAGATGAAATATTTTGGTCACCCATCCGATGACCGGCCTTTGCGAAAGTTGCTTAACCTCAGCACTCGCAGACCGGGCGCGTTAACCACTGCGCCATCGAACTTTTGCATGCTTGACTAAATTTAAAATATTGGATTATAGATTGTCTAAGAGTAGTAAAATGGATTATATATAAATGATTGAAAGCAGAGAGTATGAAGCAGTTATTGGGTTCCTTGCCTGTCGCACGTGTTATCGCGTGTAGGCCATTTGAGAAATGTGGCATTGACTTCGCTGGTCCGATTTCACTGAAACAGAGTCGTATTAGAAGACCATTAATTACTAAAAGTTATATTACAATCTATGTTTGTTTTGTGACGAAGGCCATTCATTTAGAATTGACTTCTTTCTTAACCACTGAAGTATTTTTGGCTTAATTAAAAAAAAAATTTTGAAAAAAGAAAAATTTTCGAATCTGCCCAGTGATGTCTACTATGATATCGCAGCGACGTTTAAGGGTGCGAAAAGCAAATTAGATGCTTTGCAGAAACTACTAGCCAACAAGGACCATCAATGCCAGGTTCAAGCATTTTCTGCTGCTAAAGCTGTGCGCTTCAATTTTATACCGAAATATTCGCCAACATGGAGTGGTCTTTGGGAGCGTGGTGTTCGTTCAGTCAAGTTGCAATTGAAACGTGTTGCTGGGAGGGCTCTTTACGTATGAGGAGCTAAATACAGTACTTTGCGAAATCGAAGCAGTCTTGAACTCAAGACCTATTACTTCTTTTTCTAATGATATCAATGATCTTTCTTATTTAACTCCTGGTAATTTTTTAACGGGTTCTCCACTGAATACAATACCTGAGAATGATTTCAGTGCAACCCCTATTAGTTCATTAAAAGTGTGGAATATTTGTATTCACATGAAGCAGATATTTTGGAAGTATTGGCACAAACATTACTTAAATTTGT
Organism: Eudonia lacustrata; assembly: GCA_947562085.1. Taxonomy (NCBI): domain Eukaryota; kingdom Metazoa; phylum Arthropoda; class Insecta; order Lepidoptera; family Crambidae; genus Eudonia; species Eudonia lacustrata. Next base: position 21,807,799 of record OX387339.1, on the reverse strand, counting down.
TACAAAGCGTCACGTCCTAAATGGCGTGATACTATATGCAATTTAAAAGAAGGAGCTTTGGTAATAATACGTGAGATAAATACAGCACCATTGTACTGGCCGATTTCTAGAATTACTATTTAAAGTCTTCCCTGGCAAGGATGGTCGTGTTAGGGCAGGTAGTTGAAGTTAAACCTGCTTGTGGTCATCATCATACAAGGTCTGTCAATAAAGTATGCCTATTGCCAGTAGAAGGTAATTAATTAGTTAGTTCTGTTTTTAATTTTATACTAAAGTAAGTTAAGTACTAAGGATGTTATGTTTCAGCCTGTGTGCATTTATGTTAAGTTTTATTAATTGAAATAGTTTTTTTATTTAAAATGTAATCTCTCTGGCCGCAGCTATGTTGGCAACAGGCCACATATAATAATATGTTAAAACCTTTTTATATTATGAATTTTAATTGATTGTCTTTTGTTCGGTTTTTTCTGCTTCTGTTGATTTTAACGTATTGTTCGGTCTACCTAAAATTATAATAAATTGTTCTTTTCTTCTTAACTCCAAGCAGTATCTAAATGTACTCGCAAACCCTAAACAATAATGGGTAAGGCCCGCTAACTATGTACATTTTGTGATGATCATGTGTGCCTCCTCACTTCTATAATAATACACATAAGATCCTTTCACGTCCCTCTGTAATCAGTTTTGTAGATGATTACGTAATAAATAAAATAACAACAATAATAATGTATTAAACATTAACTAGTGGGTTGGCCGCAAAACTTCGCTTTTATTCAATAGATTTTTTAAGAACTTCGAAACCTATGACATTTGTCTGCACATCTAGGTACGGCTGGAGCTCTTCAAAATGAGACCATAACCGATTTTTTATGTGCAGCTCAAAGACCTAGTGTAGCTATCGTCCCATAATCACTGGGACAAAAATCGGCTTACGCTATTATATTTGGAACTCAGAATTCGATTTTTTTTATTATGTTTTTTTTTGTTCTATACAAAATTTCATTGATCCCAAGGCATTTTTAAAAGTTAGACTAATTAATTGTCAAAAATGTAATAAGCATTTATATTATAAAATAAAATATGCTATATTTTAGTTATAAGTTTAATCATAATTTAATGCATGCATTAATTAATAAGACATTATTAATAACTTTTAATTATTCATAAAAACATTTATAACTCTTTTTTTCCCGGTATGATACTCTGAGTTCGTAACTACTATTTAGTAGGTTTTTTTTATAATACGACCACCCCAATCAGTTTCGTTAGTCTAGCAACATTTGTATTTGACGTTTATTTAGGGACTTCTTGGCGGGAAAGTGAAGAGTCATGTCTGCGGTTTTGTTTTATTTTCTAAAATTTGTGTTATGTGGAATATTAATGTGAAATAATGGTGGATTATTAACCGTTAAGTTTTCGTGAGTGTGCATGAGTGTTGGCAAAATCGATTCTAAATACGGAGACAAAAATAAGACATTAATTTTTATAGTGCAAACGGGAGAATTTTGACAAGGTAAGTCATTAAAACAATGATATAAGTATGTGGTCCGTAACCTAGAAAACATTAGTGTTGCTTTAATATCGTGTTTAGATCGTAGAAAAGGCACTTATTTTTAAGTTAAAAAAATAAATATAGGTTAGAATTGGCTTGTGTATTTTTCCAGTGTGGCACTATGTGATACCGTGTATTAATGTGTATTACTTTAGGCCTGGCTTACATGAAAAAACATAGTGGTTTTAAAGATTGTGTAATGCAGGTACCTATTAAAAATCTGCTAGTAGGCAGGTCAACAATAAAAAGGGCTCCATTGTAGTAAAAATATACTTTGACCAATCTGTTTCATGTGTTACCTACTTTTCCCTTAAAGGCAGTAACGTAAGCTATGTTTGTAAATATGTATAATATTTGAGTATAAAAGCGTGAAGCGCTTTTTAAAAGCTTTTATTTAGCTTGCAAAGTATGTTTGTTTGTTTGTTTGTACTCTGTTAGGGTTAAATCTTGCAACTGAATTTTAAAGTAGTTATCCTCAACCGATTGAGATGAAATTTTGCATACACGTTAAGCTAGGATGACAATGCATGGATAGTTAGGTTATGTCTTTCTAAATCGAATATGGCGAACGATCTAAGAATATGACCTTCTTACCTACCTATAAAACCGGGCATGTAAACCATACCTTACATTATTCCGGTGTGTTGCCTTGTTGTATATGTGTTACTTTTCCAGTGTGTTATTTTGTACAAAGTTAGCGGGCCTTACCCATATACAGTCCACTAAAGCTCGAGCTACAACGAAGACTGCTACATGGCTACACATATTTGAAGCTGACTAAAACGTCGGTGGAACTTAAGGCACTTGACAGATAGTGCCCAGTAAGATTACCACGGCTCACACACAAAGTAGCGTGCACACAAGCTTTGGCCTCTTCACATAGCCCAACCTATATTTACTAAGGATCGTCTTTACTAATGTTATGGTTAAATACTGTGAATGTTGTTTCTCGTGTATACTTAAGATACTTATGAAAAGTAAGTAGCTTTATTAACCATAATCGTTAACGTAGCCTATTAACGTCCCACCGCTGGGCTAAAACCTACCCACTTGACAATAGCACGAAGATCTGTGGCGGTAGCCTAAGTAACATTAAGAAAACGATAGCGAAGTTCGAAAATAATAAAATTGGGATTCACATAATTAAGATTGACCACGTGATATAGCGCGGCATAAGTCAATGCCATACATTTTATTCTTTTTGAACTTCGCTATCGTTTTCTTAATGTTACTTTGGCTAAGCCTACAGGCTATTATCCTTTGGGCCAATGTGGGATGGTGTCTTTCTGCATACATACTCGATTTAGGGGTTTAGCTCTTGGCCTTCATCTCATCTAAGTCTAGGCATCAATTCTGCTATTTTAAAACGTCTACGTCCACATCCACGTAGCGGACTTTCTTAACACAGTTATATATATGTTATTTGTTAAGAATGTCCGTTACAATAAGTTACGGTGATAGTTTGAAAACTATGAACTGAAAAACGCTTGACCTGACAAACTATCAAAAATGAGTTTTTTTTTTATATATTAACGGGTAAGCACAGTGCCTTGATCTCTTGATTAGGCCAATGATGGAAGCGCACTTCACCCAGGATCCTCAACTAGTGAGGTACTGGCTATCTTATCTCTAGCTGCCGGAACACAACAATGCTACAAACATTGATGTTATGGCGACATGTTCATAAGCCCTACCACCAACCAAACCGAGTACACAAACATGTACCCCCCGCTGGGAATCGAACCCGGAACCTCTGGGTCTACACCGGTGGTCTTAGCCACTAGACCACAGAAGCGGATAATTCAAAAATAAGATAGAACATTAGTTATGCGAGGGACGTGTGTAATATGAGTGATTTGTGTTTCAGTGGTCTGATTTTTACTTTTGACTAAAAGGGAAAGGTTAATTAATGGATATTGCCTAATGTACCTAAATTCTACTGGGAATCAAATCCGACCCGGTGGTGTCATCGCAAGCAAGAGGAGGTTGAAATGAAAATCGTATCGGATAGAAGTTAACTTTTAAGGGTGGGCCGACCAAAAAATGACAAAAATGCAGTTACGGTTAAGTAAATATAATTGAAAATACTATCGTATTAAATGAACAAAATATATATTTAGTATCATAGGGAACGTGTTTACAATTTGTCAGAACCATAAATTCATAACACGCTATAGTTTTTTCTACAATATCATTTAAAGTTGGGCAAAGATCATGAAAACGAGTGGCGGCGTTTAGTAGATTTCTTATAGTTTATCTAAATTATTGTACCTCTGATATTGTCTAAACAATCATCAATGGATAAATTGCTAGACCACATTTTTGATTCATCAAGTGGTTATTTAAATAATATTTTTTTATTAAGCACCTTAAATTCCCCATACAAAATTAGTATGGCCGCGCGGCATCAAATAAATATGGACGACGACATTTCAAATAAAACATATGACACTTGTCACTTACGGACGGCGCACCCCTATGAGATTATTAATATTATGTAGGGTTTGCACCATTGTTAATTATTAAAAACTAGCGGCCCGTCCCGGCTTCGCACGGGTGGACATTTATTTTTTAATATAGCATATGTTACTCAGCGCTAATGTAGCATTTTAATGGTGAAAGAATTTTTTAAATCGGTCCAGTAGTTTTTGAGTTTATTCGTTACAAACATACAAAAATACAAAGCTTTCCTCTTTATAATATTAGTATAAAGTATGATAGAAGTCAAAAAATGGTCAACAACTTATTTTTGACTTAAACAACAATTGAATAGGTACAGACGCATTCGGCTTCCTTGCTGTCATCAGTAAAATTTCAATACATTCATCTAAGCGATTACGTTTACGAAAACGAAAATTAGTAAGGCATTTTAGCAGCGCCTCCTGGCAACAAAAGAGGTAAGTTAAAATTTTGACATACAAATTAATTCTCGTTCACGTTAACGTAGTCTATCACGTCAAAAACTACAAAATTAAATTTGATAATATCAAAAATCGATTAAAGGAGCTCGATGGGCGCAGTGGTTAACGCGCCCGGTCTGAGTGCTGAGGGCATTTTTCGCAAAGACCGGTCATCGGATGGGTGACCAAAAATTTATTATCTCGAGCTCTTCCGTGCTTCGGTAAGCACGTTAAGCCCAACGGCTTAACGGGACCAACGTCCCGGCAGCATTATATAGGAGTCGTTAATAACCACTAATTCGCACTGGGCCCGCGTGGTGGTTTATGACCCGTTCTCCCTATCCATCCATAGGGAAGGCTCGTGCCCCAGCAGTGGGGACACAAAATGAGCTGATGATGACGTCAAAAATATGTTCAAAATAACTTACACTGATGTCAAACACTTACGATGTACCTATGGGTTATGAAGATATTTTTTCTAAGGAAATTTTACTTATCAACGGAGCAGAGGTATTAACTCTAACGTATTTTGTAACACCTGAAAGCCTTGCCATTGCAGCCTAATAATAATATAAAATTTAAATGAGCAGCTACTATCTACCTATTACATTGTCGATATAAAACCTTTTTGTAGCGACTGTTTGTGTGTAAAATATTGAAAACGATCAGAACGTGATCAGAACAATATAGTAACATTATTTATTGTTTTCAAAATTTACGCTAACACTAGGTACATTGAAATAAAACTACTTTTACTCGCGTTTATTTTATTCATAAGTTTTAATTAATGCTACAGGGAGACAGTCTTCCTTTAAAATAACGCGAATCATTTCAACGTATTACTCGTATTAGTTTTTGTTTTGATGGCCGGCTTTCTTGACAGGGCCCGTCTGGCGATTGCAGGATCTCGTCTTTTTTTTCTACTTAAAAAGAGCGTTTTCTTGTTCACTGATATATCTAATGTTTTAGCAGTTTAAAGCCATCTTTCTTCTCTTCTGTTCAGCCTTAAAAAGTACACCCGCTTAGCAATATATCTTTTACTTTGCTACGGCTTGTGCGCAATACAGACTCGCTTGCACCTAAAAGCTTTTGGGCTATTTCAACGACCTTATGTGTCTGATTGCCTATGCATTGCCTTTGTCTTAAAACCACATAAATAGGAAGGAAAAAAAATCTTACACTCTTCAGTGAGTGGTGAATCACTTATTTTTACGTCCTCACTGATGGCGCACGAGCCTATCCTATGGATGCAAACACAACAGGGAGAACGGGTTGTAAACCTCCACGCGGGCCCAGTGTGAATTGATGGTTTTTAACGACTAATACTGAAACCAGTATTAGCGGCATTGCGTGCCTTCGAAGACACGGATAGAGTGAAATAGTGGTAAATAATGCATTGCAAAGATAGATAGATATTTTGGAAATATTTAAGTTAACTATGAACTTGCAGTTCTTTTTTCTCACCACAAAATAATGCTAACAAAGGTTTAATTAGGCTAGCTTAAAATACAATTACACGGATTATTTTATGGACTGGTGTCTAAAATAGGCAATAGAGTGTTGATTTGTGTAATATTTTATTTTTAATTAATAGTTTGTAATTATTACCACTTTAAATGGGGGTACGAAAATTAATAAACAATGTTGATTTTTGTAATAGTTGAATAAGTTGAGTTTTTTTTAATCAAAAGTTTGCAATTATACTGCAGCCCACTGGCAATCATTTCAATATTTCAGTGTATTTTACCAGTAAACTTAGCATTTTTATTCAAATAAGTATACAATCACCACTCTTTTTTATCGGTGACTGTTCGAGTTCATAAAATCATGGGTGCAGAATTGGGAAGGTGCCGAAACGAAACTAACCCAGACATTATTACTAATAAGCCTGTTTACAGTATACATGTCGCTATCACAATATCGTTAAAGTATAACATCCAAAATCTAAATATATAACAGAAAGGTGTTTAGATAACTTACTTACTTGTCATACATCTACGTTCTTATATAAACTTAACTAAATGATAAGTGAAATTATTATTATTTGATCAATTTTTCTGTGTCTTCATAGGTTAGGTGTAGGAGCTAAGGCTTTAGTTTCTTTTTACATTCAATTTTAGTATTAGGATATATATTAAGGAATTTATAAGCATGGTTGTATAGTCTGCCACCAAGATAAGAGAAAAATCTTTTTGCAAAAGATGTGCGAAAGTATTCTACAGTAAAGACTTCTGGATGTAACAGTACCTATTAGATGAGTGCTGTCGGATTATACATAAGATAATGAATAATTGTCTTACAGTCAGGACTTCCGCTAGTTGAAATAAGGCGAAGTCGAGTTTATTCTCCGTTTAAATAAACTTACTTTCAATATAAGCCTTTGTGCTTTCTCTAATTCTATTATCTTCGTTTTATCTGCAACACCCCAAGATAACAAACAATAGGAAAATATATAGATTGAACAAGAGCCTTGTAGACATTTTTAATGGTCTTCTTATCCGCAACATGCCTCAGCTGCTTAAAAACAAATATTATTTTCCTAACTCGTTGGGAAACAAACGTATAATACAGTCTGTCTGTATAGGTAGGCTCAGACCTAAAAGTCTTAGATTCCTAGCAGGGTCAAGTACATACATTTTATTGCGCAAATTTTGTTTGTTTGATGGCAGGCCTTGTTTAAGTCTGCTTAGCTAATTCATGTGAGTTTGTCGCCATAACTCACATGAATTTAACTACGCCATCGATTCGTAATCACTCACGATGAAGACCGAATACGTCTTTTAAAACACAGCTAACCAGCGCTCTCTAATTATGCCTAGGTACAATGCGGATCGTTCCGGATGTTGTTTTTAGTGGCGGAAACTACAACTACTACAACTACAAGCGAAAACGTACAAATTAAGCCAAGGGCTAGGGCTGAAGCCCCGCTTATCTCGGTGCTAGCTTAACCGCCGCAGTTAAACAGGCTCCAAGTTTTATTGCACACCACGAAAGCACTCTTTGAAAAATAGAGATGGAAGTTGAATTTACCTAGTTGTAATGAACGGTAGCGGCGCATCGTAGCAAGATGTTGGTGGGCTAACGCGACAGTTGTGCGGTTTTCGCGAACCAGGGGTGGTAGTTTCTGCTTTAATGTTTAACGAGTAAAGTACGGAAATAAAACTGCGTTGTCAAAGCCTCAGCTCACTATAACCAGCGAGCCAGCACTTGATATTATAAAAAATAAGTTATTCAATATGTTAATTGATTATGTTAACTTAACTCTTATCATCTTATGAATGTGTGTTTATACCTATGTATGTAGGTACTAAGAAGAATCGAAAACAACATTTACTTTTCTTTATATCTTTTACAGAAGAACACTTAAAAATGTAAAAAATAAAGACAACAAATGTACAAGAATATAATTTAAGCAAATTCTCTTAGCTATACACACACCTACTTTCAATGAAACACACAAAGAAAATTGAAGGTTGGCCGAGGTTATCTTTTTTAACACCAGTGTGCTGAGCGTGAGTTTTCTTCCAGGTGGCCAACCAGCGGCTTTAAAAAGGTCCGTCAGCATAATAGTTCAGTGATGTGTGGGGGCTACGACCCCTATTCTGGTACACTCACCAGTGTGCTGAGTGCGAGTTTCATTCCAGCTAGCCAGTCAGCCAGTAACGATAAATAGGACCAATAGAATTAGTTCCTTGAAGTGTGAGGCTACGACCCCTGGTCTGCGAGCCAGCCGAGGTGTAGAAAGCGCAGCCAGTTCGCCCAGTGAATATAAATCAGAGTTTAATTGCGCGGTGCTACGATAGCGTGAGCTTTGCACGCTCCGCTGGAGTTTGCACTGAAACGAGTTTTAAGAATATTACTCTTCTCTGAGTTTTTTACTTTAAATAATTCCAATTAAATACATAATAACCCCGCAGCCAAGCCACTACAAACTACACATACCAGCTAAGAGCCAAGACTCTAAGGTTGGTCGAGGTTTGCTATTTTAACACCAGTGCAGTGTGCTGAGTGCGAGTTTCATTGCAGCCAGCCAACCAGTGGCGATAAATAGGACCAACAGCATTTTGATAATTCCGTGCAGTGTGACGCTACGACTCTTGTTCCGCGAGCCAGCTGAGGTGTAGAAAGCGCAGTTATTCGCCCAGTGAATATAAATCTGAGTTTGGTTGCTCGGTGTTGGCGATAGCGCGAGCTCTGTACGCTCCGCTAGAGCTTGCACTAACCCGAGTTTGTTCCTCACAGTTGGTTCCACAAGCTCCTTACTAGGTGGCGCTGTTTTGATCCCGTACAAAATGGTAGTTTACCTCTTAGCTTATTATTTAACTCTTAGCATCGAGTGCTGATTGCGAGTTTTACTGACCGTTTTATTCCGCGGGCGTCTCCGGCAGGTCCCGGACATGGGTTGAACTCGTGGTGGCATGTGGTTAGCTGTAGAAGTGGGAATGTTCTTCTGCCTGGTTGAGGTCTGGCCAGGCTTCCATTTCGTGCACAGCGAGCGGGTCCAAGTAGCGGTCCAGAGGTGGCCTGAAGCGAAAGGATCTGCGGGGCACGTGAGTTGTCCATAGTTGGTTGTTCTGCTCGCTAGTTTTCATTGAGTAGGCTTCCAACATCTCCGACACTAGTCTAGAGAACTAGTAGAGGCGCCCGCTATATGCAATGTCTCCGGTTGAATCAGCCGCGTAGGATTTTGAAACTGATGAGGTGCCTGGATGGGTACTGAGAAGTGAGTGGGCTTACAACTCCGCCACCAAAGAGAACATTTGGTAGTCGACTTTAGAGTTGACGACCCGAGCAGTGATGAGTCTGATACCTAACTTTATAACTTAAAGTCGTGTGTAGCGGAGTGACCGTTCTATCACGTTAGGGTAGGTAATCAAAATTTGAATGGCTAAATTTTAACTCTATTTTTTTATATATTTTGCACGGCAATTCCACGGCATGACTCTGCTCCACCTGATGATAAGTGGAAATGGAGTGACGATATATCTTTACAAAATTGCAGAGGTTCGAGAGGAGTGGTGACCTCTGCATTGTCGATAAGTCATATACGGCGACGCTGCAATCTACCTATGGCATCGAGAAGGTACTTTGCAGAATCGTCCCAGAGGTGCGAGCATAGGTAGGTACTCCACGCAAGACCGCACCGTGTCTCGTATAAAAGGCACAACTGATCAGGCGTAAAGAATTGCAACTCCCTGTTCAAAAAACCGAGTTCTTGTGAGGCTGTTTTTATCACGGCTTCGATGTGATCCCTCTGGTTCAGATCGCAGCGAATCTCTATACCGAGCATGCTGATACTGCTCTGCAGGCTAAGTGAGGCGCCCTGAAGGAAAGAGAGAATAGAGAACGACTAAGAACGACTGAGAAACGACTTTTGCCGTGAACAAGATTATTAGAGCTTCATTTAGGTAGATATGCGGTCCAATACCCGATTGTGCACAATGACAAAATACACTTATCTCGTAAGCATGCGACCCAGTTGCAGAACTGAACAGGCCACGAACAGGCAGACCGTATGCCGGGAGCTTGGAGACATTGGAGAGAAGACCTTTGTGCCATACCCAATCAAAAGCTTTGTCATGCCTGAAGCATTGGACCCACCCAGCTGCGTCCCGTATAGAACCTCATATAAAAACCAAATTATTAAAATTAAATTAAAAACCCGACTGCTAAAACAACTATATAAATAAAAACAATTAAATACCTACTCGTAAAAACCGAACCAACATAAAATACTGAAAAAAAAAAACAAGCTCTACGATCTCAGAATTCCATTTGAGCAATGTTCAATGCAACGTGAAATATTTCCTTGTCCGATACCTATACTTAAATAATAAAATCTGTAATAAATGAGTATTTATAAATACATTGAATATTGATAGTTGTCGCAAGCGGGGACAATCACCAACCAACCAAAGAGAGTGCGGATTTAATTGCCACGGAGCCACGGCGCGGCAGCCGCTTGGTTGTTGATTGTCCCCGTCATGTATGTTTTAGAGGATATTGTTAAAAACTAAAAATCATACTAGACACTTCCCGTCGGCGGTAAAAATCTTTATTTGTAGTCAGTCGTATTGTACAATTGCATGAGCAGCATGCTTAGCCATATTGCAGAATAGTTGGCGATTCAGCCGCAACAGCTTAAAAGTGTCTGGCGCAGGTAACTGCCAACGGGAAGTAAGTGTCTGGCAGTATTGATTAATATTTTTAACAACATTCTCTAAAACGTATCGTTCAGTTACCCTGTTACCTTTTACGACAAATACTCAATAATAATGATCAAAAGTTGTTTTAGCAGGAAAATTAAAAGTAGAGTTATCATTTTGTTGAAATGGTAGATAATACGAGTTTAACAGCCAAATATTAATTTTTTTTTCCAAGTAACCGCTTTGTGTCTAAGTTATTTTATTTATTTATTTGTATTCGGGAGTTTTACATAAAAATATTTAAGTGACAATCTATATATATAAAAATCAATTGCTGTTCGTTTGAGTCGCTAAAACTTGAGAATGGCTGGCTGTTTTAAAAGAACTTTTACAAATTAAAATGAAAAGGGAAGTAATACAGTAACTTATGGTGTGTGAGACAGTTTAGGTAAAAAACTTATAAGCTACTTAATACTTACTTACCTACTTTAAATGGCCTACATCTGAACTGAACCAGCAGCTCCTAGGTTGTCTCGAGGATTACCAGTTGATTTCTGACCGCCAATACGGCTTCCGTCACGGACGGTCAACGGGTGATCTTCTGGTATATCTCACACACTCTTGGGCAGAGGCCATAGAGAGTCGACGTGAAGCTCTAGCGGTTAGCTTAGACATTGCTAAGGCGTTCGATAGGGCCTGGCACAGAGTGCTTCTTGCGAAGTTACCAGCATACGGAATACCCGAGGGACTCCGTAAATGGGTCGCTAGCTTCCTTTGTGGGCGCAACATTATTGGCGCCGCACACTAGGCGACACGCGACTGCGACAGCTCGGCGACTAGACGCGACGACAGGCTGCGGCCGACAATTTTCATATATTTTGTTCAAAGCTCCGCACACTTGGCGTCAGTCGCAGAGTCGCGACGACAAGCTAGGGGAGTCGCGAAAATGACGCTCACAACTGTCGCACGACTGTCGTCGTGTGTGCGCGTGCACAACGCGACTAGACGCAGCGACAAGTTATCCAGTGCGCGGTTAAGGTCGCTGTCGACGGTTCTCCCACGCTGTTTCTGCTGCCTAGCAATGATAATTACACGGTTAACATTGAGAATATGTATTGCTATGTGGAATGCGGATAACAGTACGGGAGACGCCCTGTACATCGGGAAAACCAATGTGCCTCGGACTTTCACACAGGAAAATCGACAAATACTTGTGTCTATAGTTGAGAACTCCCTGGAACGGGTCTCAGGATGGGGTGGATTGAACCTGGTTCAGTTCAACCTTTCGAAGACACAGGTTTGCGTGTTCACCGCCAAAAAGGATCCATTCGTCGTACCACCACAGTTCAAGAGCACTCCACTTAACATCTCATGCAGCATTGGGATCCTTGGTGTTAACATATCCAGAGACGTGCAATTCCGCAAGTATAAGGACAAAGCGAAGATGGCATCACTGAAATTAAGAGTTCTTAGGAAAGCGAGACGTTACTTTACGTCTAAGCAGCTTTTACAGTTTTACAAAGCCCAAGTTAGACCCCACATTCTCACCTTTGGTCCGGGGCTTCTAAATGCCAGCTTGACCCTCTAGAATCTTTGCAGCGACGCGCCATTCGACTGGTCACCGATCCCAAGCTCACAGACCGGTTAGAAACGCCTTGAGACATGACATCGGCTCGTTGTGTGTGTTCTACCGCCTGTCTAATGGAGAATGATCTGAGGATTTTTTTGATTTAGTGCCCACTTCCTCCTTCTACCATTGTCGCACCACTCGCCATCGGAACAGGACACACGCACACATCCTGGAGCCGCTGTTCGCTCTAACGGTTCGCTTCCAGAGGAGCTTCATTACACGTACCATCAAACTGTGGAATAAGCTGCTATCCGAGGTTTTCCCATTAAGCTACGACATGGACTCTTTTAAAGGGGGAAATAGGTTTTTCTCAGGTCGGCAACACAAAAGCAACATCTCTGATGTTGCTGATGTTCATGGGCGGCGGTGACCGCTCACCATCAGGCGGCCTGAACACATCTTGCTTTTTAACATGATCATTTGAATGGCTGTATGAGCTAAACTCCTTCGCCTTCTCGAAATGAAATAAGGTAAATAAAATGTTTATGGATATTTTGATTCTGTGGAAAAGTCTGTCATGCATGTCAAATGGTGTAATGTTACTAGCTAAGAAATATTTTTCACTTACAAATATGAAACGTTTAGCAGTTCAAAATAATATATACAAAGACTTTTCACATTTGGGCAAACGCCAAAGACTTTGTGGCAATTTATTACAGCTACAATACTTAACCTTTTTTATTTAATTTTATATGTTTGGAGCTTGGACTATCTAGAATAGAATAGAATAGAATAGAATAAATGTTTATTGGGTACCAGTACAAACAAATAAAAACAAAAAATTAAATTAAAACAATGAAATTAAACTAAATAATAAACATCAAAATATGTAGGTACACCAAATAGGCCTCTGCTCAGTTTGAGCCGTGACAACGCGTGTTGGCACGGCACTGGTATTCTGCAGATACCTTTGATGAAAAAAGGCGCGTGCCACTGCGCAAACAACCAATTCAGTTATACATATAAGACAAAATAACTTCAACAATTTTCACAGAATTACAGTAGGTATTATGTGGATATATTATTATTAATACAATCATATTATTATTAATTGCTAACAACAATGAAGTAGGTATCATTATTACACTATATATGCCACAAAAAAGTAGTTCAGTAATGAAGTTGACGTTCACACTGCGGTATTCTTTTGTAGATCAAGTAAATGTCTTTTATAATTTGCTTAATTTGCTTAAATCGATTTAGATACTAAATCGATGGGCAAGACGTTAAAGACGGTCAAAAAAATCAAGTTTTTCGTACAAATATGACGGACTCTTATTTGTTATTACTCCGAAGAGCAAACTTGCAAAGTGCATTTTTCGTCGATTCGCCATATTTAATAAATCACCTTTATTAAGGTAAGGAGTCACCTTAAATATAAATAAGACGTTACGGCCACTTTTAACTATAACGCGGTATTTAACTAAACCATAACATGTGAGGTGTTCATTAGATGATGTAAAAATGCTAAATTACTTCATTCAAATAGTTTGTTGAACATAATTTGATTTTCTATCTCTAATTACTACATATATTTTTTTTCATTGGTGGGGCCAGTGTGCGGCGAAACGCTCTTAAAACACATGGTAACACTATTGGAACTGTCACGCGGGTAATGGTTGTCTCTGTGGTTTTAAGAAGACTACAGGCTGGGGTAAAGCTGGGGTACTTTTTTAAAGAAAGGTCTTGGTGGTCTTGATCAGACGACAAGCGGCTTGCTTGATTGACGTCTCTTCCACCATTGATAACAAAACCCACAAAGCAACGTCGATTAAAACTTCGGAAATATTTTGCGTCCTAACGTGATGCGTGAAAATCGTTGGAGCCGTTTCCGAGATTCAGATTTCTTTATATAAATCTTCTGTGCGTGTGTATGAAATTGAACTCTTTCTAAACATTTAGAAGGAGTTCAATAACATACACACGCACAGAAGATTTTTATATATAAAGATATATACAAGAATTGCTCGTTTAAAGATATTAGATAGAAATAACGTTACTTAACGATACTTAGTGTGAATTTGGTAACGTTATCAAGCCCGTCTAAGCCACTCTTTATAAAACCATAAAGAAAAGTAAAGTTCTATGTCTATGGTCAATAATGACATTTTCAAAGCAACGCACGCAACCAATTTCAATATTTTGTCTGTGACCAAATAAATCTGTAATCGTATTTTGCCAGCTGGGCGGTTCCTATTATTTTGTAGGTACTTGTAACTTATAAATAGTGGGTAAATTCTAAACTTATTTATCGTCTTTAATTGTATTTAAATATTTTCTTGCCAGTGAGTGCCAGTTCAGCAAAATGTAAGTATATATTTTCTTAGACTACGTGGTAAACATTTAAATATAATTTCAAATCAATATGAAACCAAGCTCTTTACGAAAGTATCAAACTAAATAAAATACGTTAACCTTTGCAAAATGTGTTGTTTATGAGCGGATGTAATCACCATAGCTTGTTTAAATCTCATTATTAAAGTTAATGCTACTTGAACTTAACTGGCACCAGATATTGACAGATATTGTAAATAAATAAGAGCTTGATTATTAAAAACAGTATTGGGCAAGACTTATTTACTTACTTATTTTTTGGTAGTAGGTAGGTAGTTTAAAACTACTGCAAAAACTTGTAACTTACTTGTACTTGTTTAAACACTAGAAGAGATGACACTCTGACAATTTTAATTGTTGGTAGGATAGAACTGGCACAAAAACAGACGAAAGGTGTTATATTCTTCATCTGTTTTAGACATGTCCTAATAAAATTTGTTACCATGTTTTATGTACTTCTTAAAAGGGCTATAACAGAAATTACATTTTAACAAAAATTTGTAGAAATAGAAAAATATGACTAAAGTGATAAGGGCCATCTACTTTACCTCAAATAAAATTTACCTTTAGTACCAATTAGAATATCCTATAAAGATACTGTAATAAGTGTTTCATAAAAATATGTTTCTTTCATTAAACTAATTTTATATTATATAGTACTAAAGAAATCATAATCTTTTTAACTTCTAAACAAACAAGAGTATTCACTAAGACCTAGTCTGTATATACTTGGACGCCCAATGTAACCACAGTGCCATAGAACAATTCAATTTCTATTGTCAGACATAATAGTTTATAAACAACTAAGTCGTTAGAAGTTTGTAGTATCTTTGCATTTATTAAATAGAAGCTGGTAGGTACCCTTGACAACATCTGCATAGAATAATTATTTCAATTAGCCTATTTCTTTCTCCAAGTATTTATCTCTCTCTATACTATACCAATTTTCATTAAAATCTGTTTAGCGGTATAGGTGTGAAAAAGTATTAAAATGGAAGTAAGTAAATAGGTTGTTGATGCTAAAGTTGTCCTTACAAACAGCTTATCTGTATTCCCTATGTTAGCTATTGAGATAGTCATTGATTATCAGATAATATGGATGTCCATATGATCTGATAATCAATGACTATCTCAATAAATTGGAGAAAATTGTATATATAAAGTAACTGTGTATTAATGTTACACCGTTACTTTATGTTAACATATAATTTTCTCCAATTTTCAAAAGAGCAGCTACATGTAAAATTAAATTTAAAATGCCTTACAAATAAACAGAGAATAAGGTCGGAATAGTTATTCCGTGTTTTATTCCCATCATGTAAATGTCATTTCAAATTAGAGTAAAAGAGACAAAACACGGAATAACTATTCCAACCTTATTCTTTGTTTATTTGTAAGGGGGTAAAAGTTTTAGAAAATAGAAATCATCCACTATTGTACCGTCATGCATGACTCATGATCATGATAGATGATTTTTCAAAAACTTTGAAATAGATAATATTTAATTTTACCAAAAAGATTTAATGGGCTTTCCATGCATATTTTAACCCCTACAAATTATTTTTTGCGACAAATGGTAGCTTCCCCAAGATCTCTATCCCTAATCTCTATATCAAAATTGGTTGAGATGTGTTAGGCTTGTAAACGTAGCAAACATACAGACAGAGTTACTTTCGCATTTATAATATCAAGTACGAAAAATAGTCTCACTTTCTACTTCCCCGTGATAAGCTTATTTATAAGTACCTATATTATATTCATTTGATTTGTGCCATAATTTTGCAAATGCGATTTTAATAATTTGTTTTTAAAGTGTAGGTTTTGTGTCATCAGAATAGACTCCCAAAAATAAACCAAATATTTAATGGTTTTATTTGTAAAGATAAAGGCGGTAACCATAATTATATTATTCAGGTTGCAATTATTAATGCTACTCAATTTCCAAACAACTGAATCTTTTAAGAGACCTGTAGCCATTTTTCCTGTTTTGCTTTGGGAGGTATAGGACTTGATCAGTCTGCTATCACAGCTCATTCAGATCTTAACATCCTTAATTGATTTGTAAGAAAACTTACAAACATGTTGTTGTTACCTGTGGTGAACTTACAAACTCACGTGGTCATTAGCCTATATTCCCACTGCTGCTGCTGATCGCAAGCCTTCCCACATGAACAACAACAGGACATAGGCAGATTGTGTTCACCATGTGAGCGGAATGCGGGTTGGTGGATTTTCACGACTGCGATCTTGCGACAATAACCTGGACCAACTGCTTCGCGTGCCATCCGAAGCATGATAGTACCATAATCCACTATGTGGGTTCAATGTGGGTTGGTGGGTTTGTGGGTTTTCACGACTGCGATCTTGCGACAAGAACCGGTACCAACTGCTTAGCTTGCCATCCGAAACATGATTGTGGCATAATCCACCATGTAGGCCCAATGTGGGTTGGTGGGTTTTCACGACTGCGATCTTGCGACAATAACCGGTACCAACTGCTTAGCTTGCCATCCGAAGCATGATTGTGCCATAATCCACCATGCAGGCCCAATGTGGGTTGGTGGGTTTCACGACTGCGATCTTGCGACAAGAACCGGGACCAACTGCTTAGCGTGCTATTCGAAGCATGATTGTGCCATAATCGACCATATAGGCCTAATGTGGGTGGGTGGGTTTTCACGACTGCGATCTTGCGACAATAATCGAGCGAGTTGACGACAAAAAAAATTGGTAAAATCAGAACTCGCCACTTCCACACATGCCAGTTGACGAATAAGTCACCGGTACCAACTGCTTAGCTTGCCATCCGAAGCATGATTGTGCCATAATCTACCATGTAGGCCCAATGTGGGTTGGTGGGTTTTCACGACTGCGATCTTGCGACAAGAACCGTGACCAACTGCTTAGCGTGCCATCCGAAGAATGATTGTGCCATAATCCACCATGTGGGCCCAATGTGGGTTGGTGGGCGACTGCGATCTTGCGAAAATAACCGGGGCTAACAGCATAGCATGCTGCCCGAAGCATGGAGGAGCTCGTGATATTTAAATTTGGTTACCCATCCGGTGACTCGACTTTGCGAAAGTTACTTGTCTTTCAAGATCGCAACCCGCTGCGCCATCGTGCTCCTCATGTTTCATGTACCCACGCAAAACTTTCGGCAACACAGTCGCTACCTACCTACCTACTAGATGCACAAAAAACATACGTGGGCCAAATTATGCATGACTTTCACTGTTATTTTTAAGTGGCTTCCAAGTGTTGAACGAATGCTTCTAGTCTGCTATTTTCCTAGGCGGAACATAGTAATTTTGTGTGACAGTCATATGATTGTGTGTAATGTAGTGTTCATAGTTGCGTGAGTGCAAGTAACAGTAGCGGCGGCAAACGCGCGGAAATACGTATTAGCGGAGAAAAAGCAGTACACTAAAAATTTAAATCGTCGATGAGTGAGATGACGCCATTAAACTCCAGTAAGACTGAGCGAGAGGGGAGGAGGGTCGATGTACCCGACACCTCTGCTGTGCTATGATGGCTAGAGGCAGTCTCGACACGCATATTAGTGTCATGAATTACCGTACCAATAGGTAGCCTGAATTGTTATATTTTTCAATCAGTTTTATACCGATTTGCTACCGAAATAGGTTTCTATTTTTTTAATGTTTGTTTTTTTTTAAGCTTTGCGCATTTATTTAGCTGTTTTTATTGTATTGCTTTGCGAATTCATTTCCCGATGTGATCGTTCATTGCCCTTTTATTTTATATACCTACCTATATTTTACCATTCTTTCGAATATATTTTTTTACCTATTGCCATAGATAAAATTGTATTTTCCAAAGACTTAAAAATATAAATGAATAAGTACTTACCAGAACCGGTACATGATTTTGAGAAACGGTGACCCTGACTAATATAGCTAGGTACCTACTAATAACAAAAGGTTTATTAGAAGTAGGCTTACCATACGTCCCGGTTTGACCGAGATTGTCCCGGTTCAAACATTGGTACGGCGGGCATCCCGGCCGGTTTGGTATTTTGTCCCGGTTAACTGTCGCGTCAGAACGATGAAATATCTAAGTATCTATATAAAAATATAAAAATAATCATCAACTGTTGAAAAAAGTTCACTCCAGCGAGAAGTACGAATGGCACAATGTCAATAATCAAGAAAGAACTAATTCTCAAGTAACTCTAATGAATAACTAAAGCAATGTCATTTTCTGCTTCAACGTCCTTTCGGTACTGTGGGTAGGGTTGCCAACCATACTTTAAAATAACGTATCCAACGTTTTTTTTCCATCCCCATACTTTATGCTTTTAATAAAAATAAAGTATGGAAAATACTTTATTTCCGACTAATGCATGCGTTTGAACGGAATATTCCTGTTGACTTAATTTCTGAACTACTGAATGATACTCAGACTCAAGTGAAGTGAAACGAAACGCAGCGCTAACTTCTGAATGCGCTATAAAACAATAAAAAAATATTAGATATGGCCAAGAGTACAAAGAAATATGTTTTTACATAAATTTGGAAAATACTTTATTTTTTCTTTAAATTCTTTTTTTATACTAGTTAGTGATAGATTTACTTTAATTTCCTGAAAAATAGTTGGCAACCCTAACTACTTACTTTTCCTGTACTTTATTTACATATCTGTTTTTTTAATAACAAAATCCGTAAAACATTGTTTGGTAGCTTAATGTGTTTTTCTATAGTTTTTTTTATTATTATTTTTTGGGTCTTTCGCTCCTGTCCCGGTTTGGAGCTTCAAAATTATAGTAAGCCTAATTAGAAGTAGTGTACCTAGTAGGAAAAGAGAAAAGATAATTTTAGTCTAGTCTATGATGATAATGGGACTACGTTGTCCTAATATTCAATACAAGATGCATACGATTAACATCTTAAACATAGGTAGGTCTGCCTGTAATAGCGAAACTGTAACGGGAACGTGTCTGCACATTTAAGGTAGGTAGCTAACTTTTTATGGCGGACAATACATTTTATTTATATAACGTTGCCGCCATGTGGAGAGGAAACTGAGTCAATGCATCACCTACTGTGGTACTGCCACTCTCTGGCTAGAAAAAGAATGGGACTCCTGGGGTCGGCCTATCCGAAACCGGAGGACTTCAGGCTCTTCGCTCTTTTAAGAACGTTGCCAAGCTTATGGCAACGTCATCATTATCTTTACAGAGGAAGAAGAGTAAAAGGATGGGGTTGCACAAAAGATCCCGATGGGTCAAAGTGTTACTGCGAGAGAGAAACTTCGGCAGGCCCACTAAGATAAGATAAGATACGATAAATATTGGCACTGAAATCTTAGAACGTGTATAATGACTGTACATTTGATCTGCCAATGTGAGTGTTTTCCAATTCAGTATTTGAAAAAGATTATGTCAGATTAGAATATCTAAATTTAAAAAAAAACAAGTTAAGTATTGAAAAAAAAAATATTAAAAAGAAAATATTTAGAGCGAGTGTCTTACAAATAAACAAAGAATAACGTCCGAATAGTTATTCCGTGTTTTGTCTCTTTTACTCTAATTTGAAATGACGTTTACATGACAGAAATAAAACACGGAATAACTATTCGGACCTTATTCTTTGTTTATTTGTAAGGGGCTAAGTATTTAATAAATTCATGTTCCCACTGCTGGGGCACGAGCCTTCCCTATGGATGGATAGGGAGAACGGGCCGTAAACCACCACGCGGGCTCTTGGTGGTTTGTTAACGATATGGTAAGGAAGCTTGGACTCTGTTGGTATTTACTCATGTGCTTACAGTAGGTAGTTCACCATTAAACGGACAAATATTTAAGAGTGATAATCTTATCTCGATACCACTTTTTCTTTATTCATTCCATAATAATCTAAGTATTGAAGAGTTCTAAATATTATCACAAGCAAAAATAAGAAACGCACTTTTAACTGAGGCAATACAGGTAGGTTATATTATACCTATCTAGTAGTGAACAGCCTATAACTGTCCCACTGCTGGGCAAAGGCCTCCATCATTGAAATCAAGTCATTGCTACAATTGATGGGTAATGGCTTAAATCACCACGCTTGCCAAGTGCGGGTTGGTGATCACAAACCCGGGATATGCATCGAAAAATCCGAAATACATTTTGCCCGACTTGGAAATTGAACCCGGGACCTTCGGGTATCGGACCGAGCACTTTGCCACTCGGCCACCGAGGCGTTCCTATCTATTGAAATTAATTTATTTGGTAACCCAATAGTATACTATAGAATAGAATGTTTTATTTGCTAAGAATATGGTTGGCATTACAAGAAGTTGGTCATATTTTTATAGTTTCACATATTCTGCCATGTAGACATACAATCAAATATAGCTGTACTAAAACGTAATAACCTAGACGTAATGTAATACGACAACATGTCAAATGTGTTATTTATTCTACTGCTCTTATAAACGGTGTGTAGTAATTGGATGTACCTACTTAGTTGCAAAAAAATACAAACGTACAATTTCCGCCAACAATACGTGTACACGCAGCAGAAGCGTAAGTAGCGGGGTGTGAGAACTTCCGAGATAGCGAAGCAAGTAGGTAGGTACAATTGACTATAGACTCGCGCTCATTGTAATTTTATACCATTTTATATCAATACATTGTTTCTAAGTCAATTTTGACTAGTAAACACTATTTTCGGCAATTTAAATCTCTCGGCAATCTCTAATCAGATCGTCAATTGTTTTAATCAACATTTATATCTGATTCCTAAACGCTGACACCAGCCAAGTGCGAATTTCATTCGCCATTCGATCACGTTAACGAAAACGAGAATTTGTATGGCAAAATGTTAACTCCTTTCGTATGCCGCCAGGAGGCGCTGCTTCAATGCCATACTAATTTTCGTTTTCGTAAACGTAATTGAATGAATACGGATAGTAAACAAAACTTACACCAGGCCCCCAGATAATCTCATAACTTAATAACGCGCTAACAGTAACCGTTACAATACCTACGTGCATTACTGTTAATCGTACGGCTAACGATCGTTTGAGTGAACTCGGCATCGAGTTATAGTTTTAACATAAGCAATGCACCCTATTACCGCATCGGCAGGTAGATTTGGAGAATGGAAAACGTACGTGTCAAACCGGACCGTGAGTCACGCTTGCCTACCCACGTGGTGCGGCCGTCCTCGGATTCTAACTTTTTTAACCACAACAGTCGCAGGTTGTGTGTGTGTGCGTGCAATTAAATGATAGGTTTCTGGGTAGCGGGCCGCACAGCAGTGTAGCGATTGCCAAGTTCTTTGTAACCAATAATCAGCTTCAAACTAAATTGTAGCTCGCAAAGTACCTATGCAAATTTTTTCGTTATTTTACTCGCTTTAGATTCTAATCTGATTGGTGCTGGTCTAACCAACCACCCGTTTTTTGTACAGCGACATTTATAATGACAAAACGTAGAGATATCACACGCCACGTCAGGATGTCAATACACAGTTAAGTACTAAACAATCATCATCTTCATTATCTGCTGGGATGAAGCCTCCCACATGCACATAAGCACGTGGACGATTGGACCAGAGCCCACAAAGATGGCCAAATGCTGTTTAATAGGTTTTAAAAACTGCCATCTTATGCCAATATTCAGTACCAACGGCTTAACAAGGCCCCTAAAAATTTGGTCATTCATAATACTTCTTTTTTCTTTTTTATTTATTTTTATACATTCTGCCAAACTGTAGTACAGTCTGTCGGCAGCATTCTCGTGGAAACACGTTAACTACATACTTACTAACTTAGATTAAATATTTCTATAAGTGAGAATTATTTAAGGCATGTTTTTTTCTAATGATACATATGTTACTAAATTAAGTATAGAAGCTGTTAGTTTTCCTGAAATGAATAAATAAATAAAATAAAACAGGTATGAGACAATATTAACTTACTACTAAACCAATTATAGGTACCTATATACACACAGTGTGTAAGCGTAGGTGTGTAGCACACCCTGGAAGCACACCTAAACCGAACAGATAGAAATTCATTCATTCCTATCATTCATTCCCATCATTCATAGCAATTATTCATTTCTTGATGTTGAAGTGCTTCGCGAAAGTTGCTTTATTTCCAAGATTGTAATGTAACCCTCACGTGCAAGCGGCTGCGCCATCGAGCTAATAGCGATTTTGTTTGACAGATCCGGCGAATAAACATACGCTTCACTTTTCTGTGGTAACGACCGCAACCTATTGATACTGTAGCACCATGTGTATCCCAATTGCGCTTTTCCGATCCCGTGGTTTTAGTAATTATGCCTCTGTACTCATTAAAACTGGATCTGTACCCTTCAAACTGAAACAGCAACATAGGACCTTCCGATATTTTCATCATCATCATCATCATCTCAGCCAAAAGACATCCACTACTAGACAAAGGCCTCCCCCAAGGATCTCCACAACGACCGGTTTTGTGCTCCTCGCATCCAGCGGCTTCCCACTATTTTAAAACGTTCATAATCGAGTCCTAATCGCCTAATTTTGATATTTAGGCTTTGGGGGAAATGTCTGAATCAGGCTACAAGACACGATTGTCAATTATTTTCTAAAAAAAAACAAAATAGAGTCCTAAACATTGTCAGCTATCCAGAAAGGTTCTGAAATAGGAACCCTAACGCTGGCAACGTCCTTATTTATGTAACATGCAGTTAAAATTTACACCTATTTACATTTTTTTACATTTACCAAACAAGATGATCGTATAAGTATTTTGTTTACTGTAGGTACAGCAATCTGTTTTGGTGAATCAATGTGTAATCCAAAAGTCCTTAATATAACCAGGATCAAAAGTAGCCTGCATACGAACAAACATTAAAAACATTTTCTTCATTCATGCAGATTTATTGCTATGAATGAACAAAAGGGTATTCATTTTTGTATTCAAGGACTGCACTTCAAACACTTCACGGTGCAGACGGAATGAGTGAACCGAAATAAAGCACGACCCTCGGTCGACGTCAAAGAGAAATAAATACACCAAGTACCTTCCCATCTTCCTACACAAAACATTCCGTGAATTTGTTAGTAACATGCGATTTTTGTTTTCTCTTTCCAGTTAATGTTGGAGCCAGCCCCTGTTGTGACGGGTACTTCATCAGCTTTCACACTAATTAAAGGTAAACTTTGTGATGTTACTACAAACACTATAACTCGTTTTTGTTTCGATAATTTGTATTTGTATTAAATGGACATTGACTGCATCAGATTGTTAGAAGCATACTCAATGGTCAAATCACATTCATAGTAAGACACGTTGTAATGCGTAAGTTTTAGCTCTATTTTTGCTTAACTCAAAAGTATGCTCTAAAATCGTAGGAGTAAAGTTTGCTTTTATTAAATGGCAAGGTAATTTTGACCACTTATGTTTGGTCGATCTATTTGATGCTGATTGTATGTAAAAATTACAGCAATATCGAATTATGTACATGTACAGAAATTCTTGCTCTTTTCGTTGCCTTTTCAATAAGAATAATAATAAATACTTTTATTTAGTTTACATCATCAACTTTATCCGATCATGCAGACATCGTGATTCGTGACGCATCGTGGGGCGTAGCGAGGCACAGTGCAATAAAAATGTTTTAATGTTTTTTTCAAATGGGATTTTGGTTTTATGAAAGATGGTCGCATAATACCTATATACTAGCAGTCTTCTTCCCATTCAAGACTTTGCTGATGTCAGCTATTTGATCTTGCGGAGGACTAACTATGACATCAACTTAAGTGACTTCAAAACTTTAGTAGTTACCTATACGATATTTTCCTACTTAACAGTATTCTGTTTAAAAGTTACAGTACGCACTGGCTATGGCTATTCGTTTGTGAATTGCATACCTAAGTAGCCTATGAGAAACGGAACTGCTAAGCGCTAGTAATATAAAAAAAATAAGAGCGCCTTATGTACTTACCTACGTCTACGTTTTTTTGTTGCTTTGTCAAAGTGTTTTGTGATGTACCTACAACACTGTATACAATGTTATTTTTAGTTTATACGAAACCTGAAAACTGTTTGTTCAGAAACACTAATAGAATCGATTTCAATATTTTTATACCATGTCTCATTTTGACCAAATAACATTTACAAAATTTAAAATAAAGTATACCCCACTAAAAACACACAACGGGACAGCACAAAGAGCTTGTAACTTCGTGAGTTTTCAAGATATTATTTAAATATTTTTTGTACTGATTCTTTAAATGAAAATATTTACCCGTGTTTCGATTTTCGTATAAACTAAAAATAAGGTTGTATACAATACATACACTCTAGTTGGTAGCAGCATCAATTTTCATCATTGTATTAAATAAACCTATGAATTGTTCTATGTGTGTGTTGTGCTGTTCTCGATTATCTGTCATACAATACTACAGGTTAATGGAACATGACTCATTGGCCGTATAAAAATCCTATCTCACTATGTATTCTTATTTCCCATATTATTAAAATATTTTTTATTAATAGGCATTACACGGCGTATGGCTGCTTAAATACTTCAACAAAACCGCACAATAAGGTCAAAACGTAAAATAGTTAAGCAACAATAGCGATTACTAAATTGCTATTCCGTCAAGGCGTTCGTGAGTCACAAGACTAAAGTGTAACTTGATTTGCTTGCCTGTCAGAGTCAACACTACAACTCTGGCACTCCCGACCCGCCGCCGGCACTTGAGTGCTTTTTCATATCTTCAAACAGAATTAGGATGCGTATCGAATGGCCTATTGGTTTCACACTGTCGCGTCGGAAGTGTGCGAACATTATAATTGTCCACCGCTCTGAAATAAAAGCTTACATGGTCCATTTTAAGGCTATATAATGGCAAAAATCCCGGCAGCGGTTGCTTGAAGCACATAGCCGTGCCTATGAATAACTAACAATGTCAGACTGCAGCGGGCAGGGATGCAAATCCGGCATGTTTATTTAAAGCGTACTGTTGTACAGCTAATCAAGTCTAAATCAAGTAAATCAAAGGAACACTTCACTACCATGGAAAAGGAAATCTTTTGTTTGTTCTTCGTCGTCGTCAGCTAATAATCTTCAAACTGCTGAACTTAGGATTACGATAAAAACCGGGATCTACGGTCTAACGTACCTTCCGAAACACGGAGTTCTTTATTTCACGTCAAAACCGAGTAGTGGACTGTCATAACTTGTTTCCCAAGACTGATGAAGAGTCCTGGGGGTAAAGTTTTTTCGACACGCCTGAAGTGGCGAGCATGCTTCACTACATGGTTTTACTACGCCATATCGAATGCCAGTTGATCGATGACAATTAACCTAAAGCCCAATATATCGACATGCCATTTGATCGAAATTTCAATAAATCATAGTATAAAACAAAGTCGCTTCCCGCTGTCTGTCTGTCCCTATATATGCTTAGATCTTTAAAACTACGCAACGAATTTTGATGCGGTTTTTTTAATAGATAGAATGATATAATTATAGTAGTAGATAGTATTATGCATATAATTGGACCCGGTAGGTGGCGCTGCTTTAGGATTCTATAGGATACGGGTATTCACTCGCGGGGAGTCGCGAGCGGGCCTCTAGTACTTTATAATAATGAATTAGGCTACGGTAAGTACTGTAACCGATTTACACGAGGCAGACTACGCTTATTTGCCACCTGTGCGCTGTAGTATGAAAAAAGTATAGCCTACTTATTGAGCTCCGATCGCTACACCCTATACCTATCGTGTCACACCCTCGGGTATTGACCTTATAGTTCACTGAAATGGTTGAGCGTCCTACATAAAGCTAAATAAACGATAAATATTCCAAAGCGTTTCTCTCGTATGTAAATAGATAGTAATAACTTAATACTTTAATAATTCTATATTAAACCATAAAGTACAAAAAACTATCTCATTGTAATGAAATATAATTTATTTGTTTTTAAATACCGTCATAAAAGTATAGCTTTTTCTAGAATATTTCGATAAATAAAGCAATTGCTTTAAAACTATTTGTTTATTTTTATTTTATCGTAAATCATATCGTTTTTAGTTTACGCTACTAGTGGTTTCAGTTTGTATTAAAAGCATGTATCACTAAAGAGCGTGCGGTGTGCATGTCGGCCGGCGATACGCCACGCGCTATGTTACACCATAACAAAGTTGTAACAGTAGGCTGTCTTTACATTTCACTTGCTTGCTTAGATGACAACGATGCACATAACTACGACAGACTCTGAACATTTTAGTACCTACCATTTGTCGTAATAAACACTCCCTGAATGATACAAAAGTAAGTGAGGCTGAGAGCAGCGGCAGCGGTCACTAGAATACAAGATCGTGTGTTGTAGAGTTGAAAGCATGTCTGCCGCGCCCCGTTAGAGATTCAGTCAGCATTTAAAAACACTTCAAATAATCAACGCAAACAACGCAAGGAGAAAATATTGAAGCGATAAACAAGTGGCGTTTCTGCTTTTAAAAATCGTTGGTAATAGCTAACCGAACGAACAAAACAATCAGCGGTTCGTGAAAGTAACCGTACTGTTCTGTTTCTCGTATGATATGACGAACGCGAGCGGCCTTCATGGTTAGTGAGCGGATGGCCGCTGAGCGCGCGGATCACGCCGACTTTCACCTACGAGCGCGGTTTCATCAAAACATATTTAAACAATACTCACTTTAACATCCCTTGTACATTACTGTCAACGCATTGTGTCGTGAAGTTTCTGTGGAGGCCGACAATTCATCAAAAAATCACCTGCAGCCATCATACTGTTTGTGCATGCTATGTGATGCATCAATTTCAATGTTTATTAATAAGCAGTATGCTATTATTATGTGGTTTTCATAGAGCGAGATTAAGAGGTTCACGTGGTTTCATTCGACTCCATTAAACTAAACATATTCAGAGTGATTTTTAAAATTAGTGTTTCTCGAACGACACAACTTTTTTTTTTAATATAATTCAATTGTCAAAATAGAACAAAAAACCCGGTAGTGGAAAGCCTCGAGCGGCACACAGCTACAGGGCATTGTCGCTGGTAATGAGTGTAGATCTGATGCCGTGACTGCGCGTGTCTGGTGCAGAGAGGAGCGGGCGAGCAAGGGCGCGGGGCGAGGGGCGAGGGGAGTGCTATATGGCAGATCCCGAGTCACCATGAAGGTGGACGTCGATGCGAGGGAAGCGCCCGCAGCGCCCGCCGTCACTCCGGGAACCCCGACCGCTAGTAATACCGAATCGCCTGTGTCTTCCTTGGACGGTTTGTTGGTCTAACATCTCTCCCACGTATACCAGCATTAACACAAGGTTTGAGATGCCCGCCTAACATCTACCCACCCGCTCTGGCCAGCTTTTGGTATGATTTTAACACTACTTACAGCTACTTTGTTTCACCTTTTTTATTATGTCTAATGTAACAATTGACGCTATACTAACACTAACAATCGTGTACTTATTGTAAATTAAAACCCCAACATTCACTTAAATTTATAGCAGTTGATTATGGCGATAAAAACTGTTTGTGTAGTAAAACTACTTAAATAAGATTAAGATTATCGCTCGTACTCGTTTTGTGACGTTACTGTAGTCACAGCGCTTTGCCGCTCAAATATATTTGGAGATCGTCATCACTTTGGTGACTGCGGTGAATGAATCCTCGGAGGCTTTCTAGGGATTGACGTCACGGGAACATCTCTCAAAACATTATTAGATTGCCAAGAGTCTTCGAGACGAATAGAGGGTGCCGTAAGGCTAGAACCTCGAATAGGGTTTACTACGTCGTGAGGAGGTAAAAAGCGCCTAGGCACATTATTGACTTGCTGCAGCGCGCGTGTGAGGTATTTGTACTAGTCGGCATATAAGAGCATCATCATCATCATCATCTCAGCCAAAAGACGTCCACTGCTGGACAAAGGCCTCCCCCAAGGATCTCCACAACGACCGGTTTTGTGCTGCTCGCATCCAGCGGCTTCCCGCGACCTTCACCAGATCGTCGGTCCACCTTGTTGGAGGCCGAAGAGCATAAGAGCATACCGTACCTCAATTCTGCTATTTCAAACACCACCAATCGTGTCTCAGTAGCTTGATTCTAACACTTTAGTCCAAATGTTAAAATTAAACTACTGAAACATGAATGTAGACTTATTTAAATTGCAGAATCGAAATGCTGGTGGCTCGGACTTATAGTAGTGTGCGTGTGTAGTATACCTATGTGATTATGTCACTACACAATCACATACTATACCTTTTCTCCCTTTCAATGCAGAAAAGGAGAGATTTTTTAAAGCATCGAACTTTGCAATTATTATTATATTCGGAATTTTTAATATGTAATTTTTATCATGAGTCTTTAGCTCCTCTTCGTAGGAATTATTTATTCAATTGTATACATGTGACTGTACAAACTAGGAACTGTACAATAAGGATGAATCACTAATACATTATAAAGTATGTTCAGCGATTTTATGAAAAGACAAACTTAATACTTACAATACAGTCAAGAGCGCGTTTCCGAAAGCGATATTCATCAGGCCAGCACCGCTTCATATTTGCAAGTGACTCACGTTTGCTCTATTTTTCCTGTCTCTTAAGCGATTTTTAAAGAATCTTTCTGGTTGGGTTGTTACCATAAATGATTATAGCCTACTTCGGGAGACTTACGATTATCGATAAATCTTTATCGTTCACAGCATTGGTCGCGAGTTACCGCTCAACTGTGTGCGACGACGGAGATAGACATCGATATAGTAATATTCTACGACATTTGACATCAGCCCCTTCGGCGGGTTTATCAGCCCATTAGGTTACTTTAAAATACCTTATGACTAAACAGACGACCGACCTTAGCGTAAAACGTATCGAGTTCGATTTCTCGGAGGGGCATGTGTTTCTGTAATGATTACGACGACCATATGTATAATAAATTTTAACCGTTACCAATTATCCCTAGTGCATACTAGGAATAATTGGTAACGGTAATTTATTTATTTTTTTATTTATATGGCTATGTTTTTTTATTTTGCTATACTAAAGACACATTTATCTGGTACATTGCCTAATACGTGTTTCTGTGGGTGCAGACTGCCGGGTAAATAGTGACATCATACCGACGCCCCAACGGGCATTACTCGCCAAGCTGGAGGAAGAGAACCGGCGGATCGAAGCGGACGCCAAGTCTCCGATCCTCATCACCGTGCACAGCCGCAAGAGCTCGGATACCTCACTCATCTCGCTGGCTTCGGGTAAGCGGAATGGCTACTAAACAAGCTCTAAACAAAGATTTTTAACCTTTTGGTCGCAACAGCGTAAATGTGTCGTAGTGAAATGTGCGCCAAGCATAGAAAAACTTGTTCAAAAGTGTATTCTCAATCTTTCTTTCTTGCATAGTGCATATTTTATCTGCTATCGATCATGTAAACGAAAACAAGAATTTATATAGCATTGAAGTAGCACCTCAGTGACAAACGGGGAGAGTTAATGCCTTAATATAAATTCTCGTTTTCAGTTACGTGATAAAATTTGAATGACAACTATCACTAGACAAGGCACTTTGTTGATGCCCTTACTTAGGCTTCTCATTTTGGAAAAATCTATATAGATAACTCCACTTTCGTTTTCTACTACTATACCGCTCTGAATTTCTGACCGTGGTGGTGGACACAGATTAAGTAATAGTTCTTCACTCTTTATTACTGTCATCTTAAAATCAATGCAGCTCAGGTTTTTCGCAGCAATATAATATCTTGATAATTATATTTGGTCTCATACCTATAACTGAGAAAGTGGCATGCTTATATAAAAATGCAACATATTAGCTTTGAGTTCAATGTAATTTTACACAACAACGGCTTTACAAAACAATCTACCTACAATTATTGACGACCTCCTTGGTCGAGTGGTTTATACACCGGTTTTCATGGTGTCGCCATCTCTGAGGTCCCGGGTTCGATCCCCGGTCGGGTCAATTCAGAAATTATTGTTTTTCTAAAGTGTCTCGGGTCTGGGTGTTTTCTATGTATAATAAGTATGTTTATCCGTTGTCTTGTACCCATTTTAAGAGTTTCATAACGAAGCTCACTTTACTTTTTTTCCGTAATTAATATAAAATGGCGAAAAGAAAGGATTTATTTTCATATGGATCTAAATTGCTCAGATTCCTATAATCTTTTTTTTATATACCTAGCACGGCAAATGATTTCATACCACCTGATGTTAAGTGGAAATAAAGTCCAGACGCGAAGACAACTGGTGCACAGCGTGAAAACAACGCAGCATCAGTCAACCTCACTCTGCCGGCCCACAAGGTGCTTCTTCACGCCTCGTTTGAAGGACCCCATATCATAGGAAGGAGGAAAAACGTGTGCTGGTAGACTATTCCATCTTTTGAAGGTGCGACAAAAAAACGAGTCACCAAATTTCTTTGTGCGCGATGGGATATGTGTGACAGTGAAGCGATGACTCCGGAGAGCAGCACGTGTACTCCTATGGAGGAAGGGAGAAGGTGGGATAAGGTCAAACAGTTCTTCAGAGCACTCGCCGTGGTATAAGTGATAGAAAACGCTGAGTGACGCTATATCTCTACGCAATTGCAGGGGTTCGAGAGTATTAGTGACCTCTGCATTGCCGATAATGCGTACAGCGCGACGCTGCAATCTGTCTAAGGCATCGAGAAGGTACTTTGCGGAACCGTCACAGATATGCGAGCAATACTCCACACAAGACCGTACCTGTGTCTTGTACAAAAGACACAACTGGTCAGGCGTAAAGAATCGCCGCTCTCTTTTCAGGACACCGAGTTTTCGTGAGGCTGTTTTGATCACGGCTTCGATGTAGTCTTTTTGATTCAGATCATAGCGAATCGTCATACCGAGCATGTTGATATTGCTCTGCAGGCTTAGAGATGTGCCCTGAAGAGTTGGAAGGGGAAGGAATGGTGACTTTTTGGCCGTAAACGCACATACCTGTGTTTTCTTGGCATTGACCTCAACAAGATTATTGGAACCCCAATTAGATATGAGTGTAGATATATATATTTTAAAATTTTAACAAAAAAAAAACCGACTCCAAAAAAATAGACTGATAAAATTGCACTAAAAAGTAAAAAATAAGCGTTAGACTTATATAGACAATAATTTTATTATGAAAAAGTGCCAGTGCTAGTCCGCGTTTGTCAAAATTTCATGCATAAGATTGAATGTACTATTATGATTTTAATATATAGTATGTCGTTAAATGTATCGGTTAAAGCTATCTTGGCTGGCACATACTCCAAAATAAAAATAATTGTACCTATATATTTTCCTAATACATACATACATACATACATATAATCACGCCTCTTTCCCGTAGGGGTAGGCAATTTTTTTCCTAATAAAATTATTGTCTATATAAGTCTAACGCTTATTTTTTACTTTTTAGTGCAATTTTATCAGTCTACTTTTTTGGGGTCGTTTTTGTTTGTTAAAATTTTTGTTTATTTCTCTCTTTTTAGTGATTCGTTTCGATATATTTATCAAAAGCGAATATGGGTAGACCTACTAAACGCGCTGCTTGTATGAGACAGCGCCGTTTAAAAATAATAAGACTTTGTTAACCAAAGATAAGACTAATAACAAATACACATGAAAAATAAATAATTACTTACTAAAAATAAATGTGTACTATTTTTTTTCATAAATTTCCCAATAGTACTTTTCATATTTAAAGCAATGTTTTGGAAAAAAATACTATTTTACCTTCAATAAAAGGTGGCAACCCTACGCGTCACGTCCGTCCCTCGTCTTTTCTATATGACATTGATCACAGCTCCTTTTTTCTAAAGTGGTCTCTTCCACATGTAGTTTCAAGATATAATTTTGGAGTTAATTAAACTAGAGATGCCTAGACCCATTTTACCTCCTATACCTACTTAAGGATCTGTAGTTGTGATTATTATTACAACTGATTCAAAAGCATGCCAACTAAATGAACGAGTATAGTCGCTATGTTTCAGTTATTATAATTTATAAACTGTACCTCCTATCATAACACGCCTTTATAAATAATCGCACGCGGTAGTCAACATAATATTATCGTCTTGTAGCATAATTTCTACACAAATATATTTTTTAAACGAATTGTAAAATTAAGTTTAATTAATTGTTAAGCCAAATAATTAAAAAAAGTATTGCGAAAAACAAATACATAGACAGCAGAATAACACTATAAAAAATCAAAATCGTGAGATCATACCTAATACCTATGTTTTGAAGATTCTTTGTTTGGTTTTGCATGAAGTTGCAGTTATTACGCGTGGCATCTGCAATGATAATGAAATCTATTACACAATAAATGGTCGTTGCAATACCACTCAGTTATACTTTCAAACGACACTACTTACCTGGACGGAGGATTTTTAAAAACGTAGTAATACGATAGCGAATGAACATACCACACTTGTTTGGATAATCTCTTATCAGTGACACACGGCGATAACTATTGTACACACATTATTCGCTCTGGTGCTAGAAGATGGGTTAAATTTGTGCAATATGGACGAAAACAAAGATCCCTATTACACTAAAAGTGTATTGGAGTTCTATTTTTCTATGATATTAGAAAATTTCTCACAACGTACGTACTGTTTTTTTTATTTATAACTTATGTGATTTTATGTCGGTTTTATAAAATTTTGTGAGTTTATACTAGCTACTAAACAACAAAATTTGTGGTTTACATAACAGTATTGTGGAAACGTATTTATCATATATTTTTCGTCTTTATAATGTTTTGTATTTTTTTAATGGAGCTCAACAGTATATAAATGAGTTTGATGACATTATTTATTTTACACTACCTATGTTAATATTAACACTAATAATTTGCTAATTTCATAACATTCGGAAGTTCGGAACATGATGCCTTATGTCACAATATTTTACTTTTACCTTGTAATAACAATTTCATGTTCAACGTCTTTAGCATAATCGTATTATTGCAGAGTCAAATGTTAATGACTCAAATCAGATACTCAATGACAAAAAATGAGATCGACTTCATAATGACGGACAAAAAGCATATATTCAGAGATGTCTCAGTGATCAACAGGTACAATACCGGCAGCGATCACCGACTTGTCCGAGGCTCTCTGAATATCAATTTTAAGCTAGCTATACACTTGTCCGTTGATTGAAGTCCAGGCTCCGTCCTAACCGGCTCCAAACCATCGTAGGATCTGAAACGTTCCAGTCAAACCTGGAGAACCGATTCGTTGCCGTGGAAACCACAAATGCTGTTGACGTCAACCAGACCCTAGAAATAGTGGTCGGAATCCTCAGGGAGGAAGATATGACGTTTTGTGAAATACAGCGTAAAGGCAAAAAGTCAAAGTTTTCGGAAGAAACCCTTAGGCTCATGGAGAAACGACGTGAAGACCGGGGGTCTTCACGTCGCTTCGTCCGAACAACGGGCTATCAACCAGAAGATTGACAAACTGGTACGCTACGACCTCCATCGCACAAATACACGCTTGATTGAACGAGCGATTGAGCAAAACCGGGGGTTGAAAGTCTTTGTCCGGTCTCTTGGGATAAGTCACTTGACGAAGTTTACTACGACTGAAAGACTTGCCTGAAGTCAGCCTGAGCAAAATTGAGATGGCTCTTAAACAGCTTAAAAACGGAAAAGCCCCTGGCGAGGACGGTGTTACATCTGAACTCTTTAAAGCAGGCGGTAAACCTGTGTTAAAGGAGCTCCAAAACATCTTTAACGCCTTTCTCTTCGATTGGAGAACTCCGGAGGCATAGAGTAGGAGTGTCGTCGTGCTGTTCTTTAAAAAAACCGCAGACCCGATGGGGTAAACGAGTTTTTAAGTGGAGACCGCGTATCGGCAAACGTAGTGTAGGACGCCCTCAGACTAGGTGGAACGACGATCTTCGCAAGGTGGCTGGCAAGAACTGGATGAGAGTAGCCGCGAGGATCGTGCTCAGTGGAGAGGCCTATGTCCAGAAGTGGACGGTGTGTAGGCTGATGATGAGATACTCAATGAAGATATGTACTATGTATTCAACCAAAATAAAGTACAGTTAAGCTAACACTCTATGTAAGGCCAACATCGAAAGGGGACGGATTTAACATGCATTTAGACAGCTTAAGCTTATAAAATATGTACTGTATTGGATGGAAGGCGCCGCCGGCCGCTGCGCCGCCGTCTAGAACATACATTGACAAGAATAGTTGCTGAATTTTTTAGTATATTGAGTTAAGATTAGACTCACAATATAAATCTACATTCTATTATTATAGTCTTCCTCAAACTATCGTCGGAAGGATTGACTAATGCGAAAGATAGTAGATAGGTATGTTAATATTCAATGAATGTTTGAGATTGCGTACCCGACAGGGTCCATAATTTTATAATTATATTTTGTTACCATCGTTATTATTTTATTATAAAACCATAATGTTCATAATTATGGTTTTATAATAAATATGTTCGTTCATTGTGAATAATATCACATTGAATGAATGTCTGCGCTTTTATCGTGTCATGGCAGTAATGTTTCATTGTTGTTACATACATAAGCCACGAGCTCAAGCCAAGATGCGGAGCCCCGAACAAGCAGCGGCAGCAACGGTGAGGAGGACCTCTGGGGCCTTTGGGGGCGCATCGTCAGCAACTGGGAGACGGAGTGGAAGCGTCGCAACCAGTTCGTTCGGGACCTGGTTCGCCAAGGCGTACCCCACCACTTCAGAGGCATCGTCTGGCAACTGCTGGCCGGAGTAGATACTTCTCCTGAAAAGAAGCTCTATGCTACTTATATTAAGGTTCGTTGCGTTAATGTTTCATTGGTAGTCATCAATGTGCACGCTGTCTGGTGGCAAGTGAGCCACTTACAATATAAGTATCGCTCCGATGCGCTATACGTGACGTAAACAGGCTATCTTATATCGGTTTCGAAATCTTGGTTAGTCATCAAAATGTTCTAATGTATTTTAAGTATTAGCTGTTACTGTTAAGTCAATTATTTGTATGAGCCTGTTTTAACTAATCAACATCTTGCTCTTTTAGAACAGGAAGTGCATACTTTATATGTGTAACCATCTTGACAAAGCTTCGATTCTGCTTTTTTAAAGCTTCTTATTGTCTCCGTGGCCATATTTTTAGAGACACGATGATGGACGTTTAAAATTGGAAAATGGTAGTCCAGATTAAGATAGATTAAATGTAACCCATCTAGGCATTGTTTAAAACTTGAGTGTTTGGCAATATTTTCAACAGATAATAATTATTTTTATATTTACTCTATTACAGAGCAATTTATTTTAATAGTTTTGTTTTAAATATATTTTATATATAAATTTAACTCTTTCTAGGCGAAATCAGCTTGCGAGAAAGTGATCCGCCGCGACATCGCGCGCACTTACCCTGAGCACGATTTTTTCAAAGAGAAAGATGGACTCGGCCAGGAGTCGCTTTTCAATGTCATGAAGGCTTACTCGCTACACGACCGAGAGGTGGGCTACTGCCAGGGCTCCGGGTTCATCGTCGGGCTGCTTCTCATGCAAGTGAGTTCTCCTTTAACCTTGTATGAGTAATATACTTATACACAGGCCAAATTCAATGTGAACTGTTTAAAAACAAAGTATTCATATTTCTCTTTGTAACTATCTAGTAACACTCAGATTTTTACTATTTTTAAGGGAAAGTCATAATGTTTTGTGGTTTTTATGTAAGTATGTATGTACGTTGTATGTAAGTTAAAACCAGTATATTAATATTACCAGTAATAAGATATTGGCTGTAGATATTTGCATTCAAAATAGTGGATAATTTGTTTACAAATTTCTACATCGAATTTTGCTTGAGTATATTGTACGCCTGTTTAATATTGTCGTGTCATAAGAAATTATTACGAGTATTAATTATCCTCAAAAAAATCCGTCTTAATAGACAAAGATATTTATTAATAAAATATAATGTAATAATAGATTAGACAAATATCCCTCATATCCTTGGGGGAGGCCTTTGTCCAGCAGTGGACGTCTTTTGGCTGAGATGATGATGATGAATATATTAGAATAGAAAATCATTTATTTAATGCAATTTATTAAAACATTTCAAACTAATGCTATATGGTCATATTAATGTAATATACAAAAAATACTTTGTATGTGAGGCTTATTATATAATTTTAGAAGTAATCACTGTGTTTGTACAATGAGATAATCATCCGATAACGATAACATTATCCGCAGTCAACATCAAAAAAGCCTCAAAACAAATAAAACGAGAAACGGGCCTCCTTGGCACCCTTGTACACACGACAGCAGTTCAGCCAACCCAAAACTATGAAACTTCTTCAATAAATGTTCAACCATGTGTCAGAGACATAAATTAGCCACAACGTAGGGTCCTAACCACTAGAGTCTACACGATCACGGGCACGGCTGATCTGGCGTTATGACCTGACGCACGTGGTCACTTGTGCTTGCGCAAGGATGTCTGACACCTAACTTTGTAACCGTATAAACTTTAAAGTCGTGTGTAGCAGGGTGTGTGTGAGTTTGTATTAGTCACTGTTCAATGCAGATGTGTGTTGAACAGTTGCACGCACATCAGACTACCAAAAACAGTCAAATTTCTTCAATAAATGTTCAACCATGTGCCATAGTTCTAAGTCTTTTAAAGAAATTTGACAGTTAGTATCGTGCAGGTGCGTGTTATACGACAGCCTTAGCTAGCTTTCATGAGCAGCGTTTGTTTTAGATGCCTGAAGAAGAGGCGTTCGCAGTTTTAGTAAAGATCATGCAGCAGCACCGCATGCGGGACATGTTCAAGCCGAGTATGGCCGAGCTCGGCCTCTGCATGTTCCAGCTGGAGAACCTGGTCCAGGAACTGCTGCCGGAGCTGCACGTGCACTTCCAGTCACAGGTGATTTGAGAGAAGAAAGAAAAACATTTTTTTTGTTTACAAATGTTACACACACATATTCATCGCTAGCTCATTTTCTTGTCCCCACAACTGGAGCACGAGCCTTCCATAAGGATGGTAACACCATAGAAGCAGCGGGCCGTAAACTACCACGCAATCAAACCCCACTAGAAATAGTGTAAACAACCCTCGAGACAACAGAAAAGAGTACAATAAAGTAAAGGATCGGAGAAGCTAATCATCTCAGCCAAAAGACGTCCACTGTTGGACAAAGACCTCCCCCAAGGATATGAGGGGTATTTGCCGTAATCGCCACGCTTGGCAGGCGGGTTGGCGATCGCAGTAGGTTGAGGGTAACCTCAGAGAGATGCTGCTGCCCATCCTCTGGAATGGTCTCTTAGTCGCCTTTTACGACACCCACGGGAAGAGATGGGTTGGTGCAATTCTTTATCCCCGGCACCACACAGGGAAAGCTAATATGTTGAAACTATATTAGACCTAAGCTTTTGCGTCATTTGTTGTTGGATGTTCAGAATGACCCAGAAGCGCTGTTATTTTGACAGGGCCTGACTAGAGTAAAGGCCACCGGGATAATTGATAATAACTGATTTTAGTTATTATCAATTGACCCATGACAATACCGATGATTTACAAAAAAAAACACAGAGAACAAGACATTTGAAAATTTTGGAGTCCCTACACAATTTGCAAATTTTAACTCTGTTATTGATTGCTTGTGGTAAAAGGCAGGGCGTCGCATTTTGCAATGGCGGACAAATAGTTAATAACAATTGTAGGAGCCCTCGGTTATTCCACTCTCTCGCAGAATCTAGTAGGGGGCTATTGATTACATAACCGCAATAAATGTGTTCACTAATATAGTTTCGAGTGGGGCCTGGTGACTTGGAAATTCCGATTTCTTTTAAGCCTACTTTAGGCATCGGTCTCTCATAGGATATATGTGAGAGATAATTATGTCATCCATCTACACCTTACAATTAAGTATCTTTTGTGACGAGAAAATGAATAACATTTTTATTATTTTTATTATCTTAACTTATAATACTATAAATGCGGAAGTGAGTTTGTTTATTGTTAGTTACGCTTTCACGCATAAACTATTAACGATTTGTTTGTTTTGTTGTCATAGAAACTGTCAAAGCACTAAGCGGTACAAAGTCCACCGGGTCAGCTAATTATAAATATTTGTATTGTTTCAGAGCTTCAGCACCTCAATATATGCCAGTAGCTGGTTTTTAACGCTATTTACGACTACGCTCTCATTGCCGCTCGCTTGTCGAGTCATGGACGTGTTCCTGTCGGAGGGGATCGAAATTGTGTTCAAGGTGGCCCTCGCGATGCTCACACTTGGCAAAAACGATCTGCTATCGTTGGACATGGAAAATATCCTTAAGGTAAATCATGTCATGTATAAAATGACGTTAAATCATCGGGTATGGTACCACTTGCTATCAGAATGATGTTGAAGACTGAGGGGACGCTAATAGGGAAATAATGTTCCCACCATATTAAACCCTTTTCACTTGAAATAAGATTGAATAGCAATGTAATGTTACAACATGCGGTAGCCGTTCACGAGTGGCTTGCGGAACATTCAATAAGAACTCAGCATATGAAATTACAGAGCTGCTGTTACCTATATATATAGACTACTAGCTTTTGCTCGCGGCTTTGCTCACGTGGACTACACGACATTTGATTGTTTTTATTAAAAGCCAAACTTAATAAAGGTACTTAGCTTTATTAAGTTTGGCTTTTAATAAAAACAGCGTGGTATAATCCTGAAACACGTCATTATTTCCTAGCTATCCAAATACTGAAACTTATAGATTAAATCTTACAAATGACAGATTTCTGTACAAACTTTTCTCCCCTATTTCACCTTTTTAGGGGATGTTTTTCGAAAAATGCTAAAACATGTCATTCTTTATTTTTAATAAATAATCTTAATCTAGATTTCAAT
The DNA here is from genome assembly GCA_947562085.1 of Eudonia lacustrata. Lineage (NCBI taxonomy): Eukaryota > Metazoa > Arthropoda > Insecta > Lepidoptera > Crambidae > Eudonia > Eudonia lacustrata. The sequence goes on along the minus strand of OX387339.1, from coordinate 21,768,349 downwards.
ACTTAATACATTTTGTAAAATCTTACTTCAAAAATAACGCTTTCTCAAAAAGTCTTTCTTTCCCTTCCCTTTTTTACGCCTTTATAGGAAAAAATAAAAAAATCCTGAGATACGTCATTTTTAATTTCTTTTTATGAAGCCAAATGCCAATTTTTATGTATTTTACTTCAAAACTGACGGGCTTTCATAGAAACTTTCCCACTCTATTTGACAACTATAAGGGATGATTTCCGTAAAATCCTTTCTTAGTAGCTGGTTACGTCACTCAATTAACCTACAATCCAAAGGAGATGTTTAATTTTATGCCAAGGCCCTGTAAATTTACTAAAAAAAATGTAAAAAATACATGTAGTAAGTTAAAATAAGTAGCACTTCAATACGCTTTATCGTTTTTATGTAAAAATGTAAAAAGAAACCGAAAGGCATTCTTACGTTGTTTTGACAGCTGATTTATATTTATCAGAAAGTTGATTCGCGAAAGTTGATTTATATTAGTGTTTCAGATAATTCTGACATAGAAACTATTCATTTATTTGAGAAGAAAATCATTTCAAATAAGCTTATTTCATAAATTAGCTAACTTCCGGTACTGTGTACAAGGTGTTGGCATTTTCTTCATACAAAATTAAACATCTCCTTCCATCTAATTAGCTTCAGTGGTTTCGGCTCGGTATGATGAATCAGTCAGTCAGGACAAGTCGTTATATTATGTAAGTATATAGATAGAAGATAGATGACTTTTAAAAATAATACCAAACAAAAAGTCGTAAGTCTCACACTATCCAGGCGGCTAAGTCATACGGTTTTGCAATTTTCATCTTCAATAATAATTAATCTCAGTAATGTTGTTTAGAACATTACTTTTGTCTGAACCTAATATTGCATACCTACCCTTATAACATATTATTATTTTTCTCAATAACATTTTCTATTGTACAGTACATCCAGAAAGAGTTACCAGCGAAGGCCGAAGCCGATCAGGACGCCTTCATGAATGTCGCCTATTCAATCAAAGTAAACCCCAAAAAGATGAAGAAGCTTGAAAAAGAGTACACAGTGATTAAGACAAAGGAGCAAGGCGATATCGCAGTCCTAAGGGTAAGCTACGTGACAACTTTGCATGCATTGCTCGGCCGCCCCGATCCGATCCGAACCCCTCGGAGAATCTAGTAGGGAACAGGGGCACGCGCTGGTGCATGATGCCACTCTAGAAAACCTCTGACGACGTTTCGTTTCATACGGCTTGAGGAACCCTTTCAGTTTCTCGCCGTCCCCAAAAAATTCCGGTTACGCTGAAAATGCCCCCTCAGGCAATTAGCAGTGTCAGCTAATACCCGGTTCCTGGATAAGTTTCCAGAGGTCCCGGGTTCGATTCCTATCAGGAAGTACAAGGTGGACCGACGATCGGGTGAAGGTCGCGGGAAGCCGCTGGATGCGAGCAGCACAAAACCGGTCGTTGTGGAGATCCTTGGGGTAGGCCTTTGTTCAGAAGTCGCTTCGACGTCTTTTGGCTGAAATGATGGTGAGGGCTTGAATAGAATAGAATTTAATGTAGTCAGTTACAAGTAATTTTCGGTAAGCCTGGCTAGCTTATTGTCGTCTATTTATTATATAGCTTATTATCAAACAAAGATAATATTTTACAATATTTCCCAAACTGACATTGGCTAATGTGCAATGTGCATGTGTGTGTGAATATTAATATGAAATAATGATGGATTATTTACCGTTAAGTATTCTTGAATGTGAATTGAAGTGTTCATAAGTGTTGGCAAATAAAAAAAAACAGTGCAACGTCACTTTTCAAATTGTCTCAAGAGGTCCGCGTGAGATCTCAGTTAAGGAAGCCTCACAACTTTAATGATACTCAAAGGTTTGAGAGAAGGGGGGGGGGGGGTATATAATTTATCACCACTCATTTCTCATATTGTTTATTTATAATAACTTGTAAGAACAATCGTTTGACATCGGCTAAAAATGCTGTCTCTCTAAAAACAGTGTCTGCGCCAAGAGAACCGTCTCTTGAAACAGAGGGTCGAACTGCTCGAGAAGGAGAGTTCGGCGTTGGCGGAGAGGCTCGTGCGGGGCCAGGTGGACCGCGCGGAGGGCGAGGAGGAGACGTTCGCGCTCGCGCGAGAGGTGCAAGCGCTGCGGCGGGCGAACATGGACGCGCAGCAGCGGCTGGCGGTGGCGCAGGACGAGATACGCTCCCTAGAGATGACGATAGCTGAAGTAAGTTGAGTTCAAAATGTTTTTGTTTTGTTTATATAATTTTTAACGCAAATTTTATTGCGAACAAATTAAAAAACAAATGTTGAAAAAATTTCCACGAAATTTCAATTGGGAGAGCACCTGACCCGGTATGTCAGAAGGGCGCAGGTTCAAATCCTGCTCGTGGAAATTTTTCAAACATTTGTGTTTTTGTAATTAGTTCGCAATAAAATTTGCGTTAAAAATTATATAAACAAAACAAAAACATTTTATAAATAGCTTGCCTTCTTCTTAACTGATCTTTAGTATTTGTAAAAATATTATGATCGGATGTTAATGACGGTAGTTGTTGACATTGAATGGGCGCATTTGGCTTTCAAAGTAAAAAGTAAATAGTGTTAGAATAATTTCGTCGGGCTGGTTAGAACAATGATAGCTCAATTGGGAGAGCACCTGACCCGGTATGTCAGAAGATCCTGCTCATGGAATTTTTTTCAACATTTGTGTTTTTCTAAGTTGATACAATTTGGTAGTTGACTAGTAGTGACGGACCGAAGATTCGGTTTCGGTTTTGGCAAAAATCGACCGAAACTTCGGAGGCGCCGAAACTCAGTATTCGTGAACTGTCGCTCGTTGTCACCTAACTAAGGGTGAGTTCGTGGCTCATGTGTGGTCACTACCGCTAGGTTTTTTCGCTAGCCGGCGTGATTGTTTTGAGTTTGTGTTTGTGCATAAATGTAATTAATTATTTGTTTTAGTAAATTATTGTTTTTATTTCATTTAACATGAGTTAACTGTCTGTATATGTGTAAAAATACTTTTGATTTCAGTATACAATGGAAATGTCTATATGATTTTCGGTTTCGGCCTAAACTCAAACAGAGACCGAAGGTTCGGTTTATGTTTCGGTTTCGGCTGAAAATCATTGTCAATAGAGAAAATTTTCAGCATTACTGTCAAAACTATTTTTTTCAATAGAAATTGTATGGGAATTATATTACGTCACTATTTTGCTCCGTCAATTGAGTGTTTGTTATTAACTTTTTGGGTAACCGATATTCATGATTAGGTCAAATAAAAAATTGGTTTGAAAGAACTGTTCCGTGATGTAATTACTACTACGTTTAATGATCTAGAATTATTTTTTTCTATTACCTCGGGGTCCCTTCATCAAATTGCGATAGCCGAACTAAGTTGGTACAATTGCGTCCCCTGTTAACTATCCCTTATTTGTAGCTTGACGGCTAAAAGCGGCAGGCGGTCACTATGGTAAGGTCGAAATGATGATGGCCGAAGTAAGTTAATTAAATTCATAATATGTTTTACTTATTTATTTATTATGCAAAACACAATGAACAAACACAATTTTAAAAAATCACATTTCTGTGTGTTGTCTTAGTTAAAGGTTGCCATGACAGGCGTTGTATGCAAACGACCTTCTGGTTGTAGTTGTTATTAACACGTTTCCATGATACACCCTTACCATCTTAAAGGGCATTGAAATCCTGTGTGTAGCTATCTTCAGGAACGCTCAGTTTCGTATTCACCTAGCAGGTGAGGCCAACTTGCCATTATCTTTATTTTTATTTTATAATGCCGTCAACTGAGCTCATGGCCCGCCTGATTGAAAGCGGCCAACACAACATCTTTGACTGACCCTGAAGCCTCAGTATTTCGCCTTTATTCCATTTTATTTGGCTGGAATCAGTACTATTTAAAACCACTGTTACGGATCTACTATCTTTTATTTTACACATTAATTATCTTTACGTTTCGAACCCTTTGCAGGGTCTGAGGTCACATGGAGACTTCAGAATAAAACTTCAAACTTCAAACGTCAGAATAAACATTAAATCAAATTAATGTGTAAAATAAACGCGAGTATACTCGTCAAAATGGTTTCATTTCAATGTGTAGTGTTCGCGTTAACTTTAGAAAACAATATAAGTAGTACGAGTATGTGTAAAAACAGGGTAGTTCGCGGCAATCGTCACTGGAAGGCACCGAAGGCAGCAGCGGCAGCGTGAAAGGCGAAGAATTAGCGCGCTGCCTTCAAAGAGAACTGGTCAGGGCCCGCCTCCACGCGGCCGAGCGCGAGGCCGCTGAGAGAGAGCTCACCGCCAGGATATCGGAGCTGGAGAACGAAAACAAGAGTCTACGGCGGCAGCGAGTGGACAATAACGTGGCGCATTTGCAGGTAATTGATCACGCGAGGTTTTAGGTGAAGAGCTCGCGCTGCCTACAGAAGAAACAGGTCGGGCTCGAGGTCGGCTCCTAAAAGCTACAGAGCGAGTGTTAAGATCAACGAGATGGAGATTGAGAATAAGAGGCTGCGGCGGCAACGAGTGGACAACAACGTATTACATTTGCAGGTGAGGGGGAGTTCATTGATAACGTGAAATTTTAGGTGAAGAGCTAGCGCTACCTACAGCAGGTACGGTCGAGGTTGGGGTCGGACACAGACCATATAGCCCTAGACGCCGCATACGAGAGCAACGTCATTCGGCTAACATATGTACTACCGGTACATATGTTAGTGCCACGCCCCAAACACTCGATTCAGTCTTGTTTTGACAACGCCGCATGAAAAAAAAATTATAATTTTTTCTTTTTTTTATTGATTGTTTATGTGAGAAGGTCTAAGCCCAGTTGTAAGACGTTTAAAGGCTGAAGGTGATGATGAGAAGAGATTCGGTAAAGGTATTCCTGAATGACACTTAAGACACTCCTGAAACAATCACTAAACATGAGTGACGAGGCAGCTAATCTCGACTTTAAATGATAGACTCGTAAGTATTTTAAGTAACTTTATTTTTTGCAGGACGAACTTATAGCTGTTAAACTACGCGAGGCTGAGGCGAATCTGTCGTTGAAAGAGCTTCGTGAGCGGGTCAAGGAAATATCCGACGCGTGGCAGAGGCACGTTCAGGTAAGTCTCTGATTGTTTGTGTCATAGTCTACATAATTTAAATCAGTACTATTAATAAAGAGGTGACGTTTGTGACTTTGTTTGTATGTCGGGCTAATCTCTGGAACTGCTGGTCCAATTCCTTCACCGATAAAATGCTACATATCTTGTGGGTAACATATGTTGCTATTTTTTTTTTGTTTTTAAATCTGAAATCCACGTGTAGAAGTCGCGAGTAAATTGCTAGTGTGTTATAATTCAGATTACCAATAGATAATAGAGGAGTCCGATGGCGCAGCAGTTTGCGCGTATGGGTTGCTATCTTGTTAGTTAAGTTACTTTCGCAATACCGAGTACCTAATAGGTGACCAAGTTAAAATATATCAAGACACGTTAAGCCCTTGTTCCGGGGTGTTGTCGTGATGTAGGCTCATTATGGTATGTGAAAGTGGATAGTGTTAACTTAATTTGCACATGATGCTACAATCAAAGCCCAATGGTAGATCATCTGGTACAAATTTCCAGGAGGTGCGAAGTGAAGTCCCATGTTTTAGTTAGTAGTTTCTCAACTCAAGTAACTAGAAGTCAATTTTGGTTTATTGTTATATGATTTTTTGATCGATTTGTTGTCAAGAAGTGCCTGTGAAAGCTTATATTAAATAAATAATTTGAGTTTCTATAATATGTACTTTATTTGTATATTTCTCTTGTTCAGGAGCATAGACAAGAATCGCCCGCGCCACCTGTACAGTCTAATGTGGTTTCTGATATCATGGCAACGCCCAAGAAGCTGCTGAGAGCGTGGGAGGGACGCTCCGCGGACATGCAGAAGCTGGACGAAGACCTCATGACCACAAAGATCAGGGAGGTGGAAGCCCTCACTGAACTGAAAGAGCTCAGGCTAAAGGTATGTGGTGATTACTGGTTATTTTTATTATCGTTAACTTTGTAAGGTAATCGTATCGTAAAATTTGTATATTGGCAAGCTCACGTAATTCGCGAGTGAGAAAGTGTTGACAACTTTACCTTAATGGAGAAAGAAACTACATTAACAGCCGGTTGCGAAAAACAGCTTTAGAAATCCTTTTTAACGCAATTTCGTTTTATAGCTTCAACTACGAAGTATTTTAAAACCCTTTGTCAAGTATATAAAAAAGTTTTAACAATACAATTTAAAATTTTCCGTTTAAATAATTATTTTCAAACCATTTACAGTTAGTTACACGGTGACCGTGACCGCATTAAGTCATTGCTTTGCTATCTCCCTTGAATAGGTGATGGAGCTGGAGACTCAGGTGCAGGTTTCCACCAACCAACTCCGGCGACAGGATGAGGAAGCGAGGCTGCTGCGTGAGAGCATGGACGCGTCGCTGCAGCGAGAGCGGGCGTTACAGGCGCGCCAGAGGGAGTTCCAGCACAAGTACGCAGATCTGGAGAGCAAGGTGAGTGGCGTCATCAACGGTAGCCTATACATGTGTCCATAACCAGCTGTGGCAGTTTAAGAGGTAGACGAGCCAGCAGGAGTTATAGCAGAAGTCGTTGACCTGGAGAGCAAGGTCAGTGGCGTCATCAACGGCAGCCTATAGAAGTGTCCACAACCACGACGCATCGCTGCAGCGAGAGCGGGCGTTACAGGTGCGCCAGAGGGAGTTCCAGCATAAGTACGCGAATCTGGAGAGCAAGGTAGGTGGCGTCATCAACGGTAGCCTATACATGTGTCCACAACCAGCTGTGGCGGTTTAAGGGGTAGATGAGCCAGCAGGAGTTATAGCAGAAGTCATTGACCTGGAGAGCAAGGTCAGTGGCGTCATCAACGGCAGCCTATAGAAGTGTCCACAACCACGACGCATCGCTGCAGCGAGAGCGGGCGTTACAGGTGCGCCAGAGGGAGTTCCAGCATAAGTACGCGAATCTGGAGAGCAAGGTAGGTGGCGTCATCAACGGTAGCCTATACATGTGTCCACAACCAGCTGTGGCGGTTTAAGGGGTAGATGAGCCAGCAGGAGTTATAGCAGAAGTCGTTGACCTGGAGAGCAAGGTCAGTGGCGTCATCAACGGCAGCCTATAGAAGTGTCCACAACCACGACGCATCGCTGCAGCGAGAGCGGGCGTTACAGGCGCGCCAGAGGGAGTTACAGCACAAGTACGCGGACCTGGAGAGCAAGATGACTGGCGTCATCAACGGCAGCCTATAGAAGTGTCCACAACCAGATGCGTTAGAGTACGGACGTGTCGCTGCAGTGAGAGCGGGCGTTACAGGCTCGCCAGAGAGAGTTCCAGCACAAGTACACGGACCTGGAGAGCAAGGTGACTGGCGTCATCAACGGCAGCCTATAGAAGTGTCCACAACCAGATGCTTTAGAGTACGGACGTGTCGCTGCAGTGAGAGCGGGCGTTACAGGCTCGCCAGGGAGAGTTCCAGCACAAGTACGCGGACCTGGAGAGCAAGGTGACTGGCGTCATCAACGGCAGCCTATAGAAGTGTCCACAACCAGATGCTTTAGAGTACGGACGTGTCGCTGCAGTGAGAGCGGGCGTTACAGGCTCGCCAGGGAGAGTTCCAGCACAAGTACGCGGACCTGGAGAGCAAGGTGACTGGCGTCATCAACGGCAGCCTATAGAAGTGTCCACAACCAGATGCGTTAGAGTACGGACGTGTCGCTGCAGTGAGAGTGGGCGTTACAGGCTCGCCAGAGAGAGTTACAGCACAAGTACGCGGACCTGGAGAGCAAGGTCAGTGGCGTCATCAACGGCAGTCTATAGAAGTGTCCACAACCAGCTGCGGCTGTAGGAGGAGTAGGCGAGCCAGCAAGAGTTCTAAAACAAGTCGTAGACCTGTAGAGCAAGGTAAGTGGCGTCATCAACACCAACCAATCTCCCCATGTTAGAGGACATGGTATGTTCTGATGATAATGAACTCGAACCGACGAAATTAGCTGAATTTTTTTGACTGCTTTTGATAGCCACTTAGTTGTTCTTAAACCAGACAATAGAAATTCAATTGTTCATGTCAACTGTGGGTTGACACGGCAATTTAGCGGTTACAGGTGGTAAAAAATAATTTTAGTTTGTCATTCTTATAACTTACCTTACCTTAATGGAATCAGCCGTTACCTTGTGGAAATCCATGGTACAAAAAAATGTTATATAAATAATATGTAGTGTTAATTCCGCTAACACAAGCTAAGTAAGTTAAGTAAGTTAGCGGAATTAACACTACATATTATTTATATAACATGTTTTTGTTACCTTACCTTACCTGCGAAAGACTGCAGGCAGATGCTGGATGCGTCAAGCTGAGGACAGGGCGCTATGGCGCTCATTAGGGGAGGCCTATGTCCAACAGTGGACTAAGATAAGCCAATTATGATGATTCTTTTAACTTATGTATTTCGTATTATAGGAGGTCAAAATTATTTTAGGTTTTCATTATTGTAACTTCTTATTTAAAGTTATGGATACGTGACTAAATTTAATAGACTAATGTGCTTCTAATTGTCTTACCAGCAACCCCAAAATATAAGACGACCCTTTGAGAGAGGAGACAGTTTTACTCAACCGGAAACCGTTATAGGAAATGGCTCTTAAAAACTTAGAGGTTGCCGCCGCCGGCTTTTAAGATTTACTGCAAATAGCAATAAATCACTTTGTTTGAAATACAAGAATATTGAACAATCATCAAACATTAATTTCCGTTTACTGTCATCAATTCGTTTCGCATTGAATTCCAACTTACACGCAATTCCGTGTCATGATTGTTGTTTATAACCTTCGTATAGGCATGCAAAATGCTTCTGGCGTGACTGGCTATTAAATCAAAATGTGTGTGAACGGCGTCGGTTTTATTTATAGTAATATTATCACTTGCATTCAAGGTTAAGACTGTCTAATTGAAAGATTTATTTTGTCGCTATTAAAAGATAGCATTTTGAGGTAAATGTTATTTGTTACAGGCAAAATATGACTCCATGCAAGCTAACATTAGGAACATGGAAGACGCGCAACGGATAGCTGAGCTTGAGACAGAGGTTTCAGAGTATAAGATTAAGGTAACGTTTAGGGTAGGTTTGGTAATGACATAGGTATTTTTTATTGTAAAAGTTACTTATATAAAAGCTGTGCAGTTTCTTACGCCCATTCTTCTTCACAGCTAAAATTTAGACGTTCTGAATGGGTAGTAGGTAAAAAAATGTTTGGACGGTTTGAAAGTAGCACCTATATTTATAATTGCTTATCTTCAGATGATTCTTGTTAAAATTATCACGTGTGTACCAACCTTACCGCCCGGCCAAGACCAGTGACGTTTTGCGATGAGGCAAGCGATTACCAGTTCATTGCGTTATTTCTATAACCGTTGACTATGACTGCCGTTGTATAGCGCGCAATAAACTAAAAATCTTTTCGCCGCATCGCAAGTCGCTTGTGTTCGTGGCAGAGGCCCTACGTACCTCCCGCCCCGCGTACCTACCGTAGGCGAGGACTCAGATAAGCGGTCTTGTTATAGCTGAAAATATCTCCTTACTCCATTAATATTATTAAGTAAAATGTACACCAGAATTAACGTTAGTTTATAAGATTTCAAATGAGATACTTTTTTGAACGATAAAAATTATTAAACTTCAAATAAATGTAATTACAACTGTACACAATGCTACTTTTGCGATGCGTCGGCCGCTCGTAGTACTGAGAAAGCGCGCATTTTGTGATAGGCCTCTTAATAGAATAACTACATTTACAACAAAAGAGAGTACATATGTCGTTACCAAATCATATAATATTTAATTTAATACATTTACTACTGCTAATATAACCGGGTCGATTTCAAAACTCTAATTATCTACATAACTGCACAGCATGAAGTAATGGCGACCGAAGGCGAACTGCGAAGCAATAACATGGACGATTCGGACAGAGTTCGCGAGCTGCAGGAACAGGTCGCCGAGCTGAAGGCCGAGGTAAATACGCACTTAACGCATACGGCACATGACACATTATAAATATTGGTAATCTTTAAGGCTGGTTTCAGAGAGTCGGCCTGCGCGCCATACGCATTCATAGTCCGCATTACTCTAAAAACGAGTGTTCAAATTCAAAGTGTTTAGTTTTATACACCAGTCGATAACGTTAACGGAAAATAATTTGTATGGAAAGATTGCAACTTACCTCATTTGTCATTAAGACGCGCTGCTTCAATGCCATACAAATGCTATTCTTCGTTATCGCGATGAAATTTGGGTACTTGTTTGGTTAGTCAATAGATACAATTTTTAGGACCTGTCTAAACTTTTTTTTTTAAATAGAAATTGTATGCCAATGGCAAACCATGATGTCACTGTTGTGACAATGAAATTCATGTGTAGGTCAATGTTTTAAATATATTAAATATAGTTAAATGTTTTAAAGAACTGTTACGTGATGTCATGTATACGTTTAACTCTTTCAGGGTCAGAGGGCTGTATATTCCCACCACATTTTGAACTTTATGTGATTGAGATAAGATTAAAAACCAAATGAAATATGTGGTCGAAAAATCAACCACCATGCCCCAAAGAGTTAATGTACAAAACCTTGACAAAAACTTACATTACAATAAAATTTCGCTAAGGCTCATTGTCAATAATGACAACGTATCTGTCACTTAGTGTTTTAAACAAAAATAGTACTTGTTGTTTTATTATATACAAACAAAATTCACTTCTTAGGTGGTAAAGCAATTTCATTGTCGACTGTACTTACATAAATTAATTTTTGTTGTTGTCAACTTCCTATTGTGAATAAAACCTGCACTCGGCATTATGTAAAACGAGGCGCCGACGACTAGCGAGGACTTGTATGATATCCATTCCCATACAATTTCTATTGAAAAAATCGCTTTGATAGTTGCTAAATAAGTTTCTTTATCGACTACCCAGTCGACTCCCCAGTTTTATGTGATACTCGGTATGCTTTTATCTTTTGTCGGGACAAAAGTATACTACAGTATACTTACATCCCTGGTCTACAGACCAGGGGTGGGCAAACTACTACGGCCCGCGGGCCATCTTTGGCCCGTGAATGACCAAAGTCCGGCCCGCGACCATCGAACAAAAATTCAAGTGCGTGTGTGTTTCAGATAATGGTATGCATTTTCTGTATCAATGTTTTTATTCCACAAAAAAAATATTTATTTATTGAAAAAATACAGCATAAAATTCAATAGCCTGGCCCGCCATAGATTTTGTTAGTAAGTATTGTCACGCGAATGAAAAAGTTTGCCCATCCCTGCCGTAGACTGTCCCTTGTCCGTGCTGGCCTCAAAACGATGCCTCACATGTCTTCTCTGTTATAAGTCCGCACAGACGGTCCCTACCATCCATATAAGCTCTGTTCTGAAACAAGCCTAATACTTTTCAAGAGACAGTTTTTTTTTTAATTATACCAATTTTATTACACAAACAAGAAAACCAGATTAACTTCATTAAGTATCGTATGTTTACGTCAAACGTAATCATAGTAATAAAGTACTCTCCTACTCCTACCGGTGTTAAAAGCTTTAAAAGGGCAGCATACTAACATTCAGCCGTCGGCTTCGCTTCACTAATAAAACTGTAAATATATTTTGTTTTCGGTTTGCACATTACACTAACAAACTGTTATGATGTTCCATTCGTCATCAACGCACAGTGTGATCGGCCACCGGCGCTTCACAGTCATTGTCCAAGCATTTGCTTTGTTCGTTGAGGATCACTTTAACATGTTAACATTATACTTTCATGGCTTTCAAACAAATTGTACTTGGGGGAGTTGTAGGGATAACTGCCGCGGCCAGGGAGGTTTAGTAATATCAATGATTACTTAGCTTCTAAAATGTTTCATTCAAAAAGAGAAGGCTTATGTTTCTATAATTAGACATTTTTACAATGAAAAATATAGGGGCTAATGTTGATCAAATCATTAATGTTGATTGCCATCTCAGTGCGGTTTAATAGCCATTATTGTCAATTTTAATCGAAACATACTGCAGTTATTCACACCGACGATCAAGTCGTATAGGCGACAGATGATGATAAAATTGATTGTTCATTCTATACCTTTTTAACTATATTATTAACGAAAGCGTATTTGAAGCAGACTTTCTCCGGTCCTGATCGAGGTAAAAACACCGTTTCCTTGACCTTGTTTATTATGTAAAATGCGCTTACTAGATGTGTCTGATACGATCTGTTTGGCACTGCACAGTTTCCGACACCAATCACCACACCGGACACTGAGCCCTGGAAATGGCTCGAGTAAGTGAAATCATGTCATTCAATGCCTGATCTGTGTGCTCCACTGGTAAATCAATACACAAGAATTTAAAAAAAAAATACAACACTAAGAAATTTAAAATGTTGAGAAAACAGATTTACTAAAAGATATTTACAAAACGCTCGCTTACGCATTCCATGTCTGTCTAGAATAAAACGCACAATTTTGTTTCACCTACAGCCCAGTACTAAAAGTAAAATTACCAATGGAACACACCGATTAGAGAGTTGTCACTTGTGCTAGTCCGTTGTGTATGTGTGTAAGGTTGACGAACAGAACCGCTGCATCGCTTCTCAGTCTTAACCCGACTGTGTTTATAAACCTGTTTGAGATTGTACGCGTTATCGTCTTAGGGTTCCGTAGTTATGAATTGTTGTACTTATTGGCTGAATCAGCTGTTAATAGGTTCATGGCGCAAAATAAGGAGACTGCAGAGTTAAGCGTCCTACAAACGAGCTTGAAGCTCTGATTTCTTAGGATGGCGGTGCCGTCATGTAGCGGCCGTAATATTACGGACGCAAAAAGAAGGCCGTGACAGTGACGACATGTGGAAAGTTTCACGGCCGTCACACCACCGCACCGTCGTCAGTTTCACACACCGTCATCTTTTTTTTAAACAACCGTCCAACGCAACGTATCACGTAATTAATAACTCTGGTTACGAAAATGATATCGAAACAAATAACATACCATTAGAAAGCCTACACTTTAGAGATGTTTTAAAATAATCTGAAACCTTCCATCACCTTTACTTTTTTTTTAAATGCAACGCAAAGTTGAGCGTTAAATTTAATTTCAATTTTTTTTTTAGGTTTGGGAGACTACAACTTTGATTTTAGCAATAACCTGTAACAAATAACAATTTTTTTAGGACCTACCATCCCCTAAGATACCAAAGAAAAGTTAAAGAAAAAAAATTGGGCCTAGCTATAAAAAAGAAATTGTTATAGGGGTTTAGAGGTACAGTGGCGAAATTTCAAAAAATCAAATAAAAAAATCCTATAAAAAGATTTTTATGACCAGGATTTTTTAAATGATTGCCTGAATGCCTGAATGGTTAAGAGATGACCCCGATTTTCGTATGATCAACGATCTGCCGAACACCCTGTATATTAATAATATATGACCGCTTCAATTTCCTCCTTAATGTACTTATAAGTAAACATGACTAATAACGTCGGTAAATTATAACAAAGTAAAATATTTATACCATATTATTATAGCTACTTATATTAGTCCACCAGTAATGAAATGAGTTGTCGACGTGCTCAGAGACCTCAATTTAAGTTTATAATTACTAAATAATATAATAACACACATATAATATTGAAATGAAACAACTTTTACGGATCTACTCGCGTTTATTTTACACATTACTTATTTAATGTTTATCCTGACGTTTCGAACCCTTTGCAGGGTCCGTGGTCACAGGGAGACTGAGGTGTTGGTCATCTCATAATTAGTTGGTAGCTTGTATGAAAGGTGTCACTGACAAGATTGGACATATCTTAAAGCGAGCTTCAATCAACACTTACTTCAAGCCGCCGAAGAAGATCAACCAATTTTTACGACCTGTCAAGTGCAACATACCCCTTCAAGATGCAGGCGTGTACAAACTGGACTGCGACTGTGGGCTCTCTTACATCGGGCAAACAAAGAGAAGTGTAGGAACCCGTGTTAAAGAACACATAGCCGACGTCAAGCATAGGTGCGAAAATAAGTCTGCAGTATGCGAACATTCTCTAGAGGGGCCCAACCATTACATCAGATTTGATAAACCACAAATACTTGCTAGAGAACAACGATTCATCCCCAGGATGATACGCGAGGCTATTGAAATTAAATAACATCCTAATTTTAATAGAGAAGATGGTTGGAATCTACCACCAGCCTGGGATCCCATCATACAAAATATTAAATCCCAGCCCCGACACCATACTGCCAGACCAAAAGATACTGTAAGCTCTTTCTGCGTAAAATTGAACGCACCTGATTAAATTTAAATGAGGGTATACAAGCTACCAACTAATTATGAGATGACCAACACCTCAGTCTCCCTGTGACCACGGACCCTGCAAAGGGTTCGAAACGTCAGGATAAACATTAAATAAGTAATGTGTAAAATAAACGCGAGAAGATCCGTAAAAGATGTTTCATTTCAATGTGTAGTGTTCGCGTAAACTTTAGAAAACAATACACATATAATATTTCATTCCAATAAAAACTTTTTTTATACCTATTTAACGACTACGGAACCCTTTGCGCGTATAGCGAAACGCTTTCTGCAACTTTTTACAAATTAAAGATATTCATGATCAAAACAGGTTTTTATCAAATGTTTTGTGTAGTTAGAACAAGAGTTGTTTGTCTCTAATGTTGTATTCAGTCGTATACTCCTTTGGTGTTGGTCTATTCCGGTAATCCTGTCAAAGTAGGTGCTTTACTTACGAATTTCATTTGACACCGCTTTTGCATGAACTATCATTGCGGCCTTTACTTCTTTTAACTGATGTGTTGCCAATGAAATTATCCGCTTCAATTTTTAGAATATTGTCTGGTACTTTCTTCCTGTATTTTGGTGTGAATAACAACTGCTCTATGAACTTAAAGTGGATTCAAAAGGTAGATGTTTTTATGCCTGAAAACAGTTTTAAGCTTATGCATTACATGCCTTTTTATTAATATCTTAATATTTCTTGTTATGTATTGATATACTTCTAGCAAGTTACTATTCTATGTAACTACTATTATAATAACCTTATTCTAAAATGTGTTCAGCCTACGGAACCTAGCTTTACTTACCTTACCATTCCAATACTGTCAAACTACTAGATTAGGTAATAGTAATATTGTTTAAAGTTGAAGTTTTTATGTGTTTCCAAAGAAGAAGGTAGTTTGTTTGTTTGTAACTATAGACCTGAAAAAAGGATGTACTCCGCGCCAAAGACTTTTTATGCCGCTCATTTTAGTAATATATATTTTTTTCTATGAAAAGCCAATCGGCTGGCTTTGCGCTAATGACGCTGCGCTGTCTGATGCAGCATAACATTACGCCTTCAAAGTTAATGAGAAAGGCTTTGAAAGATGTTTGCTGTTAGCTAAACACCAGATTTGTATGTCTACCACGGCGCGTAGTCCATCATTTTTTGGTGATCCATGTTAGTAACTAACGTAACGCAATAGGTCATGAGGCTAGAGGCGTGGAGGGCGCGCGCTCTGGGCCACACAGAGATGAGCCGCGCCATTTCTGTGGAGGAGGACCTGGAAGAGGACGATAAGCTGAAGCTCATACTGCGCCGGGAGTCGTCCGCCTCGCTCGACCTGCCCCCTACCCCGCGCAAGCCCACGTAGCGAATGCCCCACACACCTGCCCACATTCTCACGATTCCCATGTTACGTTTAGCGTAACTTTTTTATTACTATTGAACTAGCTAGTGTACGCCTTGCCACATTACAGCGGAGCGGTCACCACAGGCTTGAAACGCTGTGTGTTATAAGAATGTTGCCTCGACTCGAAAACGATTCAATCCGAAACAATAAGTGTAAAACCAGGGACCTGCCTACAGCTACCCTGTCACTATCAAACTGTCCTATCACAAAAGCTCATAAAGTGGTTGCAATATTTTGTTCTCCCAAACACACGTGTTCATATCACGACCTCATCCAAACAGTTTTAAGTACATGATATAAATAATGTAATAATTAAATGAAATTGTGATTCAATGTTTTTGTCAATTGGCAGATATTTATATTTTTATAACTACTTATTCGGCTCTCGATTAATTCATTTGAATATCCGATTATGTTAGTATTATTTTTGTATTGTCCCTTTATTTAAAACGCTTATTATTAAGTATAATGTAATATATTAATTTAGCCTAATTAAAAACACATTTTAATAATATGACAAATAGTTTAAATCCAATAGATGATGTCTAAGTATATGTATTAGATCCATATGTGTGTTGCTGTATTCGGTCAATTATAAACTCGGAAGGCTTTCGCTTGTTTTATATTACATAGGGCACTTATTTGAACCACGGCTAGTTTCTGTCTAGATTTTTATTTTAGAATAGCGTCGTAAGCTATATAGTTTATATAGTTTACGACGCTATCTCATTTGTTGTAAGAAGAAAAACAGAAATGCAACTTTTGAATTCAGTTTTAATTAACATATTGTGAACATCGTCAGGGTTTTATATCCTGCAAATAAATGGTGTTCAAAATGAAAAGGGTTGCAGTTAAATTCATCTGAAATAGACTTGAACCAACCGGTATGCCTCAAACGAAGATTGTTTTTTAATAGTATTACTTAATGTTATAAATAATATTATCTAGATTTGTAAAGTTATATGACATCAATTAAACATATTTCCAGGAATTTGAGATGTCAATTTAGGTACCTACTACTTTTGGCAATTGGTAAAGAGGGTTTGGAAAAGTAATAAAATATTTGTCGTACTTCTACAAAGATTAGTTAAAATAAAACTTAAAGCCGTAGATATAATGTCGAAATTCAATAATCAAACACGCTTATTCCAATAGTTTTCAGTAATATACTAACTCGTGATGCCAACTACTACATCGGTGCACGGTAGAATTAATATTTTATATGGTTGTAGTTGAATAATACAGGTAATGTTAATATTTCGTACAGTTAGATGTTAGAAAATTAGCTATCTTTGTAATATTAAATAGCAGTCAAACTTAATAATGGTCTTACCACCATACTGTGAAAATGCCAAATCGATCTTTTTGATCTCAAATACCAACACTCCTTTGTTTGTTTGTTAATCTAAACTTCGTTATGGTCGAGGCTGACCGAAGCATTTAACCGTTAAGTAACAAGTTCGTCGCGAGCATTCGCATGGTCAGTACAGTGAGCCGAGCTGCTCGCCGCGAGCTCGGGCCTGTTATCGGTCAGTCAGCAATGACGTATCAAGCTCGCCGCGAATGGTACGTTACGATAATACGCTTCGACCAGTCTCCAGCTTTATACTTTACACATACTTACATACTTGAGTTTTGCTTTCTGGTAAAGTTTCTATAAACGTAAAAAGTATTATTTTAGCTGATTAAAATATATTAATATTGAATTGAAAATTTAGTATAACTGAAATTAATTTGAACACATACATTCCATTTACTAGAAAACTAATTTATTTAGATTAACAATGATATTGTTGTTTCGCGGGTTGTGATGCAGCTAATATATCGGAAAGAAAACAAGCAGTACTTCCAATAAGAATGAAGTAATACGAGGATCATATTAATTTAAGTGATAAGTTGGTGAGGAAGACCGATCCACCAGGCACACATCAACTAATGTTTTAACCACTTACACTTTAAATACTTTCTGATAATGTGAAAGGTAAAACTCGAATGGAATGACAATATAATAGTATGTGTACTTATTTAATTAATGATTTTATTAGAAATAAGGCTAAGTACCTATTGTATTTAATTTAATACTCATATTGGTGAAATAAAAGAAAATTTTATAATATATTAATCTCAATTGTTGGTTAACAGGTCCCAGATTATTTAACTGACTAGTGTTCTGTGATAAGAAATGAAATAATCTGATCATAGACGAGAGACTGTAACATTCACATGTGCGGTTAATTTTAATAAAGTGACGCAGCTTCTAGTTAATGACTGTATAATCATAAAATGTCTTCTCAACTTCCATTTAAGTATATAATTCTGTGCTATTTTTACAACAACCAATTTGTCTACTAGGTACTTAATGTTATATAATTTTTGACCAATATAATTGAAGCAATAATAATAGTTAATACTTTGTTGGCATTTATAATCAAATGCTTTATTTTGTTAGTATTTGGAATGATCATAAAAAGTTAAGATGGCAGTTTTAAAAGGTGACTGTTAGTGTAGGAACATACTATGCCGAAATTACGCGTCTGAAGTTCGGCATGATTACGCCTGCAATGCTATTTGAATTACTGACGACACATAATACCGAAATTACGTTGCGTTATAGCGTACAGCCTAACTTCGGTCGAGCGTAAGTTTAGCGGCAACTTATTCTATAGAGCCTATAGCCGAGCGAAGATCCGGGGGCGGGGCGTAAGTTCAGCACTTATGGTGTGTCATATCAGCCGAATACGTCGGAACGTAAAATCAGCCGCGGAACTTCGGTCGCGTACCTTCGGCATAGTGTGCTTTTACACTTATACTAAAAAAAGTAATGATTGTATTATTGAAAAACTAACATGTTTTGATATCAAAATTGAAGGGCACTTTCAATATTTGTGTAACTTTGTGGCAGCTTTGTATGTATGTTGTTATTGTATGTTGATTTGTCTTTACGACGTTGACTGTAATACACAAAATTTATATTAAGAGCCATTTCAGATTTCGGTATCCCATACAAACTTAAAAACTCGTAATTCTTTCAAACTAATAAGCCAATTTTAATTAAACTTTCTTATTGATTTAAAAGAATTAGAGCTTTGAAGTTTGTATTATGGGATACTGGGTGCCAAGTGCGAGTTTCATTCGCCATTCGATCACGTTAACGAAAACGAGAATTTGTATGGCAAAACGTTAACTCCTCTCGTGTGCCGCTAGGAGGCGCTGCTTCAATGCCATACTAATTTTCGTTTTCGTAAACGTAATTGAAAGAATACGGATAGTAAACAAAACTCACACTAGGCACCCTGGAATGTAAAACGACTCGTGACAGTCAATCCAGTAATTTTAATAACTCCTACGATATGTGATGTGTAGGTACTTCTAATATGACACCGTTCAGGAAAATTAAAGTTTTAAAAACAACACAGATTATGTTTTTTAGACTATTTTTTATATACAATGTAATATGCACGTTGTGAAAAATATTTTATAATTTTATTTTTGTTATTATGTAACATATACAGCACGCTGCATTAGATCATAAACACAAGTGCAATAGCAATGTTTAAAATATAGGTTGAAGTATCTTATTAATTTGTTTTATATTTATTAATACATCTTTATGGAGTTTATAGTACTTATTACATTGTATGATTTTAAAGTTAACTTTTAAGATTTTCAAAGGTATCTCTCCTAGATGGTTTCTGTTTTTATCATTACACATCAGTGGTAGTAATTGAGATCAGTCTTAGTAAGTAATAACGAAAATGCAGAAAGGAAATTTAACAGTGTGTCAGTGAATTTTTGTACTTTCGTATTATGTATTTATTGGTATTATTCAATCTGTAATGTCATGTATTTTAGTAAATAAAAACTACTCTGTTTAAATTTACTGTTTTATTTGAATGTTTGAATAAACTGAGGAACCTTAACCCTTAGATGAGTGATTGGTCTCGCTGCGCTCGACCGCAGCGAGACCAATGATGATGATGATGATGATGGTTTGACATTTCATCATGGAAAGACTTAGCCCGCCACAGCGCCTACAAATTATTCGGCTGTACAGCACGTGAAACCATGGCTTTATTTCGAGAACAATTTGGTGTTAATTTCGCGCTTCGGACTGGTCAGTTGAGTTAGTATCAGTTGGCCTAAAACGCGATTGGTCTAAGTAGCAACTAGTCTACTGGTCTAAATATCAACTGGTCTAAGTAGCAACTGGTCTAATTAACAACTGGTCTAATTAGCGACTGGTCTAAAACGCAACTGGTCTAAAAAGCAACTGGTCTAAAACGCAACTGGTCTAGTGGTCTGTAAAATAAAATAATTATAAACTGCTGAAAATATTTTATATTAATTAAATTTAAAAAAATATGTGTGCTGAACTTAAAAAACATTATCTTCTTAAACCAAATACCTAACGTTTTCATACTTAAACTTGATTAATGTTTTATATTATATTAAAAAAAGGGTGCTGATCTTATAACAGGTATTTCATCTTTAAACCAAAAATATTCCTTTAAACGAAATTAATGTTTTTTTTAAACCGACTTCGAAAAAAGGAGGAGGTTCTCAATTCGTCGGAATCTTTTTTAAATTTTTTTATGTATGTTTCCTATGTAATGAATATTTCTTTAACTTTTTTTTAGTTTCAATAATTTTTACCAAGCAGTCAAATGGTAAAATGTTTCCTTTTTCCAACATTTGTAACAGCTCTTTGTGCTTTTTATTAAATTTTATATCGCCTTGTTTTTTGTTGTTGACACTATTTCAACTAATATTCTTATAAAAAAATTCTAATGACACTTAAAATCTGATGTTTGAAATAATATAATTATGACAATGCATGACCATAATGACAATCATCTTTTTTATCAGAAGTGGCCAGTGATTAATAAAAGGTCGTACCTAGTATAGTCTATTCAGATTATTCTAAGCATGATAATTTTGGGGATCTAGGATACTTTCGTCAGAATAAAATATAGGCTGTTTTTTTCTGACGCAAACTAAATTTTGGTTAGATTTCGCTTTAGTCGGAAGGTATATACAATATATACATATATACAACGTGTATCAGAATTAATGGCACAACTAGAATATTTAGTCGGAACGGGGGTACTAAGCCGAAAGGAGGGTAAAGTATACATAATAGTGAATACCTTTTTTTTTTACTTTTTAATATTTTTAACTTTTTAATTTTTATTTAATACACATGTTTATGTCGGCGGCGAGGTTGTTTGTAGGTAGAACGGTCGAGCAAACTCGGAATGGTTGATAACACAGTTAATCTTGGATCTTCAAAATAATGACGCAGTCGTTTTCCTTACAGTCACTTTAATGTTATTTTAACATCACAATTAAATTATTTAGAAACAGTGTTGCCTGATGCAAATGGATTTAGAAACGAAGTGAGTCCTGCGCGTGCGTACTCTCCGACCACTCCCGTTCAAATGTGTCCAGTCCGTTGTCGCGCTAACTGACTTTGACGTTTCGCGTACCATAGAGCATAGGCTGCGCAGACCACACTCAAGTATAGACTATACTTGTCGTTTCTAAGCGATGCTAGCGCCATGTCTCCGACATATATATACAGGGTGGAAAAAGACCGTGGTTGGAGGAAAGGTACCCTTAATATTGATGATGGCAAATTTTACTGAAAGGAAACATTCCTTTTTTTTCAAAAATAATTAAAACTGCATTTAAAAATTTAAAAAAAATTACCTGCTTTTGCCGGTAATCGAACCGGTGAAATGTGAAAAATAAAAATCCTGTATTTTATGATACCAACTGAAAGATTCATTCATAAGGATCAATTCCTTTTAAACAACATAGTATCTTAAATTAAAGAAAGACCAAGAAAAATATTTTTTTTATTGTAAAGCTTACTCACTATCTAAAGAAAATAGTTCACTTATCTTATGAATTTTCAAAAATCTTTAAATGCAGTTTTAATTACTTTTGAAAATAAAGGAATGTTTCCTTTCAGTAAAATTTGCCATCATCAATATTAAGGGTACCTTTCCTTCAACCATGGTCTTATTTTTCACTCTGTATATAAAGAAATATCATATATTATAATTTACTATATTTTAATCTGATGAAAGCGTAATCTGATGAGTGTGTTTTCCGTACCCTAGAAAAACAAAAAACTAAATATTATTTAAAGGACAATATTTGCTTTTGGAAGTTATTTTAGACCAGTTGCTTTTTAGACCAGTTGCTACTTAGACCAGTCGCTACTTAGACCAGTCGCTACTTAGACCAGTTGCTCCTTAGACCAATTGCGTTTTAGACCAACTGATACTAACTCGGTCAGTTGGCCTCTTAGATCGTGTGACATCACACCCCTAGACTTTTTCCTTTGGGGCTATGTAAAGTCCAAAGTTTACATGGATACAAGGGCAGATCCAGGGGGGTGGGTCTATGTCGACCGATGATAATAAAATAAATATTTAATAAGAAAGAAAGAAAAACGTTTATTCACCATTTTCGCATAAAAAAATAAAAAAAATACATATAATTAAGTAAGTATACCTACTTAAGTAAAACTAAAAATAATAATAAAATCATATACTAGTTACTAAGTTATGTATGCAACATTGAAAGTGTCAGACTTAGCATAATGCTTCGCTCAGGCCTTCTTAGCGCTGGTTTTCTGTCGCGCCCGAAGCAGACAAGTTTGTGTTAATATGAAATAAAAATACTAACGTAGAAATTAAATGCCCCAGAATAGTTTCGAGAGAAATGCATAGAGTCAATAACCAACCTGCTCAATCCGTTGAAGATTATTTCCGCAAGGCCGTATACATACCTCGTCTAGATTCTATAATACACGACCTATATCATCATCATCAGCTCATTTTTATTCCTCACAGCTGGGGCACGAGCCTTCCCTATGGATGGATAGGGAGAACGGGCCATAAATCACCTCGCGGGCCCAGTGCGGATTGGTGGTTGTTAACGACTGCTAATGCAGCCGGGACCAACGGCTTTACGTGCCTTCCGAAGTACGGAACTCGAGATGATACATTTTTGGTCACCCATCCGATGACCGGCCTTTGCGAAAGTTGCTTAACCTCAGCACTCGCAGACCGGGCGAGTTAACCACTGCGCCATCGAGCTCCTCTACCTACAATACCGTCTATCTCCTAAAGTACTTAATTTATTTTAACAGAGGCGTTTTTATTCTGAAAGTCAATAAGACAAGTACTAATGAAGATATGACCCAGCGTCATGGGGTTGGGTCATTATGACCCGCCATGTTTCAGTTTTCCTACAGTTCAAAAACTATGCACGAGACATTGCCGATCTTGTCAATAGCTGGAGTTTTGTCGAACTCCTTTACACGTTTTTGGCAAAGAATCCGTTGTGTGGCCACTGCGATAGAAGCTGCGGGTATACAAAGTTAAAAAAGGTAATCATGATTCATGAATGACCCATTCCCGCATTCCGTGTAACAATTTAGCGCTATTTTTCCTAAGTACCATTTTAAAAAAAATCATTTCTTTTAGTGCTAATTAAAGAATTTGTATTAGTTAGTAGTATGTATTTTATTTGCAATATAGAACAATAAAAGTTTGAGTATTAGGTAGTCTATACATAAATTAAGAACGTAGGGATAAAAAAATCTGTAATTGCAATATATAAAAAAAAAATTACACAGGTTGCCTTTAAATCACTTACGGAACATGATAGAATAGTTTAAAAAAAATTGTTTGTTTGTTTGTTTGTTTGAAGTCGATAAACTCGAGAACTACTGAACGGATTTTGATCCGGTTTTCACCAAAATGCTAAGAAAAATCCGGAGAAAAATATAGGCTACATAAATACTCAAAAATACAGGCTGTCTCATTTAAATCGGTCAGTATGGGAAAGAAGATCTGTCCTTAGGAACCATGTCATCGATTTTAATAAGAAGAAAAACTGCATTCATACATTTAAAGAAAACCTGTACTCAGATCGGGAATCGAACCCGGTTGTTTTGAAAAAAATAAACTTATAGTATTTCTATTTAGATATCGATTGTGTAGGTCTTAAGCAGTAAATAGCTCTTTGAAACATGATGTCTAAAATAAATAAAATGCATTGTTTTCACGTACTTTAATTTATTTTAGTAGGTGTTCGAATTGACCACCGTTACATCAACAAGTTAAAAAAAAAAAAAAAACAAGTTCAGGCATATAAAATTGTCTCTATGGTTGTTTGGACCTCTTTGCTGGTTTTGTAATTGTAAGATCGTTACCTAAACGTGTTGAATATTGTATTGAAAAAAACAGTGGTCACTTCGAACACCTTCTAAAATAAATAAAAGTATGTGAAAACAATGCATTTTCTTCATTTTAGACATTATGTTTCAAAGAGCAATTTACTGCTTAAGACCTACACAATCGATATCTAAATAGAAATAGTGTAAGTTTATTTTTTTCAAAACAACCGGGTTCGATTCCCGAGCTGAGTACAGGTTTTTTTTAAATGTATGAATGCAGTTTTCTTCTTATTAAAATTGATGACATGGTTCCTAAAAACAGATCTTCGTATGTCTTATAGTTTCAGACTTTCCCATACTGACCGATTTAAATGAGACATCCTGTATAATAACAACGTAGGGATAAAAAAATCTGTAATTGCAAGATATAAAAAAAAATACTTTAAAATCACTTACGGAACACGATAGAGTAGTTTAAAAAGAAATTGTTTGTTTGTTTGTTATTTATTTGTTTGTTTGAACACGATAAACTCGAGAACTACTGAACGGATTTTGATCCGGTTTTACCGAAATGCTAAGAAAATTCCGGAAAATAACATAGGCTACATAAATACTCGAAAATTGTTAAATTTTGATTTGGTCTAAACCGGGATTTAATCCTTGGTTGCTTGGCAACTGTTGTTTTTTTTTTTTTTTTTTTTTTTATTTGATGGCTTCGTGCGATTAGCACATTTAGCCAGTGTTAAAGTAATTTTTCGTACAAGTAATACATAAATAAACAATATTTCCATAAATGATGATGAATGATAATAGAAATGAGAAGTGAGAATGATATACCCCCCAACCCCTCGAGTATCTTAGTAAAGATGTGGGGCTTTACTAAGTCCTCACGCGGAATTCTTGAGAGAATTTGAAAAGTGCCGTTGCACTATTTTGTTTCATTTGCCAACACTCATGCACACTCACGAACACTTAACGGTTAATAATCCACCATTATTTCACATTAATGTTCGAATTAACACAAATTTTAGAAAATAAAACAAAATTGCAGACATTACTCTTCACTTTCCCGCCAAGAAGTCGCAACTGTTGTTTTTTTTTTTTTTTTTTTTTTTTCCTGTAGTTGATGGCTTTGTGCGATTAGCACATTTAGCCAGTGTCAAAGTCATTTTTCTTACAAGTAATACATAAATATACAATTCCTTTCAGTACATAATGATGATGAATGATAATAGAAATGAGAAGTGAGAAATGATATACCCCCAACCCCTCGAGTATCTCAGTAAAGATGTGGGGCTTTACTAAGTCCTCGGGCAGACTTCTTGAGAGAATTTGAAAAGTGAAGTTGCACTGTTTTGTTTCATTTGCCAACACTCATGCACACTCACGAACACTTAACGGTTAATGATCCACCATTATTTCACATTAATATTCGACTTAGCACAAATTTTAGAAAATAAAACAAAATCACAGACATGACTCTTCACTTTCCCGCCAAGAAGTCCAATACGCAACTGTTGTTTATTATGTAACATAGGGGAATTTTTTTTAATGAGTTTTACGGCTCTGGCATTTGAGGCTCTATTGCTATCGTGTTTTACGGCTCTGGGTTCTTTGCCCTTTTGAGCCTGTCATTGATAGTTGTTGCCATGAGAATACCGATTTTGATGCGGTTATCACCAAAATGCTTAGAAAATTTCGGAGAATAACATACAAATCGAAAAATGTTAAACAAATTTTGATATACCTATTTACGCGACTAACTGTTAGATACGTTCGTTGAGTTATTATTTCAGAAAAGTTTTGTTACTCTCTAAGGTTACCTACCCTTTATAAATCTGTGAGGCACCTAAACGAACATTAGCACCGCAATAGTAAAGCGACGGAAAATAAAAACAAGCTCGAAATCACGCACATCATTAAACTTGGCTGTACATAGTACACCTTTTGTTTCATTTCCAAAATAACCAATAATAATATGGCTATTTAGTCGCGCCTGCGCGCGGCGCTTATTGCAGTTTTCTAATACACAGAAATGTTAAAAGTTAAAACATTACCTATATTTGGCGGTATAAACCTGTGTCGTTGCCCAAAATAATGTCTCTTTTTTAGTTATGCATAGAAATGTTACCATTAAATTTGGCTGTATAAAACTTTGTATCATTGCCCAAAATCATGTCTCTATTTTTTTAAATATTGCACATAGAAGATATCTTGAATTACATAGCGTGGCTGTATAAACCTTTGGGTTGTTGCCCAAAATACTTAATATTATTTTTTTAAATCTATTTGGTGAAAAAACGCGAGAACAGGAAAATTTTAAAAAAAATTGGCGCTCAAATTTTGAAACGAACAGAAGGAAATTTTGATATTTTGCAATGCATTAACGCCACTAATAAAAATAAAAAAAATAAAAAAAGTACCTATTTTTATTTTGTTAATAATTTTCAAATTATATTAATTATTCATTGTGTAAAAGTTTTTTAAAACATTTTATGCAGGTACGTTAAATATTTCAGTACTTATTCAGTTCTTATTAATTTTCAAATATGATTTATTCAATGTGTAAAAGTTTTATGAAACATTTGATGCAGGTAAGTTAAACACTTATTTCAGTACTTATTTTACATGTAAGCGGTTTCTTACTTTGGTTTCTTAACATGTTTATAGGATAAATCTGTGTTCAATGATACAATATAAGTAAGTAAGTATCATAACAATTTTAATATCATAAAACCTATAAAGAATGAATTTTGTAAGTACATACTTCTAGATTACAGAAAAATGGTTTTTCCATTCTTCTATCGCATAAGACGATGGCTACCTCTGTTATCAGAGTTGCAAAAATGTTTAAGTTTGCAGGGTACAACTGTATTAGAGGCACGGACTTCAGATTTTTTTTTTTATTAGAGGTAACTTCTTTCTGTGTCCTGTGATCTACCTCTAAAAAGCTACCTACCTAACAAGATGCCACGAAGAAGTTCAAATTTATCGCAAGTTTGTAACATAAAATACTATACTGTATTACTTATTAGACAATAATATAATTCATTACAGTTCTCAATTTATTGATGTTTTGTATCTACGTATAAGAACATAGTTGGTAAATAGTTTTTTGTGCCTTATGGCCGACAACCAATAATCCTGGACCGCTACCTGTTAGGTACTCGATATACAGCATCGGTGGACAAGGCAAAAAAAATTTTGAAGTCCGTGGTTGGACAGTATAACAGTAGACACATCTTAGCCTAGATACACCAGTGCCTACGACGACTCCGGACGAGTACCTGAGCTGTAAAATACCAATTTTATTACATATAATTGAGCGTCAGTAAACCCATTTCAGGTTTGTATGACGTAGCAAATACGCGCAACCCACCGAGAAACGGTGTTGTATACTGAATGTATGTGGAGGGATAATTGAAACGGGAAATTGAGTGAGAATCTGTATGAACGGGACGATTCTGTGCTTCAAACTGAATATATGTATGTACATGGCAGAGATGATAGTCGAAAGAATAAGAGATAATGTATGAAAAATAATGATGGACGTAAAGGAGACACAGGAAGTATGCCAGAACCAAACTAAATGGAGATCGATTGTCTTTGTCTATCTCAGCATTCCCAGCTGAAAGGATATTAAGAGTGAGTAGATGTACGTATGTCGGTAAATACAATGTCAATTTTCTAAATTTCCGATGCATATAATTTTATTATACCCTAATAAGCTTAAATAGATACCTACTTAAAAATTAAACTGTACAGACTACAGCCTTTAGCTCACGCGGACGAAGTCGCGGGCAACAGCTAGTTTTAGCTAGCAATATTAACAATTATATTTTTTTTTTTGGCAATTAGCTATCTGATCGTGAAAGATTACTTAGCTAAGCTTCTAAAATAAAAAACAGTGTCCTAAAAGTTCTTTAAATATACAAATAAAATCCGATAACTTATACAAAATAAGTGAGATTATCAAACTTTTTTGATATTATAAGCATAGTTCGTAATTAAATGTATAACAAAGTTATAATCTAATTTTACTCGTTTCTTTATTACGACACTGATTTATCTTGAATAAAGTATCCGGGTCATAGTGCTCATCGCCACGTTCATGTAGTCATTTTCCACTCCCATGACGCCGGGTTAAGAGCGTTTACGCCGCACACTAGCGCCGCCAAGGAAAAAAAAAACATATCTAGTAATTAGAGATAGAAAATCAAATTATGCTCAACAAACTATCTGAATGAAGTAATTTAGCATTTTTACGTCACCTAATGAACACCTGACATGTTATGGTTTAGTTAAATATGGCGTTATAGTTAAAAGTGGCCGTAACGTCTTATTTAACTAAACCATAACATGTGAGGTGTTCATTAGGTGACGTAAAAATGCTAAATTACTTCATTTAATTAGTTTGTTGAGCATAATTTGATTTTCTATCTTTATTTACTAGATATGTTTTTTTTTCATTAGTGACGCTAGTGTGCGGCGTAAACGCTCTTAAACATCTCTCACCTAACTAGGTATAAGCAGCTGGTTCAATCTCAGAAGGTCCATTGGCCAGATCCATAATGGATCTAGTGAGATTTTTTTTTCTCATTGGATCCTGGTTTGGAGGTGTGGATCTGAGATTTTTTTTGTCAGTTGATCTATTGGCTTGATCCACGATGGATCTATTGAGATATGTATTTCTCATTAGAACAAGTTTTGAAGTTGTGGATCCACTAAGAACTTTTCTTCTCAGTAGATCTATGCTGTGGACACGATTCTTGGACACGATTTTCGTTGGGTCATTTTTAAAGTGCAGTTCTTCTTTACAACTGCCCAATTTTTGCAAATGCGTGTTTTACCGCTTATACCATGGCGAGTGCTCTGAAGAGCTCTTTGACCTCATTCCACCTTCTCCCTTCCTTCATAGGAGTACACGTGCTGCTCTTCGGAGTCACCGCTTCACTGTCTCAAATATCCCATCGCGCACAAAGAAATTTAGTGACTCGTTTCTTTATCGCACCTCCAAAAGATGGAATAGTCTACCAGCACACGTTTTCCCTCCTTCTTATGATGAGGTCCTTTAAAAGAGGCGTGAAAAAGCACCTTGTGGGCCGGCAGAGTGAGGTTAACTGATGCTACGTTTGTTTCCACGCTGCACCAGTTATCTTCGTGTCTGGACTCCATTTCCACTTACCATCTGGTGGGATGGAATCATTTGCTGAGCTATCTATGTAAAAAAAAATTTTTTTTTTCGTTAGAAACAGATGTATTGGCAGCGAACTAAAAAAACTATGAAAGCGTAACTGCACTTTAAAAATGACCCAACGAAAATCGTGTCCACATCATAGATCTACTGAGAAGAAAAGTTCTCAGTGGATCCACAACTGCAAAACT
This sequence comes from Eudonia lacustrata, assembly GCA_947562085.1. Lineage (NCBI taxonomy): Eukaryota > Metazoa > Arthropoda > Insecta > Lepidoptera > Crambidae > Eudonia > Eudonia lacustrata. Next base: position 21,738,974 of record OX387339.1, on the reverse strand, counting down.
TGTTCTAATGAGAATCTCAGTAGATCCATCTTGGATCTGGCCAATAGATCAACTGACAAAAAAAAACCCAGAAGATCCACACCTCGAAATCAGGATCCAATGAGAAAATCAAATCTCACTAGATCCATTATGGATCTGGCCAATGGATCTTCTGAGATTGAACGAGCAGCTAATAGACAACACTCCAGTATCAGTAATTATTAACGAATAGGTACCAACTGTGGATAGTGAAATGGCAACGCGATCACAATATTCCGCAATAAATTTTCTAATTTGATGGCTAATTGTGATACTTACTGAAATTTATCCCAATGTTTAAAAGTTTTTATGTATTCTTGCTACACTACCAGTTAAGAGTAGCGACGGCAGAGGTCTATTTCTATTCTTAGAAGGCTCAAAACTTGGCTTAGAGCGTCACTGACAGAAGATCGCCTAACTGGGTTGGCACTTCTCCACGTTCAGAAAAACGTTTGTGCCGTCAAATCAAGTACTCATCGGGTTCGATACCCGATATTTTATGTGGGATTAATACAACTTGAATCCCACATACCCATTCAAGAGGAGGAAGTCATAACACGATTCGCGAGAAGGCAAAAGAGAATAATTTATTTTATTATTTGATTAAAATTATTTTACAGTAATGTGATAAATACTTTGTTATTATGTAATGTAATTTTGAAACCTACTGCTTTTTTTACCGGTGTGGTGGTAGAGCTAGCTTGAAATGCTTTCAATAAATAAAAGACTGTGCTAGTGTTAGTTAAATATATAATTCCATAATTAGTACTTAATAATAAAGTAAGGCACAATCATACATTTCACAACAGCAATAAACACTTATTAATTAAACATTTTGTTAATAACTGTTAATATTAAACACATACAAAATATTAAAACAATAAAATTTCAGGCCATGTCTTTATATTTAGTAAATAGATTGTACAGCACGCGAAGGGTAGATTTTAAGTCGAGATTCACAATATCTGAAATAATAAAACATTGAATTTATTTTTCCTAAAATATACCTTAGGGTTTTATAACTATAATAAAACTGTTATTATACTGTAATTATATTACCTTCTGGTCTGGCTTTAGGCTTAGCAAGACCCACATCTTGCATCAATTCAAATGCGAATGATACATTGTGCACTTTTTGATCAAAGTCTTGTGGTGTTAAATGGAAATCATAGAGAGGCACGAAAAATCCATCAAGCAATCCCATCAAAAGACAAAGATACACGCCATCATGGAACTGTGTATCCAAATCCATAACATCTAAGTTGACCTTACTCAGATGTTTGTTCACAAATGTTATGAGAGACTGGAATAAAATTTAATATTAAGTATCTTAAACAAAATAAAAAAATATAATTAACTACAATAATTATTTTAACTACTTAGTAATTATTTGATTGAAACGAAATATTAAATACCTTTTTAACAACTTGCAGCTTTTCAGGAGCGTGATCGAAAAGTGCATCAAAAGCATCTCTTTCACACTTCATACCAAGATCATCATAGGTTGTAGTGATGTCCTCTACATAGGTTCTAAAATAAATAAATATTGAGAGGTTACAAATCTATGGTATCAGTATTAGATAAATTATCCAGCTTTACCTGACAAAATATATTAATAATTTTTTTTAAACTGAGTTTCTTCAAGTTAAAAGCTTTACCTGTGTGAGAGCTGATTTGTAGCATCTTTCTTCACAACCACCACATTAACACTGACATTTTCCGGTAGCCGTATAGGTGCACGAAAATGACGAGCAAGTGACACCAATAGATGTAATATGGACACAATATTTTTTGAATGAACAGAATCCACGCTCCATTTTTGAACTGGCCTCACAGTTCCATACAGAACCTAAAAGAAAGGAAGTCATTATATTTATGATTATGGCTATATATAATTTTACACAAATTATCAATCCCACTAGTGGAAAAGTTTCAAAACTTTTTTCAATTAAGTATATCTTTATATAATATAAATCTTCTGTGCGTGTGTATGTTACTGAACTCCTAAACGGCTGGACCGACTTGGATGAAATTTTCTGTGTGTTTTCAAGTGGACTCGAGAATGGTTTAGATTTACAATTGGACCCGGTGGTGGCGCTGCTACAGGGGTCCATCGTGGGATACGGGCAGAGGCGGATTATCCTTAAAGCAAACTAGGCATGTGCCTCCCTAGGCGCACCTGCGCGCGGGCGGATTGTAAAATAAAGAAAAAATATACATTCAAGAAAGTATTGGGAATGGATGATTTGTTTATTATTTGTTATAGCTAAAGAGATTTTATTACAAGTTCATACATACTTTATGCGAAAAGACTTTTTCCCCAACTTAAAATATTTTTGTTGTTTGCTGTTTTCATTGAACTACTTTAAGTGTTTATTATTTTAGGAGTTAAAGGCATCCTTACCCTGTTTACTGCACTTAACACAACTGCAAGCTTCTTTCGTTGGCTGTCTTCAGACTGTGTTACTTCAGGTACATCTAGCTTAGTTTCAGTAAGTTTTTCCAGCAGTTTTTGCAACACCTGTCCATCATAAAGGTCTTCGCTGATGTCCTTTACAATGATTCTTTGCACAGCTAGCTCATCATTGATCCAGTCTATCAAGACTTGTATAAGTTCCTTGACTTTTGGATCTTCTAGGGATTTAGGCTCAATAATTGCCCTTTCTTCATTGTCAACTATAAAAAAAAGAAAATAAGTATAAAAATACAGAATGCCTTTGGACATTTTATTATTAATTGTTTTGGTTTTTTTTAGGACTTGTGGCTGTAATCACCAGTTTATAAATATCAGATTACACATTTTAAATATTGTTATTCTTCCGATTTTGTTCCATCAGTTTTATACAATGACAGACTGCTTCTGTGCACTATAGTTGTAAGGCTAGCGCAAGTGCTATTGGCACACCCAGAGCATATTGTACTTGGTTTGGTAGCTGTTTATGAACAGCACCAATATATTAATTTATTATTATTATTAATTATTATTACAATCTGTCACAAAAACTTCCTTTTAACCCTTTAACCGCCAAGGTCGGATTAATCCAACAAATTTTATCGGGCCCATTTCGCCAAGGTTGTATATTTACAACCAAATACCACTACTTGTATAATCTGCTTTTTTGTATAAATTACTTATCTTTTACTCCACCGGCACCGGTTCTGTCAGGGGCGGCTTAAACAGACGATTGATTAAATATTGTTTAAATAAATTATTGATTTTAATAAAGATGAAAGTGAAAAGCCAGTGTGGGCAGATCTCCAACAAAGTGGACCGAAGCCGCTGGATGCGAGCAGCACAAAACCAGTTGTTGTCCAGCAGTGGACATTTTTTAATAACGCTGTATTATATGAAAATAATGTTTATATTAGGTAAATAGTTAATCAAGTAATCATTTACAATTGATTACACTTTAGTCTCTTAATTAGAAGACCTAAAAATAATGTCTGAAGTTAGATAAATTACTGATATTATTTTTAGAAAATTGTATTGATGTTCTACGCCCCTGTCGGAAAAATCTGACAATAGGGACGGGACATAAGCAAAGATTTACTGATACAAAAATCCACATAAATTAAAATATTTCTGTTTATACTGACAAATTTATTATAAAACAAATAAAGCAACTGTTACTGTAGAAATAAATTTGTTTATTTTATTTCAGATTTTATGTGTTTCTGGGACCACTTCTTTACAATAGGTTAAATGCCAAATTGAGCATATATCATTATTGCTATAATAAAACTAAAAATATACTTAAAGAAGCACTTCTCAATATGTCCTACGAAGATACAAAAAAGTTATTGATTGTTGTTAAATTAATATTATGTTATTTTGTCTGTTTAGTTATTAGTTTAGGTTCATAATTAATATTGTAATGTAATTTATTTAGCGACTAAAGATAGAACTGTATTTTTCCAAGTTATACCATTTAGATAGTTTTGTGACCTTTTTCTTTATTTATGCCTGGAAAACAGGAATATCCTAATTCAGGCACATTGCGTTATTTGTTCTCTATTAATTTGTTTAGTATTTAGTTATTATATAGTAAAGTATGTTTATTTAATAAAGATTTATTATTATTTAATTTCTTTGAAAATAAGTATAAAAATGCCAGTGACTAAATTGATGATCTCCACCCCTAGCTTGCATGTTTAGAAACGAATGTAGCTAACTACACCCCGCGCCACGGTCGGAGAAAGACCCGCTTCTGACGTCATTAACGAGTGCCTTTTGGAATTTTCCATTGGTGTTGTGCTTAAGCGTGTAGCTATTATGTTTGTGTTATCGATAAATGGGCTCTTTGTTTCATTGGGTTACCAAAATACCTACTAATATTAGAAATTAAATTACAAAGTAACTCTTTCTATGTCTGTTACCTCTTCAAGCTTAAACAGCTGAAGCTAGTGATGAAAGAGACTATAATCCTTTAGTTGTTTAAAATATTACCAAAAAATCAAAATCTTTTATCGTTAGCTACGTTGTTTGGCATTTCATGCAAAAAAAAATTGTGATTTTTTTTGGGCGCCCTTTTCACACCCGGACCGAAAATTTAAATTTTAAGCGCGCCCGTGCGTAGCTGGGACGAGTATATCAAAGTCAAAGTGTTTATTGTTTATTGATCTAACATTGAACATCGCAATTTGTTGCAGGTATTTGTTTTTAGATTTACGTGTCTGGCGCTGAGGACATGACAACTGATATAAAGTCTGGCAGTTAAATACGCAACTCCCTATTTACATAGGGAGTTGCGTATTCGGAAAGACTGTAGATATTTGCTTCAAGCTTTAGCATTATCATCACTTACCATCAAATCTGATGAACACTACCTTGTTGTAGAATTACAATTAAAAAGGACTAGTGAGTTTTGGGAAACTGAGTTTTTGGGGGCGGTGAGAAACTTAAATAGTTCTTTAAGCCGTGTGAAATTAAGCACCGTTAGAGGTTTTTTAGAGGGAACTGCATCACGCACTAGTACATGTCCCCTTACCCCACTAGGTTCACTCTGAGGGGTCCGCAACGGATCAAGAGCGGAACAACCCGAGGGCGCCTCTAAAGACTAGGACCTTGTGTCAGGTTGACCAGGTCATGGGATTGGAGAGAAGCAGTTAGTACGGACATATACCTGGGCGAGGAGTAAATCACTGTGGCAAGCCCTAAGGAAGCCTTTGCCAAAAGGCAAACTGACTAGAAGGAAAACTGGAAGTAAGTTATAACTGAACCTAAAAGCTAAATAAAAAGAAAATAAGATTTTAATTAAGAAAGTATTCAATTATTATTAATTAATTTCAATTAGTATTATGTATATTTTAGTATAGTCAGAAATAAAGGCTTATTATTTTAATTTTTTACTTTATTTAGTAGGTAAGTATTTGTTATTGATCACTTTTATATCGAGTGATTATATTTAAATAATAATATACTTATATAGGTACTAGAAATATAATTTAGGGAATTACTTACGCAAACTGTATTCTTCAGGTGGGATTTCTGGCGCAGTTGGGCTGCCAGGTGAATCAATAGCATATTTGCCTTCCGCTTGTACCTCTTGCACTGTGAGATAATCATGACCATGACAATATGCTTTATAATTGTGTACAAAATACTATTACCAGGCAATTCGTTAAAATCAAGTCCTATGTGATTAATAATTAAAAGAATAAATACAGATCAAATGCAATAAACAAAGCATAAGCACTTAATTACCCTCTTATGGGCTGTATTATGTTTTATACAAATTGATTGGGCAAGAATTGATACTGATTCGGTTTTTAGGTCACAGCACAGATGAAGTAATAACCACCATCATCCCACGCAAAGTCAAGAAAGGTCCCAAATGTTTACAAAAGTAGTACATAAAACGGTTTTAATTACCTTCCTTTATGCGCTTTTTACGTCCGATAGTACCAAGTTTATCCCAAATAGATTCTTCTTTGTCTTCCTTTTTTTGTAAGACTGGAGTACGAGGCGATTTCGGGCGTGGTGAGGACATCTTGCTGATCTAAAGCAGGAAAACACCAAGGTGAATCATCGATGTAGGTATTCGAATATCGTTAATTATAGTAAAAAGTTGAAATTCTTGTGTTAGTAGTTTTGTTCAGTTTACCTTAAATCAAGCACTGTTTTTAATTTAGAGCAAGCAAAACAAAATAAGTTTACGATGAGAAAATTAATTACTTTACCTACAAAAAAGTACTTTGTGCTATTAACTACATACACAAGACCATAGACACACAACACAAGACGTAACTATTTTTTTTTACTGAGTTATAAGATTTTTTTGGTTTGCTTTCTTTCAAAGCAAGCAAAGGAATGGAGCTATAACAGCCTAATCTTCAACCAATATTGATTCAGTTCTTGTTTTACTCGACTTGAACACTGCATAAAGATAGAGATATCGCGCTTGCACTGTTGCCTACTCAATCAAAATTCTGTAAACTATTTATTAATAAATATCTAAATATAAAATAATAATATCCCGACCGTATTTGGGATTCAAGAAGAGCGACGTTTATGGGCTCTTATGACTGACATAATTAGAGCATTAAACTAATAATTTGGTTTATTGCTCATTTTATTGTTTGATTTTAAGCTGACATAGCATAGCCAAAACTTTTGCCTTGCTACATTTGCTGTAAATCGGCACATTTCCGACTTTACTAAAGTGGTAGGCAAAAGGTGGTCGGGTTTTGAGATTGTTCCGCTTAGGCTTAGTATCGAGTAATCATCTTTTTACCTCCGTTCATATTCAAGCTCCTACCTTATTTTCGATAACTGTATATAAAGTAGGCAAGAACTAGCTAGTTCTTTAGTTTTCTACTGGCGTCACTTAATTAGCTCTTGTATAAGATAAAAAAAATTACTAGAAAAAAAAGGGGGCGAGCCTTACAGTAGTCGCTTATGATGTGTAACATTTGACATCTCACCTTAGTAATAAGCAATTTTAACATTATATTCTGAAAAAATGGGTCAGGTATTACATCATTATTTAATCTCTAAGTTAATAACTATAAACATATAATTATAATATTTCATGTCATGTCATCAATTTTAAATCTACAAAGTGGCGCGCGCTTGCACGCTTCCCCGGCTTCCTGTTACACTGTTACACATACTTCCGTCACATTTCACGAAATCACTCCCACAAATTGTTTATATAGAAAGCGAGCGGAAAGATGTTACACATCAAAAAAACGAGCGAGCCTTACAGAGTCGCATATGATGTGTATCATTTGACCTCTCACCTTAGTAATAAACAATTTTAAAATTATATTCTAAAAAGAACGGGTCAGGTTTCAGGTATTACCATAAAATGTCACACTGTTATCCTATCCTGCCGCGCAAGTTTCGAGAAAATAGATCGTAATGTCAGCACCTCAAATATCACAATCACAAACATAGGAAGTTGTACTTACTGCGTTCATAAATTGTGCGGCAGTATCACACTGTTACGATCACATTTCTACGAAATCACTCCCACAAATTATTGTATAGAAGGCGAGCCGATCTCACTGTTACGACCCTACTTCCGTCCCTTTTCTACTAAATGAATAGATAGAATTGAAGAAGAAGAAGTGCAGAAAGATGTTACACATAAAAAAAAATAGATCCTTTTCGCACTATACCAATCCTGTCAATTTTTTATCTTTCTATTTTACCAAAACTACAGAACACTGGTTGGCATTAGTGTTACGCATCTCGAATTAGGCATTGATAAGGGTTGATTTTCATAGGGGTTACATGTGTTTGAAGTAACGAGTAACGAAACGTTATTTTGCGTTACAGTAATTACTTTTAGGTTGTTTTAACCCTTATTTTTATGGGTTCCAGTCACGGAAGAAAGCGACTTTAAAGTCCAAACTTAATACATTATGTTAACTTAATTTTTCTTTTCCCGAGCGAAGCGCAGCGTAGCGAGGGCCAGTCACGGAAGGGGGGAGCGGTATAAGATTTTTAGAAGAATTGTATGGATTATTTATTATTATTATTTATTGTTTTTTAGATTATTTTTTATGCCTTTGTGGTGCGCAAAAACCTCAATTGTTACGTAGTGATCGTATAATCAGATGAATAATTACCTAAAGTTGAGGTGTTGGCTAATATAAATTGTTTTAACGAAACACTTTTATCGAAAAATTTTTAGAATTTAACGAAACTCACTTTTAACGAAAACATCTCTAGAAATAATAACTTCCTTATTATTTTTCATTTCTTCAACTACTTCTTCAAGTTTCAAAACATATCTCAAAAATAATAAACAAGAAATTACAAAGAAAATCATTTATGATTATTAACGTAAAACAGCATCACCAACAAACTCCCGCGCTCAACTGACAGTATCGTATTAAACATCTAATTTGAAAGTTAGTTACATAATAGTTTTGCATTCCCGAATTTTCTGGAATTCTGGGATTTACATTTTTTAAAAACATTTTTAAGAAGCCGCTTCCATAATTTCCTAGCCAAAATTAACTTTAGGTAAATATGCATCCGATTATCCAATCACTGGTTACGATTACGACACAAAACCTCAAAAAAAACTACAAATTTCCGCGCTTCTCCCCCATCCCATATATTGAGATGTGAATTTCAAATGCAACCCCCAAAAACCGGCGCGGGTGGGCGGTTTCCAGAGCGAATGAGCGAGTCACAAGCATGTCACAAGTAGCCTCAGAACAATAACTTTACATCTCTCAATAACAGAATCAATGACATATTGTACAAATTGGGAAAGATGTGCCGATTGTACGAATTAGGAATTGTACCAACTAGGAACGAAGGATTATTCCTGGAGCAAGTAACTATATAGCAAACAAATTGTCTCACTCACGCTCACGCACGGTCAAGACGAATTATCGACATCGCCACGTGACACGTTACGAACGAATCCGATTGACCGGGAGGGCGAGTAAGTGCAACGGTTAGATGAATTATTGATTGGTGTAACAGAGAAAGATGTTTTGAGTTGTTGCACACTCCGTTTCACGCAAATTCTGAAAAGTCACCTAAATGTCACCTTTTGTGTAGGGTAATCTAGAAGTAACCTGACGGATCTAAAAATCACCTAAAAGGTTACAAAAGTAACCTTCTGGCAACGCTTATTTTAAAAGATAGGTGCATACCACTGATACCGAGCGACGTTGATGTGCATCTTTGACATCAAAATTTTCGGATTGAAAACGCTTAAACCAAAGTGCTGCTCTCAGACACAGGACTAGGTTCATAAACACCGCAATTTTTTTTCGCGGCTTGCGTTGCATTGCATTTTTACCTTTTTTGTAGTATAATTTTAAAATGTATCGAATTTCTTCATTTAGATTCTCTCATCTTGACAGTTAAGAAAAACAAATGAAAATCACACATTTTCCTAATTTGAATTTGGAATTATCTACTTTAAAATTTAAACTTTTAATGATACCATAACCAGCCAGATACATAGCCAAAGAGATTTTATTACAAGTTCATGCAAACTATAATGCGAAAAGAAAGACTTTTTCCCCAACCTAATATAACCTCGTGGCGCCTAGAGACATTTTGACGCATCCTTGACTATGGCCCAATTGTCCTTCTCATAGGACATAATTGTTATAGTCATATCCGCCCAAAGTTTTGAGTTGAAAATTGTATGTGTTAGAGTTACTGGTTTGAAGTGAAACTTTCGGGGTATAGTAATGATTATATTAGCTTAAGTTTTTAATTTCATTTATTTATCTACCTTTTGTTCTTTTCAAAGGCCATTGGGCCACAGTGACTAGACTAAGAGGAATTATAGTAATGTAAAATATACAAAATGTGTAAGATTTATATGTTTATTTCAGTTCAACATCTTTAAGAAATCTTTTTAAAGAAATTGATGTCTTGACAGTGGCGTCTCAATTTATTTATAATTGTATAGTTCTTGTACGTTGTAATATCAATTCATTTGCTAAACACAGTGATGTACACAATTTTAATACTAGAAATAAGTCAAAACTTGCAATGCCACTGTTCAGGTTACAGAAGGTGCTTGGTTCTTTCTTGGGGCAAGGTATACACTATTACAATAAAATACCAAATACTGTACTAGATTTACTTTTAGATAAGTTTAAAAAACATGTAAAGTCTTCTTTATTAAAAAAAGGTTATTATACAGTCAAAGAATATTTAGAAGATAAAACAGCCTGGCTATAATAAAAAACATATACATAATACTACTTATAAATAGTGTCCTGCAGATAACAAAATAGCGTTGCATTGAACATTACAATTAGTTTTATTTTTATTATTATTAACTATAGTTTTTTTTTGACTTTTACTAGTACTGTATGATATTGTAAAAAATTAAACTGGTAAATTATGTTTTTGCTGACTTAAATATTTTATTTAGTTATTTTTTATTTTTTGTGTTTTTTTACATGTTGTGATTGTCCTTTACATTTTGTGTTTTTATTTGTGATGGAAAGTGTCCTTTATGATAGGGCTTTTTCCAATATTTATGACGCTGTAAGGGAGAAAAGAGCTGGACACTTGCTGAGTTTCTTGTCGGTTCTTCTCAGTACAAGATCTCCCGCCCAGAGTAGATAGACTTACGAACCGATGGCTTAAAATGACGTTCATAAGAGCTATTTGTAGCCTAAACTGAATAAATGATTTTGAATTTGAATTTGAATTTGTTCTTTTTTAATGAAATGAAACCCATTCCTTTACCTATAATACAGGTAATATAATCGACTAAAAAATCTGTGTCCACTTCTCCTTCGTCTTCAAACTCGGAATTGTTTAGAATCTAGAGTACCATCGTCTACAATGGGTTGATCCCGCAAACCTGTGAACAAAACACTATACTGTGTAGGTGCCTAAGCAATCCTGAACCAGGCTCACAACACTGGATTAGAACAGTGTTAGATATGTGTAGGTACCTATACAGACTAGACACGAAAAGCTGTAGTGTAGACTATATTAAATTGTTAGTAAAAGTTAAGAAGCGTTATTTATGTTAGTAATATTTTAAATATTTTACAAAACAACATAACATAAAGTCAAAAAACCATACATAAACAAAATCATTAAGATTTTTATCATACTCACTTCGACCCAATAGACTTCACAAAGGTCATATAATTGCAGCCCAAGATTACGCAGAATTTTAGCTCTAAAAATGCATAATGATTGACTCCATTTATGTGGTAACTAATAATTAGCAACTTTTTGCATAAAAACATACTCAACAGTCACGGATTATCATAAAAAAAATACGATTTACTTACCACGTCTACGCGAGTCAGACATACCGCCGTCCATTTTCTTAAAAATTAGGTCTGTCAATTGTTATAGCCAATGGTAGCATACCGGAAACTGTGCCGTAATATGTCGTTCAAAAATTAAATTAAATTATTTCTTTAACCCGCAAAATTTAAAAAATCTATACAGACTTTTTTAATATGGGCTTCTGAAAGGCTCGTGAGCGGTAATTGAAAGTTAGTTGAAGAAAGTTCTGGGCTGGAGTCGCCATGTTTATTTTGGGTTATACAAAGTCGCATGGGCGCCACGAGGAAGGGCTTCCGGCTTTATAACCTAACAGTCCAAAATCAGCAAATATGTCAGTATCGTAGTCGTGAGCGAGCATATCGGTAAAGCCCTTAGAGCATTGCTCTAATCTAAGGTAAAGCCCGAATGGTGGGCATAAGTATAAGAGAAATAAGGATGGATCTAAGTAAGGGTAGTAACCGTATTTGCTCTTATACAGCCAACGCGCAAATTCGCGCTGTATTCTTTCGAGTAAAAGAATATATTTCTCCTCGTAAGGATCCCAAACAATGGCACAGTAGGTACTCCAATTTACTTCGAACATATGCATTGTAAAGTACCAAGGCAACCCACACTCCCTCAAACTGAGCAGAAGTGCGTTTAACAAAGCATATAATTTTGCTAGCCTTTTTTACATGGTTATGAAAGTCCAATAATTATAGTCTTAAGTTACTCCCAACCCCAAGTCACAAACGCTTACCCTTTGTAGGGGTGCGTCAGATAGAGTATAGTCAACAATTTGTGTAGTACAGCGTTTACGCGTGAATGTGATGATTTTACATTTATTATTATTAAATGGAAGACGGTTTTATGTCTTTTTGCTATATTGCTATGCTTCACAGGCAGATAGGTCATCTACACCCTATACGTAAGCTCAATTTTAGGTCATCCGCGAATAACAGGCATTTGAAAGTAATAAAAAACGCTTTCCGGCAAGTCAGTAATGAAAATTAGGAAAAACAGTGGCCCCAGCGTACTTCCCTGACTCACTCCGGATCTTGTTTATTAGTATCTAGATCTAGATTATTCTAGATACAAACTTACCAACTCTCACCAATTTGACATCTATCCTGTCACGCAGGATTCACGGAATTAGCTTTAGTTATTGTTCTGAGCAAGGAATCAAGAAAAGTATTGTTCTTAATTCACTACCTATCTATTTAATCTCGCATCAATCACCCTTTTTTCAATAATGAAGTGTGCTGAACATTAGGTTGAATGAGGTGGATCTCTATGCCAAATACGGTGCCTGAAATGGCCTGAGTTGTAAAATTTTTACAAGAAGAAAATATCTATGGTTAGCTAAGAAGGATAAATAAATATTTTATCACAATCTCAAATTAATAAGTACCATTGAACTTGTTGATCCAAAGATCTACCTGAAATTATTAAAACATTTAAGACTCAAGACGTTGAATGTTTATTTCTCACAAAGTGTGCGGATTCTAATATCTTCGAACTTGGTGTTGAAATTTTTGCATTGGACTCGAGATCTTGTGCCTGTAACACAGGTTGGTGGAATCACGTCTATAAATAGCATCAAGATTTTATTGCATCACATGAAATTTCGACTACATTGTAGACTGTATCAGCAAACTAATTTGTTAACATTTTGTTCTCTTCGTAGTATGGAGAAAGGTGGGAATGGTGGGAACCCACCTCCATATGGCTGGAGCAATGGCCATACATTGCAGCCTCCGCCTGCCGCACCCCCAAGCTACTCTCAAGCTGTCGGTGGAGTCGGCCCTTCCAGTCCCTACACTCCACAATATACAACAAGTATGTGTTACAAAAGCTTCGTCTTACAGTTAAATTAATGATTGTACCTAAATATTTTTTAGATTAGTTTTATTAAAATTATTTTCAAAAAGGGTAATCAATTATTGTTAATATATGATTTACTACTATAGATAATTTTTAACTTATACTCTAAACATAAGGTCAATATTATTCAGTCACCATTGAAACTAACCTTGACATAAAATTATGAATGACAAAACTAGATATATGACCTTTACTAAAACATAATTATGCAAATATTAAACAATATTTACTGAGTACAAGTGTGGGATTTTGTATTTGGTAGTTTAAACAAGCTTATTTTGTGTACATGACAGCTTAACCTTTTTACCGCCAACAACTTCTATAGAAGTTCGAGATTTTCGTGCCGTCCACGCCAGCACTTCTATAGAAGTTCTTCTTTGTACCTACTTTATTAAAATACATTTATACGTTGGCGTACAGCGGGACATCGCGTGCAGGATAGTTGGGGGGTGAAAAGGTTAATATAATAAATAAATAAATAGATCCTCTGATTCCCTGATTCAAATAGTAGTTTTTAACATTAAACGGATAGGTACCTTTGTTTTAACCAGTTTAGATTTTTAACTACAGATGAAGTAGGTATTTAATGATGGCTTTTACAAGGTCAGATAAATTAGAGAGGGAGAAATAATTATTATACTAATTAGTTTTATATCATCAGGAAGCTTGTTAAAAATTAAAATACATATTAAAAACATTTTTGTCATATATATTTATGGCTTCCTAGCCATATATTAAGTTCATGTATCTTGTTCTATTTTGCCTCGGAATAACCTCACTCCTTCTCTTCCAATACTACGGAATAAAAATTGAAATATGAATATTGTTAAAAATGTATACTCTTACCCTTGGGTATTCAAATATTCCATGTTCTGTGATTGGGATCCATTAAATGATTAAATGGCCTATGCCCAGCAGTGGGCGTCATATGACTGATAATGATGATGATGATATGATTAAAAACGTTTATTACGTACTGTTGCGTATTAGTCTATGGATGTGTGTTACCTACTTGTGTGTCTTGTTGTAATAATAAGAATATCTAAGTGAGAGTACTTTAATACTGACACACACTGTGAATAATGCTCCTGAGCACAATACACGCATTGGTATTATATTGTGTTATATTTAAACATAATAGTGGCGACGAGTTTAACAATGGACCGAAAATCAGTGAAATTTCATGAGTTCGATGTGAAAAGTGATAACTGGGATAGTTATATTGACCGGCAAAATTATTGTTTTGAGGCTAATGGCGTCATTGTTGATGCCACAAAAAGAGTAAACTTTTACTCACTTTCAGCATTAATTACACCTAGAAAGTCAAATGAAGTGACGTTCAGTGAAATAGTGTTAGTTCTTACAAAACATCATCACAACATCAGTCCGAAACCAAATGAAATTTCAGTGTCATTAAAATTCTACAAACGTGATCAAGGACCAGACGAATCCGTGTCCGATTACATCGCACAGTTACGAAAAATAAGTGCCGGTTGTAATTTTATAAACTTAGAACTTAGAGCGAGCATGAGCGCGATGACGTCACCGCCTAACGTAGAACCAATGGAAGTGAACGCTATCAAATAAAGAACTACGAGTAACATTAGACTTTGCTACCGTTGTGGCGAACGACACGGTGGCGATTGCCGTTTTATCAACGCGGTATGCCGCTATTGCCAGAAACGGGGACATATTGAGAAAATATGTTCTGCAAAGAAAAAAGATAACACCAAAAATCTTAATTAAGCCAGTGCAAGAGCCAGATTCGATGCTGAACGGTATATATAATATAGATAGTTCACGGACACGAGTACCGGCGTTCTTTTTTTTATTTTTTATTTTAAAAGGAGGCAAACGAGCAGGCTGGTCACCTGATGGAAAGTAATCACCGCCGCCCATGGACACCAAAGTAATCACAGATGCGTTGCCGGCCTTGAGGAAGGAGTTGGATCTTGAGGAGGGAGTAGGAATTGGGAGGGGGAGGGGTGAGAGATAGGCCTCCGGTAATTTCACTCACCGGACGAAACAACAGCAACGAGTGCCATTGTTTCACGCCGATATTCTGTGAGAGGGTGGTATTACGCCGGGCGAGCCGGCCCATTTCGTGCTGCAACGTAGCGTGGCTCTACCACTCAGACAGTGTCACTCATTTAGCACCACCCAAGGGTCACGTGTAGGGTCTCAAGGGTAAACCTACGGACGCGAGTAACTTTAACCCCCAAAGTTTTGTGTGTTATATTATATGTTAGTTAGTTCGAGTTGAAGGTAATGCTGGATGGTATTGCAGTGCCTATGGAGGTAGACTCAGGCGCCGCCTTCTCTCAGTGCAGGTGCAATTTAAATACATTAGTTGTGATCTTAACATTGTAATAGCTAAAGGCTCCGGACCGAATTTAATAGGCCGGAGTTAGTTTAATGCACTTAATATTTCACTCAATGTTAATTTAATTTCTGAAGTCGATATGTCAGGGACCAATGATGTACTAGCCAAGCACAGTGAGGTGTTCAGGGATGGACTCGGTACATATCGGGGGACCCCGTACCCTGATCCTATTTGAAAGAAAATGCTATACCAAAATTTTTAAAAGCTCGACCCGCACCTTGCGCTATTAAAAATAGGGTTGAAATGGAAATAGTTCGTTTGGTGAGTGAGGGAGTACTACGCCCCTCCTCGTTTTCGGAATGGGCTACTCCGGTAGTCCCGATTGTTAAAAAGAATGGAGACATTCGCTTGTGCGGAGATTACAGCAGCACGGTGAATCAGGCCAGAGTCGATACGTACCCTATGCCAACTGCGAGTGAAATTTTCGCTTCAATATCTGGAGGGAGGTTCCAAGGAGGTTCTATACCACATTAGATTTAGATCGTGCATTCACACAATTGAGGGTTACCGACGACACGGGACGACTTTTAACCCTAAATACATGCAAAGGCCTTTATACCGTACATAGATTAGCGTTTGGCGTTAAGGCGTGTCCAAATATATTCCAGCGTCTAATGACGGCGCTGCTGGTGGGTATACCTGGAGTAGCAGTACTAATTGATGACGTCATAATTAGTGGCCGCTCTATGCCGGAGATGACACAGCGCCTTGATTCAGTATTAGGTCGTATTAAAAGAGCAGGTTTGCGTCTCAATCGCGATAAATGCAAATTAGCAAGGGAGCAAGTTGAATTTTTAGGCTTTGTGATTGACGCTAAAGGTATACACCCGGCACCAAGTAAGGTCGAGTCCATTTTGAAAGCCCCAGAGCCTAAAAACATACAACAGTTGCAAGCCTTTCTAGGCGTTTATAATTTTTATGAAAGATTCATATCTCATAAACATTGATCGGAATAGGTAGAGTTTTTTGTAGTACTTGCATCATAACGTTATCAAAGTATGGATAAGCTTCCGGAATCTGGAATGTAAGATTAAATTTTCGTGTCTTAAATTTTAGGTCTCTTATCTTTGTCCAGCGGCGACCAAAGGATAACAATTGATTTCCAAAGGATAACAATTGACTTGCTTTCGCGCTTACTATGAAGAAATTAGATAGTGAAGCGCAGGTATATAATGCAAAGTTGAAATGAACGTTTCTATTAGAGAATTTCTTTTTATTTAATTTTCACAATTTGCATGCCTATCTTGCACTGGTCTTAGTACAAGAATGTAAATTTTCGTTACAGTATTGGATTCGAAAAAAATCTTTGTACACATTTATTTAAATACACACACACAGGTAGATAGTTTTCATTTGAAATATATTTAATAGAGGAGCTCGTTGGCGCAGATGGTTAGCGCCTGCGGGCGCGATTGTGGTGGTTAAGCAACTTTCGCAATGGTTGGTCATTGGATGGGTGTCCAAAAATTTATTAACTCGAGTTCCTACGTGCTTCGGAAGGCACGTTAAGCTGTTGGTCCCGGCTGCATTAGCAGTCGTTAATACCCACCAATCCACATTGAGCCCGCGTGGTGGGTTATGGCCTAGTCTCCCTATACCTATATATTCTGTGTCCATCCATAGGGAAGGTCTGTACCCCAGCAGTGGGGGCATTAATAGGCTGTTAAAGCGAAGAAGTGAAAATATTAAATAAATGTATTAATTTTACCGGATACCGGAAATAGCAAAATCTATATGGGCATATCCATGTTATGCAAACGTTGCAAAAGTACGTGAAAAAACTCTACCTATTCCGATCAATGCTCATAAAGCCACAGTACTCGAGCCTCTCCTCGATTTTGCTCGATAGGTCAAGGGAGTGCAGTGGACGGTTAAAAACAGTTTCGATACTGCTAAAAAGTTGATATCTTGTAAGCTGGCGTTGGTACATTTCAACTTGAACAAACCGCTAGTACTCACTTGCGACAGTTCGGATTACGGAGTAGGAGCAGTGTTGTTACATAGCATGGAAAACGAAGAGGAATGTCCTGTGGCGATGGGCTCCAGAACATTACACACACACGAGCGTCGATATTCCCAAATAGATAAAGAAGCGACGGCCTTTATGTTCGGATTAATCAAATTTCACAATTATTTAATGGGAAATTCTTTCACTGTTGTAACCGATCATAAGCCGTTACTGACACATTTTTGACCCGATAAAACCTATACCTAATGTCTTATCACCTCGTCTTACAAGAATAGCATTAGCACTAAACTCTCACAGCTATAATTATATAAACCTGGTAGTCAGATAGGTCATGCAGATGGCTTAAGTCGGTTGCCATTGTCGGTTCCAGAACAGCCAGAGACACCAATGTACGACATTTTACTTATGGCTGATTCACCTCACGAGTTTCCTATTAATGTTGAAAACATTATATCAGCTACCAAGCATGATAAAGTATTATCGCGAATCCTTCACTATATTCAGAGGGGATGGCCAGACAGGGTAACAGATGAGCAGTTACGCCCATACTGGTTGCACCGTGCTGAGCTGTTGGTGCATGAGGACTGCGTTTTACTCGGATGTCGCGTAGTGGTGCCACCATCGTTGCGAGAGACAATTCTAAACACTTTACATAAGACACACAGCGGCATCGTCCAAACAAAGACACTTGCCAGAAGCTATGTTTGGTGGCCGCAGTTAAACAATGACATCGAGGCATTAATACAGAGCTGCAACAAGTGTTTAGAGAATAGACACAACCCTAGAAACCTAACCTAAACCTAAAACTACTTACGAGTGGATTACTCCCACTAAACCATGGTCACGAATTAATGTTGACTTTGCTGGCCCTTTTCAAGGGAAGACATTTCTGATAGTAGTTGATGCACACTCTAGACGGCCGGAGGCTTTATTGTAAATAATATGACCTTGAGTACTGTTATTCGCCATCTCCGAATGTTATTTTCTACACATGGCTTGTGTGAAGTTATGGTTTCTGACAACGGAATGCCATTTGTTTCAAATGAAATTAAACAATTTTTAGAAGCTAACAAAATTAACCATATTATTACTGCACCATATCACCCGTCAACTAACGGTTTGGCCGAAAGAATGGTGCAGACAGTAAAAGATAAGCTACGCAAAATTAATAACATGTCTTGGGACATTAAAATTCCGAACATGCTTCTGGGACTTCGCACGAGCCCTAGAAAATTTAAAAATAAAATGATAAGGCATGGTAGGTCACCATACTCACGTACTGATTATTGTAATTACATGAACTAGTTTATTTGTATAGGGATAATGTCATTAATACATTGCTGTTACTGAATTACTTACGTATATGTAAATGTTAAAATATAGATTAAAAATGTGGTTACTTGTTTTGAAAAATATGATAAGTTAAGGATTAATATATTATGTTCTAGGTGAGAAATATTAAAAGGTTATTAGTTAAGTTTAGATTATTATTAAACATACTTGGGGGAAAGGTATGTTGCGTATTAGTCTATGGATGTGTGCTACCTACTTGTGTGTCTTGTTGTAATAATAAGAATATCTAAGTGAGGGTACTTTAAGTGTTTTCAATCCGGAAATTTTAAGTATTGCCACTTTATTGAACTCGACTGTACCTATGCTGACCAAACAAATTAATCGTGAATGCAGGCAACAGCTACATACTATTTTATAAAATGTATGTACCTCTATAAATACAACAGTTGTTTTTTTTTAAAGTAGTATTCGTCCTTTTTTCGAAACATATTTTGTCAGTAGTTTTGAAGTGATTGCTACAGATTCTGCTGCTTTTTGATCGTTTCCAGTCTGATTCGCTTCTTTGTTCACGAACAATTGCTAACCAATCTTGTAGTCTGACCTGATCACTCGGAAACCTAATTCAATAAAAGAAAAAACAATAATAATCGTTAATTATCAGTATAATGTATTATATTTATAATAGTAAAAAAACGTATTCAGTGAAACTATTTTAATGTTTATTACATTAGTCCATTACATACAATAGATAGCTGTTATAAAAACGAAGTAAAAATAAAGAACAACTTAACATTTTAAGTCACCATCAATATTCGACTCTGCACTAACTAATCTATGTCCGCAGCACACGCATCCTTGTTTTTATTTTGAAAAATAATTGAAATATACTAAATAATCTAAGTATCTTTGCATACTCACATGTGGTAAGAGATCCCTTGTATTTTGTTTATTTAAAATCATAATCGATACACTTCCGAAACACACGATGGCATTTTTGATTGGTAAGGACACGTGACTGCGCTAGACGGTGGCTCGACGCAGACTAATTACAAGACGTCCCAATTAGGACGTATTTGAGTCTTTACAACGCGCGTGCTTATATCTGCTTCTTGTTTTATATAATATTAATGGTCTACATACAACATGTCATAAAAATCCGTTCAATATATAGATTATAAGTTATAAGCGGACATACAGACAGAAAGACAGACAGACATTTTTTTTTAAATCATTTAGTTCACTCCCGTATCTTTTAATAGTGCCCTAAACACGTTATTTCGGAAAAATATAGTATTTACAGAATCGACTTTTCTACAGACTTATTATTTATGTATCCTTACATATAATAAGTTATTATATGTATCTTTTAATAGTGCCCTAAACACGTTATTTCGGAAAAATATAGTATTTACAGAATCGACTTTTCTACAGACTTATTATTTATGTATCCTTACATATAATAAGTTATTATATGTACAGATAGGTAGATAGATATAATTATTCCAAATATTTTCGAATATGCCGTACATACTACATAACGGCTGTATCTACATTTTTTATTGCAGCTGCAGGCCCTCAAATAGTCACAACTGTGGTTCCTGTTGGCCCACATCCGACTCATATGATTTGCCCTAGTTGCCATGCTGAAATTGATACGGCAACTCAAACGAAGCCTGGTCTCATTGCTTATATTTCTGGAGCTATCATATTTCTGCTGGGGTGAGTCACCTTGCTTTTATAGGCCAGTTTTACAATTTGTTTACTTTTAAGTGTAGCAAAAATGCGCTCTATTGCGAAAGTATTCTGTTTGCTAATTATCATAAAGATAAAATTTCTAGCTTCAGCAAAGAAATATCCTATTTGCTACATGCACTAACCCGAACGTAAAAGCTCTTGAGAGCTTCAATTTATTACTAGATCATAGAACAAAACCAACTAACTAACCAACCAATAAGTTTGACCTAGTGTTTCATTACATACAGAATTTTATGTCTGTAACATCTGTTTTAATGGTTTTAAAAGCTCGGACAAGAAGGCTAACGTGTTTGCGGAGCTATTTAAAATTTGACATTATGTTCCAGATGCTTCTGTGGCTGCTGCCTGGTACCTTGCTGCATCGATAGCTGCATGGACGTGCACCACAAATGCCCTCACTGCAGTGCTTATCTTGGGCGCTACAGACGATAAATAATTTAGAACAGCTATCCAATTGATATACATCACACCGAATATATAAATATTCGATCAATGAAAACGAATACTAAGATCTGAAATGACTCCTTGTTCTGGTTAGTTTAAGTATAATGTATTTTTATATTTTGTAACAACTCAACATTCATTTGTTTTCAAGTCCTTTTATAATTTTATATTTTATGTTTTTTAAAAACACAGCATTTTAGGTGATGAAGCAGCATCAATTTAAGAACGAACATAATCTAAGTACAGCTGTTAATCTGTTATAAACTAATTGTACAGTTAGTGGATTGGTTGAACATACGGGTATTGGATATTTTGAAACAATTCGGTATTTAGTCATAACTTCATCATGAACTAATCGGCAAAAGTTTGCGCTATAAACATTCTAGCTGACGAGATGATCAATCACAAAACAATGTCATACCTCAGACAGTCTGATGAGGTTTAAGGTATTCTAAATCTAACACAGATTGCTTTTTCAGCTTGACGCTGTGTGTTTTACTAGATACATGTTTGATGTGCAAAGTATTTATGTTTTGTACATTTTAGTAAACCTAACAACAAGATATAGTTATGTTTTATTGAATATAATTTTCATCATATTGTACAATGAAGAATAACAAGAAATATTGCTTTTTTTATTGTGTTTCTGTACAATGTAAACTACACTGTGTCTAGTTTCCAAGGTATTATACTTGCCCATTAATTTATTGTAGTTAAAATTCTTCATTGTAGAGAGTACTCACTTGCAATTGTAATAATCACATATGTATGATTTAAAGTAATAATATATAATCAAGATCTGTATCTTTAATGTCAATGATTAACTTTATTGTATGCAATATAATAAAACAAACTTACAAATAAGTATTTAATAATCACATCTCAATATTTATTAATTTTTAAACAGATAATTTGTTGCATTGTGTAAAGATGCTTTAATTTAATATTTAATGTAAATATAACATAACATTCATATTCTGTATGTAAATGCGCCTTTTTAATGATTACTTTCAATAGTGATATTATTAGCATTGTTACCATAATTTAGGTCAATTTGTTTCATAGATTGTTATTTTTTTTATCTATTTAAGTTCCAATCTAACAATTTGCTTTTAATACACTGTGAGTAGGTATGTCAGTAACAAAACAAATCCAATTCTTGAACAAACCAAACCTTCTCCAAACTTGTCATTGGAGTTAACCAATGATTTATGAAACAAAATATAAGTCTTGCTTCGAAAACTTGCATCTATGCAAAAGGAACCTAAGTAGTTATATAATGATGAGTTTTATAGATGTTTTTTAATAGTGGACTTTACTGAGCCATTTTTTACATTTTGGATTTTTTTACATAGTTTATTTATTTGACTTGAAACAGCATAATATTTTCATCATTTTACTATTTTGTTATGTGTCTGATCGAAATGTTAAAGTTAGGGTCGAATAATCACTAGTTATGTAATGAGTGCCTCGGTGGCCGAGTGGCGATGCGCTCTGTCCGTTATCCGCAGGATCTTCAATTTTTAAGGTAGGACAAAGTGTGTTTCGGATTTTTTCATGCGTAGCCCTAATCTGCGATCACCAACC
Organism: Eudonia lacustrata; assembly: GCA_947562085.1. NCBI lineage: Eukaryota > Metazoa > Arthropoda > Insecta > Lepidoptera > Crambidae > Eudonia > Eudonia lacustrata. The sequence goes on along the minus strand of OX387339.1, from coordinate 21,716,417 downwards.
CGCATTTGCCAAGCGTGGCGATCAAGCTAATACGCATCAATTGTAGAGGACTTGATTTTCTTTATTGAAGGCCTTTGCCCAGCTGTAGGACAATATTAATGTTTAAGCTAATTACTTCAATGAGTGTGATATGTTCGTAATATATGTAAGCTCGGGCAACATGACGACCAGTGTGTAATAAACATTTAAATTTAATTCAAAATTTGCCCTATTTAGCCTGTTGAATTAAAAATCTGTTTAACACAACTGAAGCAGGGTCTGCCTGCACTTTGTTTTCAATTTGTGGTTATAAGGATTATTATAGATATGCTATAAAGTTTTTTATACATTAAAGAAATTGCGGAGTTATTTTATGACACAGATAATATCTTGAATACGTAATATGGATAGTATTTGATTAATATGATTTAAATGTAAACCTAAATATTCTCTTTTCTTCTATTTTCAAAGCACTGCCTGTGTGCAAGAGAGCTTTTTTTACTAAAGTGGCAGCACTGGCCGCAATGGAGCCCTTTGTCGTAATATTATTAAAAATTGTCAGCAGCTTAACTACAATATATTTACCAACTTTAACTACTGTTATAAAACTGAACTAGTGTCCATCAGTGTGTACGTAAAAAAACAATTTAGAATCCGCGCCGCTTAAGTGCAGAAGCACCCATCCAACTGTTTGCGAAATTAATTGCAATGTGTAAAATAGTGTAAATTGGAATACTGGCTCGGCTTGTTTTTGGTGTTAAACTGTCCAACTTAGCGGCGCTTTGCTATCTTTTTTCTCTTCTATTGAATATTCGAATACATAAATTCCAAACAAACGAAAATCAAATTAAGTAGAAATATTTTTTCTGTAATAGAATAGCATGGACTAATTATTAGTCCACAGTACTCGTATTAGCTTTTTCAAGTATGATAACATAGTTTTTATAAACTGTGGTGTCTGAATTTAGTTAGATCAAGTAGACTTGTTTTTTTTAAACAAACTTGTAATGCATCAGCATTCATTATTTTATATATGAAGTACTGTTTAAATTTTAACAGCAATCGATAAGTATTAATTTTGTTGTTATAGTGTAATTATGCATTTTTTTCAGTATTTTACTAATGACAATTAATCGCAGCTATAATTTTGTGAATGAGGTGTATAACGTTTTGCTTTTATAACAGTTCCGTGCAGACTAATGTCAAACTCTTTTTACAATTTTGTTTTGTAGAGTATACACTGTATGGTCAAATTTTTCTAAATTTATTGAACATGTCCATCGTTGGCAACGGCCAATGACGGAATATTGTAGCAATATTAAACCGTTACAATCAGTAGGCTACGGAAATATTGCCGCGTGTGATTAGTTAACAGTTATTGTTGCAACAATATGACGATGAAAAATGAATTACCTACCCTGAGAATTGATAAGATTCTATTACCGAAACCTGTTTGCATGATGACAAATGTAATTTAATTTAGTTATGAATATTTCTTCCATTCTTGCCCATGTGTTCGTGCAAATGCAATTTTTATTTGATTTTGCATACTCCATTTTTATTCCTTCCATTAGGTACTTTATTAAGCTGAGCTTGAAGCATTCTGGTTGAAATCAAGTGTTAGTTATTAGAATTATTGAATTTTAATTACATTTTACAACAGGACAATAATTTAAATATGATAATTATGTAAGTAATTATTTATTTATTTAATATTATTTGCTGACTCCACTTGCAAAAGAAAGATACACAGAATATTTGTTTGATTTAGAATTATGTTTTATATTTCAACAAATTCATTCAATTGAATATTAAATAAGTACATAAATAAATAATATAAAGGATAAATAATACTAGACTAGACAAGTATTTTTTTGTTGACTGCTTTAATATTTAGTCAGTAGGTACTTATGATTTTTGAGTCGAGTATTGATTGATTTTTATGTATGCAATTTACAATATGTATAATTTTTTTTTAGAAGTACATATCCATTGTAATATTATATTAATCAATGATATTCATCAACATTAGCTATCAAAACATAAACATCTTATCACTCGTTGTATGCACTTAAATAATGTTAGGTCTTTCTATATGGTATACCTAATTTACACATTTTAACAATAAAGTCTTAAACAAGATTAATCTTGGTTTTATTTTATTTGTTTAGATAAAATGCGGTTTATTATTTATGAATGAAAGTGAAATCGTGTATTTGGTTTTCTTTCTGGGTGTACATTTCATAAAATGTTAATATAATTTTTAACGTAAATTTTGTTGCGAACAAATTACAAAAACACAAATGTTGAAAAAATTTCCACGAGCAGGATTTGAACCCGCACTCTTCTGACATACCGGGTCAGGTGCTCTGCCGAAATTATTCAACACTATTTACTTTTATTTTGAAAGCCAAAGGCGCCCATTAAATGTCAACAACTACCGTCATTAACATCTGATCATAATATTTTTACAAACACAAAGATCAGTTAAGAAGTAGGCAAGCTATTTATAAAGGGTGCGTTCCGAGTCACGATTATATCGATATTAGCGCGATAACAGTCGTTCCGAATCGCCGTAAGCGCGTTCACGAAATCTAGCGTGACGTCACTCATGACGTCATTGTCTGCGCCATTTTGCGCTCACAGCGATTATGCCTCGGAGCGAAATCACTGTGAGCGTCTTGTCAGTTAGCTGTCAATGTCAAAAGTAGCCGCCGCCGGCGCCGGCGCGTGTGTTTTAACTTTTAAAATTTTAAACATGAATTTTGTCAGCCTTATTGTGAGGGACGAAGAAAAAGAAAAAAAACAAACAAAGTTCGAGGTTATGAATAACGTAAGCACGGTAACGAGCGTTCCGAATCAACATCTGTCATTTGTCGGTTTTAGCGCGATATCTGACTCGGAACGGCTGTGAGCGTTCGTAGCGCTGTAATCGATATAATCGTGACTCGGAACGCACCCAAAATGTACACATCTTAATGTACACTTCAAATTTGAACTCTCCGCCATCTCGTTAAAAATATAGAAAAAACAAAAATCATCACCAGAAAAGAGCAGAAGAGAGCACCTACTCATTGAATTGGGCCCACTTATTGCTGTGTAATTTATAACTAAATATTGATAATATTTTATTATTAAATAGAAAATAGATTCTTGATGTAGGTACGAGTAATAAATCTAGTTACAGACGGTACAAAGTGTTCACTTTGGGCACTCTTGCCTAGTGCGGGCTTTATTTGCCTTTCAATGACGTTAACGAACACAATAAATAAAAGCATTGAAGCCAGGGCCGCCTTCTGGTGAAAAAAGGGAAATTAAAATTTTGCCATACAAAAACAAAATATCGCTTGACAAATTAAACTAGCACTACTCCCAGTTCGTGACTACGTAGTGTCTTTAACTAAGAGAATGACTCCTTGGTTTTAATGTTTAAATTAATCAAATAAAATTGGACCTAGACCCAGAAATACTGCCGCCCGTCTCCGTGCTCAAGCGCGTGCTCACCATCACCAGGCCCTCCACAGTGGAGTGCTTCCAGGACGGCTGTGCTACTGATGTCTGAAGGACTCTCGTAGTACCAGTTGCGGACAAATTACAATTTGCACTGGTTGGGCAGTCTTATAGCGCTTTGCAACGGTGGCGGCGGGGCGGGGCAGTCTTTGACCGCGAAGTAATAAAGATCGGAGGACCGCCGAGCACCCACCGGCCGGCGGCGGCGCGGTCTTTTTTGCCCTCTGTGTGCGATGGTAGTTTGCTACCATTGCGTTTGCGCCGGCCGGTGGGTGCTCGGCGGTCCTCCGATCTTTCTTCCGAAAGGGAATCCCAAAGGATTCCCTTTGCGCTATCGTTCGCGGTGAAATTGCCCGGCCCTGCCCACCCCGCCGTTTGCAAAGCGCCTAAATGGCCACGATAGCATTATTATTGGAAGTAAAACGTTTTTGTAATTTTTTGAGCGGAATCTGCATCCAGAACGTCTCACCGCACCGGGCTGTTGCAAGCCCGGGAAGTGTGTGGGGTTGATCACCAGCTAGGATGTGACTGACCCACTAAACCGCCCAACATCCGTTTACCGCTTTGCGGAACCCTGAGCTGAGCACCCAACGGAGTCATTCGCAGTCCGCGTGGTAACCCCCACGCCACGTAGAGCAGGGGCATAGGCACGTGCCTTTAGGTTAATCCTGTAACTGCCCCACAAACTAGGTAGAGATGAACTGCCCTTACTACGTCTTGACGCGACAGACAACGGGTCGTCCTCCCTCTCGCCCTCTCCGTCATCTCTTTCCGCAAGATGACACTGGTTCATATACCACATCCTCACACACTTACAATAAGTTAGTTATTTTTTTCTACTCTACAAATTCCCCATAGAGAAATTTAAATTCCCTAGAAATAATTAGCAAAACAACGTTTTTGCCGGGTCAGCTAGTAGATTAAACTTTTAACTGCAGATTAAGCCTGTATGGCATCGATTTAGAAAAAAATCGATGCTGTATGGGCTTGATTTCTTTTGCTTACTTACAAGATAACAACAAAAAAATTAGGCAGCTAGCTGCAGTGTTGCCGTATTAGCCACTTTGTGGCTAGATCTAGCGGATTTCAACGGTTTTCGTCAAAAGTAATCAATTTTAGCCACCAAAATTAATCTAGCTACTTTTGGTATTTTTTTAGATTATTGCTGTTGGACTTCCAACGATCGAGTAAGTAATTTTAAAGAAGTCTGTGGTTATTATCTTTCACTGAGTAGGCAACAACACCGCGGTTCGCCCTCCGCGCCGCAGTTGTAATCTATGATCGGGGTTTCCCTAAATGTATATATTTTTTCCGTACCTAATCCAGATTTGATAGAATGAAAATGTAATACGTTATTTTATTACTATATTGATTACAAAAAACAAATGTTAAAAAAATTTACACGAGCAGGATTTAATCAACATTGTGTTTTTGTAATTTGTTCGCACAAAAGGAGATGTTTAATTTTGTATGGAGAAAATGCCAACACCTTGTACATAATACCAAAATGTAGCTTATGCATGGAATAAGCTTATTCAAAATGATTTTCTTCAAATAAATGAATAGTTTTTACGTAAGAAGTATTTTAAATAACAAATAATGGCAAGTTTCGTGATCGCAGGGGGTAATGGTGGTATTCTGTCAATGTCATGTCATGTCAAGTAGCTGTCATAACAAAAGTACTTACCGTATGAATGAAAATTGTTAATGTTAATAAATTAACTTACTTCTGGCTATTACTTTTATAACTTGTAGTTAGAGTTAAACTTAAGCTATTAAGTGCTAGATTTCAGCTTTTTATTACCTACTGCCATGTCGCATAGCTGTGAAAGAATACTACCACCCACTCTCCTTCCTTAGTTAGGTGTCATAAAAGGCGACTAACGGAGTAAAGACTGCACATACATCCAACATCATAGAGCGGTGCACGCTGAGAACATGTGCAGTCGCTATTTGGTGAAAAGTGGACTATGGCAGAGGACTGCTTTTGATGTCCTCATTGCCTAGTGTCTGACAATGACAAACCCTTCGGGGATAATAGTCGTGATTGTATGTATGTATTACCTACTGCTGCACCTACTCATAACAGAACAGCAGCTAACCTCGATTGAACTCTATGTACTTACATCAAATCAAATCTTAATGTACATTAGAGAAAACACACAACATACTCGTCCTATTGTAGTAACATGCAGTGAATAATCAACTACCTAGTAAACACACTTAAGTAGGTAGGGAAGGTAACTGGTAGTGATGAAATAAAACAGTTTTATGAAGTTTTATATTTTTATTTATTTCAATTTGACTTCATTCTCTCGCTCCAGCAACATTTTTAGATGGCATTCACAAGAATGCCAAGAACAGTTTTTTTACCACATATGCAACTACAGTAATACCCTTTTATTACATCTTCCCATTCATTAGCTTGTGTTGCTAAGAGGATATATGTGTAATATATTTTTTGACTAAAATGGCGAGATTTTATACGTCCTCTTAGCAACACAGTCTCATGTGATGACAATTCTGGTATGTTAGTAACTTCTAAATCAGTTGATATCTCCACCACGAATGATCCATGTTGTCTCAAATGTTCGCCATAATACGATCTCGCTTGTTTTATTTGGTAGATACCCAGAGCAAATAGTGTGAGATCACTCATGGTCATTCGTGGGAAGATACTTAATTGCTCATTTTCTTCATTTATTCTGTAAAAATGGGCTCGCCGACGGTTAACATTATTTAAGATTATATATTCTGCTAAATAATTAGGCAACAAAATTCTGGTTTTTGCTCTTTCCAAAATTATTTGAGCATCTGGCCGGTTCACAAGCACTTTATGGAAAGCATTTATTATTGCGGCACTAATCCTAAAGTCGTCCATTAGATGCCTTGAAGCCACATTAAAATATTCATTACGTAATAATCTAAAGTCTCGTTTAAATCTGCCATTTACCACTTCAACTACCCATCTACATAACGTCACACATCTTGATTTGTTTGCTATAAGGGTGGATAATTGGTTTTCTCCTTCTTCTAATGTTTCTGGCTTATACACTGCATAATTTAGTGATTCCAGCAGAGGCAGAGCATCACGAAAGCCCCGGTCTAAAATGAAAATATCTTGAGGTCTGAAAAAGTTTCTTAATTCCGCATTTTCATCTTGGAAAAGGGCTTTCGTGATTTCTGCATCTGATGTTGTTGCTGGATATGGCCCCAAAGCATCTATTATATATCCGTCAGTAGCAACAATTAAAAATGGTTTAAAAAGTTTCTATACTTGTGTATACTGTAAGTTTTTTTTTGAAAGAGATAATTAGACGACTTTTGGACGTATATATATGTACCATCACAGATGACAATTGGTTTTCTCTCTGCACTAGGATTTCCGAATAACCCTTCGGGTATCAAAAGATTTCGATTTATAAGGTCACCTCTACTTATGTGGTTAATACCTAAATGTAACGGTACAAAGTCATTTTTTAAAGCTTCTCTAGCTTTTTTTAATAATATTGTCACTAGAGCTTTACTTATTTGAAACAGAGAAGCTATTCTGTCGTGTGACTCCCCTGTTCGAGACTTAATTAGGTAAAGCCCTAGTGCCAAATGTGGACGCTTACATGATTCTTGTAAACTAGGTATTTGTCTTAATATTGATTCATAATTGGATTTCGTGACTCCAGTCCAAAAATGAAAAATATTGTCGTGAACCAATCTATAATTTTTAAAGTTAATTGGTATTCCACTGGCATCCTCTGCCTCTGGATAGTCTCAGTAAAGATTGCACTTCATTTTTAGTAAAGGAGTCACTAAATTCGAATTGGTCTAAAATGTCCCAGTCATATACTGTGCTATGCATTTGACAGATCTTTGCATTTTCTGTTACAAACACTTTTTTCGATTGGAGGATTCTCTTCTTTAAACATAGAGGCACATTCAATCGTTCTGGTTCTGTGCAACCTGGTACAAAGCAGTGTGCACTTGAATGTGTTGTATGAGTGAACTCATCTAATTGCATAGTTGTTTCTGGTACTGCGATAATATTGGGGTTCTCTCGTAACTCCTGGACCATTCTCCAGCACCCCATACAAACTAATGCATCCGCTGGAATCTGAAAACACAAAATTATTACCATATCTATCTATACTATTATAAAACACTGAAGATATTTTCGAAAAACTAATAGGGATCGACTATTTAGTGGATTCTGAGCTAAAAACGATATTTTTGTCACCCGTATATTAGAACGAAGATATGGCCCATAGTGTAACAAGGCAATTATATAAAAAGAATTTTGATAAATGAAACTACTTACTTCTCTTGAAAACATTCTTTCTGAGATTATATTTCTCTCAGGACCATCTCCCAGAATATGTGTCCGCCTGTGAAGCAAAGATGATCTGCACCACACGCAAACATTTCTATTATACGTGATTGCTTCATCCTCGCTCCTATCAACAATTCCTTCCTCTATTTGCCTCACAGCATTGTTTGCAGCTTGTCTGCGAATATTTCGCTGAGCAGCAACCCAACAAGCATAGCAAACACGTCCATTATTAGGTATCTGTTAACAAAGAAATCATAAAATGTAAAGTAATTTTTTTAAATTAGATCACTCACTTGTATTTCTTGATAATAAAACTATGAAAAGATACCTGTCTTGGACTAATTCTTCTCGCGATTTCATTTCTTTCGGGACCTTCTGACAATGCATGTGATCTTCTCTGAATTAAAGACCTTCTGCACCATACACAGGCATTTGAGTCCTGTGATGCCAAAGTTCTAGGAGGCCTGGGATTTGGACCCTCATTTTGACTAACGAGGCCACTAAAGTAGACCCAGCATGCATAACATACTAATCCTCCTTCAGGAATCTACAAAAAAGATTGTAATTCAAATCAGTAATTCATAAAAAAATCTTCACTTTAATTATTACTTCAACATGAATTTGTATTATGTATTAAAAGTTAATCAATACCTGTCTAGGATAAATTCTAGCAGCAATAAGTTCTCTCTGAGGTCCTTCTGAGATAGAACGTGTTCGTCTTTGAAACAATGCTGATCTGCACCAAACGCAAACATGTTCTCGGTGGCTAGAAGCTTCATTTTCAGTTGATGACATTCCTACTTCTAGTATTGCGAAACATGGATGACAAACTATGCCATCAGTGTCAACCTAAAATACAAAAGTTTGTTTTAAACTAATATTTATTTTGTCTTCTTGTGAAGAATGTGTTAGGTTCTAATTATTAGGAAAATAAAAATGTAACAAAAATAGTTTTACATAAATACTACATTCAATAACAACTAACCTCATGTCCAACATGTTGTTCCAAGATCATTAGTAATTCTATCCCCAGATTAGATGCGAGATAATGGTTTTCCGAACACACATCTATCTGTCCATCACACATCACACAAAAAGAAGACATTGTTTGTTGGCTGAAATAGATATTTTATTTAGTTTATTGTATTTTACTTTGATTATAGTTATTTCAATAGAGCACTGTAAATATTTGAGATCAATTCCATTACTGTCATAGATAACTGAGTTGGTTCGGAATCTATTTCCTCGAAAAGAAGTGTTTAAAGCATTTTATTAATTCTCTGGTAAATGCCTAATTAAAATACGAAAAACTCACCTGAAAACAACGAATGTAGTAGCAACAATGCAATGGTATCAACAGTAGCAGGGTCAAATGCAAATCGAAGTCCGGGATAGCAGGCAGAAGTCAACAAGTGAGGCAGCAAACGGAAGTCCAGGATAGCAGGCAGAAGTCAACAAGTGAGGCAGTAAACGGTAGCAGGTAATCGGTCCAAATCAGAATTTAAAAACAGCACAGCACAAAAACACAACGACTCAGAATCCACGTAAAAACGGAATGAAAACAAAACACCGGTTTTTTTTTAAATCATGGTGACAGTTGCACTTTTAATTACGTTCTTTACAGCTTTGGACACTTGTGTTTAATCTCAGAAAGACATCTCAAGTTGCCAGGTTATTTAAAATTATGTTTCATTTTTTTATTCTTACGTAAAAATGGTAAAGCATATCGGAATATTAAATATATCAACTAAATACATGTATTTTATACTATTTTTTGAGTAGGTGTACATGGTCCTGGCAAAAAATTAAACATCTCCTTTGCGTTAATAATTATATAAACAAAACAAACATTTTACAATATTGATTTTGAGCCTAGTTTGTTTGTACAAAGTCAATAGGTACTACAGGCATAAGGTACCGAAACAATATCATAGTTTCATTTTTTTTAAATTTGTTCATGACCATGGATACTAGTCCTTCAGTCGAAAACTTAATTTATATGTTTTAACCTCTTTATAGGATGATGATGAATGATAATAGAAATGAAAAGTGAGAAATGATATACTCCCCAAGACCCCAACCCCTCGAGTATCTCAGTAAAGATGTGTGTGTGGGCTTTACTAAATCCTCACGCGACTTCTTGAGAGAATTTGAAAAGCGCCGTTGCACTGTTTTGTTTCATTTGTCAACACTCATGCACACTCACGAACACTTAACGGTTAATAATCCACCATTATTTCACATTAATATTCGACATAACACAAATTTTAGAAAATAAAACAAAACTGCAGACATGACTCTTTACTTTTCCGCCAAGAAGTCCTCCCTCATTGTTTCACTCAAGTTTGTGTTGTCATGTAGAAATTGCTGCTAAAAATCATAATTTGCGTAAGCACAAAGAATCCAAAAAAACACAAAGCGAAATGTAAACTAATCAAAAAAATATTATATATTCCTGTATAATAAATAATAATATTACATTATCATATTTAGAATATTAAAGTATGCAAAGAATGATATTTAGTCACTTCTAGCTACATTTTGGAATATATTCTTTTTACAAAACTGGCCACTTTTTTATTTTATTTAGCCACAAACTAGATTGTCCTATCGGCAACACTGAGCTGCTGTCACTGTCAGTCAAAAAAGTTTGTCAAGTCTGATTGTCCTTGCCGAACCGTATTCCTTGAAGAGTTTGGGAATTTTGTTAAACCAATTTATAATTTTATTTTATGAGTTAAAGTATACATTTAAATCATGTCTTGGCTGTTTGGTTATAGTACAACGCCTCCTCAGCCTCCATCTGATGATATACCTGCCGATAGCGGAGGCGCGGCTGGTGGCGCGCCTCCCGCAACGCTGTCCAAATCGGAGAAAAAGGCTATGGAGGCTTATCGTTTCGATTCCAGTGCTCTAGAGAGAGCTGCTCAAGCTGCCAAAGACTTGGAGAGATCAAGTTAGTACTCCAGTGTAATTTCGTTTGTCACATTTCACACTATTGCATAATGCGACCGCATAACCTATACCGAACATCGTGACTTAGGTTGCTATGATAAGAGCTTAGTAGGATGTTGTTGCTCTATCGGCTAAAATGACACTATTTTATGCCTTGATTTATTTAATTTCATCATAACAATTGTCATATTATGCCTTGGGAAACAGGTTTCCTACATTTTAAAGTTAACCTTTGCAATCCATCAGAACAGGTGTACCTACTCAAATCAAACAATATTTTTTATACAATGTAGTGGCATGTTTTCACCATTATACTTGAACTAAAATTTGTGTTAGTTTATAATAAAAGAAAATATTTTTGTGTCCTGTTCTTTGAATTTTAAAATTATCGCTGTGCCTTCTAGATTAAAGTGATATAGTGCATTGCTCAGGGATATAGTTATAGGTATATCCTAGTCCTATCCTAGTTATGGTATATCTTTACTAATTTTGTTAGTAAAAAGCTTTCTGGGTACAACATTTGTTTTGTATGACCATAAAGCGTAACTACTAGAAAAAGAATAACCAAACAATTATTATTTGTGTTGTTGTCACTTTAAAATTTTTTTGCTTATAAGCCTAAGTTTGTTTCAAAAGCGTTTATAACATAAATAACTCATTTATGTCATAACAATAATAATTATATGTTATTTTATATTGCTTGATTGCTTTTGCGAAAGTTCATCAACTCATTGATAACTAATAAATATAGCATTAATTCTTAAGTAAAGACAAAAATTGTATAGGTACTTTCAATGTAACATACATTCTTAAGAAATGAGATTTTTATAACAACATTGTTCTATTCCATCAGTTAAAATAAGATAGACAGTTTCCCAGAGACTATAGATTTCCAGGTTTTAAAATAAAAACAAAGTGGATGTTTAGAAACATTTACCAGAAGTCTGTGGTTACAGAAAAACTGTGATTATTGTGCTCTTGTGACCTGTAAGATGTGTGTAGTGTTTTATTTTATTGTGTTAATGTTTAAGTTTGCATCTTAAAGCTGCATATTATGTCTTCTCAAGCCTATTCCGTCCATTTTTATTTTTTAAATTTAGCTAATCTTGTTGTCATCTAAACAGGACATGCAAAGGAAGCGTTGGAACTCAGCAAGTTGCAAGAAGCAACCAAACAACAAGAGCAATTGGCTAAGATAAAAGAATATGAAGCTGCCATAGAGCATGCCAAAGTAGACCAGAAGAAAATTGATTATGAAGAAAGACGTAAGACACTTCAGGTATGGAAAGAGACAATATAATTTTTTTTTTTTCTTAAAATTTTGCCTGCTTCACTTTTGTTTACCCCTTTCTCAATCATATTTAATTTAATTTTAAAATTTCATATTGTACATATTTTGAGACATCTTATTTCATTGTCTAGGAAGAAACAAAACAACACCAGATGCGTGCTCAATACCAAGACCAGTTAGCAAAAAAGAGATATGAAGAGCAGTTAGTACAGCAACAAAGGTCACAGGAAGAGATTCTCAAAAAGTGAGTCATATTTATTGCTAAGTATGGTATTCACTGTGGAGATCCATGGGGGAGGCATTTGTCAAGCAGTGGACATCTTAAGGTTGAGATGATAATAATGATGATGATGATGATAACATGCAATACTATGTATGTTTTCTAAATATATGTTTTTTTACAGGCAAGAAGAAAGTGTTGCCAAACAAGAAGCACTGAGACGAGCAACAATTGAACATGAAATGGAACTACGTGAAAAGAACAAACTAAAGACAATAGAGGCTGAAGCTAAAGCTCGTGCAAAGGCTGAAAGGGAAAACCGCGATATTACAATTGAGCAAATTAGGTTGAAAGCAGCAGAGAATAGAACAACTATTCTAGAAAGTATAAAGTAAGGCCTTTTGAATTAAATAATTTGGTAAAATACAAGTACATTATTTGATTGCTCAATTTTTATACTTTTTGCTTTTTACAGAACCGCAGGAAGTGTGATTGGAACTGGACTGAATGCCCTTGTTACTGACTGGGACAAAACATTGACGGCTGCTGGTGGTATATCATTACTTGCACTTGGTGTTTATACAGCAAAGGGAGCTACCTCAGTTGCAGCAAGATTTATTGAAGCACGCATTGGTATGAATGAATGTGTTTGTAAAACTGAAATTGGTAATCTCATTCTTATCAGTGAAACATTTTAATAGTCTATTGTTTCTTTTTTTACAGGCAAGCCAACACTTGTCAATGAAACATCAAGATTCTCAATATTGGAAGCAGTCAAGCATCCAGTATTAACACTTTCAAAGGCTGTGGCTAGTATTAGGAAACCAGCTAATGCAAATGATGCCTTGACAGGAGTGGTCCTTGCACCGACTCTTGAGAAAAGGCTGAGAGACATAGCCATTGCGACTAAGAACACTCGCATGAACAAAGGTTTTTACAGAAACCTCTTGATGTATGGGCCTCCTGGTACTGGTAAAACCCTGTTTCTAAAGGTAACAATTGCACTAATAAGTAATGATATCTGTTGTGAATTTAAGCGGGATTACTGATTTGTTTTACTTTGTAGAAACTAGCCAAACATTCTGGTATGGAGTACGCCATTTTGACCGGTGGCGACGTTGCTCCTTTAGGAAAAGGGGCTGTTGCTGCTATCCACAAAGTATTTGATTGGGCTAACACTAGTCGAAGAGGTAAAATTATTGACACTATTGAGATTCCAAGCAAAAATAATGCGTCTTTTTAAAATATTTTACTTAGTATGAAAAGTACATACATGATAACTGTACATTTTGAAAGACATAAATAAATTGTGTTGTGTATTATGCCAAAAATAAGGCGCGCGCTTACGACCACGCCACTTGCGTCTTCCATTTAAGTTATTTATTATAGACCTTTAATATTGGTATAGTATAGAAAACGCAGAAACACTTCTATTAATTATCTATATCTTTTCTATCATCATCATTGATCATGATGATGATGATAGAAAACGCAGAAACACTTCTACTAATGTATTTGTCAATGTTTATATGTCGCAATATACTTTAACATTCTAGGTGTACTCTTATTTATTGACGAGGCGGACGCGTTCTTGAGAAAACGCTCTTCGGAGAAGATTAGTGAAGACTTGAGAGCAGCGCTGAATGCTTTTCTCTACCGCACGTCGGATCAGAGCAACCGCATCATGTTAGTGCTGGCCTCTAACACACCCCAACAGTTCGACTCTGCCATAAACGACCGTCTCGACAAAATGATAGAATTCGGCTTACCTGGTATTGAAGAGCGTGAACGTTTGATCCGCCTGTACTTTGATACCTTTGTCTTGAAGCCAGCATCGGAAGGGAAAAGGTAATGGTTTTATTTATCACTAGCACTTTCCCCGCAACTTCGTCCACATTGATTTCGTATTTTTAAAACAATCATTATAAAAATAAAATAGCCTATGTTACTATGAAAGAATTTTTGGAATTGGATCAGTAGTTTCAGATATTAGGCCCGACAAACAAACAAACATCACAAATGTTACCTCTTTATTAATATTTATCATTTTACTGAGTACAATTTACTGTTATTGTTAATAATCTCTTCAATGATGGTTTTGCAGGCGTTTGAGCGTGGACCAATTCGACTATGGTGCATTGTGTTCAAAATTGGCTGCTCGCACGGCGGGTATGTCTGGCAGAGCGTTATCCAAGCTCGGGGTGGCGTGGCAGGCAGCAGCGTACGCCTCCGACGATGGCCGCCTCACTGAACAGATGTGCATCGAAATATGTGACGATGCTGTGAGGGACCACCGTCAAAAGGTATGTGAACAATATAATCAAGTCATATCCAAAATAAGAAGTCGCTGTTTTGTTGGTTTATGTAAACCAACCAAAAAGAGAACAATCTCTTAAAAATATTTAGAGCTCATTATCTAAAATATATCTTCTTTTATTTTCATCAAACCTAGCTAACTTATATCATCCCTGTGTTTGCGTAGGCCGAAGCGATATGTAACATTATCTTATGTTCATCGTCGCATTATTTAACCAAGGGACATGTAAAAAAAACTTTTGTTTAATGTACTTTTTACTTTTAGATGGAATGGTTATCCAATGAGGAAAAATCACGCAGCATGATGCCATATCTTTTGGACTTACCGCCTTTGGATCAACCTGATGACATCCCACCGAAAGCTTTAATTACCGAATTGACCGAACCATCTAAAGACGAAGTTGTTGCTAAAAGGTCCACAGTGAAGGATATTGAAACGGAAAAGTGACATTGTCTCATTACAGAATACGATCAAAAGGATCCACCAAAAGCAGACACAATACTATCCAATAGCAGTACAACTAACTGTGATAAAAACAACAAAATTGTGTATGACTTTACAATTACCAAACAACAAAAGTTTATTGCATTAACGGAGCGCGACATGGAAACATTGCGAAATTTATCGCGAAAGCTAAATAACTAGTGTTGTGTTTGGAGAAAAGTGTTTTAAGTTGCAATCACCGTAATGAATATAAATATATTTTCAAGCTTTGTCAATCGTATCTCCTATATTAGCTAGCTGCATATTCTCAAAATATGTCATTTGAAGTACAAATGTAGAAAAGATCGGTTCGAAGGACCAAAATATGAAGAATAATCTATTGTATTTCGAGTAAATAAAAGTGTATTAGAATCTTTTCCTTTGGTAAAACTGCGGCATTTACTTATGGCCAAAACTGTAGTTCTGCTTTATAAACCAGTAATTTAGTAGTCAAACATGTTTTCTTACATTCTTTCATCTATCTGTTAAATTATAGAACTGATGTCTATTTAGTTTGTATTACCACCTAAAAATCGTATGTGGAGTCCTCCAGAACTTTATGTCAACCACCACTAATGTTTGTTGCTGGCAGACCACCACCAAATCTAAGGGATAGTATACACAAAAAGACGTTTGCAGATTCATGTATAGATGAACTAATAAACTAAGGAAAAAGCACAGCCATACTAGCAGAGAATATGTGCGGAATGTGTTTTCGTATTTGTGCTGTGTCCACAGCATCAAATACGAAAAGTATACTGAACCATAGGATGGGGAGTACAAAAAGTACCAAACAGAAGTAGAATAAAAAAAACAGACGAAGGCACTGATGAGAATTAACATCTTAATCTATAAAAATTAGATTTACTCAAATATTTCTTGATTTGGTTCAAAGACCTTCACTCTTCCGGTACCAAAACAACTTATTAATTTTCTTTTTGACAACAATATATCTTCTAGTTCAAGCTATACTTTTATTAGTCATTTGCTCAACAAGTTTGATGACCTCTTGCGAGCAACCTGCTACTCGTATGTGGATATGTAACAAGAAACAAAACACTTGAAGTACGAAAGGGTTAAGTCGCTTTCTTGCCAGACAGCACCACTTTCTCGCAACACTTCTCGTAGTTAGTCATAATATTGGCCAAGTGAAATAACTGCGTTGCCGTTGTCTAAATCAGCCACAGCTCACTAAACCCAATTGCTGTTGGTTGTTGCTGGGTGGCAACAAAATAAACAAAATAGATCGACAATATAATTGTACCGTGCAGTTTGTGGTTACCTATGACCCCCGGTCAACTTCATTTATCAGCATAAGTACATCGGCCGCGTTGGCAGATTCTGCGTACCAACGTTTGGTGTATCAAAGGATTTTTGAATGAATGGATACTCGTGTGTAATAAAATTTTTATATAGGTACGTGTATGTCAAATATGCTGTCACAAGTAGCATAGATGTCAAAAAAAAAGAGTATTTAAGGTAACCCATTTATTTTACCACAAGCATTTAAAATTTAAGAAAATTGAATTAATTGTATTGATATTCTTTTGAGAACTTATGTGTTGCTGAACCTAACAACGTTCTAAATTCAGTAGGTAATCTCTATCGTTATAATTGTCTTAAGGCGACGCATTGGAAATTTACGTGGCGAGGATCTTGATTTTTCCCAACAATTACAAAACATATGAAAATGATATTTGATGACATGATTTTTCATTTAATTGACTTTATTTTGCTAGTTGCAGAAACACGATTTGTTAACTTTTATAACAGAGAAAACAATATCAAAGTAACCTCTTTTAAAACATAGATTTGCATTTTATAGGCAAACCAAACCGATTTAAGCATCTAAATTTTCTTAGTAGATTAGTTTTAACACACACTTTAATATGCTAGTTAATTTTTTTAAACTTATTTGTAGTTTTAATTGGAAAGAAAAACAACAGTCTTTCTTATGGTACGGGGCGCAAACGCTCCGTATTAGATTGATTGTTTAGCGATGCGTCGCCTTAATGATTTCTAATAAAAATGTCTCAAGATTGACACCATACAAATTGATCATTAACTTGGCCTTTTGAGTTTGGTTTGGTCAATCGATTATGTTTTATTATTTTAGGAGATTTCTATGTATCAACAGAATTGCTATCAATTTAACGATTCATAAGTTTAATTTCATCGGTGATTTCCAGTATCATGATTACTCTGGTAATGTCCCTAGTAATTATATAAGAAAAAGTTTAAATTAAAATGTCCCTTGCTGTCGCTACTGGCCTGATGACAACCGTTACTTTTCATCCAGTGGTAAGTTATTAGTGGCCTTTGTGGAATCAGATGTAGCCATAGATTATCTGTTAACGTTGGGTCATTATGAAAGTATATCATTATTATTTAGACATCACAGTAAGTGAATATTATACTCCTTTACTTTCTCGTGTTTGTTTAATATATGACGTAAGTTTTTTCCCGTTTGTCGCCACTAGAGACATTCCTAGAGTGAAAACTAGCTACTGGCAAAGAACGAAACTTATTATAAAAATAATGTGCATTTATTTCCGTGAAATGCACTCAAATCTTCTTGTTTGCTATTCGTAATGTTGTAACCCTATATATAGACGATTGATTTACCTTTATCAGTTGTTTGTAGGTGTTGTCATTGTTGGAGTGTGATCGGATCACTTGTATAGTGCGGTCGCAAAACAGGAAGTTTTTTTCTGTTTCGCGAATGCACTTTAGCCGTAGCTATAACAAAAGCCAATAACTATCTGGTGTCAGCACTTTAATTACACATTTAATGTATGTCCTGCTGATTCCTGCTATACCTGCCATACGAGTTCGTACCTATGGCATATAAACAAATGATAAATATAAGCACAATTTGTTGATTTTGAAGGTTCGGGCTTAACATAATTTCAAAAATATGATAATTGTTATGTATTTGTTATTTACTTGTAGTAAATTAGAAACCTTTTAGCATTATGTTCTCTTTTATTTTTTAATCCCTTGTGGTAACGCCAAATAGTTATCTTTTTATTCGCGCGCCTTTAATGCGCCTACTGCATACGTGCAAAATTCTTTAGGTTGTTAAGTTGGCAGTCAATACAACCCTATACCTTTTATCCCTTTCTATCCCGCACGCCTACACATCTTCTATCGCGCGCGCGACATTAGCGCGCACCTGATTGGATGGTTTGAACATCGCCCGCCGAGCGCCGTCAAAGATGAAGAAGAGTTCTAACTGGAGCGAGCCACGTGTAAGGTGCTTGCTGTTATAAAAATTGGAAATAAGGGCTTAAATTCGATTCGTCGCGAGTGTTAATCTGTTAAAGGAAACCTGAGGTGGCCACCTATTTAGACTATACAGACAAATACTGCTGGTTTTGTGGTGGGTGACGAGCGACGCCCGTCTGGATTGTTCCGGTCCACACTTCGACCCTGGACACTGGACCTTGGATACTGCGAGCTGTGCGAGGATCCTCAAGGTAGGCGTGCTTTCAATCTTCCACTGACTGCCAACGTATATCGTCTAGCATACCAAATCCACTATTTAATACAGTCCACTATCCGCTGGTGGCTGTTCCTCACTCTTTCACCCTAGGTCGCATAGAAACCTTCGTTTCTCCGTACCACGCATCAGGTCTTCCAATCCCTGACCCTGGTTAGAATCTCCCGCGCCAACACCTTGCTTTACAGTAAAATACAGTCTGCAACCAACACCTTGTCAATTTTATGCTGTAATAAAATCTTTGTTTATTAATTTAATTTAAAGAGCTTATTATAATTATAAATGATACAGTTAATCTACTGGTAATCTCACGAGAAAAATACGAAATGATCGTAAGCTTTCTATTAAAAACTATATATTTCAGATATTAATAATGTATATAAGATTAGGGCTGCATAACCTTTATATTAAATAAATAAAACAGCAAAAAATAATAATAACTTATCCAATAAACAATAACAAAATAACCCCCGATCTTAGATCTACTTTGACACGTCTAAGCTGGGTGATAAATACGAGAATTTGTATGGCAAAATCTTAACTCTTTTCGTATGTCGCCAGGAGGCGCTGCTTTAATGCCATACTAATTTTCGTTTTTGTAAGTGTAATCGAATGAATACGGATAGTAAACAAAACTCACACTAGGCACCCTGACCCGTTATTTTTGGGTTTCGGACTCATTTTATCCCACTTCTACACCGCATATCATCGAGGAGCCATAAGACCGACGACGGGTTATTTTGCCGATGGGCCATTTCGTCGATAAGCCAAATGCACGCAATCCCATATCACCGATATATTCGAAAGGCAAAAAATAAAACATCATAGGCATATATATTTAAGTATTTTAAGTATGTTTATCCGTTGTCTAGTAACCATATAACGAGTTTCATAACGAAGCTTCTCTTGGGCTAGATAATTGGTGTGAGTGTAGATTTTTTTATTTTTTAGATTTATAATGTCAAAATATTTTTCGTACTACCTTCATTTTGTTATATAGACCGATAGCGCTAGGTTTTGAGGTTTCAAAAATATTAAAGTTGTCTGTGTTTCGCATATAGTTTCCGGACCTTTTGCCCAACCTAATACATTAGTTTGGGTCATCCTAGGTACTTGCATAGGTAGAAATTTAGGTATTTGTCGCTTCGATCTTTTTTGGACGAAAAGAAAATTAGAGTTGAAAATTTTACTGTCATGATAATAACGAAGTAGTAACTGATGTACATAGACAATTTGTGTCATCTCTGTCCACGAGAATCCTGATATTTAACCAGTACCTAAAACGTCGCCCAACTAGCTCTGAAAGAATATTACAATAGGTTAAATAAGTGTTACGCGTTTTAGAGTACTGATATCTGTTGTTCAAAATATTTTGTGTCGAATTCATCCACGATATTTATAGATATTTTATTTTTTATTACAAAACTCTGTAAAAGCCACAAAAGAAAGTGCAAGTTATTAGAGTTTACGTGTTTTTGATTATTATGGTGTAATAAAACACTATTCATAATTTGTGTTGTTTTTATCCACGTTTCAAACAGATTTCTAAGCACGTAGGGCGAGCGCGGGGAAGAGCGCGGGCGCGGCGCGTCGCGTGTTGTTTGTTTACATTCGGTCTTCGTATTCGGTGCAAGTTGCGACAAGTGCGTTTGTTATTCGATTTGATTGATTTAACAGTTAATGAAGCTGTGAAAGACTAAAATGGAGGTTGAAAACAATATATCTATACTAATATTATAAAGCTGAATTTGTTGGTTTGTTTGGTTCAACGCGCTAATCTCAGGAACTACTGGTTTGAATTGAAAAGTAATTTTTGTGTTGAATAGTCTATTTATTGAGGAAGGCTATAGGATATATTACATCACGCTATGACTAATAGAACGCGGGTGAAACCGCGGAGCACAGCTAGTGTGTTGTATGTGGTCTCATACTGGACGTTAATACAGTGATTGTTAAAGAAAGAGGATTTATAAAGTTCATAGAATCGAGCATTGTAAGGAATGACGGAAAAGCAGACTCTTTTAAGGCCCGTGCTTAAATACAACTACACAAAACCTGCCGAAACACATATAATAATCCGAAATGTATTGAAGCGGAATAGGAGAGAAAAAAGAAAGAATCTGAAAAAGTAACAGAATCAATCAGCGACTTCGACTTCCAATACAAGTGCTTGTTTAGCGATAAGGATGCGTCCCCCGTGTGGTGCCGGTGATAAAGAATTGCACCACCCCATCTCAACCCGTGGGTGTCGTAAAAGGCGACTAAGGGACCGTTCCAGAGGATGGGCAGCAGCATCTCTCTGAGGTTACCTTCAACCTACTGCGATCGCCAACCCGCATGCCAAGCGTGGCGATTATGGCAAAAACCCCCCATGATATTCACACTAGCAAAAACCGGCCCCTAGTCCCCGGCGGCCCCGCTCGCCCTAGCTACGGTACCGGCCAAGGCAGCGACGGGGCAGGGGGTGCTAAGAATCTCCGGCAGAGACCTGGCTACCGCCAACAACGAACTCTGGCCCTGGCCCTGTAACTGTACAGTGAGAAATTGTAGGTGGCTGGGCATTGCAGTCATCGACTCGGGAGTTAGCCGCAAAGAGTTTGGCCAGAAGATTGACCTTCTCCTGCGGGTTGTGAGCTAAAGTACCCTCTGGACATCTCAGTGGTGGCAGCGAGGGTTGGTAGAAGTTCGATTGCACGGCTTTGGCTAGACGCCAGTAACTGTAGCTACGGCTGCCCGTAGGATGCGTCAGTAGTTCTTGGCTCTTTTGCAGGACTTGGTGGCATTATTTGCGGATAATCATATTATATTATATTCGGTTGAACCATCGGTTCCGCCTGCCTTTGCTAATGAGATAGGAGTGCGGAATATAGTATTCCATCCCTAACACTATCTTATCAGCAATTGCAGTCGCACTAGCTGTCAGGTCCTTCCCACTGAAGCAGCGCTGCACCCAAGGAACGGATGTGAAATAGTCCCGTATACCATCCCAACCCAATCTGCCGACGAGTAGTGCCAAATCTGGCGTTTCGATACCGCTGAAGGCGTTAGTGGGGCCAGAGGCACTTTACTGAATACCAAGCAGTGATCCGAAGATCCTAAAGGAGCTCGAACCTCCACTCGATAACCAGTTGAGTGACTCGTCAGTAGAAGGTCCAACAAAAAGGGCGCGTGACCGACTATATCTGAGATCCTGGTGGGCTGGTTCACCAGTTGAGTCAGGTCGTGTGCGAGAGCGAATGTGTGGGCAGTTCTACCAGCATAGTCAGTTTTGGAGGAACTTAACCACAACTCGTGGTGAACATTGAAGTCCCCCAAAAACACCAATTCAGCTTGTTAGAGATAAGCCAACAGTTCGGAGCCGTGTCAACCGGGCTTATAGAGTGGACAACCAAACTGGCAATGTGGTATCTCCGTCTAGTTAGGTGATTCACTGATCTACACTTTTTCAAGTTCGGTTCCTAGCGGGCCAAGCTAGCCAAAATGAAACATTAAAAACCTTAAAAAACTCACCTGGGCTATCCCAGTAGAACCTATACCCTATCAAAAGGAACAAAAGAGGGCGGTGGCGAGGAAGGCCAAGGAAAGACGGGTTCCCTAGATATCCGACGATCACGGGGCTCGATCGGAGCCTCTTCTCCGCTTGTCACGCCTGCTGGCGCTGCTGAGGCGCTGCTGTAGTATGTATTGCCCGGATCGTGCCGCTTCACGCGCAAGCACGATGTCACCACACACCAATACGAATCACTCTCCCGTGAGAGGTTATAACGCGGACACAAAACTCGCGTTTCCAAGCTGGGGTTCGATTCAACCACGCCGGATTTGCCCTCGTTAGGACATTACAAAATTAAGGCAAACTTTACAAAATTCTCTCTCGATAGAGGTTTTATCAAATAATATTAACAACAATAAACCGCGCGGCCACAATATTCAACGTGTCTCAATGTGACATCCGAACACCGCTGATAGAAACCGCTCCTGCGCATCATCTAGTACCCGACTAAGATGTTCCATAAGTTGAGTTGTCTCTATGTCGCCTTTATGGGATCGGTAGACGCAGGCGTAGACACAGCTATGAGAGCCCAACTTGACGTGTACCACAAAAAGGGAAAAGGAAGTTTGAAGAATTTGAAAAATAGCCTAGCGCTATCGGTCTAATAATAATATTACTTGTTACTAGTGTAATTATTTGTATTTACGAGTTGTAACATACATGTTGTGATGTATTAAAACTAAATCAAAAGTCGTGGTTCTTGTGGAAAGTTATCAACATGCCTGATTGTTGTGATCTAAAGGCTACAAAACAGAAAGATTTATTAATATATAGTGGATATCGGTTCTACTTAATTAAAAAAATTTAACGATGAATATTATTGGCGTTGTGCAATGATACATAATCTACAGTGTACGAGTTCTAATATTATGGAAATGAATAGTACAGGAAACCATTACGTTGTAAACACAATGACGCAACATAGTCATGCACCTGACGCCGAGAAAGTACAATGCATGAAATATATTAATAAACTAAAAAACGATGCAGCCTGCAACAGGGGAGTCTCCAGCCTTGTGCTAGGAATGTTCCTAGCACAAGTGCCTGCTCATTGCCAAGCAAAAATGCTTGTAGAAAGATAATTACTCGCACTTTTTAAAGAACTCGCCAAAAGAACCAACTACTTTGAATGAAATAAATGTTCCAGACGACCACAGAAAAGTAGCTGATCAACTGTTTTTAGTCCGCGATTATACATATGGAGACAATCAACGTATGTTAATATTCTGTACCAAAGATAATGTAAGGCTGCTGAGTGAGTCCTTTCTTTTTGGATTATGGACGGTACATTTCAAACTTGTCCCAATCTATTCAAACAGCTGCGCTGTACTCAATCCATGGTGCAGTCGAGTCGGTTTGGAAAATTACCGCAAAATTGTACCACTGGTATATTGTCCTACTCACAAATAAAAAATTAAGAAAGTTACCTCAATTTTTTCAAACAGCTAATATCGTTTGCTTCCGAGTTTGAAATTTAATTAAATCCAAATTATATTATCATTTTGAAATCGCTGTTCTGAATGCCGTGTGAATTGAATTCCCAGCTTTAAACTGCGTCAAATAATTACTCTTGCGTATTTACCTGCTAAAGAAAACCCGGCCGCATTCAGATTTTTAAAAGAGCAAATTTTGCCTCCATAGGCCGAGCCTGTTACCGCTTGGTTTGAAATTTAATACGTATTGGGTGCAATAAAATTAACATTGAATGGAACAGCGATGGCAGTTTCAAGATCCCAGCCCAAATTTCCACCACTGTTATGGTCTGTTCATGGCAATAATGAAATCCAATTGCCACATACACAAAACAATGTAAAGGCGTAGCGTGGCACCGTCCGTCGTAGGAATAGCCTGCTTAGTAATCGCAGACTTGGGCTGTACGCGATTATACGTGAACTACTAAAGGAACAAATATCTACAGGATGTCAAGTGCGAGTTTTTGTTACTGAACCACAAAAATAGTGCTGATTATTTTGTTTAATGATTGATGTTTCAAATAAAACTTGTTGATTTAGATAGATGTTTTATTTATTGCCTTTCGAATATATGGCGTTCAAAGAAATGTACTGTCTCAGTGCTATGGGATTGCGTGCATTTGGCTTATCGAAGAAATGGTCCATCGATAAAATAACCCGTCGTCGATCATATGGCTCCTCGATGATATGGCGGTACACCATACCGAAAGACATTTTATCGAAACCCACTTCTAAGTGTATATCGATAAAATGTCTTTCGGTGATCAGTCCGGAACCCGTTATCATACTTCATACTAATATTATAAAGAGGAAAGTTTTGTATTTTTTTATGTTTGCAACGAAAAAACTAAAAAACTATTGGACCGATTTTAAAAATTATTTCACCATTAGAATGCTACATTAGCGTTGAGTAACATAGGATAAGTCCGGGACGGGCCGCTAGTTTAACTTTGGCTGATGGATGACGCGTTTAATGTTAAGTTTCATATTACCTTAAAACCTAACTAAGAACCATAGAACAATCACAGTTATTGTTCTGACAATAACAGTTAATGTTCTGAGCTAAAAACTATCTCCAAAAATAAGGTTATTGAATAAAAACTTGCTTTGTTTAATTTGTTTAGCAGTCTCAATGTCAGATTATTTAAAAATTTTAGTACCCAGACCCAGTTCATTATTCTTATCTTTAGCTTACAAAATGAGGGGAAATTACGACTAAATTACAACAATCCACTTATTGCATCGGGGGTTAAAATGTTAAAATATTATTATATACTTAAATTACAAGTTTTACAGTTTCAGTTAAAGCATATTTAACATTGTTCGAAAAAACTAATATCCAAGTAAAATCCATTATAAAACACATAGGTTTGGTCAGGATCAAATTACCTAAGCACAAGCATTTTAATTTTAATAAGTTGTTGTAATACAGTGTTGGTTGGTCTACTCTTGCTTGATTAACATACTTAGCGCAACATTATCTTTAAGAGGATTTGGACATTTCATTAAAATGTTTAGTTTTCTTTCATTTTTATGATTATGAACTATCTTATTATATTTATAATTTATAACAATTCGACATAGGTAGATGTAATAACTACTCAACTGTAAATATTGCATGTCCTGATTCCTATTTCTTTTGAAATTATCACAAATATTTGGCATTCAGTGTTTCATTACAAGATCACCCGCCCAGAGTAGACTTACGAACCGATACTATGTCACTATGCCGACATTCACAAGAGCTACTTGTAGCCTAAACTGAATAAATGATTTTTGAATTTGAATTATTGACTAATTATCACCAGTAAATGTCCATTTCACGTCATGTCATACAGTCATTAAAACATAAAGTTAGACCAAAACCCAACTCAGCGGGCGGCACCAATGGCTTAGTGATCCTTTTGAAGCATAGAAGAAGATCGAGATTATACTAGGTTATGTCTTAGCACCCTACCATTTAACCCTTTAGCAGTCAATGGGATGTTTATTCCCACATTTTGTACTTTACGTGATTGAAATAAGATTGAAACCAAATAATATTCAAACATGGTCCGCCTGTTAACCCTATGGTTAAAAAATAACTTAGCTTTCACAATTTGTAACCTAAATGCGCTAGCTGATCCTATCATAACATAATTAGACAACATTTTTTTTAAATGTAGGTGCATGAATATAAATTTAGCCAGCCTTGCAAGTAACATTGTAATATTTTTTATCTTATCTATCACTTTAAAGATAATGCCACCTAGTCAACCAAACAACTAAAATGAATATTATAGTTTATTATTAAAGAGTCCACCATTTGAGTTTTCGCTGAGGCACACAAGGGGTTTGCGGAAATCGCAGTAATTTTGTCCCATAATATCTAAATCGCTTGTCTTACTCTAAGAACAACATGATCACCAGCTGTTAAGCTAGCAAACTTTACTACAATCTTTAACTTTAATGGTAGCGAAAATACAGCTTATAATTCCTTGGAGGCACTACAAAATGCTCAAGGTTAATTAATATTAGGAATATAATTTAGTAGGTGTCCCAAATTTGTTGAAATACTAAAGTTCAACGATTGCACAAAAACTTTTCATATCAATATTACAGATAGCCAACCTGCATTTGACAATGTTAATGTATAAAGACCTAAACACACATTTATGATATTCTATGGACATGTTTTAATACTTTTTGAATAAATATTCATAATTGTTTTTTTATAAACCTATTTTATCTACTGCTGCTACGGGCAAAGGTCTCCACCAAATATCTCCATACATCTTTTACTTTGGCCGTCTCTCACCAATCTCTCATAAGTCATAATTAATTTTAAATTAAATAAATGATTTCAAATATGATGTTCATTATTATAGTCATGATGACACTAAATACGGCATTGTGGCATATAGAGTAAAAAAAATGACTTCAATATGTACAAGTCGGATGCTCAGCCTTATGGTATAACACCTGACCCAGAAAAGACAATAAAATTTCATAACACATAGTAATAAAGTTTGAACACTAACATCAAAGCCAACAAAAAGATGGTAGCATGCTGCTGATGAGCAGCATAGTGTTAAAATGATGGAGATTTAAGACACCATACATTACAAATTTTAAGGAAGATTCTAGCACAATCTTAAAAAGGAGGCCCCAGTAAAGGAAGTTGATCTGATCACTAATGAGTGACTTATTTGTGATGTATTTTCATTTAAAGAGGAACCTGATATGAAGTCTAAAATTTGGTTTTGTATAATGAGAGTTAAAATAAATAGCTATGAGTTATACCAAACATGTTACTCTAATAAAGATAATATTATGTTTAAATAAATAGCTCCTTTTACACACTTTAGTTATTTTTAGATCCGGAACAACATGACGTCTGCACTGGAGCCTCGTCATCTACCACTAGTACTCTTGATGTTCTGGTCACCTCATTCTGAGTGTTTAAATCATGTCTTGCAGTCATCTCTCCTGTTAACTCAAGAAACAGGTCTTCTACTCCCTGGTTCAGCTTTGCAGATGTATAAAAATGTCTTGCTCCAACCATGTTGGCATAACTTAAAAAAAATACAAGTAAATATATAACTATTTAAACTATCATGGTCACTTCATAAACATGGTAAGAATCCCATTAATAATTACTCTATTGCAAGTTAATATAGCAGAGTATTCATAGTGACTATAAAAAAGGAAGACAATTAATAAAAAAACAATCTTACATCAAAATATTAATGTTTTTATGAATATCTCAACCAACCTTTCAGCCTCTTCAAGAGGTACTGTTCTTTCATGTTCTAAATCAATTTTATTTCCAGCTATGACTAGCACAATCTCAGATCCAAGCATTTTCTTCAATTCTTTGACCCAATTTTTTACCTGAAAAGTGTATTTTTATCAGACATTAAAATTTAGTTAACAGGTTGACCGCAGTTGGTCTCAGACACAATAGATATTCAATTGTTTGCCGGACACATGGCGTTTAAGGTGTTAATATTGATAGTTTTGATTACTAAGTACAACATAACTTAAAGCTAGTTACCTTTCCAAAGGAATCTTCATCAGTGATATCATAAACAAGAATTGCACCATTTGAATTTCGATAATAGATTGGGCCTAGGGCATGAAACTTTTCTTGCCCAGCTGTGTCCCAAATAGAAAGATTTATACGTTTGCCATTAATGTTCAGTTTTTTATTTAAAAAAGTTGCCTGAAAGACATTTTAGTAAATTTTAGTAATAATTCATAAAGGTTTTATTTCAAATTGTAAAAATCTCGATTTTCTTTTAATACACCTCCCCAAGTTAAAGGGTTCGAAATGTCAGGCTAACACATTATGTAAAATAAGCAGTAGGTAGGAGAACTATATAGCATGACATTTCCTTGATTTGAATTTCCGAAAATAACAAAATCAAGTATGAAGAAAAAAAGTTTGCAGTTAGCCAAATTACCTGGAGTGTAGTGAGATGTTTATCATTGAACTTATCTTCAATGTAGCGCAACAACAACGAAGTCTTGCCGACGCAACCCTCACCCAACAGTACAACTTTAAAATTGTAAGTTCCAGTCGTTGTGTTAGCCATTTTTACTTTCTGAAGAGCTACTAATTTGTTTATAGGAGGAATATTAAATTAGTGATATACACGCGAAAAATAACTACGTAATCAAATATGCTTTGTATGGTATCGCGTAAAACAGTTAGTTGTATAATCAGTATTTACTAAACAACACGTCTGATGGCTTTATTGCACAAATTACTGTTTGCTAATCTTTTTTGTAATTAAAATACCTTTGCAATGTAGACTAGTTATGTGTTATTATTACATTTACATTTGTGTTGGGATTATTACCATTTTCCACAAAAACATTGAATGAAAATTGCAAATGCCAATTTTGTTTGACAATGACAAGTCCTCCTTTTTTTTAAAGTATTCCCTGAGGAACCATCTAAGGTACGCATAGACCATGCTGCCTTGTTATTAGTATTTTTCCTTCATTTTAATGATGATGATGAATATAATAGAAATGAGAAGTGAGAAATGATAGACCCCCACTTAAGCAATTTTATCATTTTATTCTGAAAAAATGGGTCAGGTATTACATCGTTTTATAACTATAAAATAAATAATAATAAATACACACAGAATATACAAAATGGCACGCGCTTGCGCGCTTTCCCGACTTCCTGTTGCACTGTTGGACACTACCGTCCCATTTCACGAAATCACTCCCACAACTTGCTAGAAAGCGAGAGGAAAGATGTTACACATCAAAAATTAAATTTAGGAAAGGCCTTTTCATATTATCTACACTTCTTCTATAAATAAAACTTTATTTTTTTTTATGTAAAGGGTCTTTCAATAGGGACTTCCGACCTTTGACAGTTGATAGCGGCCTTCTTGTTGAAGTTACATCTGTCAAATTAGTTGTCGTTTATTGAGTCTGTTTTAAAATATAAAATAATAATAATAATATATAATTTTTTTAAAATATTTATGTCATATTAATTCATATAACATTAGACTGTAGTATAATTTTATTAGAACCTCCCTTTTAACTATGTTGTGATGTCTTTATATGTGTTGTGTTTTGTTTTAGGTGCTGTCTACTCAGTAGATTAGAAACTCAATTCACCAAGTTTTAATTCATATCTTCTACCGGCCAATAAATTTTTTACTTCTACCGACCAATATTCAAAATTATAACGTGTCTCGTTAATCACTCGACATTGGCGGAATAATGTGTGTTGGAAAGACACTCTAGAAGCCATAACACAAGAAAATAATGAGTCTGTTTTGCCAAATCATCATGGACGATCACCACCTGTATCCTCAAAATTGGGTCTCAGTGTTAGACATTTTATTTATTTATTTTATTTTATTTTATTTAATAGGACAACCAACAAAATTAACACTAAATTAAATTAAAGTTGTTTTTGTACAAAAAAGGACTTAAGCTAAGTGTCATCTTACTTATAGGCTGCCACGGCATTTTATCTCTTGTACAAGCACAGCGCCTATTAAAGTTTTAAGCAGAGTTACGGACAATGTCAAAACACTAATAACCTGCCCAGCGCCGGCTTTAGGGGGGGGGGGGGGGGGGGGCGACCCGGGCGGCCGCCCGGGGCGCCGGGGTTTAGAGGGCGCCGCGTGCGCTAGCGCGTGGCCCTAACTTCACCACTTAATTTGATATCTATCGATCTAAAGAAAAGCTAAATTCATAAATAAACATTGTTCTGTATTGCAAGAAAAGTTAACGGTTAACTTTAAATCAGATATTGATGGAGATTTGTTGTGCGATGTCTGCAACACTATCTCGAAGACAGTCAGGTAACACCTACTTATCGAAACATTAAACATTATCAAAAAGCACATTCTTCGAGAGTTATATCCCAACATCTGGATATCGTAGAGGCAAAAAGTTAAAGTTTTCGGAAGAAACCCTTAGGCTCATGAAGAAACGTCCGAACAACGGACAATCAACCAGAAAATTGGCAAACTGGTACGCTACGACCTCTGACGCTCCAATACACGCTTGACTGAAAGAGCGATTGAGCAAAATCGGGGGTCGAAAGTGTTTGTCCGGTCTCTTGGGAGAAGCCACTTGGCAAAGACGGTGTTATATCTGAGCTCCTTAAAGCAGGCGGTAAACCTGTGTTAAAGGAGCTCCAAAACATCTTTAACACCGTTCTCTTCGATGGGAGGCGTGGAGGAGTGTCGTCGTGCTGTTCAAAAAAGGAGACGAGACTCTATTGAAAAACTACCAACTACTTCGCAAGGTGGCTGGCAAGAGCTGGACGAGAGTAGCCGCGGATCGTGCTTAGTGGCGCGCACTTGGAGAGGCCTATGGCCAGCAGTGGACGTGTGTAGACTGATGATGATGATGACCTGGATATCGCTACGTA
This sequence comes from Eudonia lacustrata, assembly GCA_947562085.1. NCBI lineage: Eukaryota > Metazoa > Arthropoda > Insecta > Lepidoptera > Crambidae > Eudonia > Eudonia lacustrata. Next base: position 21,685,916 of record OX387339.1, on the reverse strand, counting down.
TTCTATTAACAATACTTGTGACTGTTGCAAGTGGCGAACGCAGTTTTTCCAAACTAAAATTGATAAAAACGTACTTGCGGTCTACAATGTCTCAAACAAGACTAACTAGTTGTTTGGCCTCGCAGTCCATTGAAAATCAAATTTCGGAAAACTTCGATTTTGCCAGTCTTATCAAAGAGTTTGCTGACAGAAAAGCTAGTAAAATAAGGTAAGTAAGTTTTTGTTTAATTTTTTGTTTTTCATCAAATGTATCGTGAATGAACAATACAACACAACATAATGACAATATATGTATATTGTTTTTAGAGAATGAATCGGTAAAATAATAATAAATACAATATGTTTCTTGTTTTCTATTATATTCGAATTAATAAAAAATATGATTTTACTTTTTTATTTTTTAAGTTCTAATTGCTGCACTGAAGCTAAATTTAAAATTTAAAAAATACAATGAAAAAATAAACGCCTACCCGACCCTGCCAAGAATCGAACCTGGGTCTTTCGCAATCCGGGTGGCTGCACTGACCATTATGCTACCGGGAAGCCGCCCGGATTGCGGAAGACCCAGGTTCGATTCCTGGCTGGGTCCGGTGGGCGTTTAATTTTTTCACTGTATTTTATAAATATTTAAAAAATATGATATCTTTTTTTTTTAATTTTAATATAAAAGGGCGCCAAATTAATGATTCGCCCGGGGCGCCTAGATGGTTAAGGCCGGCCCTGAACCTGCCCCAAAACTAGACACTGGCTAAATCGTAGCGAGAGCCATCTATCAAGAAATTGAATTGAATTGAGACTTGATTGAGACGGATATAGCATTCAACAACACGTGCAAATTATAAAATTATTTTATCAAGATGGGTGTTCTCTTCGGGCAACGTACCGCGCACTTCGCCCATCTTACGGTCGCTATAATCGTCCTACCGTGAGGACTATTCGCAGTGTGGTGGATAAATTTGAGTCCACTGGCTCAGTAAACGATCAACGAACACCCGTACGACCATAGACAACGATGTGTGTTCGCTGAATGGTCTCTGGAGCAGTTGGCAACTGACCCTAATTTGAGACTGACTTAGAAACAGGGTCATAGTCTGTAAAAACATTATCAAGACAAGTGGCTGAAGGTGAAGTTATTCTAGTGGGTTCAAGAAATAGATTAATGAGATTAAAACATTTAAACAAGGCAAGAAGACGAACACTCATTGAAGTGCTTTCTAGAATATTTATATTAAAATCGCCACATACAAAACAAATTTATTTTTTAATTTTAATATTCTTAGTACGTCCTCCATTACAGATTCGAAAATACCGAAATTGCCTGATGGGGGTCGGTATACACACACTATTACAAAGCTATTAAACTCCACACATGATAGCTCAATATTAAGCTCCACTGATAGGTCTACAATATCGTTGCGATCTTTATATTTTATATTACTTCGTACTAGTATTAAAGAACCATCGTAAATAGCTGAGCTTCGCACGTACGCGCTTGCTAGTTGGAAATTATTTACATTTTCTGAGTGGTAGAGCCACGCTGCGTTGCAGCACGAAATGGGCCGGCTCGCCCGGCGAAATACCACCCTCTCACAGAATATCGGCGTGAAACAACGGCACTCGTTGCTGTTGTGTTTCGTCCGGTGAGTGAAAGTACCGGAGGCCCATCTCTCACCTCCTCCCCCCTCCCAATTCCTACTCCTCCTCAAGATCCAACTCCTTCCTCAAGGTCGGCAACGCATCCGCGATTGCCTTGGTTTTGCGGGTGTCCATGGGCGGCGGTGATTGCTTTCCATCAGGTGACCCGCCTGCTCGTTTGCCTCCTTTTATCATAAATTTAAAAAAAAAACATGGAATGATGTGTCATGACTTCATAGCCAATGCTCAGTTAAACAAAATATATGAATTGCCCGACTTCTGGGTCGAGTTTGCCTGTTGACTGCGAAAACTTGATAACGAAAACACAGTAATTCACGTTAAATTGACGCGGCATCTGAGTTTGCCGGTTAACACGCTCATCTTGCCTACTTTAATTGTCCTTCAGCAGTTGACGCGTTCGACTTCTGGTGATCTCTCGTAACGCCTCTCGGTTTGGTGTTGAACCTTCAACAGTTATATCGTGCACCAACGCACGTATGACAGGAGTAGTCCCATCCGTCCCAATGAGCAGATTGAGTGGAGAAGCTTGTGTGGTCTTCTGTTTCGTAATGTTCAACACCAACTGTAGCTTCTACAACGTGTCAGACCAGGACAGGTTTTTATGGTTTACCTGAATGCGCAGCTTAATAAGAACTGTTCTGACATCCCTTTCAACCTGCCTGTTAGCGTGGTGTATCTCAGGTATGATATTGTGGAGATTACAGCCTAGTTCGGTCACGAATTCGATAGATTCGAACATGCGCCAATCAATTTAGGCAACCCAAACAAACAAATAGCTTGTGTGACAACTCACTTAAGCTCTACGGTATCTTGCCGGCATATGGAGTACAACAGCGTGTATTTAGAAAAGGAGTCCACTATAAGGAGCACGAATTTGTATCCTTCAGATATAGGCAGGGGACCTAAAGCATCGACATGTACCGTATGAAACGGAACATGGGGCTTTTACCATGAAGTTATGTTTTGTAGTGGTACACGCGGAACCCTCTTAAGAGAGATACAGATAAAACAGTGAGATATATACTTGCAGAAGTATATACTTGCAGGCAAACTGCTTAAGCCCGGGGAACCAGAAATGCCTTAAAATAAGGTCTAAGGTCTTCTCGGCGCCTATGTGTTCATGCTCGTCGTGGAACGCTCTAAGAAGGCTAAGGCGATGACCTTTCGGCACATAACAAAGGAAGCGTGGTTGCTCGCCTGCTGGTGTGTACTTGTAGTATAGGAGGTCATTCTGTACTGAATATCGGGTAGGGTCCAGCTTACCATTAAGGTTCTGAATGAGGTCTTGGGTTTCATGATAATGAAAAAACAAATTGAGTTATTTAATTTAGTTATTTAATTGAGTTATTTAATTGAGATATTTAATTGAGTTATTTAATTGAGTTATTTAATTGAGTTATTTAATTGAGTTATTTAATTGAGTTATTTAATTGAGTTATTTAATTGAGTTATTTAATTGAGTTATTTAATTGAGTTGCCTGCTGTGAACTTCGACCCGACAAGAAAGTGACGAAAGTTTTGAAGTGCCTTAACAACAGCCAGGGTCTCAAGTTCATAGGAGTGATACTTGCTTTCAGCTCCCTGGGTGACTTTACTAAAGTAGGTTACTACATGTTTTCTACCGTAAGGGTACGCCTGAAGGAGGACTGCCCCATACCCTGCACTGCTAGCGTCCGTATGGACTTCCGTGGGGAGACTTGGGTCAAAAATGGCTAAAACTGGTTCGCTCGTTAGTTGTTTTATTAAATTTTGACGAACTGACTAGCATTGGTGAGTCCAATTGAAGCTGACGCTTTTACGGGTCAAATGAGCAATGGGAGCAGTTAAAGTGGCATAGTTTTTTTTATGTAACGACGAAAATAACCAGGTAGACCGAGTAGCTGTCTGACTTGCTTCACATTCAATCTGACCCTGACTCACTACTCTGCCTAAGTACTCTACTTCGGTTACTAGGAAATAACACTTTTAAAGATTAATAGAAAAACCTGCTTGAGTACCCTTACTAAAGCAGGTTTTTCTATTAATCTTCGAAAAGTGCTTAAAACTTTACGAAGCAACTCAGTACCTTCAATAAGGGTGTTACTCATCAAAAGTACGTCATCTACATACACCAGGTCATTGCCCTCATTTACAAGCTCTCGTAAGGTATCGTAATAATGCGCGTATAACGCGCTGATATACGATCGGTGAATTAGCTAGTCCGTAGGGCATTTTAAGATACTCGAAGTGCTCCTCCGGCGTCACAAAACCAGTAAGGTGAATACTACTCTCTTTAAGGGGGATCTGGTGGAAGCCCTTAGCCATATCAAGGCTGGAAAAGAACTTATAGCTGCCCAACCTAGATAGGTCACATAGATATGTGATCGTCAATTAAAGATAGTGGGTAGTGGTTCTTTACTTTATCCTTTACCGTGCCCTAAAATCGACGCAGAGCCTATCGTAACCGTCACGTTTCTTCACCAGTATAATTGAACTGGTATACTCGGAGTTCGGACAGCGTTCGGTAAGCTACGAAATATCTTCTCGTCCGATATACCGCAGTGTCTCAAGACGAAAGTCTTTGACCAGTGTGTGTTGCCAGTGATGACATACGGGACTGAGACGTGGTCGCTCACTATGGGCCTCATAAAAAGGCTCAAGGTCACTCAAAGAGCAATGGAAAGGGCTATGCTCGGGGTTTCTCTGCGTGATCGAATCAGAAATGAGGAGATCCGCAGAAGAACAAAGGTAACCGACATCGCCCGAAGAGTTGCTAAGCTCAAGTGGCAGTGGGCAGGTCACATTGCTCGCAGGACTGATGGCCGCTGGGGCGGGATAGTCCTGGAGTGGTGGCCGCGTACCGGAAAGCGCAGTGTGGGCAGGCCTCCAACAAGGTGGACCGACGATCTGGTGAAGGTCGCGGGAAGCTGCTGGATGCGAGCAGCACAAAACCGGTCGTTGTGGAGATCCTTGGGGGAGGCCTTTGTCCAGCAGTGGACGTCTTTTGGCTGAGATGATGATGATGATGATGATGATGATGATGACTCGGAGTTAGAGCGTCTAATAACTCCCTAGTCCAAAAGATCTTTAGTGATCTCCCTAACCTTAAGTGTTTCCTGATAGGAAAGCTTGTATGGTTGGTGTACCACGGGTACAGGACTGGTGAGCTTAATCTCTATTTCACCCGTTTTAACAGTTGTTGCCGCGGTACCAAATATCAGAAAGTTAGAAAACACATTTATAACAGACATAAGGCTATCTAAATCTTTACCTTGAAGAGTTGTATTAATCGGGACCTTATCTTCCGACTGGACAACGTCAACATTGTTATAGTTGTTAGTGCGAGTAATGTACAGCCTATTTTTAGTTCTTACATAAGTGATTCCGTCACGATTGAGGACATCCGTGCCTATTATGATAGGTGTATTCATAAAAGCTGACGGGACGATCACAAGATCAGTCTCAATAACAATGTCGCTGAATTCTACTGTGACAGTGACATAGGAGGTAGTTATTATTTCTTTGTCACTGATGCCTTTCAAAACACAACGTCTTAATTTTGGTTGACAAGAAATATGCTTTAAGACATCTGAAGAAATCAGGGACATATGAAGAGCACCACTATCAATGAGCACATCAACTGGTACACCATCCACGACTGTGGTAGTCACATCATTACTTTTTTTGTGATCTATTTCATGAGAGCAAAGGTTAACATTACGTGGATTACGAGACTCCGATCGTGCTTTCGCAATACAGGTTGCCTCGGTGTGTCCTTGCTTCTTACAGAACATGCATAAGTTACTGACACCTGGTTGGGTTGTATTAGAAGCGGCGTTTGATTTGGGCGCTTACAGTCTTTAGTAACGTGACCTCACAAGCCACATTTGAAAAATTTAGAGGCAAAACGAACATTTGAACCATGAGAGACAGTTTTTTAGAACTGAAATGCTTATCGGTCTTTATCCTATCTGGTTAAATCGACAAAAAGGAGACTATGGTATCTGGCGTCAGTTCTGCATTGGCGGCAGCCGCACGAATTCGGGGACTATCGTTACCTCGAATAATGATATGCATCCTCAACTCATCACTAAGTCCCTGCACTACTCTAAGGCATAATAAAAACCGACGCGCATATTCTGCGTACGTAAGATATTTATCTGAGGTCACATTCATAGCATCGAGCAAGATGTTCGCATAGTCCAATTTGTTTGGGCAAAGGGGCTTAAATTCAGATTTAAAACTAGACCATGTCCTGTCATTTGTCATCCATTCGCCCAACCCAACCTTAGCGTCACCCTTTAAGCAGAAGCCACGCGAGACAAACTCTCGTGGTCACTCCATCTAATCGCATCTCTGGCGTGGTTCACTTTTTCGCACCACGCTTCAAATGTTATTAACTGACGGGTCAAAATTAGATACGTAATAGTTTTGAGACCTGGCGAGGTCGGCGGCCGGCGGGTTGTAATGTTTTTGTTGCTTGCATTAAAGCGTGCGCAAGAGTGGATGCCTCAGAAGGTGAAGTGGCAGGTTCCGTGGAGTGACCCGCGCGAAAATTACCCAAGTGTAAAGGACCAGATATTCTAGTTACTGGTGTACGCCTATCATGCGAGTGGCGCTCTTGATTACGCGAGCGAGATCGAGATTTGCGAACGTTACTCCGTGAACGCGATCGAAAACGAGAGACACTACGTGAGTCATTCCTAACCTCGCGACGCAAACGGCGTCGCTGCCTATTGCTGGAGTCAGACGGATTACGGCCAGGAGAATAACTACGAAGATCACGCCGTTTCTGGCCACTCGAAACACGTCGTTAGTTACTTTGGCTATGATTACGAGATTTGCTCCGTGAATCACGGTTATGACGCTTTTTAGTTCGATATCTGTCAGTCCTGTTTCGCGACCTACTTCGAGAGATTTGCCGTTGACGGCTGCATGACCTTGACCTAACCATTTAACTTGATACCTACACAAAAATAAACAATTCAAATATAATAGACCAGTGAGAGTGTAATCTCAACTTTACAGCAAATCAAAACTTATTCACACGTGGTCTACAGAGTCCTTTATCCCACTTCTGATTTTAGAAATAACAATGAAAAATACTTTAAAAAAAGCAATATCGGACAAAACTCTGTAATTTAATCTTTAAAATGTTATCGACAAAGTTAAATTAAAACGTTATTAACAATTTAAAACTAAATGATTGCACGCTCACACTAATTATTTCACTTCAAACACACTACTCACATTAAAATACAATGTACACACAACGCTTCGGGCAGAGAACCGTCCGCGCTGTGTTCCCAAGAGAAAGTGAGTCTCTGGTTTGGTGTGCACGCTATTTATAATGGCTGGACGTAGTGGGGATGGTATTGGACAGATTTATCTTATAAAAGATTATTTTAGAAAGCTGTAGATGTAAAAAATAATGTAAGCACTTCACTACTTAGTTACAATTATACCTACTGAAGCGCGGACGGATTGCTCTATTATAGGTAATTCATACATTATTAGCAAGATATCTATCCTAGCTAGAAAAAACTGAAGTAAAGTGAAAAACAAAAACGAAAAGGTTTATTTTCTTATTTTTTCTTTCCCACATTTTTCTGGCATTTTCCCGCATACTTTTCAAGTTATTTTTTAAATTTTATTTTTATTTTACTGGTTAAAATTACAAAATAACGTACACTAGCGCTACCTCATGATGGTATAATGAGTACAGTACTAATAATATTTCTACACATGATTTGGAACATAAAATCTTTAGCTGGAATATGAATTCGGAGTTGGAAATGTCGAGCGCAAGTCCGGCGCGGGCAAAGGCCACGGCCGAACTCAAAGAGAAATCACTACGGAGCCGCCCGCTGGAGCGAAATAAAGAGACGGCGGAGGCGCGCGCGACCGCCCATTATCATAAACGCAAATGCAAAAAACTAACATTATTTTATTGTGGCCGTATAATTCAATTATTTAAAATTTTATCTTACAAAAATTTAAAAAACATAAGTTTTTTTTATTCAAAAAAATCCCATATCATCCCTATTTCATTACCATTTAGATGTAAAGCGCGTTTTAAAATCAAAGTAGAGGCTACTTTGGCTTTATTTTCTATCGAGAAAATGTGTCGTAATTATGTTTTGGCTTTTACACGAATTCGTAATATATCCTCAATTAACATGTATCCAAATATCAAACACCTAATCTTAATATTTTTATGATATTTCTGGATTTGAAAAACCCATTTTTTTGATATATACCCTAACCACTAGACCACAGAACAGCGCGCCGTCACTGTCGCCGCGGGGACAGCGGCGGCGGTTTACTTGGATTTCTTTTTTTTTTAACAGCTAACTTTTTGTTATTTATTTGGATTGAGTGGTTTCATCTCCTTCCGAAATACTGAAAGACCATGTTACATACAGGTAAGTATATAAATATATTTTATTTATTACATAATTAAAACCTATATCGAATCAGCTTGTTTACTGATCACTAATTGTAAATCTATGTTAGATCGACGAAGTCTGTAGGTTCAAAATAATATTCTGCCGCTGCTGTGGTAAGTATTAAAATTGGAGGTGTGCCTTTTTCAAGTTTCTTTTTCATTTTTGCTTGGAACCACTGCATTACATCCGTTGTTAAAGGGCCGACGTTCATTTCAATTTTGGAAGCAATAGAATTGGCATCTGACCCTGAAGCTGTCGTCGGTATATTTGCCTTTGTTGACGTAGTCGTTAAGAGATCTAGATTGGCGGTTATTGCAGTACGTGGATCACGTTTTGTTGATGCCACTATTCGTTTGGTCGTCGTCGATGTAGACTTAGGTGTAGTACGGGTAGTTGAAACTGATATAATTTCATCATCAAAATTAGAAATTGTGTTAGTCTTCTGATTTCTTGCTTTCAGTTTAAATTTACTGTGATTCAAATTGGGTGTGATTCCAGGACGCATATTTTGTTTTCTTGTTGCAACTATTCGTTTGGTGGTCGTCGGCGTAGTATTAGGTGTAGTACAGGTAGTTGATACTGATACCAATTCATTAGAAATTGTGTAACTGGTTGTGAATGCAGCACGCAGATTTCGTTTTGTTGTTGCAACTATTCGTTTGGTTGTCCTCGGCGTAGTCTTAGGTGTAGTACGGGTAGTTGATACTGATACCGATTCATTATCAAAATAAGAAATTGTGTAATTGGTTGTGATTGCAGTACGCAGATTTCGTTTTGTTGTTGCAACTAGTTGTTTGGTTGTCCTCGGCGTAGTCTTAGGTGTAGTACGGGTAGTTGATACTGATACCGATTCATTATCAAAATAAGAAATTGTGTAATTGGTTGTGATTGCAGTACGCAGATTTCGTTTTGTTGTTGCAACTATTCGTTTGGTCGCCGTCGGCGTAGTCTTTAGTATAGGACTAGTAGTCGTTACGGATACTGATTCATTATCAAGATTGGAAATTGTTTTACCCTTCTGATTACTTGGATTGCTTTTATCCATGCCGAGTCCGTGTCTAAGTAGAATTTTAAATTCTGGAGTTGTCCGTAAAATAGGTGTAGATTTAGATACAATTTCTTTGGCTTTATCTAATTCATCTTTTATCTTTTTACTTCTACTAGACATTACACTTTTCACGATGGTTCTTATCCAAGTATGAACTGGAACTAATGATATAAAAATGGTTTCCATGTCTTGACAACTGTTCCGTTTCATTTTGGGAGTGATTCCTATGACGCGCCCATACACAAGCAATGGTATACCCTGTTCTTGATGACAAAAGTTGCTATGTACTGGTCTTTTTGTAGAACACACATAATATCCAGACATTCTTGTTTGGCATTTGGTAATAATTGTAACTTGTAATCGAGGTCTAACATTATCTAGAATAGGGATTGACGCTTTTAATCCAATGGCTGTTTGAGCCTCTAATGCACTAATTTTCAAATATTTTGTATAAGGGTTTTCCGATTGTATATATATTAATCCGATACCATTGTACTCTACAGAGTACTTGGAACGAATAAAGTTCTTATGTTGGGCATTTTCGAACACTTCAGTTATTTCTATAAACCTACGTCCTCGTTTCACATATTGGCACGACAGAGCGCACGTGGACGTCGTTATAATAAAATTTGGCAATATCACAGTACCTATACAGCAGCTTTCAGGCAGAGGCTCGCATATATTACATTTCAATCGTACTATCGTAGTTAAAGAAATTGCTCTGCTCAAAGCCACTCTTTGCAATACGAGTATTATTATACTGCAACATAACCGAAATTCTATATTCATTTTAGTGTTACATGCAATACCAGTTGTAGGTATTACAATTTTATGATTCTCTTATCATGATAATTTATTGTTTTTTAAATTAAAATACATTTCAAACGTAAACGTATGTATCTTTATTATTTTAATACAATACAAAGCGAATAATTTTAGGTATTTTAAATCTGATAGCATTTAATTTTGTTGTCGAGATTTCGAGAAAACGTATACTATGTGCTTTAACAAACTGTCCAAACAATACTTTACCATTAAGTAGTGTCGAGTGTAAGTATAGATAAGCCTACACATGACATGTAGTGTTGATAGCGCCTTTGGGCTTAGCTCACCAGTTTATCCATCTTGACTGAATTAGCGATGATGCCAAGGTGAATAGGGTAAGGTTGCCACATTGGACCACTTAACTTTGAAATGACATAACAGCTTAAATATGATAATTAGAAGAAACGCGATTCAACATTTTTATAAGAATTACATACAAGAATTTACATGTATCGTTTCAGATTTTTTTTGCCATGGCAAAACCATTTATTTTCTCTCTTTTCGGTCACGCCAAATAAACATTGGTTCAAAGAAAGAAACCATGGTTTTTTTTCTTTACTGTTTATTTGATTGAACCAGTGAGTTGCTATCATTGGACTTAGGAAACGTCTTCCAGTGGTCCATTCAACGCAACCATAAGAATTCAAACAAATAAAAGACTATATAATTAACCATTTTTAATTATTTATTTACTCAACGCTTAATTAAATAATGGCAACGGCAACGCTAGGAATATCAATCAGTCTTCTATTTAAAGCTTTTACAATATTATCAATTGTTATATTATAAATAAAATTACAAAACATAACATTAATAATCTTAATCACGAATTCATTTTGCAAGGTTTCACAGCCACAAAAATCAACAGCAAAAAATTTAAACTTAAAATTTAAAGCTTTTGGTACACCATACATCCCGCTTGCACTATTCAAGCCGACTTCTTGCTTCTTGTAGTGCCAGCTTCATGCTCTCTTCGTTCCATGCATAATACTTGCCACGTTTTGACATGCTGAAATGAGAAACAAATAAAATAAAAATTCTACTTATAAAGTTGCTATGATTGGACCAGTCCGATCAAAGAGACACGCACTGGTCCATTGATGGCAATTCGCTACTCAAACATAAAACTGTGAATAGCATAAAAACTTTTTAATTTTTTTTTATTAAAAAACATACGTTATAAATTTTGTTGAACAAATGAATAAGGCCCGTAATTCACAAAAAAAAACATACTGAAAACCTCAATTAAACTGTACTTACATGGTAATGTATGCCACGCGATTATTACACTGGGAGCGCGCGAAACACTGTGACGCATGTCCTTCGCCAACGAAGCTCACGGCGACCGACTCTGGCGGGGGTGGGTACTAGTTCAAATAGGTAGAGTTTCGGGCCAACGGTTGATATTTGTTGTTATTCGTTTTCGAGAAATCACAACGGTCCAAAGAAAGAGCCGGTCCAATGATTACGACTTCACCCTACTCTTTCGAAACAGGTGGAACCAAGAGAATCCGGTACGAAATTGGCTGTTTCTGTGCCTAATTACACCTAAGCCGTGAGGCATGCTCTGAAGAAGTTTATACATAGCTCTTTCATTAGGGGACTACTTGTAGTTGGTTCGACAGGTTCGGTTCCTTAGGTATCGGAAGAAGCGAATCTTTATATTTTAACACCTGCCACGCTTTGGTGAAATTAGATTCGACTGGAACTGTATTCTGCATACCTGATCGAAGACCTCTAGTCAGCCTCGGTCATATTGTCCATATTACAAGACGTAGGGTATAATAGGGACAGGTGAGCAGGTGTTGCATAGACTGAGGGGAGGCTCCACACTCGCATTCATATGTGCCTGTAAGGAGCCCCACTTACAAAGGTTATAATTATATGAGACTACCATTTATACCTACCTACTTCAATGAGTGTACTTGTTATGTTATGTTTTGTAAATTGCTTCTTTAATGTAAGGAAATGATTAGTATTGCTCTTAATGTATGAAATATGCATATGGACATATGTCCAGTGGCTAATGGTAGGATACCAGCAGTGGCGCCTGGTTTAAGGCGGCGCCGGCGCCCTGGAGCCACAACGCGCTTGCTTGCATTCCACTGTCGCCAGAGTAAAACCTAAGAACACAGGAGGACTACTCTTACTCTAACACACCATACCGTGCAGACGAACATTATATTCTTCGTAAATGCTCTTTACAATTCCGATACCAAAGAGAATATTATGGTAGTCTACATTGTGTCAACGACCCAGCAAGCAGTAGAAACTGCTAGTTGCGCTCTTCTTCGTACGACTAGTGAGCGTGCTTGGCAGTTCCTTAACTAGGTACTGGAAAAACGAGCAATTGGACTAAACGTGTCCATGGGGCGACTCCCTCGAGACACAAGTCTTATGAGTAGGTACTGGATGAAGAATGCGCTTCGGCGGGTTATCTAGTCTATATGGTAAGTCAAATCGATATGATCTGACGTACAAGGTCCCTTGTGCGCGTACTTGCGCAGGGACGTGCCACTGTTGGGCGCCAGTAGGTACAAATAAAATTAGTGAAATATGGAAAGATGCCTAAACTTCGAATTAAGTATGGTCATGAAGACGTTAGTCGAGAATGAATGCTATTGTTTCTAAATATTAAATTTAAAAATTAAACTTGTTTTTTAAGAGCACTCATTGCTATTGGCCCCCAATGACCTTTACAGCTTAACCGGAATTGGATGTTGAGAATTTTAATGAATCCGACGGTATAGAGTCAAACGCATTCGGGTCGCAATCATGCAAATAAAGCAGTACGCGCCCGGTCTGCGATTGCTAAGGCTAAGCAACTTTCGGGATGGGCGGTCATTGGATGGGTGATCAAAAATTTATCAACTCGGGCTCCTACGCGCTTCGGAAGGCATGAAAGCCGTTGGCCCCGGCTGCATTAGCGTTCCCAGTCCGCGTAGTGGTTTAAGGCCTGTTCTCCCTATCCATCTATTGCCCCAGCAGTGAGGACATAAATTGAGCTGGTGATGTGATATGGCTAGAGCAGGTTCTACTATCTACCAAATTGTACACAAATTGAATTCCCATTGGGAATCAAGACAGGAACTCTGGGCTTAAGACCGGTTGGATCAATAATCACAACCATGGTGACGCACTGACGCATGAAGCAGGCGAGGTTATGGTTTTCTTAAGAGAGTTTTAATACAAGTATTAAAAAATGAGTAACTAGAAAAGGGTATGAAATGTCCCATAAAGCTCTTTAATATTTTATAACAAAATTCTGTTTGTTTTTAACACAGCAGATTCTCGCAAGTAAATATATTTCTCGTGTGACTGCGCTCTTCAGTCCGCTATGAGCCACGACAGCTTCATGGCCCGCGATCGACATTATTAGGATAATGTCTTACTAGGTAGGACATCTAAATTAATGGAAATTGTAAAAGATATCATCATCATAACGTAGCCAAGGAAACAAACAACCATGTTTTCTTCTTGATTGTTTACGTTTAATAGGCTACTACATCGAGAACGAGACCTTCTGCGACTTTAATTCAATTGTGCATTCAGAGAGTGCATCCACGAATATCTACTCAATCAACGCCTAATGCCTGATATTAAAGCTATCATGCGCCACTACCCCGAAATAAAGGCTGGCCATTCACAAACAATTCACATCATGAATGAAATACTATCGCTCCGCCGCATTACCAACTAAATTAACCATTCTCAATGTTGTTCTGGCGCGCACTTGAGAGAAGCGATCAATCAAGATAACGTCATGGAGTTATGCGGATGGGCAAGCTATTAAAATACCAGTAATGTGCCAATTTTGATTGCATTTGGTTGTTCCGAAACTAAATAAAACGATCAGCTGGCAGTGCGTCTGCTTTTGCGTAGGATCCTGCTGTCGTCATTGGTCCAATTGAGAAAGGCAGCGGTCACGTTGCGCTTCTGGATAAATAATATGTATTAACGATTACTACGCACTAGCCGTGGTTATTATTTTTGTTTCCTCAATGGGAAACCGCTTGAATGGAAGCACAATCTACCCGGAATTCTTAACTATTGAGAAATGGACTCTGATTCTTAATTCTGTTATTGTCTGCGTTACTGTCGGAAAACAATGATGCTATCTACTAATATTCTTGTTTATTAAAACATTTTTAATGTGTTTGTTTAAATAATTTAAAACAAGGCTTGGCAATAGGCAAGCATATACCGAACCGAGTAAAGTATTCTTACTCCTCGGCGGATTCATATCCGGGAGCTTTTAGTCTGAGGCCGGTGGTCTTGCCACTAGACAACACATGTAGCACATTTGAATCACTCATGTAAACTTTGAAAATCTTAACCTTATGTTATCTTATCTTTCTATAATAACTATTTCATAAAACTGCATGGCGGGCTTCCATTGTCATGAAAGTCTGTAAAAGCAACGGAAGTTCACCATTAACATTGATTTTAAGACTATTGTTAGTTTGTAAACCAAATGCGACCAGATGTTAGGTATATTTCTAGATAGTTTTTAGTCAATAAAACATAAAAAAAACTACAACATGGAACTTAATTAATTTAATGAACATCCACACTCATTGTACAAATTTATTGGCATGTAACAGAGTCTATTTAACATTAAAATCTAAACTTTAATCTACTTTGAATTTAGGGATTCCGTACGATTCGTGGGGGACACCTTGACTAGTCGAAATAGCGTTTGCGCTATCGTAATTGGCGGTTGACGAAGAGAAAGCACTTGATGCGCTGTTGTCGTACGCGCCGGCAGTGGAGCCGTTCGTATCTACGGACGCCAAGCTTACCGCTCCCGATGACCCGCTGCCGAATGCAGAACCGAAGCTAGTCGAAGCCTGGTTTTCATTCTTGTTAGCCTGTCCGTACGACGACGATCCGAAACTGGACAACAGCTGGCTATCAGATGGCGCAACAGCGACCTGGCCCGATCCAACATTAGATTGTCCTGAGTACAATCCAGTAGATGAAACCCCTGTAGTCAATCCTGAAGAAGACGAAGATCCGGAACTAAGCGCTGATTGACCAGAGTATGAGCCACCAGAGGAGCTGGCCCCGGCTTCGGCGAAACTCGCGGACTGACCTTTGTTGTTGTAATCACCCACAATGTTGTTGATTACAGCCTGAGAATCCTCCTTGCTATTATACTTGATGAAGTAAACTTCTGGCTTCGATGGTGGTTTCTGTTCTACCTTGGGTACTACAACGTCTTGGTAATCTTCGGGCTTCTTCACGAGGACGTAAACAATAGTTTTTTCTTCATTTTGCGGTTGGACTGGTACATATTGAGGTCCAAATCCGGGTTGCGATGGCGTTTTGATGAAAATGATTTTGTAATGCTTCTGGGGCGCGGGCAAAACTACTGGGTTGCGGGGTCTGACCGTTTCAGGTTCTTCGGGAGCGGCGTGAACGTAGAAATGTTTGAACACTTGCGTGGGCTGTTGCTGGATTTGGTATTGATGTTGGTATTTTTCCTGGTACTGACTAGCGGTTTGGTATTGGTAAGCACTTTGTCCGACGTTTCCTCCCGACTGGGTTTGGTAATTAGGCTGGAGTAGAGTGTTAGCGACACCGTTAGAGCTGCTGGAGCTAGGAGACGTGTAGTACTGGCTGTTTGCTCCGGTGCCACTGGTTTGGTAGCCAGATCCACTCTGGAGCCCAGTGTATGCCCCTTGATGTCCATTTTGTTGGCCAGCTGCGAGCGATTGGTAGCCAGAACTTTGCTGTCCGGTAGTCAGACCTTGGTATCCAGTATTATGTTGTCCGGTGGTTTGGTATCCAGTGTTTTGTTGTCCAGTGGTCAGTCCTTGGTATCCAGCATTTTGTAGACCGGCACTCTGTCCTTGGTATCCACCATTTTGCTGACCGGCACTCAGTCCTTGGTATCCAGATTGGCCCTTGTAGTTGTATCCACTGGACCCACTGTTACCGGCGTAACCGGTGTTGTAGTTGCCACCGGCGTTGCTGCTGACTTGGTACGAAGGCACTCCGTAAGATGTCTGTGGTACTTTGTAATGGTAGCCTAATCCTATATCTGCCGATACGACGCCGATCGCAATTGTAAGTACCTATAAAAAAAGAAATGATATAAATTAAAAAGGTTAAGAAATGTAAAGTTTAACATAAAGTATGTTTAATAGAGATGTTAATAACGTATAAATTTTAAATGAATAAACGTTTGACAGGCACTACTTAACAGTACTGCAAAACATTAACAATTTACATTTGTTGTAAACTATGTTTCCCTATCGAATAACCTGGGAATAAGCCTATTATATTTAATTAGTGTCATAAAGTATTCATGTTTTATAAACAGAGAAAGCATTATTCCGGATCCCGGTGCCTGTGACGCCTGTCGTACCAGAGACCGGTCGGATCGTTGACCGTCAATACTACGAAATGTTGCAATGCTCGGACGCGTTCCAGTGAAATTAGATCTAGTTGTTTTTTATGTGTATAGGGCATGATGCAATTACGGATGAGTGCACGTGAAAATACACGATTCTTATTTGATGTAATGCTTCAAATCATTACTCGATAGCGTAATAGTTAGTAATCACAGTAATGCTAAACAGACATTATGCGATAGCTTCATGGAGTAGACGAAATTATTTTAATTTATATTTAATATTTTGTCCAAAGCTAGTCAAAAAGTTTTATTTTGATATTTATTTGCGAAATAATGATGTACCTAATTGTTTGGAGTATCAACATACTATCATTACTATTAGCACAGACCTTTATAACAAACTGAATTTGCAGATGAAACAGCGGTAGGAAGCTAGTTACACAATAAAAAATTTTTGATTGTGGTGATAGGTGAAAGAATAGAAAGTTAAGGGCAAGGTCGCAGCGCCCACGTGGCGCAATCGCTGCACCGTTCGCTCGGTCGACCGTCTGTCAGACGTCCGCCGGGAAGCGCATACGCAGCTGACGCAACAGACTTTGGGTCAACTGTGTGAGTGCGATGAACTTGAAAATGTTTTCTTACCTTCTACCTACGTCGTGCCACTTAACACTTTTTCGTACAATTGGTGATCTTGAGAAGTTTAATTTAATGTTTTAAATTCGATAAATACGTAGTGTTACAGAAAGGCTTTCGCAATCGATAGGTTGAGTAAATTGGATCATCAGATTTATATGTTGGCCCTTTTAATCTTTTCCAGATTTACCGTTTTATATATAATTACCATTATTGTTTATTATCAGCATCATAATTAATAATCATCAACATGTTATTTGTTAAAATTAAGTAAATAAATATTTTAGAACAATGGCCGAAAATAATGATATGCAATTACTAAGTAGATACCAATTATTAGTGTCGCGGTGCAACTACGGAAACCAGAACTGTTTTGTTATTATTTCTATGAGACAGTGTGATCTGATATGCCTTTACATATGTATGTGTAAGTTGAAAGATGGGAATGGTTTGCTCATGTCATGTATAATGTTTACATAAAAGGCATGAAAATTAATGTACAAGACAATTAAGCAATACCTATGGTACAACATTTATAGCTTTTATGTTTTTTTGTTTTACATTGTGCTTTACAACCGCCCCGTGGAATGTACCATTCAAAATCACACATGAATGATTAACTAACTGTTCACACAATCATAAAATATTATGGCTCTCTGCATTATAAGTATAAATTTGTATAAATTTGTAAGCACGTTCGATTTCGGGATCATAAATACTGGCTCATTAGGCGATGTATATTTGTATAGGCCGTGATTAATCTTATCTTCATCGGGCGGTTTTCCCCATAAGTGACCAATAAAAAAATAATTAGGTACTTTGTAATTGAATTACGCTTGGTAATTATCACTGACGTTTTTTAACAGCATTTACTTTGAACTTGCCTTTTGTATACTTGTTACTGATATTATACTTATTGTCTAAAGTAATATAATTATAAAAATATAATATAACTGAATAGACAGTTTTAGCATTCGGGATTGCAATCCCGTATACTATTAATACAGTATATTACACCGTTTAATTACACAAATGACAATTAGTTAACTATAAAGGTGTTTGTACAGCGTATTTATTTTTAATTGTTTATAAGTAGCAATTAGCACTTAAAAATAAAAAGTAAAATTTAAATCTAGTTTATTTTAGTTTTATTAATTAAAATTACTAGTGGGTCGCCCGCAAAACTTCGCGTTTATTCAACAGATTTTTTAGGAATTTCGAAACTTATGACAGGTTTCTTTATTTTTCTGCACATCTACAGCTGGAGCTCTTCAAAATGAGACCATAACCGATTTTTTATGTGCAGCTATCGTCCCATAATCACTGGGACAAAATATATAATATGTCTAATTAATAAGTAGCTTAATTTGCCTCGCGAACTAGAACAATGCGATTCATTGCTTACGCTTAATTATTTTATGAAGCAGTTTGGATATTAGAAGTATATAGATTTGAAAGCAACTTAAATGCTGATGTCAGCATTTAAGTTTTTTCAACCTTACTGTTATGCAACTGAGTATGTTTTTAACATATATGGTTATATTTACTAACCCGCCGACGACGACCTAAAAGTTACACTTGTAAATATTATGTCTTAGAATTGCTTCTTCATTTTTAAAGAGAAAATGTATAATATTATTTTGTTTAAAGGAGTATGCATTTATTTAGTTGGTTAATTTCTAGAAACTTTATTTTTTAGTACCTGGATGACCGGGCTTTGCTCGATATTTTTTTTTGGTAATTTTCTAAAAATGAAACCTAGCTAGATCGATTTATCGCCCCCGAAATCCCCAGCATACTAAATATCATGAAAACCGTTGGAGCCTTTTCCAAGATTCAGATTATATATACAAATATACAAGAATTGCTCGCTTAATATATATACAAGAATTGCTCGTTTAAAAGTATTAGATAGATATGGATATTTTGATTTTTAAATCTTATTAGTACTCTGTTAAAATGGGGGTAGTCTCTTCATCTTCTGCATTTAGAAAACTTTAATTACACAATGCTCCTAAAATGTTAAAGTCATGTACTCATATGATATCTATGACTTATTAGAACAGACTATTATGTGATTATATCAGCACTTAACAATAGCAGATGTGGTGTATTATGCCAGATAATACACATCATTAAAACTAACTTAGTGTTTACGGTCCGCTATCATTAGTCAGTATTCGATTGTAAAAAACATCTTAATATCATTATTTTAAATTCTCTAGCCCCAAAAGAGAATCAGCGACATTGTAAAAACAACAACAATAATTATTATTGTAATACTAATAGCTAACGCGGTTATTGCGTCCTTGAATAGCTGCAAAGGCTAGCTGTATTTATTAACATCTCACGCGTAAAATGTGTGGTTAAAATATCCAAATGTCAAGTTTAAAGTTAAGTCCCCGCCGCCGGTGGCCGGTCGGCTCTTCGCCGGCTGCGCAATGACGTAACTATTTTGACACCTATTGACTCGCATACATAACCCCAGGGTCTATCGAATTATGGATGTTATAAAAAAAATTAACGACCTCTAAGGCCGATACATTTGTCATATCGTTTTATAGAACTGATAACCGATTGTTAATTAACATAATTTGGTGATAAAATTTCGCATTCACTTACTATAAAATAAAGGACATTCTGAGGTAGTTTTCAAATGAAAATAGCAATGAACATTGCATGGCATTGAAAAAAGACGACTCGCCACAGATAGGACCTGGACCCAGGACTTTTTGCATCTGGACCGATATCTCTTCCAAGTGAGGTACCGCGCCCTTGGTTTCCCTGCCACTTTTTATAAAGAGCTTCTTGTATACATGTAGCAAGATTTATTTGAAAGTGCTATTTCCAACTTTATGGCTTTATGGAAAATAATTGAATTAAGAATTGGGAACATTGGTCATATTATTTAAATTGCAGGAAAGAATTCAGATGGTAATTTGCATCGTAAATAGTTTGAGTGAATACGTAAATGATCAGCAGGTGACCTAGGATACCTAATACGATACAGGAAATATTATTTCACCTGCTGATCTCGTGGTAGTGTCTGTTTATCACAGAGCATTTTTTTAAATGTAAGCTCTTTTCAGCGTTACAGCTTTACTAGAGTAATTAAGGCCACATGACACTGAACACGAATTGTTGTTCCCGATGTACAAATACTTTGAGGATTTCGTATTATTGTTCTTTCACTTACATAACAGAAACGAATTCAAAGCGTTCCATACAAAGAACATACAATACCTTTTGGTATTGTCAAGTGCCTGTAATGTGCAAGTTAAAGTACCTACGTCTTCAATTTCGATGCCAGTTATAATGAAAGTTGAATTGCATTTCGTTCCATCGATTACCATAATCGGCCTTTTGGTTCAGTTATCGAAAGAGGTGGATGCTTGATATTATTAATGACTGCTTGCGGATAAGGCATGGCCCTTGCGCAGTCTTCACCGCCCGCCCTTCCGTCTCTGTATGTCATGGCCGAGTCTGGTTCTCGCTGATCATCGCTTGTTCAACTCGCTTGCTTTTGTCTGGTTTTTTGTTTATACGAGTATTATTATTAAATTTTATAAGTGATGCACCGTATTAGAATATTCATAAGAGCTATAAAAAGCTATTTTAGATATGAATCCGCTTGATGTTTTTTATTGTGGTTAGCATCTTATTACAAATTTGAATTATGATAATTTCCTGGTTTTGCAGTTAATTTTTGACATCGAATACCTACATTTATTTGATTGTATCTTTAAGTAAATGTAACAATATTTACGAGTAGGTACATCATGCTATACGTATACTATATCTCTAACCAGTGTTGCCCTTTGACCTAAAGTAAAGGAATTTCTAATAGCAAATGTGAATTAATATTTATATATTGTTATTCTTACTCAAAAGGAATACACATTAGCGACTATACCTATACGTGATTTTAATGATTTTGCGATTTAAATGGTAAATACCGAATGTTAAATGAATTGAAATGTTTATGTATTTAATATAACTAATATAATAAATGAAAATATTGATTGATAGGATTAAGGAATAATATTTAATATAATAATGCATATTTTTTAAAGAAATCTTTAGTAATACATTATACATACAACCTTATGTAATCGTGACCCTATGAGTGAAATTATTTGATTGGCAGATGATTATCTGGAAAGCACTTTTTAAATTTATAATAATCCTAGCTTACTCGTAGAATGTCCAAACTTTCCAGTAATCGCCATTGATTAGATAGATAGATACCTACTACTTCAATAATTAAAAATAAACATTAAAAAAATTTTCATCAATTTTATAAATAAATAGTTGTACGTATAAACTATAACTATATATCTAACGTTAACATTTATAACAATTACAAATAATTGCCATTTTTAATTGTTATTTTGCATTCGAAAATGCTATACTTATTTAGATCAAAAAGTAGTACTTACCTAAGATCAAAAATTATACGAAGTAGTACTTAAAAAAGTAAATTCCTTATCTGGAAGAGCAGCCGGTCATATTGTAAGAGGTTCGAGACCCAGCTGAGACATTCGTCTTTATCAAGTGTCTTTTTCATTACGTTTTAACAATCATTATTCAAATCCTAAACTGCACAAAATCTTTAAAGAAAAGGAATAAGATACTCCATTAGCTCTAAAATGTATGTCCTCATACAACTCAAGAACGGCTTGACCGATCTTGATGAAAATTTGTATGTAGTAAGAACATGAGATTGTGCAAATGATGGGCTAATAATTTTTTTTTAATTTTATACATTTTTCGCACAGCGAAGCGGGCGGGTGACGGCTAGTAAAATATAAAAGTAATTATTATAATAATAATTAAGACGAGTATCTTCTTATTCTATCACCTCAAGCTAATTATGAATCAAGTCAAGATAGAAAATAAAACGCGGTTTTCAAATAAATATTTTAGTTTGGTGTGTTAATTTAAGGCGCTGAACACACTGAAATGCGCTTCTTTAGGCATGTTCTCTATAAAAAGTGTACAACTCCAAAAAAATAAATGTTTTTTTTCCTTCAGTTGATGGCTTTGTGCGATTAGCACATTTAGCCAGTGTCAAAGTAATTCTTCTTACAAGTAATACATAAATAAACAATATTTCCTTTCTGTATGATGATGATGAATGATAATAGAAATGAGAACTGAGAAATGATATACCCCCCAACCCCTCGAGTATACTTTACTAAGTCCTCACGCGGACTTCTAGAGAGAATTTGAAAAGTGACGTTGCACTGTTTTGTTTTTTTTGCTAACACTCATGCACACTCACAACACTTAACGGTTAATAATCCACCATTAATTTTCATTATATTTACATTAATATTCGCATAACACAATTTTTTGAAAATAAAACAAAACCGCAGACATGACTCTTTACTTTCCCGCCAAGAAGTCCAAAATACTTATATGTTAAATACAGGGTTACCCTGTATTCCGTGGGGTTACTGGAAACTCGTCGTATTCCTGGCTGGACGTGATAGGGCAGTCAAATTTCAACAAATTTAACCTACCATATAGATGGCCGAAAGTTAATAGTTTTCGAGATTTTTTAATTTTAAGATTTTTACAAATATACCCAATTACTTCAATTTTTACCGAAATTTTAAAACAATTGCTTATTGGATGGAATTTCGTTTTCCTTTTATTCAAAGATAGTTTAATAAAGCTACGAAAGTCATTAGTATTCGAAATTACTTAACATTGAGGAAATTGGGTATTTTCGTAAAAAATCTTAAAATTTAAAAATCTCGAAAACTATTAATTTTCGGCTATCCGTATGGTAGGTTAAATTTGTTGTAATTTGGCTGCCCTATCACGTCCAGCCAGGAATACATCGAGTTTCCAGTAACCCTGTATAATAAACTATATTAGCAACAATGTTATTGTTTCCAAAACGCAGAATTATTAAATTTAATCAATAGATAAAAATCGAAAGTCCTATAAACAGTACCTATCTATTTACATGATTATCGTTTTCATTGACTAAAAAAATGTCTATAAAATAAAGTAGGTAAAAATACGTAATGCTTATAAAAAGAAGTTATTGTTTTATTTTCTTAATAAAACGTCTAGATTTGGAATAAATAGCGTTTTTAAAGTTTTTATACTTGGATCCAGTGGATCACGCACTATTTGCTTATTTATATGCAGATCGACAGAGGGTGCATGTTTCATGGTTGCGCGCCTTAACACATCCGGCTAAAAGCTAATGCGCCTGTCATAGATCCAAACTACCAATGATATTCCGCGTTTGACCAATTCAACCTAGATTACCGTTATTTGTGAAGGGACGCCGTTTTTTTTACCATTAAGCTTGTAGTCAGGGTCAAAATTGGTTCAACATGTGACAGTTTCGAACCTAACTATGTATCAAAATATATACCAACAACAACAATGTTTAGTTAAAAGATAATAGCACGTTACAATAACAATTTTAATTTTATTTACAATAATAATTGGAAGGTGGGAAGGGCTCTGGTATGGGATGCTACTTGTGTCGATACGCTTGCACCGTCCCACATAGCAACCACTTCTGTCAGCGCTGGTGCGGCTGTAAATCATGCAGAGAGCCTCAAACGGCGAAAGTATGAGTATCTGACTGGGGATCTCATATTTGAGCCGTTTGGGGTAGAGACTTTAGGTCCCTGGGGCCCGGGTGCTCACAAACTCTTTAAAGATATTTCTATAAAATTAATAGAAACCACCCGGGACCCCAGAGCTAGCAGCTACTTGGGCCAGCGTATAAGTGTAGCTATGAAACGTGGCAATGCTGCTAGCTTACTGGGCACTCTGCCTGATGGGGATGATTTGGGGCAATTTTTTTATTTATAGTTAGTAGTACCTAGTTATAGTTTATAGTTTTTTTGTAAGTTTAATTTTAAGTAGTTAAATTATTATCTTGTTTTTGTCTTTGTTTGTAAATAAATAAATTAATACCTTTTTTTCAGATTTTGCATGTTTATAAATTATTTACACTTGTTTAATTTACTTATACAAAACACATTCTGTTTTATAATTTATTTTTTTAGGCCAGTTTTATATTTTATTTATCGATTTTTTTATTGCACTAAGCGGACCTAATGCCGCATAGCAATCTTTATAAGCCAGCCAAAGGGCTTGACAAAAAAGGTACATAGCACGGGTAAATTAAAAAAAATATATATTTTTTGCTAAATATTTTACGAAACATACGAGTTCTCAATATATTAAAAATGAGTAGGTAGTTTATTTTTTTTACTTTATCGCTGATTGCCTCATACGGCATTTTCAGCTTCACCGGGCTTTTTTGGGGTCGGCGAGAAACTTAAAGGGTTCCTCAAGCCGTGCGAAACGAGTCACCATCAAGTTTTCTAGAGGGAACGGCATCACGCACTAGTGCGTGTCCCCGTGCCCTACTAGATTCTCCGAAGGGTTTCGTATTAGATCGGTATTTAACTTTTATTTTAATAACTGATTACTATTGTTGGTTTAATTTTATGTGCGTTAAATTTCTTTGAGTGATATTAAAGTGCATAGGCACTGTTGCAAACTTCTTGCATATCTACATCCGGTGACGTTTTATACGCTCTGTATTTATTCGCACTACACTATTTAACGATGATTAGTAATTCAATGATATAATTAATATTCATTATTATTGTATACATGTCATATACTAGCGGCCACCCGCAACTTCGTCCGTGTAAACACTCGTATCCCTTAAGAATTATGGAAAATCCGGCCTTATTCGCTGTATAAAACGTCTGCTTTTTATGGCCAAGACTAGGCGTTGAAAAGTTAGCCAGTGATTTTGCAAAATTTTAAAGTTTAGGTACTTAAACCTAATTGTCTAGAGTGAGAAAAATTAATTAACATTAATCATTCGCAAAGCAGTTTTTAATCTCAGTCGCTTCGTATATAAGAAGAGTCTTTAGAAAACAATAATATGTTACACTACAACGAATAAATTAAAATAAAAAAAGTAATTAAAAAGTCATATAGTCATTTGATAATAACTTTGAACTCGTGAAGCTACAGTGAGCTTCGTACATTGAGTAATTCAATCAAACAATAAAAAAACGACTTTATCGCCCCAATAAAAGTTACAAAGCTCTTGGCGGGAAAGTGAAGTGTCTGCGGTTTTGTTTTATTTTCTAAAATTTGTGTTATATCGAATATTATTGTGAAATAATGGTGGGTTATTAACCGTTAAGTGTTCGTGAGTGTGCACGAGTGTTGGCAAATTAAACAAAACAGTGCAACGTCACTTTTAAAATTCTCTCAAGAAGTCCGCCCGAGGACTTAGCAAAGCCCCACATCTTTACTGAGATACTCGAGGGGTTGCGGGGTATATCATTTCTCACTTTTCATTTCTATTATCATTCATTATCATCATACAGGAAGGAGAATATTGTTTATTTATGTATTACTTTTAAGAAAAATTACTTTGACACTGGCTAAATGTGCTAATCGCACGAAGCCATCAACTAAAGGAAAAAAAAGTTACAAATCCTCAACCAAAAATAACAAAACAAAAGAAAAAGCTCACAGAAACAACAATAACTGCTCCGCACAATTTCTACTTGACGTGCACTTCTTTCTAGGCGTGCACCAAGCCAGAAAAGAAAAGTAACTGCGACACAGTAATATCCACATTTCACTAACGGAAACCTGCGCACAAACTTAAAAAGCTTCACTCGGTACGTACCAGTAGTGCGTGCATGGTTGCGTCGTCCTGCCTAACCGACCAGACCAGCGGAGTGTTAAGTGTCGCCGCGGCCAACGGTCAGCCTCTTATATAGCACAGGTGCGTCGCCGGCCGGCTGAGACGCAAGGTTATGTCAACGGGCCTTACTCCACATGGCAGAGCATCGTGCGCATCTCCACCTCCCCTCAAGAGCTAAAATGTTGCCATACAAATTCTCGTTTTCGTTAACGTAACCGAATGAATACGGATAGTAAACTAAACTCACACAGGCACCTGAACTAGATCGTTAATGTCTTGTACCGATACATTCTTAGCAGGCTCGCTGTCAGAAAAAAGTGACAATTGGCTAGCAAATGTTATAATGTGTCGGATTCTCAGGACAATAACTAAAGGTCGGATTACAATATTATGACAGACGGACAAGTTGACGTTATTGAAAAGCATGCATAGACGTTCTACATATGTATGTAGGACGTCTATGCATGCTTTTCATGCTTTTAATGTATTAGAGTTAAGCTGATTTCAAAAATGGAGACTTGGTTTAATGTTACGAAAAACATTATTGCATATGAATCTTCTTTTTTAATAAGTATGATTTATTTAAAAAAAAAAAACAAAAATCGTCCTCTTATGTTAGATTTCTTTAAGATATAGTATTTGTTTAACCAAAATTAAGATTAACAGAGCAAAAAACTTGGTAGTACTATAAATTGTCTTGGTCTATCAATTTACTTTGCCATCTCAGCACTAACGACGGATAGATAAAGTCACGACAGAATGTTAAATTAACTTCCATTAATTATGACTTGGGTGGAGATCCAATGGGTTTTTTATGAGGTGTCAAAGGTAAACGTGAAAAAAGTATAGAACATTCATTATTTGTAAGTCTTTCAATTTTAAATGGGATTTAAATGTGGCTTTATGTTTGTGTTTTTGTGCATTGCAGATCAAATTTGAATAACAAAAACTGCTTTGATGGTACTGATTACACACCTCAGCACTTCGCTATTAAATTAGACTCAAGTAAGTCAGAATGAAATCATCACATACTTAATAATTAAATATCAGTTAAAAGGCGGAAAGCTTTTAGGATGACATTGGGGAAGTTACGACGTACTTGTCACACCTTGTTCAGTGTTTCATTTATAAGTACCTACTCAACAAAGTATGTATATATACAAGCCGGTATCCGAAAGTGTACGCGTACTTGTAAAGTACACGTACACTTTTATTTATCACTTTTGCAGAAAAGAAACACTTTTATTTGTCATTTCGAACCCCTTTCATTTTCATTCATTTTTGCAGGTACACTGGCTACATTAGCACCAATGCGAGTTTCATTCGCAATTCGGTCACGTTAACGATAACGAGAATTTGTATGGCAAAACTTTTAACTCTTCTCGTATGCCACCAGGAGGCGCTGCTTCAATGCCATACTAATTTTCGTTTTCGTAAACGTAATCGAATGAATACGGATAGTAACAAAACTCAGACTAGGCACTCTGAAGAACATTGAAATGAACTTATGGAAATTCGTTCAAAGTGTTTTATTTTCAAGTATGTGTCGAATTGGCACCCGTGTTCGACACTGTGAACCCAGTGTTTGACACAAGCTCAGGTGGAGAAGCAGCCTAATTTGGCAGTTTTACAACCATCTAAACACGCGGTAGCGTGTCAAGCCAAATGCAAGCTAACAGAACTGGCGAGCCGCTCCGTGTGTAATATTATACGCGAACCATTTGGAGCCACTTTTGACCCCCTCATAACTCAAAAACTGTTTCATATACACATGTCAAATTTGGCTCATATATTGAGACTTGCGAGATACATATGTGCTCCAAATTTCATTAACATACCTCAAACAATTATTTAAATATTAATGTCCAAAAATCGTCATTTTTATCACTGACTCACTGATCTATAGATAGATAAAACTCCAACCCAGTTCCAGATGACCTAGGAAGTTCAAATTTGGCATCCAGATAGATAGTTGGGCGAATACAAAGAAATAAATCAGAAACTAAATTTTTATCAATTTATTGTTATTATATTTTTCAATTATATTTTGTTTTTTTTTTACATGTTGTGGTTGTCTTCTATATATGTATTTTTTGTGTTTATTTGTAATGGAAAGTGTCCTGCTATGATAGGGCATTTTCCAATATTTTCGACGCTGTAAGGGAGAAAAGAGCTGGACACTTGCTGAGTTTCTTGCCGGTTCTTCTCAGTACAAGATCTCCCGCCCAGAGTAGACTTACGAACCGATGGCATAGTGACATTCACAAGAGCTACTTGTAGCCTAAACTGAATAAATGATTTTGAATTTTGAATTTTGAATTTTGAATTAATTGATTTTATTAGGAACATTTACATATACTCGTAGATGCCTGTAATGTAAGAATCAGCAATCGTTACCAATCCGCATTGGGCCCACGTGGTGGTTTATGGCCCGTTCTCCCTATCCATCCATAGGGAAGGCTCGTGCCCCAGCAGTGGGGACATAAAAATGAGCTGATGATGATGATGATGATGTCTCGTAACTGCTGATGTTCCTACTATGATTTAAGATTTAAATAGTAAATTAACCCTTTAATGGGCAGAGCATGTTGAAATTTACCATTGGTTTTCGACCTTATGTTAAGGTATTAGTTAGGTAGTTAAGTTAAAGTTAAATTATGGTGTCCAATATATCGACAGAGCCCTTTAAAGTGTTAAATACAAATAGTTGAAAAATCTACTGTTTCACGTGGGACTGTGTTGCTACACCACTGGTAACTCTATCGAATATTTTAAGAGTTTGTTTATACGATGTTTAGTCATAGGTGTGTAGGAAACTTACCTTGTACGTACAGTCGACATCATCAAGTGTAACAGTAACAACGCAAACATTATGTGCGAAACGTAGGTGGGATCAAGGTCAAGCTGTTATGTTATGTTATGTTGTGTGTTATGTTTGATGTGCGTCGGACTGTACATTCGAAAGAAATTTTATATCAAAAATATAAAAGTTAGGAAAAAAGAAAAGAATATATGTTTAGTGCTTCTTTTTGATCAAGATTAACGAATGCGAATGCAAAAATAATATTAAAAATTGCTGTTTCTTGTAAAGTAATGCTGAAAAAGTTTTAAAAAATGGAACGAGCAATTATCTGGATTTTGAAAAGTCGTGTTGTTTCATTTGCGATATAAATACAAGAACGTGAACTCAGTGCATATCGAAGTTGTTTTTTTTAACAGCTATCATTAATTAAAGTCCTTTGCCAATTTCCTGGCTGAGATCACTTTTTATTATGAAAAATGTTAAAAAGCTTTTGAAGTCTTGGTGGTGATGCGGCTATTCAGTGTCTCATCATCAGTCCATTTTATGTCTCCACTGCTGGGGCACGAGCCTTCCCTATGGGTGAATAAGGAGAACGGGCCATAAACCACCACGCGGGATTGAAGGTTGATTTAAGTGACTATTATGTCAAAAGATAAAAAACAACGAGGTATCAACTACTGTATACAGTATCCATGTGAGCATCAACTTGTGTGCAATACACTTTTATTGAAAGGTTTTAATGGTGTTTCAAAAAATAAAGAATCATAAGAAATATTTTTTTTTAAAATTCCTACAAGCGCTTGGTCTGCAACTCACCTGATGTTTTTTTGATGTGTAACATCTTTTCGCTCACTTTCTATATATACAATTTGTGGGAGTGTTTTCGTAGAAAAGGGACGGAAGTAGGGTCGTAACAGTGTAATCTGTAACAGTGTGATCGGCTCGCCTTCTTTAAATACAATAATATGTGGGAGTGATTTCGTAGAAATGTAATCGTAACAGTGTGATACTGCCGCACAATTTATGAACGCAGTAAGTACAACTTACTGTGTTTATGATTGTGATATTTGAAGTGTTGACATTACGATCTATTTTCTCGAAAGTTTTACATTTTCTTTACTGCGTTCATAAATTGCGCGGCAGGATAGGATAACATGTCTTCTAATGAGTATTTACCATAAAGTTATTAAACGTATTTACTGCATTCTCTTTATGATTTGTAAGAAATTATACGGAGTCGGAAGCGCGCAAGCGCACGCCATTTTGTAAATTTAGAATCGATAGTAAGAACAAGACATAGGTATTATTATTCTAAGTGACATATTGTGTCATCATTTTGTTATGTCAAATGTCTTCTAATGAGTATTTACTGCATTCTCTTTAGGATTTGTAAAAAAATAGAAGTCATTGTTTTCAGGTTATATATATTAAAATGTGAGATGTCAAATGTTACACATCTTACGCGACTACTGTAAGGCTCGTATTTTTTTTTATATCTTACGTGTAAGTACTTTCGATAATCGTGCCTTTCCGTGCCATTTCTGATTATTATCTGTCACATTTATTTGATTTAGCTATCACGTTTGAGGAAGCTGCAATATAAGCTGATACATTGCTAGCCAAGCGGACTTGAAAAAAGCCTAACCACCAACCAAACCGAGTACAAACATGTACACCCGCTGGGAATTGAACCCGGGACCTCTAAATCTGAGACCGTTGGTCTTAACCACTAGACCACAGAAGGGAACGACTAAAGACAAAAGCGCACTTTACTCAGAATGCTTAACCATTTCACTTTTAAGTGATGTAGGTGTCTCAAAGATCTAAATTTTAAATTAACTTTGTTGTCATGAACATTTTTGTGTAAGTACTGTACTTACACTTTTGTTTATATTTTTATTAAAATAAATTGAAAAACTTTAAAAAAATATGATGAAACAACAATGCGACTGACTAAGATAATAATGCTGGTATAGCCAGGTGGACTAAGAACATGTCAATCAGGACGTGTTTTGTAGCTCCAAGCAATATGTACTTACGCTACGAATTGAACCTGGGTTCTCTAAGTCTGAGAACAGTGGGCATACCACGAGATTACAGAGGCAGTTGACCCCGAATCACACCCATCTCGTAGCGCATCTCGGAAGGTGAAGATATTTTCCGTCATTTACAATCAATTTCAATCGAAGCTTTCGCAATTTATAGAAGGTCCGGAGATGCGCAATAACTAAATGAAAAAGAACGCATAAACTACTGTTAATAACAACGCGTTCCGAATACCGAATCTTCGTAATTTTATATTTAATTCACCCGAGGAATGTTGGCGTGCCAGAGGTCATGTTTTCTTACTACTAACGGTTCTGTGTGCACTCCAAGTTACTTATTTGTTCCGAGCTGCCATTATGAAATTGTGTAACACTACATAACGTTCTCAAAACCAGATTATTTCCTCACACTTGCCGCGGCAGGGCTGTCGCGATGCGACGCGTGTACTTTGTCACAGTGGAGCCATATACAACGGAAATGTAAACTGCTTTTTACGGTATATCAAACCTTTTTCGTTTGAAATTAAAACCTATATGTTCCTTCACGTTTAAAAGTTATAGGTTCCATCATAGAACACAGTTCTGTGTTCTGTGGGTACCATAATTACAGGGAGACAGAGCTGTGTTGATCGTTTCAAAATTAACTTCTTTCGTTACACGCAAAATGAGCTTGCACTATTCTTTGGTTTTGCAGTCTGGTGGTACCATGGTTACAGGGAGACAGAGCTGTGTTGATCGTTTCAAAATTAACTTCTTTCGTTACACGCAAAATGAGCTTGCACTATTCTTTGGTTTTGCAGTCTGGTGTAAAAGTATGGGCATGATACTGGGAATAATAACCTGAATCTTAGGCAGGTGGTCAATTACAACCATGAAACTGTAGGTTACAACCATCTTCTCTATTCAAATTTGAATGTCTTCGAATTTTAATAACTTCACGTATTATCCTAGGTATGTAACGTTGTTTTTAACGTGTTATTAGGGGTAAGTCGAATCTTACGTAACTGTTAGAGCATATTATTATTATTGCCCTCAAGGGCATTTTAAGTTTCTACAGGACCGATGGATATCAGTCACATATCAGCGTGCGTTTCACCTTTTGGCAAGAGGTCACCGCTGTATAGACTCTTGTAACATCTTGTTATTATGCCTGTGTTAACGTCATGTTTGAAAGAGTTTCAATGTCTTTATTAAATGCCACAGGTGTAACAAAAGGTTAAGTGAGTTAATTTCTTAGGTTACGGTTCAAAGCTGTATAAGATGTTAGTTATTTTAAAATATGAAACATTGCATTTATGATACCATTTAAATTTATCAATATTTTTGTATTTATAGCTTTAAAACAAAAGCCAGAGTTTCGTTTTAGTTTTAAAAAAAAATATAACTATCGATTAATTATTATAAATATACATATTACACCATTTAAGGTAATCTTTTTGCTTATTTTGTTTGATTTGTTGTGTTGTGTGTCTGTATTATGTACCTTTATGCAGAGCAGTACATAACAGTGTATTTTTAACAACATTTATGGTTTTGCACAGTGGGCAAAAGAATAATAGTAAATATTTTAGTACAACAAGTTCAAGCCTTTTTAAGCTAAGATTTTTAGTCTCATCATAAATCGAACTTTGAAATTTAGGAAATAGAAAAAATATATTCCTTGTTATTATTTTTAATCGGCAACCCTAAAAACAGTGTTTGGATAAGTGGTATGTTGGTAGGTTGATCTTCCAATGAAAACAAAAATGTTTTGTTTTAACAAATATTTTCTTGAAGTTCTTTGTACATGCTTTCTTCATGTCAGGTTAAAAACTTTTCCTAAGTTTGAAGTTTGTTTTGTTTCTGCTTACTTTTATCGTTTAGATAGCTGTTATGAAAAATGTATTGTAGTATCTAGTTTAAGAAATACTTTTATGTATTCTTCTTTTAAGGCAGAATACCAGTGATTTGCTTATACACTTTAGTATCAAATCAATGCAAAATCAGCTACTGAGCTAATGCCCTTTTGTGCTTTTGTAGCACACATGTATCATAATTTATATTTGTTATTTTTTTTCAATAGATTTTACTTTTTATTTTGTAAAAATAAAAATATAGTGTTTCTATTCAATTTTTTATTTTAAAGTGCTAATTGCTGCACTTAAGCTGAATTAAATATTTATATAATTTTTAACGCAAATTTTGTTGCGAACAAATTACAAAAACACAAATGTTGAAAAAATTTCCACGAGCAGGGTTTGAACCTGCACCCTTCTGACATACCGGGTCAGGTGCTCTTCCAATTGAGCTATCGTGGTTCTAACCAGCCCGCCGAAATTATTCAACACTATTTACTTTTTACTTTGAAAGCCAAAGGCGCCCATTCAATGTTAACAACTACCGTCATTAACATCCGATCATAATATTTTTACAAATACTAAAGATCAGTTAAGAAGTAGGCAAGCTATTTATAAATGTTTATATAATTTTTAACGCAAATTTTGTTGCGAACAAATTACAAAAACACAAATGTTGAAAAAATTTCCACGAGCAGGGTTTGAACCTGCACCCTTCTGACATACCGGGTCAGGTGCTCTTCCAATTGAGCTATCGTGGTTCTAACCAGCCCGCCGAAATTATTCAACACTATTTACTTTTTACTTTGAAAGCCAAAGGCGCCCATTCAATGTTAACAACTACCGTCATTAACATCCGATCATAATATTTTTACAAATACTAAAGATCAGTTAAGAAGTAGGCAAGCTATTTATAAATGTTTATATAATTTTTAACGCAAATTTTGTTGCGAACAAATTACAAAAACACAAATGTTGAAAAAATTTCCACGAGCAGGGTTTGAACCTGCACCCTTCTGACATACCGGGTCAGGTGCTCTTCCAATTGAGCTATCGTGGTTCTAACCAGCCCGCCGAAATTATTCAACACTATTTACTTTTTACTTTGAAAGCCAAAGGCGCCCATTCAATGTTAACAACTACCGTCATTAACATCCGATCATAATATTTTTACAAATACTAAAGATCAGTTAAGAAGTAGGCAAGCTATTTATAAATGTTTATATAATTTTTAACGCAAATTTTGTTGCGAACAAATTACAAAAACACAAATGTTGAAAAAATTTCCACGAGCAGGGTTTGAACCTGCACCCTTCTGACATACCGGGTCAGGTGCTCTTCCAATTGAGCTATCGTGGTTCTAATGAATGAATGAATGGATGTTAATGACGGTAGTTGTTAACATTGAATGGGCGCCTTTGGCTTTCAAAGTAAAAAGTAAATAGTGTTGAATAATTTCGGCGGGCTGGTTAGAACCACGATAGCTCAATTGGAAGAGCACCTGACCCGGTATGTCAGAAGGGTGCAGGTTCAAACCCTGCTCGTGGAAATTTTTTCAACATTTGTGTTTTTGTAATTTGTTCGCAACAAAATTTGCGTTAAAAATTATATAAACATTTATAAATAGCTTGCCTACTTCTTAACTGATCTTTAGTATTTGTAAAAATATTATGATCGGATGTTAATGACGGTAGTTGTTAACATTGAATGGGCGCCTTTGGCTTTCAAAGTAAAAAGTAAATAGTGTTGAATAATTTCGGCGGGCTGGTTAGAACCACGATAGCTCAATTGGAAGAGCACCTGACCCGGTATGTCAGAAGGGTGCAGGTTCAAACCCTGCTCGTGGAAATTTTTTCAACATTTGTGTTTCTGAATTAAATATTTATAAAATATAGTGATTTCACGTTCGATTCCTGGCTGGGTCGGGTAGGCATTTAATTTTTTCACTATATTTTATAAATATTTGTTTCTAATCTATTCTATTATATTCTTCTCATTAAGATAGAACTGGTCTTGGTGTATAAACAAATATACTTACCTATACTTTTGGATTTTTTTTGCTCGTTATTATTATGTTTAAATTTTATCACTTTTTATAATTATCAATATCCTCTTATGTCATACATATGTCATCATATCATACAAATATTATAAAGAAGAAAGCTTTGTATTTTTGTATGTTTTCAACGAATAAACTCAAAAGCTACAGGACCGATGTAAAAAATTATTTCACCATTAGAATGCAACATTAGCGCTGTGTAACATAGGCTATATTAAAAAAGAGGCTATAATAAAAAAGATATGTCCATCTGTGCGAAGCCGGGACGGGCCGCTAGTATGGGTATAATTTTATTACTCATCCGGTGGCATTGGCATTGCAAATTTTGCCGAACTTGTCCGATTGGGCTAGCCACCGTACTATCACCGTAACCATAATTATATATACGGTTATAGACATTTATATATAGAGCTTCAAATGTGACTAATTATCTAATGTGACTTTGAAATGTTTAATCATTCATTCATTCGAGTAAAAAAAAAAATACGCTAGTTTTCAATTTAAAAATTATCTACACGATAATATTCTTGTAGCGATTGCAATCCAATCCTTTTCACAAATAGAACATCAACTTTATTGGTACTAAAATTAAAGTGCCGACCAAAAATGAAAAAATGCTGTAAGTATTCTGTTATTTGACTTTTGACTTACTTTGCTTTAGCATTAGGTACCTAATTTGTGAAGGAAATAAATAATTTTGAATTTTGAATTTGAATTTGTTATTTGACTTGTCCGTCGTATTATTATAATGGCATCAAAGATGTAGACCATTATCATTTTTGGGAAAAAAATAGCATTATTTGTTAGCCGTTAGGTACATTTTGGACCATAGATGTATGAAAAAAAGTTGATGTCAATTCTTCTTGTTCTTCTTGTCTTGAAGGTTGAATGTCAGTTTCGTATCTCTTATCAATAGCGAGCCGGAACAGTGGTTCGATGACTTGATGCCAATCTATTCCCAAATGTTTCGCAGCCAACGCGTTTTTCCCCTTATTTCCTTGCCCATGACAACCATGAAAAAGCGCTCTCTGGCGATCTGCTTATAGGCTTAAGGGTGGGCCAACCAAAAAATGCCAAAAATGCAGTTACGGTTAAGTAAATATAATTGAAAATACTATCATATTAAATGAACAAAATATACATTTAGTATCATAGGGAACGTGTTTACAATTTGTCAGAACCATAAATTCATAACACGCTATAGTTTTTTCTACAATATCATTTAAAGTTGGGCAAAGATCATGAAAACGAGTGGCGGCGTTTAGTAGATTTCTTATAGTTTATCTAAATTATTGTACCTCTGATTTTTTCTAAACAATCATCAATGGATAAACTACAAATTGCTAGACTACATTTTTGATTCATCAAGTGGTTATTTAAATAATAATTTTTTATTAAGCACCTTAAATTTCCCATACAAAATTAGTATGGCCGCGCGGCATCAAATAAATATGGACGACGACATTTCAAATAAAACATATGACACTTGTCACTTACGGACGGCGCACCCTTAAGGGATGCTAATAGTGCACGATCCACTGTATTCAATTAAGGAAATTCGAAATACGCTAATTAAGTAATATCATAGAGATGATCATGTAAATAGATACTGTTTAGAGGTGACTTTCGATTTTCTTCTATGGAGTCCTATTTCTGCATTTTGGAAATAATAACATTGTTGCATATAATATATTAAAACATATATCATTTTCTTGGCGTTGTATGTTGTATACTTTTTATATAAACCAGGCTTAAGTGAGCATTTTACAGTTGTCAGCGCTATAAGTTGAAGCAGCATGTATCGAGGTGGACTGCGAACTCCGATATAAACTGGTCTCTCGGCCCAGCCCTAAAATGCGGCGGGGTACATTGGGTAGACCCCCATAACATAGGGGTGGAAGTCTCACATAAGTATGCGCTGCATTTAACGTAACTGCATGTAACGAATTTTATGGGGGCAAAAAAGCATTTTAGTATTTTATTTCGAGATCTCTCATCATTATGTTAGTTGCTATCATTTTTCGATGCATAGATATGAGCGAAACACGCTGAAATACGGTAAAAGATTCCCACTTAAAATAATTTAAAAAAATCCTCTTTATAGAAGGGTTAAAATAATTCAGAAAATAAAACGAATTGATGTGGTTACGTCCGTTTTGGTACCATGTAAGTTAGTCACGGTACGGTCGTGTATTGGGCATGCAAATTGATCGTTCCTGAATGCAAACTGTACAATAGATAGCCTGTTTGTCTCCTTATGTAATATATTATAGTAAGCTTAAAGTTTCATTATATTATGTTGGGTATACTTGTGCACCGTATTGTTGTCACTACTCAGGCAAAGCTTTTGTTCATCTAGCGTTCGATCTTTAAAAGCTCAAATATTGATACGCCATCATTTTAATTTAATTTAATATTCATTATTGACACCGAATCAGTATATTACAATAAAATTTAAAGAAAGTCGTTTATGGGTGACTTTATATAATTAAACATTAATATTATATTTTCCAGGCAACCGTTAAAATACTAGGTATTTTAATATTGTGTCATCAGTTTAGATAGTATACTTATTTTTACAATTATAAACACATAAATAAGATTAATGTACTATTTTGTTTTCAAAAAGATGACATTGGCTATTCTACTTAAAGTATTACCGTCACTGCGTTGTATGAAAGAACACTGCAGCAATAGTGCAATGTGAGCTTATTCAAGCACCTATACCATCTATACCGATTCGAACATATTTGATTGATGACTATGATGACGTCATATCGAATTTGTCACGGCCATTTTAGCCGGTCTGATACCTGAAGGTCCCGGGTGCAAATCCCAGGTCGGGCGGCAAGTGTCTTTCGGATTTTTCGATGCATAGTCCGGGTTTGTGATTGATCACCAACCCGCATCTGGCAAGCGTGGTAATCACCACGCCAAGCCATTACCCATCAATTGTAGTGATGACTTGATTTCAATGATGGAGGCCTTTGCCCAACAGTGGGACTGTTATAAGCTATTTATTATCATTGCTAGAAAACTATTATTGATTGAAGGCTAGAAAGCTAAATCTCGCCATGATTACAAAAAGTTATTATTTTTAACGCAAAAGTAATACTAAGGCCCCTACATGAGAAGTGGAGGTTGTATTCAAAGTATTGTTTAATATAATAACAAGAGATATAATTTAACCTTTTTACCGCCAATAACTTCTATAGAAGTTCGAGATTTTCGTGCCGTCCACGCCAGCACTTCTATAGAAGTTCTTCTTTGTACCTACTTTATTAAAATACATTTATACGTTGGCGTACAGCGGGACATCGCGTGCAGGATAGTTGGGCGGTGAAAAGGTTAATAAATAATAACAGAGCAAATATTTTTTGAATATTGCGACTATTATTTTTTACAATGTGTCTAGCTATTTTGTATAAGAGATCAACTTAATGCCGTCCTTGAACCCATAGATTTTTAATTTGAACAACCTGTCCATTGGAGCATCGTTTCATTGGATCTAAATTGACTCACCTTCTGTATATAAATGAGCAGTAAACCGAAAACAAGCCGAACTAAAAGAAAATAATTAATCGATAACGTCTATATTAAAGCTGTTGTTACCTTCTTTATCTATTCCGTGGTTGTTGCCTTAAAGTTAATAATAATAAAAAAAAAACTAACATATACTTATTTTTATGCAAAACAAGTTTTTATAGTAAAATATTGTGTAGCTTTGACAACAACGGTACTCAGGAACTAATACATTATACTCGTACGCAGTTATTTCTGCTCTCATAAGTTATGCGATTGTTTCAGGGACAATAAAATACTATGTTAATAAGATAAGTAAATTAAATTCAACAAAAGATTTTATTTTTTATTTCATTTATTTGGCATAACTAACAGCAACTATATTAACTACATATTACATGGTAGTTTGACATGAAAGTATAAAGATAGCATAGTTGGTAGTGAACCTGACCCGGCATGTCATGGGGTGCGAGTTTGAATTCCGCTCGTGAAATTTTTCAAAACTTTGTCTTTTTTCAAAAATATAGTTTTTGTATACAATATCAATAAGCCAACGTTTAAGGGGAGCATCTATACATCACACTGAGCATGCTCACCAAATTTGGTCCAAAACTACAGGCTCGTTACCGAGATAATCAACAAAACATTATCATAATTTACCAAAAAATACACCCTTTCTAAACCCGTACAGCTGAACTACACGCACACAAAGATAGCCTTGTGTGTATGAATGTCATTCAATGGTTTTTCAATTGTGTGCGTGTATCTGTACACTATCTTTTTATTGACGCTTGCGTGCGTGTTAGTAAAGATACAGCATGATGTGCATTATTTTAATTGATTTAGTTTGTTAGAAAACATAACTTTGAAAAATCATTATAAAACTGGAGCCCATTTTTTGTCATTGTATTCAGAATGATGTATAGATACCGCCCTTAAACGTTCGCTTATTGATTTTGTTAGACCCTGTATATGTATAACCAACTACGTTTTTCGCTGAGTTACAAACATAAAATTATCTATGATCTAACTTATAGAAAACGTTTTGTTTGTTAAGGCGCGGGACACACAGAAAAGTTGTAAGTCGTGGACGGGGCGCGGACGAGGCGCATACGGCGCCAGCGGCGCGCCGTTCGTCGCGACTTTTTAGAACAAATAGAAAAGACAAGGCACTGACGTGACGCGTAGGGTTGCCACCTTTTTTTGAAGGTAAAATAGTTTTTTTTTAAAACATTGCAAAAAATATACTATTCGGAAATTCAAGAAAAAAAAATAGTACACATTTATTTTTTAGTAAGTAATTATTTATTTTTCCATGTGTATTTGTTATTAGTCTTAGCTTTGGTGAACAAAGTCTTATTATTTTAAAAATGATTATAGGAATCTGAGCAAGTTAGATCCATATTAAAATGCAATTTTATATTAATTACGGAAAAAAAATCTTTCCGTAAAAGCGGAAGTTCCGTTATGGAAAGTAAAAAGAAAATATTTTTAAATGTATTTGTTTTTGTATCTGAGTTTTTAAAAAGCATTTGCCATTTTTCAGCAGTATTTTTAGAATTAAACACTTGTTCGTTGCTTATTTTTGAAATAATTTCATTAACTATAATTATTTCTGAATACAAATTGTTGACATTAATATTTAATTTAGTTTTTTATTTTATTTATTTCCAGCTCTCGATTTGTTCAAATATAATTTTCGTGCTAAAATTCAGAAATTGGCATTGGTTGAGCCAATTAATTGGGTTAAATCAAACAATTTATTTAAATACTGTCGTAAGCGTCGTCGTGCCCGCGCCCTGTCTTTTCTATATGTTTTGCGTTGCGACGCTTCTATACATTTTGTATGAAAGGGACGCGGAAGAGACATTTGTCTGTGCCCCGTCTGCGTCTTACGTCTTTTCTGTGTGTCAGCGCTTTTATAGTAGGTACGAGTAGGTATATAAAATAAATTAAAACTTAAATGTATATATTATTATGTTGTGTCTATGTGTTGTCTCCATATACTGGTGTATATAATATCATCATCATCATCATCTCAGCCATAAGACGCCCACTGCTGGACAAAGGCCTCCCCCAAGGATCTCCACAACGACCGGTTTTGTGCTGCTCGCATCCAGCGGCTAATAATATATAATATAATATATTTATTAATTTATTACATATGCACCATACATATGACTTATACATAGTAATCCAGATTGTGTTGGTAAATAACTAATTCTAATATAAACACTGATATACATATAACAATGGGGTGGGTGACACATGTTTGTTTATATGTATGTATGTGGCGTACAAATATTGCAAGCCTAATTTCACTTCCCGGTGTTCAATTGAGCTGAAATTTGGTACATCTATTTAACTTGGATGACAATGCAAAATTATTGTGACATGGAGCTGATCTGATGATGGAGCTGGAAGATGGCCATAGGAACTCGGTAATTAAACTAAACAACCCCATCGAGTTTGGGTTCGTATGATTCGTCTTGAGGAGTACTTTGGTGCTAGAT
The DNA here is from genome assembly GCA_947562085.1 of Eudonia lacustrata. Lineage (NCBI taxonomy): Eukaryota > Metazoa > Arthropoda > Insecta > Lepidoptera > Crambidae > Eudonia > Eudonia lacustrata. Next base: position 21,645,469 of record OX387339.1, on the reverse strand, counting down.
GGTAACCAGCAGGGTCTGATGATGAAACCGGAAGGTAGCCATAAGAACTTGGTAATTAAACCGCACAACCCAATCGAAATTGGGCTCGTATGATTCGTCTTGATGAGTACTTTGGTGCTAGATGGTAACCAGGGTTTTATAATAAAGCTGGAAGATGGCCATAGGAACTCAGTAATTAAACGACACAACCCTATCGAGTTTGGGCTCGTATGTTTCGTCTTGATGAGTACTTTGGTAACTAGATGGTAACCAGAGTCTGATGATGGAGCTGGAAGATGGCCATAGGAACTCGGTAATTAAACTAAACAATCCCATCGAGTTCCGGCTCGTATGATTCGGCTTGACGAGTACTTTGGTGCTAGATGGTAACCAGGGTTCGATAATGAAGCTGGAAGATGGCCATAGGAACTCGGTAATTAAACGACACAACCCCGTCGAGTTTGGGCTCGTATGATTAGTCTTGACGAGTACTTTGGTGCTAGATGGTAACCAGGGTCTGATGATGGAGCTAGAAGATGGCGAAAGGAACTCGGTAATTAAACGACACAACCCCATTGAGTTTGGGTTCGTATGATCCGTCTTAACGAGTACTTTGGTGCTAGGTGGTAACCAGGGTCTGATGATGGAGCTGGAAGATGGCCATAGAAACTCGGTAATTAAACGACACAATCCCATCGAGTTCAGCTCGTATAATTCGGCTTGGCGAGTACTTTGGTGCTAGATGGTAACCAGGGTCTGATGATGGAGATGGAAGATGGCCATAGGATCTCGGGAATAAAGTTCCGCTCGTTCGTTCCGTTTGTTATGAATGTGTTTTCTGTCTTTGATTAGATATATTAGATGGATGGCTCCATGCCAAGGTGAGCACGTGCCGGCCAAGGGTTAAGTGGTATGAGGGTGTTTAGACATGTCATTCAAAAATACTAAAAAGTTGAAAATAAATTTGAAAGAAAAAAAACTTTCTAAAAACAAGCTTTTATTACCTACTTACTTGTTAATAAAAAAAGAACTAAAAAGATAAAAACAATTTAATATAAAAATCTTTGCGTTTTTATCACAGACCCAATTTTTTTCTAAATAAAAGCGTGTTACATTGCGATTGCAACAGAAAAATAATGAAGGTGTAATATGCTAAATGTTCTTTAAGTTCCATCAAAATGAAACACGCTTTTATTTATAACAAAACGCAAAGATTTTTATATTAAATTATTTTTAACTATTTAGTTCTTTTTTTACTAACAAGTAAGTAATAAAAGCTTGTTTTTAAAAAGTTATTTTTCTATTTTTTTTTTATGGTATTAGGATTTAAGTCAACCAGCGCAGCGTTACACCTCTAGATGTACCTATATGTCATTTCATAATTGGAGTTGTGATTTAAAAATGAATAAATAATGATTTTATTATTTTAAGTGTTTGATTCTTCTGCAGTCCATACGAAAACACCTTAAGTGGCGAGTTTACAATAGAACAAAATAATTAAAAGCAAATTTATTTTTAAAAAGCTACCGGTGGCGAATTTGTACATGTTTTTTCAGCGTTTTTTCCGATGGCGATTTTACAATAACCCGTTTATTTTACGCATATCAAAACTTAAGATGTTCTTTAAACGATCTAAGCATGTATTGTGATAAAGGTATTCTAAGATACATTTAAAAACTTTGAAATCAAGTTAGCAACCATATTATGTGGCCCAGTAATTCGGCCACCGGTTTCAAGCTGAAAGGTCCAGGGTTCGATTCTCGTCAGGGGTGTACGTACATATAAGGTACGTCAAAATTAGGTGCCCTGACATCAAGCTGAGCGGATACCTTTTAGTGCCACACTTTACTTTGACGACCTCCTTGGGCGAGCGGCTTGCACACCGGTTTTCATGGTGTCGTCATCTCTGAGGTCCCGGGTTCGATCCCTGGTCGGATCAATTTAGAAATACCTGTTTTTCTAAATTGTTTCGGGTCTGGGTGATTTTTAAGTATAATTAGTATGTATTTAAGTATATTAAGTACGTTTATCCGTTGTCCAGTTAACCATTTCTCGAGTTTCTTAAGGAAGCTTTTCTTGGGGCTAGATAATTGGTATCAGTGTGGGAAACATTTATTTATTTATTTACTATAATTAAAATTTTATTGCATTGTTGTTTGTGACATTTATTAAACACTAGTACCTATTTCTATACTATTATATTCTATTGTAAATTTGCAATGTATTAAAATTAGTAAGTATCTGTATACTTACTTGTACATGGCAAGTTTAAAATAGAATATAATAGTATAGAAATAGGTCATAATATCTAATATTCGAAAATTAATATAATTAATAAAGCCGCGGATCGTGCTCGGTGGCGTGCACTTGGAGAGGCCTATGTCCAGCAGTGGACTAGTGTAGGTAGGCTGATGATGATGATGATGATAATGATCTAAGATTCAGTAGGGATCGTTATTGTAGAACTTTATTACCAAAAATGTATATGGTAGTCTGTAAAAGTCATAATTTTAAATACGTGGAAATATCTTTTATCAACAAAAATCACACAATTTTTAATCAATTTTTAATAATCCTAACTTAATGAATACTGCTGAAAAAGCTCTATCTCTTTCGTATATTAATTTCATGGTGTTTGAACTTTTATTTTACTGTCAGTCAATATGAAATGTATATGCCAAGTTGTTCCAACTTTTATGGCAAAGTCCAATGTCTTCAAGCTGCCAGCTAAGTTAAAAGCATGTATGCATAATTGTAAATTAGTAGGTATATGACAAGAATGCCTATTAAGCGGACACACAGTGATGGTCCTCAGACTAGTTAATAAAATAATATCGAGGTTGTTCACCTAACTGGTGATATTAATTCCGATATCTCACCGTTGCCTTCTTCAAAAATCTTTAAAGTTTTGTATTTCAAATTATTCTTGGTAAACATTCTACTGTAGGTAATTTATTCTTTCGAAACTTAAATAAAAGGTAGTACTTAAATAAAATACATCTCCAATAAATATGTAGATCATTCTGTGTAGATTACGGAATTAGATTTTTTTAAATATCTATCCGATTCCGCACTGGGCCCGCGTGGTGGTTTATGGCTCGTTCTCCCTATCCATCCATAAGGAAGGCTCATGCCCAGCAGTGGGGACATAAAATGAGCTGGTTTGATGATGATAATGAAAATATCTATAAGATTCATGTAATTTTTCAAATATTAGGACCAAAATCCCAATCCTTTTCGAGCACCATCTTGCCGGTGACTTCAAACAATGTAATATAAATTAAATTATATAAAAATACGTATGAAAAGAACCATTTAAAAACTATGTTCCCTTTTAAATCTCCCCTATCTAAGATTATAATATGTTTAATTCGTAACAAAGTTATATTTTTACTTGTTTTACTCAGTATAATATATTATTAGTCCATGGTATGACGTCTTTTGGCTGAGATGATGATGGCTACAATAATTAAGCTCTTATTAATGTCACTACGCTATATAACACTATAGTTACGATGCATACACAGTGAAAAAATGCTTGTTAAATCAATAATTACCAAAATAAAACAAGACCATTGCAAACCAGTTCCCCTAAAGTTTGCACACGTGACAGTTGCTAATTTTATACTGACTGCCTACTAGTTGAAAAGAATTGTGGAATTCTAAACTTGTTATGCAGATACAAAATTTTCTTTATGTATCTTCAAATTTTATATCGATACCAGTGGTCCACTGGCGACTTCGTCCGCTATTGTTATTGCAGTGCTACCTACCGGGTCCAATTGTGAATCGAAGCCATCTAGAGATCCAGTCAAACACACAAAAAAAATCATCGAAATCGGTCAGTGACATACACACTGAAGAATTACGAGTATATAAATAAAGTGGAGGAGCTCGATGGCGCAGTGGTTAGCGCGCCCGATCTGCTATTGCTAAGGTTACGCGACTTTCGCAAAGGCCGGTCAACAGATGGGTGACCAAAAATGTATAATGTCGAGCTCCTCCGTGCTTCGGAAGGCACGTAAAGCCCGTTGGTCCCCGTCGGTTGCAACCGGGCAGGTTGCATTAGTCGTTATTATTAGTCGTTAACAACCACCAATCCGCACTGGGCCCTCATGGTGGTTTATGGTCCGATCTCCCTGTCCATCCATGGGGAAGCCTCGTGCCCCAGCAGCGGGGACACAAAACGTGCTGATGATGATGATGATGAAATAAAGGTAAACGTGTAATACTAAACCAATATAGTTGTATCATAGGTAAGTATAGCATTTTGGTAACAACACATAATTTTGTAAATATCGTTATGTATTTCTTTAAAAAGTTTTACAGATTCTTGTGCACGTTCTTTTCCACCACTAAAAGGCGTCCTGGATGGGTTAGGTAAAATACTTTTGACGATTCAAAAGTGCTTATTTAGTAAGTTAGTTTGAATAAAGATCCATTTCGTTTCTGTCGCATAAATAAGGAGATGTAGAATACGTGCGTCCTACCCATAAAATTGAAGACAATTTCAAAGGAAAACCCGAATGTGTTGGGCAGATGTTATTAATGATTTGCAGTGCGTAGATACATTTGTAGTGCTACGGCGTTGTAGAAAAAAATAAGTAATATTGTTTAGATAAGTACTGCAATTGAGATTCTAGACAAAAATCAAAACTTGTTACGACCTTTGTTATTTCCACTAATTATGCAGTATCCTTAGTTTGGCCAAAACAAAATCTTACCGGAAGGCTAATCATTAAGGTTACCGTATTTATATATTATTTAAATCCGACGTTCTCAACCGAAGGATATTTATTTATCATACAATTAAACAAAATGTATTTACTTACTTCTTTCGATTTCGTTTATTGTTCAATCATTGTTAACGTGTTACGTCAAAGGTCATTGTTTGACCTCTGTAGATTATCTTTGCGTACTATCAAGCAATTTTAACAAATACAATGAATTCAATTCGTTGGTGGGTATTAAGCTTGTGACATTTTCTTTCTGTAAAGTTTATGATTTTACGTCAAAGTTTTGTTCACGTATGAAATTAAGAATTTCAATGGTTACGTCATGGACTAATAATATATAGTCCATGGTAACGTATAATCACTTGAACCTTAGGGCCGGGCGGCCAAACACAGGAAGCTTGAACGAAACAGTCAGGATCAACTGCTTCATCTTCAACTACGCAACTGCTTCATCTTCAACTACGCAACTGCTTCATCTTCAACTACGCAACTGCTACATCTTCAACTACGCAACTGCTTCATCTTCAACTACGCAACTGATTCATCTTCAACTACGCAACTGCTTCATCTTCAACTACGCAACTGCTTCATCTTCAACTACGCAACTGCTTCATCTTCAACTACGCAACTGCTTCATCTTTAACTACGCAACTGCTTCATCTTCAACTACGCAACTGCTTCATCTTCAACTACGCAACTGCTTCATTTTCAACTACGCAACTGCTTCATCTTCAACTACGCAACTGCTTCATCTTCAACTACGCAACTGCTTCATCTTCAACTACGCAACTGCTTCATCTTCAACTACGCAACTGCTTCATCTTCAACTACGCAACTGCTTTATCTTCAACTACGCAACTGCTTCATCTTCAACTACGCAACTGCTTCATCTTCAACTACGCATCTGCTTCATCTGCACCTACGCAACTGCTTCATCTTCAACTACGCAACTGCTTCATCTTCAACTACGCAACTGCTTCATCTTCAACTACGCAACTGCTTCATCTTCAACTACGCAACTGCTTCATCTTCAACTACGCAACTGCTTCATCTTCAACTATGCAACTGCTTCATCTTCAACTACGCAACTGCTTCATCTTCAACTACGCAACTGCTTCTTCTTCAACTACGCAACTGCTTCATCTTCAACTACGCAACTGCTTCATCTGCAACTACGCAACTGCTTCATCTTCAACTACGCAACTGCTTTATCTTCAACTACGCAACTGCTTCATCTTCAACTACGCAACTGCTTCATCTTCAACTACGCAACTGCTTCATCTTCAACTACGCAACTTTTTTTTTTTTTTTTTTTTTTTTTCTTTTGTTCACCCAGGGGAAAACCTGATCTAACGGGTTTAACCGGGGATGGCCGTGGCCGACCCGGTAAAAACCCCTGGGGAGCAATCTCCGATATGCAGAGGGCTCTCACGGGACCTGTACCACGAGGGCAATACCTCGTGGGAGCCTTGCGCGCATACAGCACTTCCAATAAAACCCGACTTAACGACCTTGCGCGCCCACCTTAGGGTGAGCACGCAGACCCAACGACCAAGACCTGCATGTCCACACCCTTCCCCCCCTTGTGGACATGCGGACACAACAAACCGACTGACATACCCACGTTTTCGTGGGTATGCGGACTCGACAACCAGAACAACGTGCCCACCTTTTGTGGACACGCGGACTCAACAACCAGAACACCACGAAAACACCAGAACGACGTGCCCACCTTGAATGGGCACGCGGACCACAACAACCCTATGGGACAGCACGAATAGTTGACCGGGGCGGGTTCTCTCGTGGTTGCTTTGAATCAGCAAGATAACTAGTCGCCATCTCACTGTTCATCGCTTTTCATGTCAAGATCCCGCCTCGGTACCTCCTACAAAGACAAAACAATACAATAGATAAATAGATAAAACAAAACCCTATGGAGTGGGAACCCTCCGTGGTCGACCTGAGACAGCCGGTCGTCAGCCCGACTCAGTTTGTCTCCCACTTCAGGTCCCCACTCCAACCTTAGAGACTGTAAAGAACATCGACCCAACGACACTCGACACGACAACAACCCGACATCGACAACCAACCCAGGACAACACAAGGACTAACAAGACAACACAGGAGAAGGACAACGCTTACACGTCTGTCTGACCCTGGGGGCATCTGGGGTGCTATGATGAGATAGCCATGCCGATGCCCCCCCTTCTTCGGGTTCCTTCCTACACTAAACATTAAGACATATACTTATTGACTACAGCCTAGTTCCTAAATCCTATTCATAATCCTACAAGGTATTTCCGAGTCGTCATGGCGCATCGGGTCAGAACCCGACTGCGTCAGACGGCCCGGCATCACCTTACGGTGGGTTCAGGTCGGCGTATCTCCTACGCCGCCTACCCGTTCTCCTCCTCCTTGCCGGCGCAGCGTTGGCGGACTCTTCCCGGGTGCGTTCGGCCTCCTCTTTGAGGCCCATGCAACTCGCGGCGAAGTCCGCCACCGCTGCCCAGCTACTCTCCTCCTCGACCATTGCCGCAACTACCTCTGGCAGGGTTAGTGTGCCTCTTAGTCCCAGTGCCCTCTCGAGGGTGCGGCGTTGGGGGAGGAAGGCGCTACACGCCTCCATTGTGTGCTGCGCGGTGTCGACCTCCTCACCACAATGGTGGCAGACCGGGGTCTCCTCCCTTCCGATCATGTGCAGATACTTACCGAAGCAATCATGCCCGGTAAGCATCTGCGTCATGTGATACGTGATCACTCCATGAGGTCTCTCCAACCACCTCTGCATGACGGGGCGGATCGCCTCGATGATGCGGGTTCCGGCTTCTGGGGTTATCAGTGCCTCCTCCCACTGCCACACCGCCATATCGAAGGCTTCCCGTCTCGCCCCTTCAATCTCCGCTTGTGCGGGTCTCTCGCCTCTGGCCCTCCACTCCGCGCGGAACTCGTAGACCTCAGTTGACACTTTGGCCTCGAGCTCCCACGGAAGCATCCCTGCGATTAGGGTCGCTGCACCGAACGACACCGTGCGGTAACCCCGGATGGCTCGGATCGCCACTGTCCTCTGCGGTCTACGCAGGTTGGCGACGTTCTTCCGAGACAGTGTGTCCGACCAAACCGGGGCTCCATATAGGGCCATACTTTTTAGGATGCCGGCGTACAGTTTACGACAGCTGTCGCCAGGTCCACCGACATTTGGCAGTAGCCTTGATAGGGCCATTGCTGCTCCAAAAATTCTGGGAGCGAGCTTCTCGAAGTGCGGCTCGAAACTCCAGCGGCTGTCCAACGTAAGTCCCAGATATTTAACCTGGGACCCGACTCTGATGGGGACTCCGTCCACCCGGATATGGGCATTACTGGGGGGTCAACTACGCAACTGCTTCATCTTCAACTATGCAACTGCTTCATCTTCAACTACGCAACTGCTTCATCTTCAACTACGCAACTGCTTCATCTTCAACTACGCAACTGCTTGAGGGGTTCCATGTATGTTTGTAAATAGAAGACTGGTTCACTATGCAGTCTCAGCTGGAAGCAGTCGCATCCTGAATGGTTCAAGCTGCCGGTGTATGGCCGCCCTTGGTGTTGTCGGTTGAAACATGTTAATTTAACATTTACACGAACACATTAATTTTGCAAATAAACCAAGTACTTTTCATTTATTACCTACCAAATATTAGATTTATATAATGCTTTCGTTAATTACAAAGGCTTCGCTGTTTCTCAACGTGCAAAGGTCACAGCCTTTTGTTGCGTAAACTTGTCATGAAACACAAAACTGAATCCCTACAAAAAGGCAAAACAACAACAACATTCAAACTGTTGATGGTAACAAAGAATTGTTTGCGAAGTAATTGCGACCGTATTGCGACAGAGATATAGGGTTGCCAAAAATGCAAATAGTCATGCATGATGCTTTTTGATGTTAGGAGCTCGATGGCGCAGTGGATAACGCGCCCGGTCTGCGAGTGCCGAGGTTAAGCAACTTTCAACATAAGGCAGATCATCGGATGGGTGACCAAAAATGTATCATCTCGAGCTCCTCCGTGCTTCGGAAGGCATGTAAAGCCGTTGGTCCCGGCTGCATTAGCAGTCGTTACCAACCACCAATCCGCACTGGACGCACGTGGTGGTTTATTGCCCGTTCTCCCTCTCCATCCATAGGGAAGGCTCGTGCCTCAGCAGTGGGGACATAAAAATGAGCTGATGATGATGATGCTTTTTATTGAAATGGAGGATGTAGTCACAGTCAGACACTTATTCATAAATATGTATACAAGATATTTTTTAAACAGGAAATGTGTTACCTTTTTAAGGTATTTTTAAGGATATGTTAAGGTATGTCAAGAGGGTGCCTTAGAGGGTGCGTTCAAACCCCGATCATGGTAAATATTTTCCACACTTTTACAAACTGTAATTTGTTTACAACAAAATTTTTCTTAAAATTATATATACCTACATTTATATACATATTGGGCGTTAACATAGCCATGCAACCAAGTTAAAAGAACACCGCGATAAATAATACAAAACTATATTTACGTAGATTAACTTTTCCATAAAAAACTCAAGTTTTTTTTATTAAATTATTTTTGTGCAACCCTAACATAATGAAAACCTTTTCTTGTTTACACGTGCCGGGCTACCGTCTGTAAAGTTAGAACAATGTATCTTTTTACAGATTTTATTTTGCAATAAACAAGCTCGGCTACCGCCAATGTAGTGCTTTTCAGGCTGTTCATAATTTACACGTATTTAAACTTCAATTCATTGTATGCACGATATTTAAACTGCCAAATTCAGGATTACACATATAAAGATATTTCCAAACGTATAATATGCGTATACTTTAAACGAAAGCTTGATGGCGCAATGGTTAACGCGCCCGGTCAGCAATGCAACTTTCGCAAAGGCCGGTCATGGAGGGTAACTAAACAGTTTTCACTTGAGGTCCTCCGTGCTTCCGAAGGCAAGTAAAGCCGTTTGTCCTGGCTGGCATTAGCAGTCGTTAAGTGCGTTTACGCCGCACACTAGCGCCGCCAATGAAAAAAAAAAAAAAAAAAAAAAACAAACATATTAGAGATAGAAAATCAAATTATGCTCAACAAACTATTTGAATGAAGTAATTTAGCATTTTTACGTCACCTAATAATGAACACCTGACATGTTATGGTTTAGTTAAATACGGCGGTATAGTTAAAAGTGGCCGTAACGTCTTATTTAACTAAACCATACATGTCAGGTGTTCATTAGGTGACGTAAAAATGCTAAAATACTTCATTCAAATAGTTTGTTGAGCATAATTTGATTTTCTATCTCTAATTACTAGATATGTTTTTTTTTTCATTAGTGGCGCTAGTGTGCCGCGTAAACGCTCTTAACAAACACCAATACGCACTGAGCCCGCGAGGTGGTTTAAGGTCCGTACTCCGTGGTGTCTCCATCCATGGGCAGGCTCCTGCTTCAGCAGTGGGGACATAAAAATGAGCTGGTTATAATAAATATGACAAGATAAATATGATAGAGACGACGAATATTTATCTATGAAAACATTGACAGACTCTCAGCCACAAAAGTTTCGGGTCTGATTTTTCTGCTTGCTCTATGCCCGTCTGACAAGTTACCTTTAGCTTATCTAAGTCGAAATGTTAACAGTATTGTTTTGTTCCATCGGGTCAGGCTGTAGCTGTGTTCCGGGTTGATGAGATCAAAGGGCATGAGGCATAAGGCTGCTTTTTCACCAGAGCTGTGCGAGGTAGCTATGTGGTAAAATCAAGTAATCCTATTGGTGAATTTTTGGCTTAGCTACCTCCCACAGCTCTGGTGAAAAGCAGACTTAGAACTGGGTGTCAAGTGCGAGTTTCATACGCCATTCGATCACTCTAACTAATACGACAGTTTGTATGTATTTGAAGCATCGCCTTCTGGTGGAGTACGAGGAGATTTAAAATATTAGGTCCTTACCTATGAAATTGACGTTTTTCTCTCACTTATTAAAAGGTCTAAAAGTTCTAAAAGTCAATAGCGGTTGTAAACATTATTATGAACCTTTAATTAGGACTATGTTACTTAGGCTTCAGTAATAACAATGATTATTAATTTTGTGTCTTTATCGCCCAATTTTTTTTTTAAATTGATTACTTTTTATGTTCGTGTAATTGTCTTTTTGTTTCATTGCAGCTTTCAAAGAACTTGATTTTATTCCTTTTTAATGTCTGCTATATTTAGCTAGTTAAACAAACACACTACTCTACAATTTTTATAGAGTTAACATAAATAATGCTAAAAAATTTAAAAAAACGTTAGTATGAAAAATAAAATTATATAAAAATCTTTATACAAAACGTCAATTTCATAGGTAAGGACCCAATATTACCAAACAAATTCGGGTTTTCGTTAACGTGATTGAATGGTTGATGGTGGAAAGTTCCAGTTTACAGTTTTGATGTTCTCATTTCCTTCAGCCCTTTTAAAGACGCACATTCATTCAGTGATTGCTAAACTGTTATCTACAAAACCACAATGTGTGACCAAATTGACGAATGTGGAACAACCCATTGAAACTTGTGCTAGACACCCTGAAGCTCAAGCGACCATAGGCCCGGTGCGCTTCCAACTGGTTGGCAGACTATTTGCTTGTTTACCGGCTCAGAAACGTAAAAACACATAGAAAAAAATAACATAGGTCATTTGCATAAAAAAGGGCTGTGCTTATGTTGCTTTTTGTCCTAATTTATAAAGACTACAAAATTAAGCGTTATTATGAATCGTGTTATTCTTACAGTCATATGAGTAAAAATACATTATTGGTGTTCCGTTTTATTTTTTGTTCTCTAGCGCTAGATGATGTGATTGATTATGATGTCATTAACATAGATTTACTAAGAAAACGGAATTCACTCATTCAACGATATATCCGCAAGTTCTTTTTTTTCTTTTAGTTGATGGCTTCGTGCGATTGCTGGCACATTTAGCCAGTATCAAAGTTATTTTTTTACAAGTTTTACATGTAAATAAACCAATTTTCCTTCCGGTATGGTGATGATGAATGTTAATAAAAATGAAAAGTGAGAAATGATATGAAACCAGCCGCTTGGGTATTTCAGTCATAGTAAAGATGTGGGGCATACTAAGACAGCACGCGGACTTCTTGAGAGAATTTGAAAAGTGACGTTGCACTGTTTTGTTTCATTTGCCATCACTCATGCACGCTCACGAACAATTAACGGTTAATAATAATCCACCATTATTTCACATTTATATTCGATAGCTGGGCAGCTATCCAGTCAGAGCGTTTATGTTTCTGTGAAACTAAATGTCCTTTATAGCGTTCTTATTTATTATATCTGTGTTTAAATGTGTTTATAATTTTATTTAGATGTGTAATAATAATAATGATGATAATTTTTATATTCTGTATGTTAGTTATGTAATTGGGTCCGTCCCGTGTAGCTAAAAAATAGTAAATAAATATTAACACAAATTGTAGAAAATAATACAAAACCACAGACATGACTCTTCACTTTCCCGCCAAGAAGTCCCATATCCGCAAGTTTATTATCAAATTGTCATTTTATAAGTTAACAATGTTTTTTTATATACTTAAATGTTTTAGATATTTAATGAGTTCGATCGCTTGTTTTTTATGCACAGGGTAGTGAATATGGCATATTTTCTTTGTGCGAACCGGAAAAAAAAGAAGTAAAAAAAAATTATTAGCATGTTCTCACATTTAGAATTCTCTGTTTCACATTAGAATCGTGGATGCTTTAACTAGTTCGTAAATAGCCAACTAGTGTAATCCGGGTATTTCCGAATAACTAGTTTGGCATCCGGCTGGCTCGTCGGTCGCCGCAGCGTCTGTGCTATATGGTCAAACATTCTTATCATTTACAAAACTTACATAACGAAGTAAAGAATCCGCGAACGGTTAGAACTTTTTCATTTTGTCCTTTAAACTTTGCGATGCTCATAATAAATACGCCTTGCTTAATGTACGTAGATACTTGGACGCCCAAGGTAACCACAGTGCCATAGAACAATTGAATTTCTATTGTGTCTGGTTTAAGAACAATTCTTAGGTTTTTATGATTTTACAGTTTTATTGTAACATTTATTAAGTGTTTGATTCAAATACTTAGTAGCAATTTTAGGTAGAGATTTTTTAATAAAACACGTTTTTGGAAATCGGGTATTTTATCATTTATTACCCTGTTAAAAGAGGGGAAATAACGTTTCTTGTATATTATTTAAGTGTCTAGTTATATGCTATTAAATTACCTATCGATAAATAATTGTAATTGTTCGGCACGCAATCCTTTACCAAATAATTAACAAAATAAACTAAATAATAGATAATGGTGACTTCTTCTTTCATTTTATCAATTGATCATAAAACTACCGACAAAGGAATTCCTTACGGCAAGCTGTTGTAATGTCACTGGATATTATTTATTGAACACCATTTAAGTAATTAATATTCGCGTCGATGTCCATCAAAAATGGTTTTAATATTTAGGAGGATTGCAAGGTTCCGTCTTTTGTATTATTAATCTTTTTTTAATTAATGTTTTATTTAATGGTGACTAGCTAATGCCCGCGACTTCGTTCCCGAGGACTACACAATTATCCAGGACCCTACCGGGATAAAAATTATCATACATAATATGTCCTAATAGTTCGGGTCATGGCCATTTTTACTAACGAGCAGAATTTGCGTTCTATAACCTTCTCATGCGGGTAGTTACTAGAACCTGGAAGTAGTGTGGTGTTGATCACAGGATAGGATTTGGATGTGGCCGACCCACTAAACTGCTTGACACCCGTCAACCGCTAGGTAGTACCCCGAGTAATTGAAGAGTCTTTCACGGCCGGCCTGCCGATCTGAGTCTGTGTGCAAAATTTTATCCAATCCGTTCAAACGTAGCATTGCATTTTTATTTAAATAGAAGTTAACGTCGACACTTCTCTATGTAGCCTCAGCTCGGCAATTTTTAAACCCGCATTGTGCCTAAGTAGTGAGTAAACAGCTTATAACTATCCCACTGCTGGGCAAAGGCCTTCAGCATTGAAATTAAGTCATCGTTACAATTGATGGGTAATGGCTTAATCCCCACGTACGCCAAATGCGGGTTGGTGAACACAAACCAGGGCTATGCATCGTTATTTATTATCATTATTAAACCCGTACCGTATGTGTGTGTTTTTAGGTACGACACTTCTATGTAGCCCCAGCCCCCTGACTATGAGCTCATATTATTATTGCAGTTGTGGAAAAGAGACGCATGTATATTCGCCGCTACACGCGTCTCGTTTTCACAACTGCAATAATCCTACTAATATTATAAACGCGAAAATTTGTAAGTATGGATGAATGTTTCTTACTCTTTCACGTAAAAAACTACTGAATGGATTTGGATGAAATTCGGCATACAGATAGTTTATAACCGGGAATAACACATAGGATATTCCCACGGAAACGGGAACCACGCGGGTGAAACCGCGAGCGGCCGCTAGTACTGCTATAAGAGCTCGTGGTTACTCCCCAGGTGAGCAATTTAAAAACGCGCGTGTGACCTTGAAATTAATAATTAAAAAAATACGAATAATAATGATTTTAGAATTACTTATTTACAAATTCGTAACTTTTTACGTACAATACTTGCCCGGGGCAATATACTCATCGGTGTCTTCGAATACGAGTGGGAGGGGAATACTCGTAATTGGTATCATAGCGTGAAAATTATTGTCACCAGTAAAAAAATCGCGCCATTACATAACTTGTAATTTTTCTTTCTTTAGTTGATGGCTTCGCACATTTAGCCACTGTCGAAGAAATTTTTCTTACAAGTTAAATAAACAATCATTCCTTCCTGTATGATGATGATGAATGATAAATAATAGAATGAGAAGTGAGAAATGATATGGATATTAACACATTGAATATATCAGTAAAGATGTATTAGAGGCTTTACTAAGTCCTCACTCGGACTTCTTGAGAGAATTTGAAAAGTGACTGTTTTGTTTCATTTGCCAACACTCATGCACACTCACGAAAACTTAACGGTTACCATTATTTCACTTTAATATTCGACATAACACAAGTTTTAGAAAACAAAATAAAACCGCAGACATGACAGACACTTTCTTGCCAAGAAGCTACTTAATCATTATTTTACAAATGTTTTCTTATGTACTCTACTCTAATCAATCAGCAATCTTGTACTATCACAAAAGTAAAATAATGCTCATCTGAAAGCAAAAACTCGGTGTTGGCCGTTTATAGTCTCAAGTCATACCCTGGCAGAGAAAATATTGATACTAGGTTTTTAGTGTTTCACCTCCCGCCGCTACCACCGCCGCGCCGTCGAGCTTTTAGTGACTGGACGAGAGAAGAGGAGGAAAGTCACATAAGCCGGGGCCGTCCCTGGCCCCGGTGTATGCGTAAGAAACATTTTAGTACACAAAATTGGGATATGATGTCATCCAAAAAGAAAAGTAGCGGAAAACGGAAAACAGAAATATTGTTTTACTATTCCAGGCGAAAGCTCGCTTGTAAGCAAAAACTCGGTAGTTTTAAGCCATCCCCGTGGCAGAGAAAATGTTGGTAGTTACTAGGTTTTGTAACGGTTGGCTTTCCCTTCGCCGCCACCGCCTTCTAGCTATTCGTGGCTGGACGAGAGAAGAGGCGCCTCCTGGTGTCAAACGAGGGGAGTTTGAATTTTGCCTTGCAAATTCTTGTTTTCGTAAGACGCTCCGCAGACAGCGCAAAAAGGCAACTTGCATCTAGCTGTTTCCATATAACCTAAAGAAACTACGCAGACAAAGCAACTCTAGTTGCCAGTTTTGATGATCGGCAACAGTTTACAGTTGCTGCAATTAGCTACTGTTAACTTTGTACTAGTCTTGTTTATAGCATGAACATATGAACATAAAATATGAACTAAGAATAGGTATTTAGTAGCATGCCTTTAAAAACTTAAGAGCAATAACTTAGATGTAAAACTTTGTATGAGTAGCTTATGAGGTTTTACAAGTTGTGACACAAATTCTGTGTTAAACATAGAATCACAAACAAAATCAGTTGTGGTTCTCGAATGCTGAATCCTTAATTTGAATAGCGGCATTAACTTGCTGCTTTCCGCATTATCCAGATGTATCCAAGTACTTTTCACTGCTCTTGCTCAAAACAGCCGTCATTGTGGTGTACCAGAGCGAAGAAAAAATAGCATTTCTTCCTCTAGTGGAAAAAGTTTTTATTATTAAATTTTTATCTGTCCAATGACAATGAAGCCTACAGAAACGAAAAGTCTTTACTCTTAAGTAGAATAATCATGATTATAGACTCGACTTATTACTGTTTTATAAAAAAAGAACAACATTTTATTTTTGAAAATGGAACTAAAATCATCAATCTCTTTGGTAGAATGCATGCAATACGTTGCGGCTACAGAAGAAATAAAAAAAGACATTGGCGCGTAATGTTTAGAATTTTCTCCCACTCAGTTGTACTTAAACCAGACACAATAGAAATTCAATTGTTCATGTCAACTGTGGGTTGACACGGGCAATTTAGCGGATTGCAAATTGAATTGGTAGTGACCGTAATTAATTTTACAATAGTGAAAATGTCATCATCTAGTAAGAATGGAGACCCCAATTTGCAAATAGAAGAGAAAGGAAAAGATATAATTTTCAATCTGTTGCCGTCAAGGTCACAAAGCATTTATTTGAATACTTACGAAAAGTTTATGAAGTGGCGGACAGAAAAACGAGTGACTCCGCTTACGGAGGGAGCTTTTCTTACGTATTTTGATGAACTTTCCAAAAAAATATCAAAGTTCTACGCTTTGGAGCACATATTCAATGTTACGAACAGATACAGATAAGACATAAAAAAATATAAAGAAATATCTAAATTTGACGGCTTTTCTCAAGAAATTATCCACCGGCTACAAGGCCAAGAAATCCAAACGTTTTCACGAGGACAAGGACGTTTCGTAAATAAGGCACCAAATTAAAAATACTTAGCAACAAACGTAGAGCTACATTTGTTTTCTATTATTTTCATCAAACTAAATTGCTAGGTAGGTACCAGCCAAAATACAGTTCTAACACACTTATTTTTTGTTGGTATCAGCGGTGCCTGCAGAGGTATCCCTTATGTTAGCCAGTGCTATCGAACTGGCTAACATAACAGTGGAAGATGTCGAAACTGATACCCATCTTCAAGCCATAAATCTGCCCAATACAAAGACAAATAAGGAGAGGAAATTCTTTATAAGTGGAGAATTCCCAAAAATTGTCAAAGCCGGCCGAGTAGAGTGGGCACGTCGAGATTTTTTCTCAACTATCAAAACGGAAAATGCACAAGGCAAGTTATAGGCAAAAATAAATTACACATTACACATTACACAACATGGCAAAAGAGATCGCCACCTTTCTAAATTTGCCTAATTCGGAACAGTATACTGGCCACTGTTTCCGAAGAACATCCGCCACTTTCTTGGCGGATTCTGGTGCAAATATAACAACGTACGAGAACTCTATTCAAAACAAATTTGATATCACCCAGCGTATCACAGAACGCATCAATATTCTCCCAACTAGCCCACGACCATCGACATCAAGAGATGAGTCAACTCGGCTGATTCTCTATCCAGAACATCCGAACGAGGGATCCTCAAACCTGGAACAGCGTGTATCTCCCACGTTTACCCCACAGACAACTCAACATTCATCTTCACAGTGGACTGAAATTAAGTTACCAGGAAAAAACATCTCGTCAGTTATCCAGAATTGTACAAATTGTACATTTAATTTTTAATAAAATAAAGTATCTTATATTGTATTGGGTTATTTTATTTTCTCGCAATCGTAGTGAAAAGTAGAGTGTAACACACGGCGCTAAAACCCATTAAAACTCGGTTTCTATTTACTCCCTCGCTTTAGCGAGCTTTAGCTGGGGAGTAAAACTACCTCGTACTTATATAATGGGTCATTTTAGCTCCTTGTATAACAATCTACTATTTTTGGGTTGGTTGGAACGCTGATTGAAGAATGGGTTATGGCTCCTATTTATTTACTACTTATTTATTTACTATTTATTTACTACTTATCCAAATGTTTATGTGGGAAGGCCTATGCACTGTAATTAATGAATTAAAGAACATATCTGAATGGCTATATATTTTTCTGTAAAGTGTAGATAACTTAAAACAAAACGGAGTTATAATCTTAATTAGATACTCATAGTAGATTAGGTTAAACCCGATTTGTGCGAGTGTCTGAGTTATGTTTATGAAGAACGTCTATTAGGCGCTATGCAAACGGGGCGGCGGCGGCGGCGGGGCGAGCCGGGCCGTCCCGGTCAAATTCACCGCGAAAGCGCAAAAGGAATCCTATACTACCAACGCACACAGAGGGCAAAAAAGACCGCGCCGCGCCGGTGCTCGGCGGTCCTCCGGTCTTTATTGCTTCGCGGTCAAAAATACTACCTCACCCCGCCGTTTGCAAAGCGTCTTATAGGTCATCAGAGCCCCCACTTCACGATTATCCTACTTGATTTAATATAGAGTAGGTACTTATTAATATTGTGGAGAAAGTAACAATATGTACAATGTAAAAACTTTTGGCCTAAGAAATAAAATAAAGTATGAATTTTTAGACATAATTTGGTGTCATTCATAAAATTTGCATGTTATTTCTAAATTTTATAGAGAACACTGCCCACTGCGCAGTATGTTGTGAATGTAGTCATGTTTGCATGTTTCCTTATAACTGGAAGATAAGGTTCGTCTTAATTTTATTCAGAGTAGTGTGATTAATGTTTCTAATAGAGTGGGTGAATTACATTATGTTTTAGTATGTGTGTGTGTATGGCATATATGTGTGTGTATGAGCAATCAATAAAAATACAGCAATGTTCTTACAACAGAAGTGTTGATGGGACAGCAATAATATCTACACAGCTTAAAGTAAAATTTTCAGCGAATATGGATATTAATAGAGATATTACTTTTGAAGTCTTGGATTGGATGTGACTCCGTTTCCTCATAGCTGAGGATTTTTTTAAAGTCAGTAACAATTTTTTTATATAGCGTCGGGGTAGTTCAAAACCGCGAAAGTAGCATTGGTGGATTCCCCCCTTTAAAAAAAAAGATGGACAAAGCAAAACAGCGTAACTGCTTTTATCTTCAAAATAACTTCATTATTTATATAGGAGCCATAACAATTGCTATGCTCTAATTAGTACGTAAAACCACCAAGTAAATGATTAAATATTTAGTTTTCCATCCTCCCCATTCTCATAAAAGAATCAGGTGACTGACGCTTACGCGGTATTTACCACCAAACTAATTACGTAAATGTTTGTTATGCTATTTGTGTTATGTTTTGTGGCTCACCAAGTGGTGAGCGAGCTCACTGGCAGCCGTCGTGTTCTGCGTATGAACGTAGTTGATGCTTAAGAAGTATCGAAGAGAAGGAAACAGAAAAGCATCGGGATTCTACGTCAGCCCGCCGCCGCTACGATAGGGCAATAATTGTTTTTACTAGAGTTCGTTAAAAATACAGTTTATTACTGATTCATTATTTATTTCTTTGAAATTTTCCACTGATTTACTAGAGTATTCAAGGCAAATTCAAGGTAAGACTAAGTTCTAAAGTGTTTTTGTTTTGTTTTTGAGGAATATTAGGTTTATACTATACATTTAAATCAAAGTTTATGCAAAGACAAAATAATAACCGGTGGAATAGTTTTTGTATTATTATCTCACATGGTAGCGTTACGTCCGCTGAGAAACATTTTACTTACTGGAATGAATTTGTAATTGTAACTCAGTGGAGAGGTAAGGGCGTGTACAAATTGTAAACTTAATAGCAACCCGCCTCGGCTACGCACGTGTGCAATTCAGAGTTGTTATTTGGTTGTAAAACAATAACGGCGTAAAATAATAATAAATAAACGATGTATAAGTTAAACAGTGGTACTGTCACTTTTGATCACAGTACAAAAGAACAAAAGAAAGGAGATTGAAAGTGACAGTAACACTGTTTATCTAGACATTGTTTATTGTTTATTTTTAGGGCAGTTACTCTTATTAAATAAATATAAAAATAGTATAAACTACTAATAAAAAAAACTACTAACTACTACTATTTTAACTACTAATAAAGTACTATTTTGTTTTAGGATACTTAAAGTATTTTAAATAAAAATCCCTTTGACACCTGCTGAAAGAATGAGGAAATACAGAGAAAAATTAAAAAAATGATCTTGATAAATATGAAGCTAAGAAAAAGAAACATGCTGAATATGTTAAATCCAAAACCAAGAAAGTGAGTGAATTATCGGAAGAAGAGAAAGCAAGAAAACGAAAAGTATGGAGAGAACAAAAGCGCAATTAAAATTAATGGAAATGAATGACGGTGATAGCAGGCCAACTAAAAAAGTAAAATTTGACACAAGTTCAAAGTTTAAATCTTTTAGAACAGTAGTATCACGTTCTATAGCATGCCGTAAATGTACAGCACAAAGTCCGTTTCAATCTTGCAGAAAATGTATGTGCTGCTCAGCCTGGTACTGCAGCCAATCTACTGGGATGGAAACAAACCACGGTTACGATGACTATGTTTGTGACAAATGTAAATGTATGGGAGATTAGTTTTTTCAAATTATTTACTTTGTATATTACTATACCTACTGCTTTACTGATCCAAATAGATAGATAAAACCATAAATTTAATATACCATAACTTTATGGGTAAAACAGAATATTATTAAGTTGAAAATGCTAGTTGTGAACAAAGCTTTACTAGTTCCATTTAGTTATTTCGTATTTCCATGGAGTGATGTCTACCAAATTTAGTGTTAAGAAATACAAGATAATTCATTAGGTTGTTTAATTAATGTGCCATTTTTATCAAATAAAAAACTATAATGTTTTCATTTTACATATTGTTAGATTTTATCAGTTAATTTGTATTAAAATACGTTATTATAACTCAAAGGAGAGTATTTAAGATTTTTATTGCTCAGTTGTGTTAAAAAGTTTAAACTATAATAGTCAATTTACAGCATGATGACTGATTAATTTGGTTTAATGCTCTAAGCATTAATTCCAAATAAATAATATTTTATAACTACTGGCCTATTTAATTTATAAAAAAATCTATTAATGTTTCGTAACTCAATGGAACTTTTCATCAGGTCTAGCGCATTAAATTACGTTTTATATAAAAAGATATGGTATTTACTTTAAAAACAATTATATATTCGGTTAATACATATATTTATGATAAGAAAAAAATATTCATATAGTATTTCAATGCAGTTTAAAATTTATGAACTATGGTACATAAAATAAAAATACGCCCATTTCGGGAAAGAGCTTTTGTACACATGGTTGTAAAAAAAATTAAAATTACATAAAAAATTGTGTTTGACATGGACTGATTCCAATCATTCACATTTTTTTATTTTACTTTGTACTAGATTTTTTGTAACAAGCTACACATACATTTTATCTTTCCGCACTTTAACTCCATATAAACTTTAACTATGCCAAATCTCAGACCACACTCCACCGTACAAAGCTTTTCTTCACGTATTAATATATAGATTAGTAATACTTATAATAAATAAATAAATTGAACTATAAATTCCTTTGAGCAATCCTCACCGTGTGCGACTGACCCATAAAGTTACGAGTATTATACCATTGGTATATTAACTTTATGATTTGACCACAGTCTAATATGGAGTCTGAACATGACAATAAAAATAAACTTTTTTTTGGACTAAAAGTGGTGTATTTTTCTGGCTTGGCGCATCTTGTAAATAGATTTATGAGTAGTGAATTCTTGCGACCGGGATGCTAAGTCTTTAATCAGAGGTCTTTCTCAAATTAGATAGGTACCCATATTGAATCGGCACCGACAAAAACCCTATAATCATATGAAGATCGCGTATCCTATCATCATCTGTTAATCATGTCTATAAAGCCAATATTTTTATCCCTTAAATTTATGTGGAAAACTTTTCGCACTTCTAGCAGTGCACATGTCAATGACTTTCACGCAGTAATGCGCAAAATATATCAAACAGAATGTTGGGCAGCACCAAGAAAACGGCATAATAAGCTTACTCACTGGCAGACCAGACAGTCTCTTGCAGCGTCACTGGGTATCTGCCCTGTTAAATCCTCAGACAAATGTTATATTTAAGATTAATAACTTACTACTTACTCTCTGTTAGCTCAGTGACCCGTAGTGGATCCTGGCCTCCGACACAACAAGACGCCAATTAAGATTAATAAAAAACAAAGTAATTACATAATATTGTTTTCTAAAGTTTACGCGAACACTACACATTGAAATGAAACAACTTTTACGGATCTACTCGCGTTTATTTTACACATTACTTATTTAATCTCCCTGTCTCGATCTCTTCAATCGTCTCCCTGTGACCACGGACCCTGCAAAGGGTTCGAAACGTCAGGATAAACATTAAATAAGTAATGTGTAAAATAAACGCGAGTAGATCCGTAAAAGTTTAATTTAAATACATAATGTAAAAATGTATGTGAGTATTTTGTCATTTAAAAAAAAATATAATACCTATTATAATAAACTGACATTGTTATGAGACTTTTTCTTTTTAAATTTGTATATTACTAACAAAATATGGATCTCAATTTTCTGGAAATAAATAATTTTAATCATTTATGAGGCCGTGGACTAGTATAGGCTGATGATGATGATGATGATGAATAATTTATTTCGCTTACAGAATATAAACTAAACTCTTGAAAACTATCTAATACTAAAAATAATAATGCTAAAATAATTGCCCCATATCATCTCACCCCCAGTACCACCCAGTAAACTAGCAGTATTGCCTCGTTAGATAGCGAGGCTTATTCGCTGTCCCAAGTAGCTGCTAGCTCGGGGCGCTCAGGTGGTCTTTGCTGATTTAATTGATATATCTTTAAAAAGTTTGTAAGCACCCGGACCACATGGACCTAATGTCTATTACCCCAGACGGCTCAAATTTGCGATCCCCAGTCAGATTCTCATACTTTGTCACTTGAAGTTCTCTGCGTGATTTGCAGCTGCGCCAGCGCTAACGGAAGTGCTTAGAATGATTTGAATTTAATTTATTTTTCGTTGGATTCGTAGTGCCTCTGCAATAGGAATGAGTCATGCTTTGTAAACACTAAAAAAATAAAATAAAATAAAAGTTAAGTATAAATTGTATGAGATATATGGTAAAAAAAGCACAAAACTTTATTCAAGTAACTTGATTACATTTGCATCGTCCTAAAGAAATGTTTTACCTACTACCCAGGACCTATTCAAGACGTTTTTAACTGTGTACCTAAGTACCTACAAGAATGAGCACGTTATCGATCACATAAACGAAAACGAATTTGTATGGCAAAATGTTAGCTCCTCTCGTATGCCGCCAGGAGGCGCTGCTTCAATGCCATACTAATTTTCGTTTTCGTAAACGTAATCGAATGGATACGGATAGTAAACTAAACTCACAGTAGGCCCCCTGACAATTTATGCAATAAGCTTTACTGTAAATCTCTTTAATTGAAATTGTTAACTACAATTATAAAATTCTTCTATTCTACATTGGAGAGAGATTGCTGATTGCCTCCAACAACGGCATCATTTCATTTCAGCATTTCAGCTTCACCGAAGCTGAAATGCTGAAAATGCCGAATTCAAACTGTGTGAAACGAATCACTTTCGGAGGTTTTCTAGAGCGAACGGCATCACATACTTAAAAGTGCGTGTCTCCGTGCCATACTAGATTCTGGGTTCGCATCGGATCGGAAAAAAATAAAAAATAATATTCTATATATATATATATATATATATATATATATATATATATATATATATATATATACTCCCTGGCCGATTTCGGCTACGGTGACTGCTAGAAGAAAAAAGAAAAAGAAAGTCCCGCTAATCCGCAGTATTAGGGCTACGTTGAGCTGCCCTATCATGTGCCCTCTGATGACTACAGTAGCCAATCTTATTAATATTCTACAGTAACTACAAAACACAGTAGTGAAAAAATTGTCAAATCAAGAACAATTTGACTCTACGTTAAATCTTGTGGTACACCAGAACTCGTATAGGCACATATCGTATCGTTCGTACCGTTCGTTCTATATATAGACCCTGATGATCATGAATTCATGACTTCATGACAGTTGCTATACATAAAATTTTAATCGTCTGTTTATTATTATGACATTCTAATGTTATCATCAAACAAATCTGCTATTAGTAGTGCCCAACTTCTCATCTATGTTTTCTTAAGATCCCCTAATGACAAAAACATAGTAACTTAAGAATACACTTGGAAGTTTTGCTTTATTTGTTCTAGGGTCGACCGGTCGTCCACAGAATAGACAACGGAAAGAAAGTTCTGATGTTGTATTATTTCAATCATAACTTGTGCAATTAAGTAAAGTACCTACATACCTTAGATAATGAGTTCAGCCTTATCTGAATATAAACTTGGCCTATTGATAAGGCATAGGTGCTTATAATGCGCATCTTAGATCCTGTTGCGTGAAAGACCAAATTTGAATGATTGTGTTTAGAATAATACGTAAAACTTTTTGGTATGACCAGTCTGTTTTTAACAAAAGTTCGGTATACTATCATCATTTGAAAACGAGAACGTCACAAGGATACCCAAGTATTATTCATGCTTATGTATTTCAGAAATGGTTCACGTGATGGTAAGGAAGAGACTGCCTGCATTACAACTTTTTAAACTATCATTGTCACATTAATTGGTAATCATTATTAATTGAATTATTGGCATATTGTTTGTTGCCTTTGAATATTCGGTGAATCGGCGCATGCACAATTGCACAAGCCATGATCACGGATGTAGGTAACCGTATCAGGAATAGCGGATACTCAAAGACAACAAAAATCGTTGTAATAATCCAGTAACTCTAATGCGGTCTTAATTTTTGTCAGACTATTTATAGGATTTATATATAAATTGAAATCTAAATATTGCAGCTTGAACCAAGAAAGTTTCGTTGTTAACTGCTCCAGCTGTCTAATTTACTTCGTAAGTACAGCTGTTTTTCTAATTTGATATTGTCAAAGTGTTAATACTCTGACCGCTGCATAGTCAATTATTTTTAAATACCGATGATATTTTAATTCGCAAGAATCGATTAAGATGCACGTGGGCTGAAAGTGTAAGCAGAAAGTGTAGAGTGCAGACGGGTGGGTGTTGGGCGACGGCGGGGTGGGTCGGGCGCGTCCCGGCGCGTCGGCGCCAGTAGCGCGCACAGCCCCGACCGGCACACACGATGATTGCGCACACGCACGCGCTCGCCGCCGCGCTCCTGTGCGCGCTGGCCGGCCAGCTCGGCGCGGGCGCCAGCCTGCACTGCGCCATGCGGAGGGAGATCTCGCCCTGCACCTGCCGCCGCGAGGACAAGGGCACCGGAGCCATTCTCGTCGTCTGCCAGCGAATCAACGCGTACGAAGATATCGCCAAAGCACTCACCAACAAATTCAGCCCGGAGACCAAGATAGGACTCGATATCTCCTATTCGAGTTTGCCAGACTTCGCTGACCACAGTTTTCGTGAACTAGGCCTTTCTGTCACGAGACTGAAATTAAACTTCGACAACCTAAGGCAAGTTGACAAAGAAGTAGTTTAAGTTGGATGGATGTATCTGACATGTTCCGCTCATGCTCTTTGTGGAGTTTCTATTGCGAGTGACCACGTGAACCTACCCGCCGCGCGCCCTAAGAGTCGTGTAAGCTGTTTTTGTGTTATTTAAGCGCTGTAATTGAGTTTTATAACTGTGATCAGAATACATCAAAACAATGTGTAAGTTAAATGAGAAAACAACAGGTTCGTGATAAGAGGGACACAACAGCGATGAGGATCGAGTCATTATCGAAAGAGTGGGCGGCGTTCCACCAGGGTTGTCGGCATCCTATAATCGTTCCACGACGAGTGAAAATAATGATAATTTGATATGTCTCACAAATTAATGCATATGTTACGAGAAGATAGAGTTATCTAATCATATATCTTTAAAAGAAATTAAATACTAAATCAATTCGTCATTAGCATACCTACCAACATCGCAATAATAAAACATGTGAAAGAATATCAATGAGAACGTGGAAATGTCCACATTTTTCAATGGTCACTTTTGGCTCTTGATACCAGAACAATTGTGAAACATTTTGACAGCTTTAGATCTCATAACGCTACAATTAGGTTGCCCCTGGCCCGTGAACTCGACCCTTATTGACCATTTAATTGATCCTCTGAGATTTTAAGTCACCCTAATTACAACTATCAAAAATAGTTATTTCGCACAATTTAATCGCAACCCTGGCTACGTACAACTATAAATATTATTACAACATATACAAAACGTTCATAGACCCTACAATCCAATACTCTCGGGCTTATTTTTCTTTGAATCGTCAAATTACTGATTACAAACATTCAAAAAACGTTTCTAAGAAAGTAGAAACGGTACTGATTTTAAGATCGTAGTAATTTGTAGTTAGTGAGTTCCCCCCACAGATCGTGTGGGGATGGCATCTAGGAGACGACAGCTCGATAGTTTGCGCGGGTTATCTGAGGTCGCTTCTAAAGCAGTATAAAATTGAATGATATCATATTGGTCGTGTCGTGTTCACTATATTTACTCATTAAATTAATGGTATACTAACAAATTACAGAGGGTATTGTTTGCCGTGGATAATATTTGTAACTGTGGACTTGTCACTCGAAATTATCTCTCCCAAGACCTACTAAATTGGTCGGTTCTCTATATTTCCGAGATGTTGTTGTCGTGTTTTGCGCGTCCAGCCACTACTGTCTTGTTTTTAATCGTTGCTCGGTGTCAAATTATGCTGTCGTCGATTAGGTTATCCGTCTCGTCACTCAGCTACAGCTATTTTTCAGTTCAACATTTATCATTTATATGTACAATAAAAAATGTACACGTAACTGAGTTCGTTTGCAAACTGCTCTGTTTGCTGTAATGTCTTTTGTGTTACTGTTTTGGTAGCTTAATGACATTTCCCCAGAAACTCACTGTAGAGGTTATCAAAGTTGTCAGGGTCTTCCCAACCGTTTTTGTACCGATAATCAATACATTTTATTTCATTGTATTTATTAGCTGTGTCACTGACTCCGGTTGTATGGAGTTTGGCTTCAGCAATGTCTAGCTTAACAATACTCATCATGTTTTGTATTACAGTAAAATCTCTCGCCATCTCTCGGGAAAATTTACCTAGCTAGACTTCATTAAACACAGAGATCGTTTAGTTTTTGAACTAAGAATTACACGTTATTTCCAAAGTAGCAAGTAATATTTCTTGTTTATCGATAATATAATATTGTCTAAATAACAAACTGTTCTGTAAACTTCAATCCAATAACATCCAATAAGAACCCCTTTCTCTTCTGAAGTAAGCGCATTTGCGTCTATTGCGCCTTAATTATGCGCCATATCTTTGAGTATTATGTTACTGTTATTTCTCACCATCTTTTTTAGTATTTTACTTTCCCAATCTACTTGTATACTTCCTGCTAGTTTTGCTTAGCTGCTAAAAAGCGCAAAACTCAGTTTCCTAATCATCGTACCTAACTACTAAATTTGTTTAAGCTAGAAGAATTAAAGTTTCGTTCCATTTGAAAAAAAGTTTTTAACGGTGATTAATGCACTACTAAGTTATAGGTCTTATAAATATTTCTATAAAAATTGGCAATTTAATGAATTAAAAGTACCTAAAGGGGCCACTGTAGCTCTTCTAGGAAATTAAGAGCCTAAGTACCCACCATCATAAAAAGCAAACGGCAATTCAATTACTCGTACAACGCTAACTTTGAACTGGCATGAAACCAAATCGGTTGTATTGTAGGCCCCTTTATTAACCGAAACAAGTTGAAACGTAAGGGTGCAATAATAAGTATAAATATGACTACACGTGTTTGATCTAGCTTTTTCAAGACGAAAAATTAATAACACAAGCTGTTTGTCTCAATGACTGTTTTTCAACGACAAATTCCCTTACTTTTCTCAGACTAAAATCTATTTGTATTATTCTCTTCAGTACAATAGGATATAAACTGCCTATAAATAGTATTTACAGGATCTCTCTCGTGCGTGTACAGTCCGCATCAAAATTTTGATACACCTTTGACGCTTATGCACTGCTGTTCCACCTGTGTAATGTAGGTATAGTCGACCATGAAATTGCTTTATCAATATTGACAAAAACTCCCATTACAATAAAATTTCGCTAAGGCTCATTGTCAATGATGACAAGGTATCTGTCACTTGGTCTTTTAAACAAAAATAGACCTTGTTGTTTTATTATATGCAAACAAAACTCACTTCTAAGGTGGTAAAGCAATTTCATTGTCGACTATACACACGCCTGCACTTCAGACTACCACATCCTGTTAAATTCCTCAATCGAATTTGAACTTTATGAATATGGCATACGGTTGAACATTTTTTCATTGAACATTGAAGAAATTTGGCGTTTTGGAAAGGTTAATGAGCAGGCGTTTGTACCACATTTATTACAAATAAATACATTAAATTGACCTTATTTAAATATTTATAAAATACAGTGAAAAAATTAAACGCCTACCCGACCCAGTTTTTTTTTTTTTTCACTGTATTTTATAAAAATTTCATTTAGTTTCAGTGCAGCAATTAGCACTTGAAAATCAAAAGTAAAAATTTTAACCTTATTTACCTACGAAAAGAGCCACAAATTGACTGAATGTTTCCCCGCAAAGCTTTTTTACGATGATTATTAAAACGCAAAGTTAGAAGTTAGTTAGTGATGACTATCACAGCAAATTTAAAATAAATCTAACTAAGTTACGCCCAACTATATTCATTACATGGAAACTAAAGCATCAAGTAGGTATATACAATATTTAAAAAAATGTTATCAATTTGTTTTCGTATCACATCAAGCGGTTGGTCAAACAGTTCAAGGCCCAACCCAATCTAACTATCTAATGGTCACGCGTTATGAAAATTTGCAATTGAACAGTAAAATCTTAATGATACACTTTTTCACCACCGTACAGTTTGGTAATACATGTATAATCCCGAATATGGCAGATAGGGTGTGCAACTGTGCATAGATCCCCGGAAAATTCTAAAAGAACCGATATGGCAGAGACATTACGGTTGTAAAATTACAGATAACCTTGTTTTTACGTGAGTAATGAATCTGCTATCAAACCGTTTCACGGGGCGTTGCAAGACCCGGGCGATGGTCTGCCCGACTCTAAACGGCACGATTAACCACACTGCACTCGTCGACCGCTGAGTGCCTAGTCTGAGTTTGGTATACTATCCGTATTCATTTGAATACGTTTACGAAAACGACAATTTTTATGGCAAAATTTTAACTCTTTTCGTATGTTTTTTTTAATGATAAAAGGAGGCAAACGAGCAGGCGGGTCACCTGATGGAAAGTAATCACCGTCGCCCATGGATACCCGCAAAACCAAAGTAATCGCAAATGCGTTGCTGGCCTTGAGGAAGGAGTTGGATCTTGAGGAGGGAGTAGGAATTGGGAGGGGGGAGGGGTGAGAGATGGGCCTCCGGTACTTTCACTCACCGGACGAAACATAACAGCAACGAGTGCCATTGTTTCACGCCGATATTCTGTAAGAGGGTGGTATTACGCCGGGCGAGCCGGCCCATTTTGTGCTGCAACGCAGCGTGGCTCTACCACTCAGACAGTGCCACTCATTTAGCACCACCCAGAAGTCACGTGTAGGGTCTCAAGGGTAAACCTACGGACGCGAGTAACTTTAATCCCTAAAAGAGGCTAGGAGGCGCTACTTCAATGCCATGCTTTTACTGGTTTTCGTTAACGTGATCGAATGTCTAAAATAACTCACACTAGGCCCTCTGGACGGGACCCCGAAGTCAATAAGTCGTTCACGGACCGGAGCGGTGGTTCCTTAAAACCCTCCTGGCACCTTTCCCCGAGTGCAAGGGAGAGGGCGCTCTGGCAACTTGAGGAGCTTTGCGGGGAGTGTGGAAAGATGGTATTTAACACCCTCGCGTGCGGTTAATGATGGGTGCAACAACCCATTCTCCTCCAGTGCTCAGGCGCCTCATGACACCCAACAAGGGACTATACTCCCCTCTCGGCCTCTTCTTTGCGGCAAATGAGTGTTGCAAATTGAAGCCACCGCGTCCCACGACCTCGGCTTGGAGACTAAGACGCCATCGCGCCAAGACGGGCCGAATCGCTCCTAAAGAGTGTGACAACCCTACTAGATACTACATTACCCTTAACTAGAGATGAAAATGACCAAAGTGACTGAATTTGACTGACTGTCAATTACGGTCAAATTGGTCAAAAACTCATTTACTGTCAAAAAGGGTCATATATGGTCAATATGGTCTTTAGTGTTTTTTAATATTTATTTTGAATTAAATGTAAAAAAAAGCGTTTAGCTAGATTTAGGTTTCAAATTCTTTTTATAACGCCGCGTCACGCGCAGTCGATACTTGTCACGACTTTCACCACCGCAGTATGTTGCAGTATTAAACAAAGAGTAAATTGAATTTTCTTTACCTAATA
This sequence comes from Eudonia lacustrata, assembly GCA_947562085.1. Lineage (NCBI taxonomy): Eukaryota > Metazoa > Arthropoda > Insecta > Lepidoptera > Crambidae > Eudonia > Eudonia lacustrata. The sequence continues at coordinate 21,615,098 of OX387339.1, read as the reverse complement.
AATACTTAAATATACCTACTACTTTTTTGGAAACGTGACATAAACATCATAGAAACGTACTCCTCCATGAACACAGAATAACAATTTTGTTTTTTTTTAAATAAACTAAAATCGTGTCGCGATGTTGGCGGAATTGGCAGTAATGTAAATACCTAGTTGTGACTAGTAATATTTAGTCACCTTAACAGTTAGAATTATTAATATGTTTAGTTCAATTTGATTGAATTTGACAATAAATGACCGGTCAAAAACGGTTTTTGACAATCGTGACTGGTCAGATTCAGTCATTTTACATCTCTACCCATAACCCTACATTACCCTTGTATCTACTAGGGTAATATAGGGTTATTTGAGGACCATCAATGTAGATACATTGATGTTCCTTAAAAAACAGAAGTTAAAACATGTCAGAGTTGATATCAAAATATTTTAAAGAAATCAATTTGAGTTTTTGTAAGTATGGAAAAGTAAATCTGTTATGGTCGAAGATTAAAACTACATAAAAAATTGTCTGATATTGACTCAGTAGCCGGTTCTTAACAAACTACATTCATGGTGTGTTTAATAACTACATTCATGATTTGACGACCACCGTAGCCGAGTGGCTTGCACGCCGGACTTTGGGCGGCGCTAACTCTGATGTCCCGGGTCACCTTGTCCCTTACCTCATTTTTGACGCACTAAAGATTTTCTTGGCTAACTTAAAAACATTCCAGCTTGCTAACTTACAACGACCATTTTGCATGCAAGGTTCAATTACAGCTGATGCCAGATCGGGAATTGACCCTTAGAGAATGATATTTGACAGCGGCAAATAAAATATCAGGCACTGTTCTGTGAAAACTAGAGGTAACTCAGCGTCTCCTACCGCTTATACCACGGCGAGTGCTCTGAAGAACTCTTTGACCTTATCCCACCTTCTCCCTTCCTCTATAGGAGTACGTGTGCTGCTCTTCTTCAGCGCTGTAGGTACTGTCTCGAACAGTCCATCGCGCACAAAGAAATTTGGTGACTCGTGACTTTGTCGCACTTCCAAAAGGTGGAATAGTCTACCAGCACACGTTTTTCCTCCTTCCTATGACATGGGATCCTTCAAACGAGGCGTGAAGAGGCACCTTGTGGGCCGGCAGGGTGAGGGTGACTGATGCTGCGTTGTTTTCCCGCTGCACCAGTTGTCCTCGTGACTTGACTCCCTTGACTTGACTTGTTTTCACTTAATATCAGGTGGAGTGGAGTCATTAGCCGAGCTAGTTAGTAAAAAAAAGGTAACCCCGAAATTGTCGACTGATCCAAGCTTGTAAATAGCTACTTTGTTGGAAATGAAACAAAGTGAACTTGTAAAATATAGATTTTACTATTTTAAAAACATATAACAAACTTTTATACGTGTTGGTTGCTAAGTGACAAAGTCAAGAAGGGAGGAAATAGTTAATGTAGTGTTACCACACGTAAAACTTAAAATGACACATAAATATTATTGCCACACTAATAAATAATTATAAAATGCACATTTATGGTCATGTTGTACTGAACATAGTTGGGCGGGCGGGATGACAATCAACAGAATATTTTTTGGTACGCCGTAGTGTACAACGCCTTATGCGTGGATTGTATCCCCCTGTAATCTATGATTTAACGCTTTTGTAAGTGATTGTACCAATATGCTACTGAATTACTAAATTAAACTGGGATGATCATGCTGACTCGGCCCTGGAAAACTACAGCTAGCTACAAAAAAACCGAAACTCATCTACTTCCGGAATGAGGTATACAGCACAGATAATAATAATCACTTTACTTTTAGATGAAATAAATTCACAACAAATACGGTAATAGCACGAACATATTTTTTTTGTTAGTGCTATTACGTATAAATTATGAATTTTAAAATTAATTGGCAGAATAACTAGGAAAAATTTTAGAAATCAGAACAGTCAAATTAACAATTTACCCCCTTACAAATAAACACTATTTAAGCATTTACTTAGTTAATCATTGTTTTGTCAACGTCACACAAACGTCGTTCTGAATTTGAGAAAAAGAGACAAAACAATGATTAACTAAATAAATGCTTAAATAGTGTTTATTTGTAAGGGGGTTAGGTACTAATCTCAACTCGAGTACCGAAGTTGAAAAAGATATCATAGAGTATAATACTCGCTTATTCAAATCATAATTTATACCCATGAAGTGTTGATTTCATACCCCAAAAAAACTCATAAATTATGATAAGGTTTGTACACTTCTTTCATTTTATTGACTGAATACCAACCTGATCATCATCATCATTTCAGCCCGGAGAGTACCAGTACCCACTGCTGAGTATAGTCACAGTATATATATATATTATATACTGTGGTATAGTCCTCCTTTCGTATCTGCAACTCATCTCTGTCCCAAGCCATACGCATCCAATACGTAATAATTGTAAATCAACCAATCTCAAATACATCACACACCCATTTGAATCCAATTCTAGAACCTTCTAATCATAACAAACCAAATCGTGGCGCCAATCCTTGGCCTTGACCTATTTTCAGGGTTTCGGCTGCACCAAAGCCCCAAATGTACACACGCGAATAACCGATGTCGTCATTTTTTGTGATAAAAAATTTAATGAATGACTATTCATTCCTATGAATTAATTCATTCATTTCGTAATTATTTCAAACTTTGTTATATTAGTTACTACAAAAATTTCTATCTCCATGAAATATATTTCCAACAATTGATATCTTCAATAGTCTGAGCCCAAAATAGACCAATGCCTTTGCTCGCATAAGTTAGGCTTAGATTTCGCTAGTGGTTATTGCGTATAGAATATCTTTACAAACATGTATTGAAACGAACGACAACCAACATATTCGTAAGATTAAGCTTTTTACTAAACTTACTAAATTGCTCTGCAACTGCAACTATGCAGAAGCTATACTATCAACTCTTAAAAAGCTTTTATTTTAATTTAGGTATACACGATTAGAACACCGTCAGGTCATGGCATAATATAAAACGTATTAAACATTGTTTACGCTAGACAGTAGTCCACGTTAAGAGTACACAACATGCTAAAGACATCACATTTATAACAAAACACAAAAGTAATTTAAAAAAAATGTAAATTAAAATAATATCATACTAATACAAAACTGAACTATGGAAACTATGGCGGGGTTGAAGATATTTCAGCTGATAAAATACCTAAAAAAGTTTTTTTACTAAGAAAAATTATTAACAAAGACATCAGCGTCCTTGCTACTGCGAACCAATTCATTATATTATGAACGACACATTTTTGCTATAAGATTGTAAAAGGATGTGTTATTTTTATATACTTACCTGTATTAAAAGATGTTAAAAAGGCGTGATCTGTGTCCGATATTAAAAGCTAGCGTTGAAAGTAGACCGCGAGTGCGTCAATCCTCGATTAAGCTATCTTATGGAGACAAAGCAGGTCATATCTTTCGCATCGGGTTTCCAAAGAAACTACACCAAATTAAGATTATTAGAGTTGCAGGAACAGTTAGGATTGCTGCAATTCTAAATATTTTTTTCAAATCTCTTTGGGGAAAAACAGCAAATATAACACAACAGCGGTCGCTCGCGGTTTCACCCGCATGGTTCCCGTTCCCGTGGGAATATCAGGATAAAAATATCCTATGTTTTAATCCAGGTTATAAACTATCTGTATGCTGAATTTTATCCAAATCCATCCATCCGGTTAGAGCGTGAAGAAGCAACCAATATACACACATACATTCACACAAACTTTCGCATTTATAATATTAGTGTGACTAGTACAAATTTAATAGTTGCTAGTTGCAACAATTTAAAACTGATTCAGACACCGATTGCAGCACCAGAAAACTGTTGTCGATTATCGAAAAGCGTAACTAAAGAAAAAGAGAGAGATAAAATTTTGCCGTACAAATTACCGTGAATGAAACTCGCACTGTTTCATTTGACATTCGTTAACGAAAACAAAAATTAGTATGGCATTGAAGCAGCGCCTCCTGGCGACATACGAGGAGAGTTAAAATTTTGCCATACAAAATTTCGTTTTCGTAAACGTAATGGAATGAATACGGATAGTAATTAAAATTTACACTAGGCACCCCGATCGCGATTCATTCAGTGACAATTGACATTACGAAATCGGCTATTAGACAATGACATGCTGGCGGAGTGCGTTACTAAGGTAGCCCGTTAAGTGGTAGTAATTAACAAATCGTCTAGGTTGTGATGAGTAAAATCTGTTTCTCAGAAATGGAGGTAGCTTCGAAAGCTACGCAACGCAGGGCGCGCCGATGTAGAGCTAACATTAGACAAAAAAATGAAAGCAAATGTTGTGTAAGTTTTATAATGAAATGGAAATTGGATGAAATTGTATGTCTGTTTAAAGAATATAACAAATTTGCAAATGTACTTGCTAAAAATATTGTAACATTTGAAAAATCGACTGAATTTTAGCTATTAGAGTTAAAATAAGAATTTTTTGTCGTATTTAAAGACTTGTAACAATAACTCTCACACTTGAAAATAAAAAAGTACCTACTTGTCAATAAAATGACAATTAACTGGGTAAAACACAGATTCATGTTTTTTTAGAAGTTTTATTTATAAATAAAAAGCCTAATAAAAAAAACAAAACACTTTTAGGTTTTAGCTTTAAAGCTAAAAGAAAAAGGAAAAAAAAGGAAATGTACGGGGGGGTAACCACGAGCTTTTAGAGCATTATTATTGCAGTTTTGAAAACTGCAACACTTGAACAAAATAAGAAGAAATATTTTCAGTCACTTCAGGTCAGTACCTCATTTAGGTTTGAACTGTGAATTCACATTTAAAGGTTTTGGTCCTAGGGGAGGTGGCAAGGAGCAAAGTAACGAGCATTAGTTGCACATGAACTATTGAAACCAATACAAACAAGCCTGCAAAATTCTTGAAGGCGATTTTAATACTTCACAATATGAGGAACAATATTATAAAAGTTAAGATTATAAATAAGAGCTTTATTAAAATCAACAGTATATGAGTTCAAGTACATTCTCAATAGTGACTTTATGAATCCAAATTTTCTGAACACTATCTGTTAAGAATTCCGACGGTAGTAATACGTAGAACAAAATATGAAGCAAATTCGGACAAGTGATGATTATGAACACAACTCGTTAGTAGAAGGAAAATTCACTAAATGAATTTTCTGTGAGCCAATATGGGCCCTTGAAATAGGTATAATGAACGATTCCCGAGTTGTTTTCAAAAAGTGGCACCGCCAGGTTAAAATTATATATTTTTGAAATTTGGCGAAATATTTAATTTACTTTTCAAATATGTATTCTCAGTATTTTTCTTTAATTGAATCAGTTTGAGGGAATGGAATCCTCACAAAAATGTGGGAAATAGAGCTTATAATAAAATAAATGACACAGGTTAAAAAGATACTATACAGGTTAACGAGAAAATGCTACAGGTTGATGAAATATCAAATAGGTTAGTGTAAGAAAACATTTAAAATATGTAAAATCAGCCTATATTCCGTATAATTATTAAGAGCGTTTACGCCGCTCACTAGCGCCGCCAATGAAAAAAAAACATATCTAGTAATTAGAGATAGAAAATCAAATTATGCTCAACAAACTATTTGAATGAAGTAATTTAGCATTTTTACGTCACCTAATGAACATCTGACATGTTATGGTTTAGTTGAATACGGCGTTATAGTTAAAAGTTGCCGTAACGTCTTAGGGGTGCAAAGAATCCCTTTTAAAAAAGCCCATGTCGTAGCTTAATGGGAAACCCTCGGATGGCAGCTCATTCCACAGTTTGATGGTACGTGGAATGAAGCTCCTCTGGAAGCGAACCGTTCGAGCGAGCAGCGGCTCCAGGAAGTGTGCGTGTGCCTGTTCCGATGGCGAGCGGTGCGATAGTAGAAAGAGGAAGTGGGCACCAAATCAAAAAGTTCCTCAGAGCATTCTCCATTATACAGGCGGTAGAACACACACAACGAGCCGATATCACGTCTCAAGGCTAAGGGTTCTAACCGGTCTGTGAGCTTGGGATTGTTGACCAGTCGAATGGTTACCTAGAGAATCGTTTAAATAATGTTTTTGTACCTTAATACCCAGTTTTTTCACATATTCCTTCTTGCCAGCCGCACAACTGCTGTTCCTCGTTAGAAAAAGAACAATTTCGCATAATTTTCTTTCTTCGAAATTGTCGTACTTTTCAATGGTACATTTTGTCGTCTGAACAGTTTTGAATTTTTTATCAAACTTTTTATATTGAAAATTCTTTTTCTGGTTAAGAGGAGAGAGGCTATTACAAATTATTTTTTTATCTTTATAAGATTTAACACTTTAAAAAGAACGCAATAAACTATCAGCAATTGACTTATTATTCTGTCATTACTAATAGAAGGAAAGATGTAAAGATTTTCAGAAGCTCGATTAACCAGATTTTCCAAATGGAGGATGGGTTCAATGTTGTGTTGTGCCGGTAATGATAGTTGTGTTCTTGAAAGTTTTTGCAATGGGCATTATTTAATTTTTAACAGACTGTTATTGATGTCTCAAAGATGCTATTTCTTTATCTTTCTTGTATCTTAACATTCTGACCAATCGTTGGGCATCGAGGCACTTTTTCAGTTGAACTTGCTGACGAAATTGTGTACTTGCTGGGCTGATATCTCTTGGCCTGATGTTAGATCTAGTATTCTTTTGCCCACAACGTTACCCTGTCCAGAGTGTTGGGGTTCCTCTATTCGAAAGTGATTTATGATAATATTGTTGTCAACATTAATATTATCTTCTATGTCACTCAAGGGACTATAACTTTCAACAAAACGTTGTATTCTGGCTTTTTCTTCTTTTTGCGTTTATAAGAACTTTTGTTCCTTATCTCCATTTCTTCTTAACATTTTTTGATATCTTGCTGTCAAATTATATTATTGTATATAATTACAATTATAATAATAATATATGTTTTGTATTGTAAATATGTTTTTATATAAAATATTGTAAATTTTTTTCTTAAGATATATATAATTAATAAAGAGAATAATAATAATTATTATTATAATTATTATTATTGTAATTATATTATATTAGAAACGACTTTTCCTTCTTCTTTACACTTTTTGTATTTTCCTGTTGACGGATTGAGCTGAAATTTTGCATGCATGTGTAAATCGGATGACAATGCAAAATTATTATGACATGAAGCTGATCTTATGATGGAACCGGAAGATGGCCATAAAAACTCAGTAGTTAAACGACACACCCTCATCGAGTTTGGACTCGTTTGATCTGACTTGACGAGTACTTTGGTGCTAGATGATAACCAGGGTCTGATGATGGAGCTGGAAGATGGCCATAGGAACTCGGTAATTAAACGACACAACCCCATCGAGTTTGGGATCGTATGATTCGTCTTGACGAGTACTTTGGTGCTAGATGGTAACCAGGATCTGATGATGGAGCTGGAAGATGGTCATAGGAACTCGGGAAAATAAGTTCATTGGTTCGTTCGTTCCGTTTGTTATGAATGTGGTATCTGTCTTTGATTAGATGGTTTAGATGAATGACCCAATGTCAAGGTGAGCACGTGCCGAGGGCTGAATGGTATAAGAGTGTATAAACATGTCACACATCAATACTTCCTCAATATGGGTATCAAATGAAAGGGTTTGATTAGTAGAATAGTATTTATGAAAATAAAATTAAAAACTTTAAAATAAAAAAGAGATTTTTTTTTAAGTTAAACGGTTTTATTGAAAATTGTACTAAAAGCTAAAAAATAATTTGGTAGGTCCTAGGTGGTTTGTTTATATTATTTTATTTTATTTTATTTAATAGGACAACCAACAAAATTAACTCTAAATTAAATTAAAGTTGTTTTTGTACAAAAAAGGACTTAAGCTAAGTGTCATCTTACTTATAGGCTGCCACAGCATGCAATGTGGACTAAAATATACTATTTACTATTTATTTATTTACTGTTCGCATGTACAGGTAAAAAATAAAATCGTTGGGCATGTGAAATTTCTATCAAGTCAACCGCTATATCATAATAAAAATGCTATTTACATTTACGCAGGTTACGTGCGCCCAACGATTTTATTTTTTACCTGTACATGTGAACAAACCACCGAGGATCTACCGAATTATTAGCTTTTAGTATAACTTTCAATAAAACCGTTTAACTTAAAAAAAATCTTATTATTTTCTTTATATTTCGCATAAAGCTCTGGGTTGTTTTTAATTTTCTCATATCTTTTTATTTTTCTAGTTCTCTTGTCTGCGCCAGAATTACTTCATTTTTTTATTTGTCTTTTTGGGCAATTTTTCCAACAAAGAGTAAAATAAAGTTTGATAGCTAAACAAGTTAGAAGAGCTACTTTTTATTTTCTTAAATACTTAATAAAAGAGCATTAGCATTTTTACACGATGACTTTTTATCGGTGATCAGGACCTACTGATTCCGACAAAGTAAATGATGGCCATTGCAATAATAATATAGTAGTTACATGTTTTCTTTTTATTAATTTTGTATTTTTATTAGGTAGGTAACCAAAATTAATTAGAATGTATGATCTTCCTACATTTTTATGAAGTGAAGATTAAAGTGATTTTTTTTACGTTGTCTGCCATTTGACAGTTTCCTACTAATAACATGAAAAACTTTATATATTCAATGAGGTTTGTTATCATCGTTGTACCTGTACGTAACAAGAAGGAGTAGGATGACCATGATTTTAATATTCATAGTTATTAACTTTACTTCCCAGACAAAAAATTAAAAATGGAACGCTGACATGTAAGTTTTATTATTATTGCAATAATTTACTTAGTCGGAATCAGAAGGTCCTGATCACCGATAAAAAGTCTTCGTGTAGTACCTAATACTTTTATAAAAAATCACTTAATTCTTTTTCCAATTTAACATTGATTTAGGCCGTTAAAACTTATTAATTCAATATTTGTTAAAGAACATCAAAACTTATAAAAAAAATTGTCACGAAATATCATCATAACTACTAAATTAATTTTTATCCTCTTAATGTTAAATAAAGTAAACGGAGAATTGAAAACATTGAACCAATTGAAGTACCGAGATATACGGAGAAAACTAAAAAAATATCTTTAACCGGGTTAGAGTCTCTTTAACCTGTGAATTTTAAGCAGGTTAAAGAGAACAGGTTAGTGAGAAAATGACGGTTATTATCCTCTTAAATACCATGGTTTCATTTTTTCAAATACACACGCATAAAATAATTTAATAACACTATTTTACATATTTAGATAAATTTATTCACCGAACAGTACTACCAGAAACGAAAATGTTAAGGTCAGATTAAAGACAACTTACCTGTTACAAATACTATGGCTCTTTTTCGACAATATTTCTGGAACGCTGTTGAAACTTACACACGTAATTTCAAACTCGCCGATCGTTAGCGCAATACTGACTGACTGACTGATAATTTAGGGGGGTATTCAGAATGTCAATAGTATCTGAATAATGTGCAGTAGTGTGCAAACATAGGTTAGGGAGAAAATTACTCTGGACAAAGTTCTACAATTAGATCCGATATAATACGAGTTAATAATATTATTGATGATGTATAGTCGAGTAGAATTTGTATAATTAGAATTAAAATTTAATAATTTTATAGTTTGGTATCAAATATATTTTTTTATTATTTTACTTTAAGGTAGCAAAATTCACGTTTGGACATGCCAGGTTATAGACAAACAGATGTTCCAATATTTATTTGCTCCACATATACCTCTTAAAATTCTATAATTTTACTCGGCCTCTATGTATAAAGTCTCTTTAATTAATATACCATACAGAAATTATACAGATACCTAATATTAAATTGTCCAAACCTCCAAACAACAACAACTTGACAGGTTACGGCGCCACTTTTTGAGAACAACCCCGTTTTTAGAAGACATAATCGACTAATGGCCATCAACAAAAAACAAAAAAAACAATTGTGAGAAATTCAAGAAACAAAAGAAAGTGACATATCACACTTCTAGAATCGCTTATCGCAAAATATACACGTTTCTTGGTTGCATGAAAACGTACTTTGTAGGAGATAACCTTGTTATTTGTCACAATAATTAGTTTGTTATGTACCATGTCTGTCTATCGTCTACATTTGTGGGGTTTGTGTGCATAGTGCTAATTATGGCTTTTTTCACTATCCGATCAAGTTACAGCGATACCATTCGGTCTTTTCCATAATGTAGTTAACATTATGGAAAAGACCGAATGGTATCGATACCTAGTGCCAAGTTCATTTACAAGTTCGTCACTAGGTTAGGTAGTGCACAATTGTTACTTTCTCTATTCTCGTTAAAATACAGTAGGTACTCATGTTAAACAACTAAAGAACTTAAGGCAAAACGAAAAAAAAATCTTTGCAATTGGATTACGTTAACGAGAATTTTGATAAACAGGGGGATTTAATTTTTTTCCTACCAACCTACAAGTGCTCGTGTCAGTCAACGTAATAGAATGGCAAAGAAATATTGCACTAGGCACCCTGAGCTTAGAGCTTTAAATTAGTATGCACGCCACCCTATTCCTTTGTGGCTGGGCAGTTGAGCTGTTAAGCACCAGCGTACATTACAATCACGCTGCCTCCAGCGCGTAGCCTGGCGCGCTTCGCTCAATTGTATTTGCTGGTCCCGTTTTGTAATTTAATTACCCTTTGGCCTAAAGCGAGCGTCAATTATGATTCGGTCGGCCCCACAAGCGGTGAGCCTCGCACTCGTTACCTTATGAACTTCAACAGCTCTACTCTGCACTGTCTAAACTCACTTTCAATCTCAATCTATTTACCGAAATCTCGGCGCTCATTTATATGTCGATGTAACGCAAAACACTTCCGTATACACTTGTTAACATAAATACGAGTAGTGTACTGGAAAATCCCCTATCGTTTTGCTGGTTATCATTATGTATTGTTGGTCTTTTATTTAATTGTTGTATTCGTAATTTTATCGAATTGTAGGTCAAAGAGAAGTTTTTACACATAGTCACATATTTAATGCCACTTTTTCGTATTTTGTTCTAGTAACTACTAATTTCCTCTCCTAAAAAATAATTATTAGATATTTTATAAGAATTACTAAATATGTTAACAAAAAAGATGCATTAAATACTTATTGCTTTTGCCTACTTTGATGTAACTAACCGATGAGTTGACTCTGTCCGTGCTGCGCCGCCCCGGAGTGCTAATTCAACACGCTGTGCGTGCGACGCGCGACGCGACCATGCGACCGTTTGGCGCCGCCCTTAAAGCGATAACCCCGGAACGTTGACCCCTTCACATTAGTGTTTACTAAACTGGCGTCACTCTTGCGCATGCATATCAACTGCATCATTTCCATGTAAAGACTCATCGGAAAAACTTATGCGGCAATTAAATGCCTGTAACATTGACAACCTCTTATGTAGAGCCGACGTAAAGTATGTACTTTCTAATAATTTTTGTATTTTCTTGAACTAAGGCCAGGGAGTCGTTTTTTTACCTTTCCAAAATCAATTCGTACTTTTTGGTTGAGCATAATTTGGAGGTTTTTTTAGTATTCCTCTGTTATTTGTTTTGATGTCTAAATATTAAGGTGAATACATACTTCCTCAACTATGGACGATTTGTTCGAGGCTAACCAGGGCTGCTAACGTAGAATCTTTCTGGTCAGTTAGAATATGATAGTATCGATGTCGCTGACACGAGAAGCAAAAGGGCAAATGTGAATACGGTTCCCTTGTCGGTAGTTCTAAAGTTTAGCTAAGTTGTCCGTAAGATATTAAGCTTTATCTTTAAAATTCAATTCATTTCTTCATTTAACATTTGATCCCGTGTCACAAACACTGTGTTATATAAATGGTTGTGACAGTTTTCTTGTTTAGTTTTTATCTCTGAGACAAATTGCTCCAATGAACGTCAGGCCAAAGTTCATTTCGATGCGATGTTAGCAGTGAATATTGTCAGCCAAGGGAGTTAAAACTTCGTGCGAGTCACTACAGTTCCCAATATTTTTTATTTATTTATGTATAATTATTGATTTACTCCCCTGTGTGGTGCCGGGGATAAAGAATTGCACCACCCCCTCTCGTCCCGTGGGTGTCGTAAAAGCCGACTAAGGGACTATTCCAGAGGATGGGCAGCAGCATCTCTCTGAGGTTACCCTCAACCTACTGCGATCGCCAACCCGCCTGCCAAGCGTGGCGATTACGGCAAATACCCCTCATATCCTTGGGGGAGGCCTTTGTCCAGCAGTGGACGTCTTTTGGCTGAGATGATGATGAGATGAGATTGATTTACTGTCCCGTTTTTATTCTGTTATACTCTCTTGAGCAGTAATTAATGTTCTAAATAAATATCATGTTCTTACTTTTCTAGACTGTGTATTTCAAACTGTAAACTTACCCCTTCAAAAATACTTTTTCTACGCCTCCATGAAACGGTGTCACAGCAAACCTATTAAGATTATTCAAAGGAGTGGAAAACTGTTTAAACTTCTTTTAAAACCACCAAGGGTAAAAAGTTTGTTCCAGGTGGTGTCACAGCGACAGAACTAATTAAACTCGATTATGAGTTTTGGCAAAACATTTATTATTATTATTATTTGGTTATATTAATAAACCTCTTTATCGGTGATCACTTTAACCTATTACCTACTACTTTAATTATATTTAATAAATTGTTGCATGGATTAAAAATACAGTGTGTAAACGAAAATTTTCTAAACATTTTGCTAACAGTAACATTAAACATAACATTTAACATTTTTCTTAACATTTCACGTAGTTAGTTAGCTTATAGTTTAGTTTCACATATGTAGATAACCTTAATGTATATAAAGAAAGACATGACTAACATGGCTTTTGCTTATTTAACCTAAAAATCTGATATACTTTATTACAATATTAGATTGTCTAATTGTGTTGGAACTTTTGTTATATAGTTTTAACCTTTATATTACTAGACTCAGATATAAACAGAAAGTGTGTGACAAAATTGTTATTGATATAGCTAAGAAAAGTATTAACATAGGTACTATATGTAATTTGAAAAAAACAAAGTGTTGAAAAAATTCCACTAGCGGGATTCTAGCCCGCACCCCATGACATGCCGGGTCAGGTGCACTGCCCACTATGCTATCGTGGCTCAATCCAACTCTCCGAAATTAATCAACACTATCTACTTTTACTTTGTAAGCCGACAACTACGTCATCAACATCCGATCTTAATATTTTTACAAATATTATACAAATTTTAATATTATTGTCATTTTTCAAATTGTTATTTGTTAGCAACAATATTTGCGTAAAAATTATATGTAAATAATCATACTAGAAGTAAGTAAAATAAAACAACTATAAATACTATTCAATGCATAGGGTCTCGTGTTGTTACATCTCTTCAGATAAAAAAGTTATATTTGTCTCGAGAAATTATTTTTACCCTTCGGTTGACTCGCCGGTGTCAACTGATACGGCCCACTGATTACACCTGCTATCTTTTTACTAAAATTTATTTTTAATTTTTGCCCATTTTATCTTCCTTTTTATTAGCACGCAAAACGAAACATTTGTCATAGTTATATCATAATACGTAGTTTGTTATGTGTAATACGTAGTTCAATAATAGTAGCTGGAAATTTAACATTTTTTTAAATAAATCAAACGCAAAATATGTGATAATAGTTTGCTACCAGTTTGTGGCACGCTGTCTGTGGCATTGTAACTCTGAAACGTGTTTTTTTGTATATTCAAAGACCTATTTGTCTGCACTGTTACCAGCAACTGTCCTGTGTAAATCGACCATATTTGTTTCCACAAAATATTTTTCTGCGCACGATATTTCAACTCACTGAGTCACATCTTATTTTTATTACATTCCGTTTAGTAGTTTATTTTAAAAAGGCTCCAAAGTTGCATTTAGTAAACAATTTTTAAACTTTATACATTTAATACGACGACCTTGAAAGGTTCGTGAAAGAATGACATGATGTTGCAGGGGACCGGAAGGTATGGAAAAAGTGTGGCCGATTGTATTAGTTATGGCTGATATAATAATAAAATAATAATACATTTAATCCGGTTTACTAAATGGAAAGCTTATCGAACGACCACGGGATGTAGCCCTTTTATAAACTTTTTTTATAAAACAAAAAAAAACTTTTATTTCTAGGGAGCTTGCTGATGGCTGTAGCGGTTAACCCGAAATTAATTTTCTCTAGTATTTTAATTTCCATTCCTTTTTTTCCCCATTTCTTCTTTTTTGCCTAATGCTGCATTCTCAGCGCTATCGCCACCGGACTTTTTTTTGGGGCGGCAAAAAACTTCAAGGCCTGTGAAACGAAACACCGTCAGATTCCTTCTAGAGTGAATGGCATCACGCACTAGTGCGTGTCCCCGTTCCCTAATAGATTCTTCGAGGGGTTTGGATCGGATCGGACAAGAAAAGCGTCTTCATAAAGTTGTGTTACAATTCACAATTAAATTTTGTTTTAATTAAAAACAATTCTAATTTCTAGCGAGCTCAAGGAGAGCGTCTTCACCAAGCTGGACCTGGTGGACTACTTCAGCCTGGCGGACAACTCCATAGCGGAGATGCCGCGGCATGTGCTGCGTCACCTGCCGCACATGAAGACGCTAGACCTGTGCCGGAACAAGATCACCAGCCTCACCGAGGAAGATTTCAGAGTAAGTGTCACATCCACATGTTGAAGTTATTTGCTCCACATTGTTTAAATAAATAATTCATCCAGCTGGACGGTAACCGCTTACCATTAATGGGTATGACGATCACCATTGTGATATACAGGTAAAGTAGAGCTGGGAATTCTCTGTATTAAGGTTATCAGGTCACCAATATAGCACAATTTTACATATTGTTATAAAAAACCATTGTCAAGTAAAAAGGGCTAAAAATGTGTTGCACTATAAATTTCGGAGTTCTCATCTTTTGTACTATTTTTAACGATTTTTTTACGTGACGCGCTCTTACTTATGTCCCTGTTTAATGATTATTTTACCTCATACTTCGTAAAGGATTCTTATTTATATTACTAAAGGTAATAATATAGGTCGTTGTGGGTTTTAATGCACATATTTTGATTACGAAAGTCACATTTTCATTACATGTCACTATAATTTACTACCGCACGCCGTATCTACGTATTTTAACCGTCTCTGTAGTCTAGTGGCTAAGACCACCGATTTAGACCCATAGGTCCCGGGTTCGATTCCCAGCGGGGGGTACATGTTTTTGTACTCGATTTGGTTGGTAGTAGGGCTTGTTTGTCTGCCTGGCTAGCTACCACCATTAAAAATTAAAAATTCAAAATGATTTATTCAGTATAGGCTACAAATAGCTCTTGTGAACGTCATTATGCCATCAGTTCGTAAGTCTACTCTGGGCAAGAGACCTTGTACTGAAAAGAACCAGCAAGAAACTCAGCAAATGTCAAGCTCTTTTCTCCCTTCCAGCGTCAAAAATATTGGAAAATGCCCTATCATAAAAGGACATTTTTCATCACAAATAAAAACACAAAATTAGGACAATCACAAGTTCACAACATGTAAAAAAATAAAAAAGAGAAAAAAAAACCTAACTTTGCAAATTTACATCATTTACCAATTTAAATTTCCACAATGTCCTACAGTACTAATAAAAGTTAAATACTGTCTAAGAAGAAACAAAGTTAAACTATAGTATATAATAATAACAATAAGACAAGTGTGCAAGAGCTGAGCCTCCACAGGCGGCACCCGTTCATGAGTATGACATATGAATCAGCCATCGCTTCGCTCAACCATATTTTAGGGAACATAACGACCCGACCGACGGACGCTCATGCTACCACCGCAGAGACAATAAAGAGAGCATGACACCCAAGCTACTCTAAATCAAAACTAATTGAAATGTTGAACGCAACGGTATTTGTTATCTGTATGTGTATGTATTTTATTATATCCGTGTTTTTATTAGTTAACTTTAGTATATTGATCCAAATAAAGAAAGTGTTTATTATTATAGCCAGGCTGTTTTATCATCTAAATATTCTTTGACTGTATAATAACCTTTTTAGGGTTTCGTAGTCAACAAGGAACCCTTATAGTTTCGCCATGTCCGTCTTTTTGTCTGTCTGTCCCCAGCCTAGCTCATAGACTCTTAGTACTAGAAAGCTGTAATTTAGCATGGATATACATATTGATCACGCCGACAAAGTGGTTAAGTAAAATTTTGAGAAATATTTTTTTTAGGTTACCTCCCCTACACGTGAAGTGAGGATGTAATTTTTTTTCTTGTCTACCCCGTAGTTTGGGGTGTCGTTAGATAGCAATTTCAAAAATATTGCGGGTTTGTGGGAACAGTTTATTGATTGAGGCATCCGTTTGTGAACTATTAAGCTTTAAAGTGCAAAATTTTGTTAGAGTCAAATGTAGTATTAAAATTGTGTACGTCACCGTGTTTAGAAAATGAGTTGATATTGCAACGTTCAAGAACTATACATAAATAAATTGAGATGCCACTGTCAAGACACCAATCTCTTTTTCGATATATAAGTATTCCATTGAAGTTTTGAGAGTCAAGGGTTATACCTGATAAAACTGTTGAATCTATCAAATCTAATCAATCACCGTTTATTCTAATATCGGTTGGTTCATTCTTGACATTTGGTAGTCCAAAGATTAATACATTTTGTTTTATTAGCGTTAAGCTGCAAATTATTAACAGTTAACCAACTGAGTACATCTGAGAGATCCTATTATTCTTACACCTAGTTAGTTATATTAAAAATGAGTGAAGTATTATCTGCAAATAATACGATTTCACATAAGTTCTCTACAAAGAAAGGCAAGTAGTTAATGTTAAATCAAAAACAGAAAAGGGCCAAGAATGGACTCTTGTGGAACTCCTATTTTTACATGAGAACCAGATGATTTAGTTACATTAATATCGACAGTTTGTGTTCTAGAGCTGAGATACGACTGGATTAAATTTAGTGCGAAATGTAACGTGGACTTTTCCTAGACATCAAAATATATGTTTTACTAGCGGCCGCTCGCGGTTTCACCCGCGTGGTTCCCATTCCCGTGGGAATATCGGGATAAAAACTATCCCATGTGTTAATCCAGGTTATAAACTATCTGTATGCCGAATTTCATCCAAATCCATTCAGTAATTTTTACGTGAAAGAGTAACAAACATCCATACTTACAAACTCTCGCGTTTATAATATTAGTAGGATTAGTGCAACACCTGCATCAGTAGTAGAACGACCCTTTGTAAATCCATATTGTTGTTGTAATGTAAAAGGCTGTTTATGTTAAAGTACGACATCAACTGTTCCAATATAACTTTTTCATAAATTTTACTTAAGAGCTAGTATTGAAATGGGTCTATAGTTACTGGGGTCTTCTTTTTTCCTGATTTGAGCAAAGGTATATGACCTTACTAAACTTCATAAGGTCGGGAAAGATACCTTTATTCACACAGTTATTAAAAAATTCAGCAAGATATGGTGTAACAGAATAGATAATATTCTCAATTACTTTCATCTTAACTAAATATATCGCCATAACATCAATGTTTGTATATTGTTGTGTTCCGGCAGCTAGAGATAACATAGCCAGTGCCTCACTAATTGAGGTTCCTGGGTGAAGTGCGCTTCCATCATTGGCCTTATCATCAGGTGAGATCAAGGCACTGTGCTAACCCGTAAAAATATATTTAAAAAAAATATAAATATATACAATCCTAACAAAAACAGTCAGGTTTGGCTAAAATCAATAATTACGTTAATTGTATTTGCTATGACTCTTAAATTATACGAGTATAATTTAAGTATAATTACGAGTATAATTTAAGTAAATTATACGAGTATAATTTAAGATATGATATGACTATTTACTAGAGACCTCTGCAACTGCCGTGCTGACTGTACCCTCGTTTGGTGTACCGTGTAATATTACATGGTACACCAAACGAGTACGACAAATGTAAAAAGACAGTCTCTTCAGTAATTTTTATTGGAGCAAAATAGCTAGAGTGTTCTTTTATTCAATTTTATGGTTTATTAATAAGACGATGTCTGTATAATAGTATCTTACATTTCATGAAAAGAGCGAGATAATAAATATTTTACAGGGTTCTGTTTACATACTCTATGCTCTATGATTATTGATTGTTCCTCAGAATAATAACTAAAGCTATAGAAACCGGACCAAAATAGCAAAGGTGTCACCAGATTTGTGACGTCATATTTGAGGTATTGTAGCTCAGAACAATAACTAATGAGTATTGTAGTGAGTGACTTTATAAAGGACTCAAGATTTTTTTGATCACCGATTATCTGATGACCGTTTGACATAACAATACAAAAAATAAAAACTAAGTGTCAACCATTTGTTGCACTCCAACCTCCTTTTCTAGCCATAAGATAGAACGGAACTAAACATAGTTGCACGATTTTTATTTTAGCCATCCTTCTATAGCTTTAGTTATTGTTCAGAGGATTATTGTATGGGATTGACATAAACGCCATGTATGTCAATCAAATACAAACAATAATCATCTATTTGATTTCTATTCTATTAGCTTTTTGCCTTGTCTAGGGGGGCTGATAGGTAATAAATTAATAATAAGCAGAGAAACAGAGTCCAGAGTTCCACAGAGTCTAAAGACGAAAGTCTCCAATCAGTGCGTCCTGTGGTCCTACCAGTCGTGACATATGGAGACCCCCGTGATACAAACGAACAACTCTTACTATTGGACCTTAGAGCATTAATTGGACCAACTTCCTATCTCGAAAATAAAATTCAGCTGTTCCATACAAAACATCAATATTCATTCGACCAAAATGTATGGAACGGTTGAATTTTATTTTAGAGTTAAGGAGTTGGTCCAATAGTAAGAGTTGTTCGTTTGTATCACGGGAGTCAACTCAGAAGTTTTGGACGGTGATAAAAAAGTCAATCTGTATAGACAGCTGTCCTTTTAGCTTAATAGTTTAGAATATCTGTCTAAAAGACACATTGTGTTCTTTGTAATTCCTTTAACTACTTATTCATATAGCGATTTAATTATTCATATTTATTTTTATTATTACTTATTAAAAAAAAAACAAAAAAATTGAAATGAAACCTTTACGGATCTTTTGTAGAAACAACTCTGTAAGTATCTACTCGTTCTACAATTTACTCGCGTGATCCGTAAATGTAGTTTAATTTCAATGTGTAGTGTTTGCGTTAACTTTATTATTATTTTTATTATTATATCAGCCATAGCTGTCCCACTCCTGGGCATAGGCCTCACCAAACTTTTTCCACAACTTCCGGTCCCCTGCAACGTCGCGTAGGTATACTTAACAAAATCTAAATCAAACGGTAGAACATTATGAAGTTAGACCACTAACACAATGTTACTGTTCACGTCCGCGATAATGCCTATTTTATAACAATGATGGTTTATATACTGTGCTGCATCTATTTACATTTACACAGTCACTATCACTTCAACTCGTAAACTGTCTATAAGTTACGATTAAAAATGGTGTGACAATGTTTGTGTCTATATACGAACTATAATAATAATATATACCTTTAATGCAAACAAGAATACAGATACAAATAAACGACACAGAGACAGTGTAGGTACAATTATGCGAACGTTTACGTATTTCAAATTAAATAGAAAATTAACATACAAAAAGAAAATTAAATTTAAGTAAAAATAATGTAATTTAAGTAGAATAATAAATAAGCTAGAATATGTAGTATACCTAGCCACAGAATAGGACCTCCTAATGCTATCAGGATTCTATTAGGACAGTAAGTACTGATATAAAAGTTGGATAGGAGATCAGGAGAAATAAGGATTAAATAGAGGAAGGTGGTGGTCAACGCAGGCTCAGCGCGGATTGGTGCAACCGGGACCAACGCACGAGCCTTCCGAAACGCGGAGAAGTTCATACAAGATGATAAATGACCAGCCTTTACTAAATTTGCTTAATTTCAACATTGGCAGACTGAACACATTTATCACTGTGCTACCGAGCTCCTCATTCTATCGATTTTAACAAATTATTTGTTATAGGATATACAAGAGCTGGAACATCTGTTGGTGGCCGATAACCAGATATCGAGGATCGAAAGAGACGCCGTCCCGAAGGCCTTGAAGCACGTACACCTTGGCATCAATCAGCTGAGCTCGCTAAACGGCGCGCTGCGGGACCTGGACGACCTCGAGTGGATCTTCATCAACGCCAACAACTTGAAAACCATAGACAACGAGCTGCCTGTCGTAAGTTATTTCTATAGTATGCAAAGTCCGTAGCACATTGTTGGCTCCGGATGCTGCGGATGTCGATGGGTGGCGATGACCACTTCCCTTCTGGTGGGTCGACTTCTCGTTTGTACATAGAAATATGGCTCAACTGCTCGTTTTTTGAACCTATCAAACAATTACGCGGGCAAAATGCTAGTAGTGTATAAAGCTGCGCACGTTCTGATATTTTCTGTTTTTATTTTATTTTGATATGTTTAATTGGGCAAATATGACTCTTTATATATATTTCTCTTTTGGCTGAAATGAAATGTTTCGTAATGGTTTGAATAAACATAATTCGCGTTCAATCATCATCTCAGCCAAAAGACGTCCACTGCTGGACAAAGGCCTCCCCCAAATCATAATGGGGGGTATTTGCCGTAATCGCCACGCTTGGCAGGCGGGTTGGCGATCGCAGTATGTTGAGGGTAACCTCAGAGAGATGCTGCTGCCCATCCTCTGGAATGGTCCCTTAGTCGGCTTTTACGACACCCACGGGAAGAGATGGGGTGGTGCAATTCTTTATCCCCGGCACCACACAGGGAAATTCGCGTTCAATGAATCAATTTAATATAAAAAAATAAAAATCTTCATTAATTCAGCAATTTCGATTTGTTGCTTCATGTATTTCCTATCATGTGAAGATACGTATATTAATTAAGCTTGAAAATTTGTCGAGTCAACCCCTTTCATTAATACATACTTATTTTGATTGTCTTTAGAAAGCCAAAAGGATAACACTTATACACGCTGCACATAATGAGTTGCAAAACTTACCAAAGGATATGAAACAAATGCCTTCTTTGGAATCCCTTTACTTCTACGGAAATAAAATTAAATCGCTAGATGGAGCTTTGCAGAAGTCTAGAAAATTGTTAAGGATTGGTGTTTCGTTTAATAAAATTGAAAGTGTAAGTTACAGACCTTATGTACTATTTATTCTTATGTGAAAATCCAAAATTTGTGTTAAATATATTTATTAAATTTATAAAATATTTTCACAGTTGGCTTCGGATGAATTTATGGAAGCTGAAAAGTTGGCAGACTTAGACATCGCTTACAATCAACTAAAGTCATTGAACGGATCACTTAGAAGCTTAAAATCTCTTCGGTACTTGAATTTAACTCACAACTACCTTACGGAGTTCTCCTTACAAGAAATCAAGGGCCTAAAGCGATTATCTGTAATTGACTTGTCCCATAACAAAATAAGTCATATTACGGGCTATATGGAAGTGAGTATTCGGAAACATATTTATTTTTAAAAACATAGTAATCAATAATATATAATAACATTCACCGCCACTGTCTGTATGACGACCTTTGAACTACAAGTAGAATAGTTATCACGTCAGAAAGTCAGTTTGAGGTCCTGTGTTAGATTCCCAGTGTGGGTCACTTTAGGGAAATGTACTGGCGGACTATGTAATGGTGCTATTATAAAATCAAGCGTTTAATTTAGAAATTGTTTTCGTTAAGGCGCTAACAACTTTGAAATGCGCTTCAGATATTTATATAAAATGTATACAACACACAGTGCTATAATATACATGTTTGCAAACAATGTTATTGTTAGATACATTAAATTTCGTAGATATAAAAAAAATCAAAGGCCTATGTACTCTAAACAGTATCTATTTACATGATTATTTTTTTCATGAACTAACTAGCCACAAGCACCTCAATGAAATTAAGTAAATTTATTCGTTAGTAATACTTATTAAAAAAAACACGCTATTGTTTTATTTTTTTTATAAAATATCTAGATTCTAGATTTTATAAAAAGCTTGTAATCAAAATAGCGTTTTTCAGCACTTTGAAATTACAGTACAAAGCACTTAGTGTGCGATGTGCATGCTTGTGCTGTGCTGTAGCGCCTCTACCTGAGCTTGTTGTGCGGCAGGCTGATAGTTTCCACCTAATAGGAAGAGTTGTGTATATCTCTTGGAGCAATTACGAGGCAGTTCCAACCGCATCCTGACCTGGTTGTCTGACCGCTGCGTCGACGATGCTGCCACCTCATTGTGTGCGACTACACACTGTCTTCTAATGGCATGGATGGCTGGTCGTACTTGGTGCATGGATGGCTGGTCGTACTTGGTGCATCAAGTATGTCGCGCGTGACCCTTTGACAAACTGCTTCGGTTTCATAAAATTGCACCCCAACAGCCAGCTACGAACAGGGGCCCGACCGCCTAACCAATCGCTTTGACTTCGTGTGTGGTTTATGACGTCACCTTGTCGTTTCGTGCCGCCTATGAAAGCAATATCGAAAGCTTATAGCCCTTAGCTTTTGATATTGCTTTCATAGGCGGTGCAAGGTGGCAAGATGACGTCATAAAACTATACGCGTAGTCAAAGCGATCGGTTAGGCGGTCGGGGGGCTGATCAGCTCAGATTATGATTACGCTCACATCATGCCCACTGATACCGTTGCTCTATGTTTTCAAGATACGCCAAGAGGTTATTAATAATAATTTGTGTTTCACAGAATCTTGTGGACGTTGAAACGCGCGTTCTGGAGCTGAGATTGGATCATAACTATCTGCTGAATTTAGGAGGTGCACTTATGGGCCTCCATGGTCTCTTAAGACTCAATCTCAGCCATAACCAATTGCAACAAATATCACCGGACGACCTGATAGGTCTCGACGAATTGAAGGTGCTCGATATATCCCACAACCATATTTTGACCTTAGAGGAGACCTCAAAGGTTTGTTTAATGATTTTTCATTTTGACACGACGACGCTCTATGAAATTAAGCACGCTTTGCGAGCTTTTGCGAATACTTACATATGTGTGTACGCAACGATAGAAACTTTATGCAAAACGAAATGTTAATACTAGACTTTGTTATTTTTTGGTTGTGTAATGTTTTTTTATAAATTTCAGACATTTTTACCCGCGCTTGAAGAGCTGTTTGCACACCATAACAATATAACGGCGTTGGACAAGGATTTCCATGGGTTGCCGTCTCTGTGCCTCGCCGAATTGTCCTACAATCAGATCCAATCTGTTAATTACGATCTTGTGTCGAAGTCCAGATGTACTATCAATGGGGTGCCAAGTATACTAAAGATTTATCTTCAAGGTAAGTTAGAAACTGTTTAAGTTGTTGCAGGTATATAATCAAAGGTTGTTGGTGTATGAAAAAAAAAAAGTTAAGAAAAAACTTGGTATTATTGAAGAAGTTTAATAAAACTGTGTATCTTTACTATTAGTTCTATAAATCTCCATGTTATTTTTTTTAAATAATATTACTTGAGAATGTTCGGTTGTCTCATTTTATTACGATTACAATAATCTTATGAGCTTTTGAAGTTTTTATGGCAATGTTTGTAAAATAATTGGGTTGTACGAGCTTGGAAACACCAAGTGTTGACCGTAGACTGAACATGCACAGTTTGGGTAAGTTCACTCCAGTGTCGACCTCGTTTAGGTCAAGAGCATTTGCTCTTAATTAATATAATTATAATTTCCATTTAATGTTAAAAAATAATGATGAAAAAATCTATAGAAGAATCTGTAGAAGATAAATAGTACGAGTATTTCTTTATTTATTCTTGCCACGTAATAATCTGACTTGACAAAGGAATATTATTCTGTTCTCTTATTTATAAACGCCTGTTACATGCATAAAGTTAGTTGGTATAATAACTTTATGGTTACATGGTTAATACAAATCTCTCGACTATTTTTTAAATGTTTTATTCAAGGAAAAGCTAATGCATTTAGTGTTTTATAAAGTTTTAACCATTTAGCAAGGCGATTTGTATAATTATAAAATTTGTGCTTTGCGAATTGCATTTTTGTATTTGCTTGTGTACTTCATTTACCTACTTGTATTTTTAAGGTTTTATGCGCTATTACAGTTGCCATCTGTTTATTGCATAGCTAAACTAAGCCTAGAGAACCTGTATCTCTTTCTATTTTCTAAATGATACTAATCATTATTCGATTCCAGATAATCCGGTTCTATGCGACGATCGCTTGTTCGAGCTGATGACGGTGCTGGAAGGCCTGAACGCCCGCGTGAGCGGCGTGTCTACATGCGTGGCTAGCCAGACCTCCGCGCCAGTGCTGTCGCGCGCGCTTAACGACATCGTGCCGCAGAAGGACCCCATCCCCATCATAATGCTCGCCCACATGGAAGCCGGGGGCTTGGTGATGTCGCCCGAGATAATGGATCGCGCCCCGCTACCGCTTACGTACCAACGCGTGGGCGCTCTCATCGGCCATGTGCTGCCAGAGCGCGAGGGTGGGCTGCCGGTGGTGGTGGAGCCGCCGGTGACGCTGCCGCCTAGCACCAACGTAGTGGTGAAGTGGCCCGACGAGCGGCGGGCGGAGGAGCGCGCGCACCCCCTCGCCGACCACCTGCGTTTGCGCGACCTCGACGCCTCCTCGCAGTGAAGCCCTCCCCTCCCCCGGCGCCGCGCCGCCGCACTAGCCGACGCGATGCTATAGAACTGAGTGCTACGTCTTAGAAAATTTACTGCCTACTTCACTGGGCAGAGTGTCTTTTCATTAGATCGGGTGTCTTATAATTCACAACTCAGTTACCGATTCGTTCAGACCCGCGATGTACATAGGAACCCTTAGTGACACTGACGATGCATCCGATGTAAATGATGAACGTCGAGCAATGTGTATGTGCTTTAGTATATAGATAAATAATTAAATGTTATAGAGTTGCCGAATGTGTAGGGTTTAAAGTAGATGTCGGTTGAGTGAATGTGTAGACGACATTTTGTTAACAAGTCGTTTTCCGAAATATCATTACTTAGTAAACAACATTTTTATAGTTTGATTTTGATAATACCGAGATACTACTTTTAAGGTAATAGATATGTAGAATAATTTATATCGCCTATTAACATTATTAATAAAGATATGTATAAACACCTAATTAATCCTTTTCACTCGTTCGACACTGATCTTTGTGATAATTCCATAAGGTTAATAAACAATTTACTTATAGTCTACTACATTATTTCTTAATCTTATAATAAATTCTTAATTCTTCTGGACTGTCTTTAAATTTACTTAGATTTAGGCTTAGTTTACATTAGCCGATCAATCGAATGATCGTTGATTATAGCTTTAGTTCCAAATAAGATAATCAGATAATACGAAAAAATGATTGTAGTTGTTGTTTCGAATAAATAACATTTTATAAAACAGGCCTTTATTTAAATCGGTGTTTACCTCCTCTAAGATATACTTATGCCCATTTTCACCATTCACCCCTAAGTTTTAGGTGACCCTTATGCCATTTTAAATGACGGTGTTGCTCCAACAACTTTCATCTAACATGGCTTAAGGGTCACCTAAAACTTAGGGGTGAATGGTGAAATCAGCCATTAGTCCTTTACCCTGGTTTTAATTAGGTAACTGGGGTACCTGCAATATTATTTACCTGGTTTGGTTTTAGTTAGGCTTGTTCTAGTCTACTTCTAAGTACGAGTATAATCGTATAAGTACATTTTTTGGAAGATAGGTATCATAATTGATACATTATTGCTCTCCAATATCAATCAACCCATTAAGCGACTAAGAAGCACATGGGCTCTCCGCACCTATTATTTCACATGCTTAGGCATATTCATCAGACTCACGTCGATGACATTAACAACTCAACAAAAATTATAAGAAAACACTTGAAAATGAAGAATCGATCTTAACTTGAAACACGCGCGAGGCCTCTTGCGGTGACAGCTACTAAAGATGGTGGACTCGACCGCGCTAAGCGCATATAGTGTTGCGGGGCGCAGGATTCAATAAAGTAGCCAGTACAGTGGTGTCCGCATTTACCCGCTGTCCGTAATTCCCCACACTCTCCTAAAACTGGGTAAATAGATACTATGGCTGCGTTGACGCAGTAGAACGGATGCGCAGTAGCTCGGATGATGACTGCTAATATTTTTCTTATTTTATATATAGTTTCAGCACAATCTATCGGTGTCAAACGTAGGGTAAATACGCTGAACGTCGCCCCCCCCCCAAACTTCGGCCGTCTGCACATTTTCAGGTGGCAATTTTGCAACTCGAATTGCAACCTTAGTTCATACTCTATACGTACAAACCGTTACTATTCAATTAAGTCATTCGCTCTTCGCACACTGAGCATCAGTAGCGCTGGCTGCCGCCGTTGCAGCGTCAAGTTCTACGTTAAAATAGCTTACTCACTGTGAATACCCGCGCCTCGGGGATAAAATTACAACGATAAGACGATTCTTTTTTTTGTAAAAAATAACTTTTTAGAAACAACAAAGCTTAAAAAAGCTTTGTTGTTTCTAAAAAGTTATTTTTACTATATTTTGAGATAGTTTTTCAACGTTTTGCGTATTAGTTTAGAGAAAAATAGGGGGCCGCCATTAGAATACCAGTTTTGACTTAAAACCGGATTCTCGGCCGGGGCCGAGTTAAAGTAAATGCAGTCTGTTTTATATATTCGAATTCTACTATTCTTAAGCTTTGCAAATTCTCCATTGGCTTAATGGGAGAATTTGCAAAGCTTATAGGTAAATAAATCTATTTTACGTTTAATCGCCAAATACCGACCGGGGTGATACTACTTGAATCTCGAGAAATAAGGTACACGAGACAGGGGCCGACTTTAGAAATATTAAAGACCGTAATGTCGGCCAGCCTCGAAATTCGAGCGCCGCTGTACAGGGTGATTACTTTTGTATTTATTTATTGATTATGTGTGAAGTAATTTTTAATTTATTTGTCAAACTTATTTTCTTTAAATTGAATATAATTTAATAATATGTATAATTATAAAGAAGTTAAGTTTGGACGTAGGAGTTTACAATATTTAAAACATATTTATAATAGCTTAACATGGTTTAAGAAAAAATACCTAATAATAAAAAATAACAAAATAATGCAGATACGATCGCACTATAATAAAAGAATCTCTTGAGGAAATAAATCATTTAATAATATTTTTCATTGTCTTCATATAAAACATCCTGTACCCGACCGACATTTGGGAAAAATGTGACCGACCATGGGCCGTGAATGGCCGACTTTAAGGTTTTTTTCGTTCTAGACGCCTTTAAACCTTAAAACTTTTTTCTTTTAGTAGACAAGTCAATCTTATGCCTAATTAACATTAAATAGATCTTCAAGCTTTTTAAAACCGCATCACAAGCTATCCTTTCATTGCAACTGATAGGGCCAGAGCGATTTAAAGTTAGAAAATCCGTAAGGGGGTCGACATTTAGCGTATTTACCCTACATCCCGCACGTAAAACCGTCTACTACAGCCATCTATATTTTATCAATATGTTTTCTATGAGAGGTGCTTCTATACGCAATATTAAAAAGTAGTCTACGGCTAGAACATAAAAACAGAAATCACTAGGTACAGTCACGAGCACCGATCTGTATACACTTTGACTCTTATTCCATTGTATTAACAGTTACGGTTGTTTACATATTTTTGCTCGTGGCTGTACATGCCGAAGAAGTGCATTAACGTCGTTTGATTTAAAGTGTTTTCATTATTTAATTTGTACAATTAACTTTAAAAATACACAAGGTAATTAAACAAAGCACGATTTATACAAAATTATAAAACAACACAGATCACGCCAATGTTAAGATCGAATGCCTAAGACGCCTATTGATGTCACAAGGACGCCAATGAGCGTTCGGGCGCCCATGAATGCAGACATTGATGTAAAAAGCGTTTTATAGGGCAGCAACGAACGTTGATAGACACACGATATGAATCACATTGAAACTTATATTACTCATAGTGTTGTGAATAATGGCAAATTTTTATAGTAGATTGTTATCGCTAGAGTTTATTTTGTTGACAGGTTTCCATGTAGGTATACTCAGAAAAAACAAAAATAAATAAAAACGTTAGGATAAACATTAATTAAAAGTAATGTGTAAAACAAACGCGAGTAGATCCGTAAAAGTTTTTTCATTTAAACAATAAATAATCAATTATTACTATAATACAACTACTTAAAACTAAACAACAACACAACATAATACAATTTACATTAACAAAAAAAATATAATATTATTCACGAAGATAAAACAGTTATATTATCAAACGCAAGTTTTTATTACAAAATTGCTCAAATTACCCCAAAATGTAGCTAATTTAATAAATGTGACAACAACACTTTCCATCAATAGCGGCGCGGCGCGGGCCAAAGGTCGTACATACCACCTTAGTTATTCTTCTGAGGTCTTCGTACGTACTTACCTACCGAAGTGCCGACAAAAGTATTGCCATGTAAGCTTGGTTATTTAACTAAAATTTTATCAGCGTAATTTACGGTAACGTAAGTAGAACAGAATCTCGATACCTAATAACACTTTTACGGATAGGACAGGAGTTTTTAAAGTAACGTACGTAAGTGTACGTGAAGGGTACCTCAAGCCGTGTTGAAACGAATCACCTTCGGAGGATTTCTAGAGGGTACGGCATCGCACACTTAAAAGTGCGCGTCCCCGTGCCCTCCCAGAGTCTCCGAAGGGTTCGGATCGGATCGGAAGTACCTACTAGCTGACCCGGCGGACTTCGTATCGCTTTGACAGTTTCTATGATTGTCTTCTTCTTCTTCTTTTGTTTATGGCATGTTTTGTGTCTAACACAATTCCGCCAATGTCACGTAGGTAGCCAATACACGGAAGGATTCGTATAATAATATTTATTATAATTTTGCGTTTTTAAGCAAATTTACCTAGAACAAGGACAACACAACATGCGATTAGTTAATATTATAAATATAATACACACACACAAGAGTTATTTATAGCTTGATGTTGTTTACGGATAAGAATGATATTAAAACTTTTAAAAAAGGTGGAGAATTTACCATACTTAAAATGCATTTAAAATTAGTAGGACGGGGAATATTTTGAGGTAAGAGATCGTAGAGGGAGGGGGAAAATTTTGGACAGTTAAAAAATATGTGGTCCGTTGTTCCTTCATCTAACCCACAATCACAAAGGGAGCTATCCCGTACCCTGATCTTCGCAAGATGGACTGGTGTGCAAGCGTGCCCAATTCTTAGGCGGCAGATGGTAGAAACAGTAAGCTTATTGTGGTGTTTCTGCTTAAAAAACCATGGTCTACTGGGGATGTGCTGTTGGATGTCAAAATAATATCTACCCGCATGGTTTCTCGTGATTTGCCAATCAGAATGCCAAGATTTTAAAAGGTGAATGTGAGCGAGAGGAAAAAGGTCGTGGTGAAAGGCTTTTGCGTAACCTATGGATCCGCTAGAAGTAGCTTGCTTGGCACATGAATCCGCAGTTTCATTTCCGGGAATGCCGCAATGGCCCGGAATCCAGGCTAGAACAATTGTTACCGCTTTCGACTCACAACGCAGCAATGCTTCCCGAATCCTTAAAATTACTGGGAATTTAATTTTAGCTTTAAATGGGTTAGCTAAGATGGCGCGTAAACAGCTTAAGGAGTCCGTGAAAATAATGCTATGCTGCAAATTATGGGACTCAGCAAATAAAACAGCCTCTAGGATAGCAACTGCCTCTCCCGTAAACACAGATGACAGTGGAGACAATTTATAGCTCAGGACTATTCTATGGGCGGGAATCCAAACGGCTGCTCCAACATGGCCACCCTCTTTGGAGGCATCGGTGAAAATTGTAAGCCAGTCAGGAAAGACGCCACAAGAGGTCAAGGCAATCCTCATTTGGGGAAGTCTCAGATGATTGCGAAGAGTTGATGAAGGCACATCCATTAGGAAGCGAAGATGGGAGAGAGCCAGAAATAGCCTGGTGAGCCTCTCTATCATAGCTTTTACCTGGGACTGGTCGAGGGCGTGGTGGAAGGGAAACAGTTTTTTTATAAGATTGTGATGATGTGAGTACAGAAGGATAGGATTGGGGTATGGTAGAGTGGTGAGCCATAACGGATTTCGATGAGTCTGCATATGATCTTCTAGACGTTGGAAATAATGCAGAGGCTTCCTGAAAGGATATGCAATCCTGGGACATTTTAATTTTAATTGATTTTTGTCTTAATTGCTCTGGACAAGATTTATTTATGGCAAAATGATTGCCCGAGCAATAAAGACAGGTGGATTTATCCTCACCAACATCACAACTTTCACCCAAATGAGGCTGAGCACATCGGTAGCACCTGGGATTAGAGCGGCATTGTAATTTTATATGTCCAAAGCGGCAACAATTGTTACATTGGATAGTCGGTAATTGGTAAGTTTCAATTGGTATTGACGTATAATATGAAAAAAATTTTTCTGGGAGGGACTGCCCTTTAAAAGTCAAGACCACTGTTTGTGAAGGAATCCATGTAGATTTGCATTCTACAATAATTTTCTTATTTAGACGTCTTGCCTTCAGAACCATGCCGCAATGCTCCGGAATGATTAAAGATTCCACCAGTTCCTCCATTGTGAGTTCTGTGGGAATACCTCTTATTAGACCCATACGGGTGATATTATAGTTTGGAATTGACGGGGTATACTTATAAAGTCCTAACAGAGGGTTATTTATAAAATCATTGGCGTCCTTGAATGATTTGAACTCCACTGATAGACGGTTACGTCCAATTTTTTTAACACCATCATTAACAACATTTTTAATTTTATTTTTAGAAAGCAACTGGCCAAAAATTATAGGACGAATGGTTGTACCACTAGAAGGGGAAGATTCTGTCCTAGAAACATGCACAATAAAGGGGCCCTTATCGAGGATTGAGTAGGCTTTTTGAGTATCTGAGATTGACGAGTGGATAAAAAGCGATTCATTGGGGGTAGGTTCAGAAGTTTGAGTAAAATTCGGAGGAGTCTTTTTTTGCGGTACTGACGGGGATGACGGAGCTTCAATGCGTCTTTTCGTACCCAGTTGGGAGAAAACCGGAGGAGACATCTCCATTTCTATCGGAGATGACACTCTTTCAGGAGGATCAGGGGGATCAGGAGGATCAGGCGGGGCCCGATCCATGGTTAACAAAGTACACAATAGAACACAAAATTCACAAACAAGAGTAAATCGGCTTAAGAACTGTAATAAAATTGCCTATACAAACCAAACAAATCAGAATCCCATAAACACGTGTACTAACCAACACTCGCGAAAACGGAATCCTCTATGATTGTCAATAATACAATCAAATCGTTTCTATGACAAAACAAACAAATCGTGGAACAATTTGAATTGGAAAAAGAAATTTTGGGGTGGCCACCCTTATCACTTAGGATATAAAAAA
Source organism: Eudonia lacustrata (assembly GCA_947562085.1). Lineage (NCBI taxonomy): Eukaryota > Metazoa > Arthropoda > Insecta > Lepidoptera > Crambidae > Eudonia > Eudonia lacustrata. The sequence continues at coordinate 21,583,514 of OX387339.1, read as the reverse complement.
AATTATAATATTTATATTTAAAAAAAACCGAATTAAAAAAACAGGAAACTAAAAAAGGTAAAAACAGCTCTTAAAAGCAAGAAATAATATTGAAATCATATTATTACTTGCCTAGATACGCATATCAGTAAAGATGGTTTATTGAAGTCGGGTGGTTAGTGGTCGGCTGGGGGACAATTTTGTTTCATTTAAAACTTTTATTTGTCACTTTTTTATTGTAAAAGTTCCACCCGACTTCAATTGACCTTCTTTAAAACTTATATGCGTATCTAGGTAATTAATAGTATGATTTCAATATTATTTCTTGATTTTAAGAGCTTTTACCTTTTTTAGTTTCCTGTTTTATGAAGTCGGTTTTTTTTGTTAAAAATCATTTTATTTTACGATTTTTAGTGATGGGTAGACCTAACAAGAATGCTTTTCTGATTTATTTATTTATTTATTTATTTATTCAATTACATGCTGGCTTACAGAGTTTCGTCCAATACACCAACAAGTTAAAAAAAACGATAAAATATGACAAATTATAATTAATAACTACAAAAGTATACAAAATTAAATTAATTTAAAATAAATAATGTCAACATGCAAAGTATAAAAAATAATTAAACATAACAATACAAAATATAACATATGTATAACAAATAGTCAATTTAAACAACTTAAAAACTGTCGTGTGACAGCTGCTAACATTACAATGTCGTCAAAAAATAGGTCGGATTTCTCATTCCAAGCGAGAATGTCCCCGATCAAGCGTAGTGCACGCACTGTGGGAGCTTGCCCGGCGTGCTCAGTTCGCGTGGTCGGCCGGGCCAGCAGCCGCGGCTGCCGGCGTGTCGCCACCAGGCCCGCACCATCACCCGAGATTCGCGGCACTAAAATGCTAAACTTTTCCAGCACATACGGGCAGTCCAATTTATGGCGGAGCACCGAAAGAAAATGTATCACTAGAATTAGTTTACGCCGGAGAGCCAGGGTATCGAGATTCACCATACCCGACACGAAAAGAGAAGGATACAGAAACGGATAATATCCATAACTCCTCTTATAAAGCCAACGAGCAAACTTACGTTGCACCCTCTCAACCATGAGAACGTATTTACTTTCGTGCGGATCCCAGATGACAGCCGCATATTCCAGTTTACTGCGTACTGTATAAGACGTTGGCCACGGACAGATTATCAAATTCGGAAGATGTCCTAATGATGAACCCTAAGAGTTTGTTTGCTGCCTTACAAACATTTATTACATGTTTGTGGAAATCTAATTTTGTATCCAATGTCAGTCCAAGGTCTCGAATTGCATCTACTCTCTCTAAAGATTCGCCAGATAATTTATAGTCCGTCACAAGAGGACGTCGCTTACGTGAAAAAGTGATAGTTTTACATTTTGAGGTATTAAAGGGCAGGTTGTTAACATTACTCCACTCCGAAACAGCGTCTATATCACTTTGCAAAGCATTGGCATCTTCAGGCTTCTCTACCCCCAAAACAGCTTGAGGTCATCTGCGAATAAAAGGCAGTTTGCTCTTCTTACGGTCCCAGGAAGGTCATCAATCATGATCAAAGACAGGATTGGCCCTAAGGTACTCCCTTGACTGACTCCAGATCTCGTGTAGTAATTTTTGGATTCGTAGACACCCAATTTAACAAACTGACAACGATCTTTTAGATAACTCGCGAAAAATTCGAGAAGTTTCGGTACAAAACCTATCCTCGCCATCTTACGCAGTAGCAGGTCGATATCCACAAGATCAAAGGCCTTCCTAAAGTCAAAGTACGCCGCATCTACTTGCCTACCCGAGTCCATCTCCGCACAAGCATAATCCACAAGAGACGTCAAATTAGTGGTAGTCGAACGAGCTCCGCGGAAACCATGCTGGCTGTCATGTAAAAGGTTACTGCACTGCCGGCTAATATATGCGTACAATATTGATTTAAACACTTTGGCAAAGACAGAGAGCACTGCAATTGGTCTATATGTTGTAATGTCAGGTGCAACAATATCGTATTTACTTTGACAAACATTAATATAAAAAAAAAATAGTTTTAGAGCGCAGCCCACGTACGTTCTGGTAATAGCATTTAACTTTCTTAACATGACTGTGAATATTATTGTTTTTGTTGTTTGACACGAAAACTTTGACGCCAGGGCTTCAAACAAATGTCTTTAGGCCACTTGTCAGGAGACATTACCTTATCTGCTAATTTGATCGGCACTCCCAGCTTGAATGAAGCGTAGTTGCCGCGCGCCTTCAATGTCTCAATTAAGCAAACATCACTTTCACATATTGCCGTTAGGTGGTCACGCACCTGCTCTACTGTAGTACCCTCTTCCACATAGTAGAGGTGAATGAAACACCTCCTTTCAGCCGCACGCAGTGAAGTTGGTCCAGGTGTTGCAGTACCACGAAGCATTACCGGCAGCGATGTCCGATCTAGCCTACGTTTCCCCTCCGTACCCCCCTGAGAATTTGGCTCATCATCTTTTTTAGGGTCTGCTTGAGCGCTGGTAAAGTTAGCAGTGGAGATATCTCTACAAGCCACCTCAGGGACTGCTATAACTGGCAGTGAACTTTGTTCACTGAGAGACGAATACGTCGGTGCACGTCTTTGTGGAGTAGATTTATTTTTATTTAAGGCATTTTTCTCAATATTTGTTGGCCTTTGTTGCTTACGGTCAGTCTTAACGGAGGTGCCAGTGTTTTTGGGAAGATTGTGTTGCCTTTTCTCACAGTTGTTATTGTCCATCCTGTTAATTTTCATTTCTAATTCACAAATTTTGCTTGATAAGTTGTCGACCTTATCACACAAATGAGTTTTAAAAACAAGAAATTGCTCGGTTATTAAGCTTACAGATTTTTTCAGTAAGGCGTTTCTCGAACTCATCGTGTATCTCATTCATTTGAACTATTAAATAATTCATTCTCTTTGGTCTTTTCAGCAAAGCGCCTATTGCTGCGCACAGTGATGTTATCAGGACTGTGTGTTTGCATAGATATAACCGGGGGGCAGTCGCTAACGATACTCATGTCGTGAGTGAGATGTTGTGCCTGACGGACCGGCGTTTGGGAATTGTCACCTTTCGGTATCTTACTGCGACATTCAACGCATATCCAGGTGTTCTTAAATTCACATGTTAATGTAGCAAAATTTTCATTCGTAAAATTAGCACATAGGATATCGAAAAACTGCTTACATTTTGCGCATCTCATATACGCACAGTTTTCGGTAATAAAACCGCGGCATCACGCGCAGTCAACTCCGCGCGATGACAGCACTGCTGCAGCTCGAGTAATAATCGGTTCACTAGTCGATCCCAATCGTCGTATAAGCGTCGTAGCCGCGGTCGTAGCTGATCGTAGCGAGTCGTAGTCGTAATCGGGTCCGTAGACGACGATGTAGCAGTGACGTAGATATGACGTGGATATAGCTCGGTAATTTCGACCGCAGCCGCCGCAGTGGCCGTGGCTAAGCGGATAAGAAACAGCTACTCACGCCAGGGGTCCGAAGATCGAACCCACGCCGCCGCTTCAAATTTTATTTTTCAGCTTTGCACTGTTGGTGACTTCGGATGAGGTCTGGTCACCAGTAAGGGCGAAGTCCGGGGCTCCAACACAAGTTAAAAACTTTATTTAAATGAATTGTAAAAAGAGCTGCAACACGACCGCTTGCAAGAAAGAACGCACGCCGAAAAAAATGATGAGGGGCTGATGAGGAAACGACGGCCTAGTAAGTAGTACCTAGTAGTATTCCTATGTAAAACTTAGGTATTATTTTTGTACGAACTGAACATAAAAATATCCAAAGGCCGGCAACGCATCTGCGATTCCTTCCCATCAGGTGATTGCTTCCCATCAAGTGACACGCCTGCTCGTTTGCCACTTTCTAATATTAAAAAAAAAAAAAACCATTTTGGCATATTGAACCGTAAGCCCAACAAAAGGTAAAACTGCTATAAATCGTTGAGGAATTCCCTCGACTGTCTGTGGTCTCTATCATCAGACCTAATGACACTTAAGACCCATATTGGTGCAAAGTTCTCATCAATAGAAATGAATCTAGCCCAAACACCATGTAATTGCTGTAAATCGTTGAGGAGTTCCCTCGACTGTCTTTCGGCTCCATCATCAGATCGACTCCAGACCTTCAATAAATGGTAGTGCTTTAAAATACTTAATGAAAAAATTAACAAACGCACTAGTCGCCACTACAATTTTCGAAGGTTCCCCTCGATTTCTCTAGGATGCCATCATCAGATCCTGGTTTCCTTATCATGGTACCACCCTTGGGTTATCTCCTATCCAACAAAAAAAGAATCATCAGAATCGGTTCATAAACGACGAAGTTATCCGCGAACAAACATAAAAAATATATACGAGTCGAATTGAGTAACCTCCTCCTTTCATAAAGTCGGTTAAAAATAGATTACGACCGATTGTCAGACCTACCTACCAAACATACAATTATAAAATTTCATTAAAATCAATCGAGCTGTTTCGGAGGAGTATGACAACTCACATGTGACACGAGAATTTTATATTGTATACTCGTATAAGGTCTCATTTCTTCAACTGGAAGTATTTTGACAAAACATCTAATATATCAGAGAAATAATTCAGGCCTAATTTTTTTTTTACTTTTCCTGACACAAAAACTGTAATATTTTTAAGAGCAGCCTCTCTCTCTGTCGGCTCCTTTGAATGAAACTACCGGCACGTGTAAACGGTGAAGGCATTGCGGCCTCTCTGTTTTGGCTCCTTTAATTGAAACTACCGAAAGTGCTTTATTTTACTTTTTAATCGAATATCTTTTGGCGTTTTTCTTGAAAACTAGCGTATAACAATTTAAGGTCTTTTCATAAAACAGTTTATTTATGTTGTTGAATTTATCCTCAAAATATTTGCAGTTGACAAAATGTGACCTAATTTAAAATATAAAAGAGATATACTTAACGTATGGTTGAACATTTATTGAAGAAATTTGACAGTTTTGGATAGGTTGTGATGTGCAAGCGTCTGTACTACACATGCGCATTAGCATATTAGGAGGACCAAGACCATGACTTCGACTTTCGTCGCTGACGCTGTTAAACTTATACAATGACGTGGTGATGTTGCGGCTCTCAGTGCATTCTACTGGCTATAACATGGCGAATGCTCCGAAGATCTTTTTACCCTTATCCCTCCTTCTCCCTTTCTTTACAGGACAACGCGTGCTGAACTTCGGTTTTACTGTGACAGCCATTCCGTCGCGAACGACGACAGGAGAAGGATAATAGTAGTACCTACTTGGTTCCGAAGATATTTTAACCACTATGATAATATATACTCAGATTATAATAGTAACTATATACCTTCTTAGAAAGCTTACTTATTTAAATTTTTTCATTGAAGGCCCATATTTTCCGAAAAAAGGCAAAAATATTCTTTACCTAAGTTAATATAATAAAGCTATTGAGTGCACTAAGGTATTATTAATACGTATAGAGGCACTCTGTGTATAGAGGGGACACCACGAACAAAATTTCTGCCACTCGAGTAGAGGGACATGGACTACAAAGTCTCTCAGCGGCTCCTGGCCGACAGCGCGCTGCCGGCCAGGCGCACGGACTTTGTTTGTGGTGTCCGGTCTGTATCTCATGATGGACCCCTATTGCAGCGCCACCTACCGGGTTTTGAAACCATCCAGGAACTCATTGAAATATACACACAAAATTTCATCCAAATCGGTCCAGCCGTTTAGGAGGAGTTAGTTGACAAACACACGCACAGAAGATTCATATTTATAAAGAACAGCTGACCGGCGGATTTCGTACCGCTTTGACAGTTTCCATGACAAAAAACAAACAATTCATTCGTCCCACTTGATGGACCCCTATAGCAGCGCCACCTACCGGGTTCAATTGTAAATCCTTATGAAATTTTGCATAGTGCGGGCACTAATTAGGCACTAGATATGTGTGTAAATTTCGTTGCTGTAATATAAGTAGTTTTTGATAACGGTCATGGGTACGCTATCGCCAGCTTGATCGCGATGCCAGCGTACTACACAATAAAAAAGGTCTTTATTTCTTAAACTAAAGAGGCACTAATTACTTTGTGTTTGCAGTAATTACGCACTAATTACGCACTAAAAGAGTGCATAACAACAAACGTGAAATCGATCACGGACCAACAGCTTTACATGGCTTCCGAAATAAGGGGGTGCTCGAGATGATACATTTTTGTTCAACTATCCGCTGACCTGCCTTTGCGAAAGTTACTTAACTTAGCAGACCGGCAGGCTTATTATCGATCTTTAAGTGACAGTCGCAATCGTAACAAATTACAATTTATCGCTATCAAAACACATATTCATATTACGGAACGTAGAACGCGAACGCTACGATAGCGCTACAAGCGAGCGATTGACGAACTAAAAATGCATGCAGTGTTGCAAAAGTCAAAAATTAAAAATCGGTAAATTTTCCAGGCAAAAATCGGGAGAAATCGGGAGATTAAAAAAAATGTATTTTACGCTAATGACTTTATTGAAAAATAAAGATACATATATTTTAGGTTCAGTGATTACTTAATAACTTATTATCAGTGGTCGGAGTAGGTATATTGATTTTAGATACTTGCGTCATGATATCATAACATGGACATGCATTTCTTCCGGAATGTACCGGAGTTTCCAAAAATTTGGTAAATAGAGTAATAAAATAAAAAACCATATGTAAGCAAACAAAATTGTTTATTGTTAATACAAATAATCATTATTACAGTTTTATTAAAAATAATTATTTTTAATCCTCATCGGTTACAAGTTCTACATTTTGATTTTCTGTCTCTATACAATTAAAATAAATAACTATAATTTTTTCAATATTTTCTAATTTTAAGCTATTTCTTTTAACATCTAAGATCCATTTGTAAGTGGAAAATGATCGTTCAACATCTGTAGATGTCAATGGAGCGAATTTGAAATAAAGTTTCTGATTATTTGCTACGCTTTTTTCAATACTCTCGCTGTATTCTCTAATTGTATCTAAATCTGGATTTCGTTCCATAACTGATTCTATTTTATTTTTTATATTCTCATTATTGCACTCGTTAAGCGTAGCCCTTACTTGATCAAATACTAAAAGTGAATCAGCTAGAGATAAATTTTGTTTTTGTAACTCTTTTAGGGCTAGTAGTATAATAGAGTAATTTTCTTCAATATATTTTAAATCATTTTCTAAATTTTGTTTTTCCAAAATGTTTTTTGCGTTTCGTATGGCTATAGCATCAGAACTGCTCAAGCAGGATAAAACTTCTTTTATTTTATCTAAATGTTGAGCGTAGTAAGATGCTGCCTGTAACCAAGTACCCCATCTGGTAATGACTGGTTGCGGAGGCAACGGTAAGTCAGGATATTTTTCTTTTAAAATGTTTACCCTACTAGGAGCCTTTAAAAATACTTTTTTAACATTTGATATAAGAATATCAACATCGTTGTATTCTGACCTTATCTGCTCACTTACACGATGAAGAGCGTGCGCCAAACATGTCACATGCTTCATTTCAGGTAAGTAATGTTTTAAATTTCGCCCTGCAGATAGCATGTACGCTACACTGTCAGTGCAAAGCATTAAAATATTGTCAACTTTCGCTTCAAAAGTGTTTTGCCATAAATTTTCTAGACATTGCAGTACAAATTGTGTTATTGTTTGTCCATTTACTGCTGTTAGCATTTTACAAGCAATCAAATAAGGCCGGCCTGCACTATTACTAGGATGCAATGGTTTTATTAGGAAATTGACTATGTATCGACCAAAAATGTCTGTTGTCTCATCCAGCGATATCCATAGTTTCTCATTTTTATTAGTTTCATAAATCGAATTGATTTTATTCCTATAAAACTTCTCCAAATAAACTTTTCGTAACTGTGATTCGTCAACCACTTTACGATTGGTACAAACGCAACAACAAGTACTGCACATATATTTCTGAAAAAACTCTTTGAACGCTGGATTTTTCATTTGCGACCAAGGAATATTGCATAGAATCAGGAACTTAATGAGGTCGAAGTAAAATTCCTCTTGCGGTCTCTTAAATTTTCCTTGATGTACAGCGCCTTCAATGTGTTTGGTAATGTTGCCTCTATTCACAGCTTTCAAATGACTTTCACACTTTGTACAGTATATAGTGCCACTAGCGTTATCGTAAAGTAGCTCAGGATAGTGCAATAACCACTTTTGCACTGTTTCAGCCTTGACCTTTGCCATATTTATTTATATCTCACCTAAAACAATGATTTAAATTTACAATATATACATACACAACTGTAAAGTCGATAATGAAATTCTGTTTCATATAAAGTGTTTTTTTTAACTGAAGCGGTGATAGCCCTGCGGTGTGCGTACCGGACTCTCATGCGCTGTGATGATTGCTATAAAGTGATTTTTTTAACTGTTTCCAAGTTCTAAAACCTTCTTAAATAGTGAAAATAATTAAAACTTACCCGTACAAAAACAACTTCAAATGGGCCCAATCCAAGAGTAATAAATCGATGTCCGTAGTTATAAGCCAAATTCGTCGTTTTAAGTAGATTTCAGAAGACAGTAAACAAGCCAGGGTCAAGTCAAGATATTCACAACACATAAAATAAGCGCACTCCACGAACCGAAATAAGTGAGTGAGCCACTTGGTCTGGATGTCGGTGCGAGCGCATTGTTTTCGAACAAACAGTCAATGAGTCATCCTGGATACTTGATTCTAATTGGTCAGATGCGTTGAGCATAGAGATAAGAGGACAAAAGACCCTGTTTGCCGGATGTCGTGTGTTGAAATGAATATTATTATTATATCATTTTATACATGCTTAGGCTTTTACTCCAACACTTTTACTACAACAAGGTTTTTACACACCAGTCATTTTTTACTATTAAATTCTGGTCATCTACGCCACTAGCAGCATAGCGTTGAGAGTATTGATACATTTTTAACTAGTTTCATGTAATAATTTCGATGTTTCGGTATTTCTATCATAATAATCCGGAAACTCGGAGGAGTATCCATATTAACATATACGTTTGATGTCAGTGACCTTAATTCAATATACCTACTCCGACCACTGCTTATTATTCATGCTCATACCATTTCTTGGTAGCTATTTTTTCAAACATTTTATGGTCTATATTAAAATTATAACAGGTTTGGTTATTTTTTGTGTAGAAGACCTATAATAGATTCAGTGGAGAGTTTGTTACGCTGAACATTTATTTTTTTAGGGAATTTCCCCCATACACTCACCAAACAATAATAAACCTTATTTTAAAGTCATTTCGATATCCCATTGCATTGTTTTAGTGTTTCCAGGTTAATTTTAGTGTTGTCGTCTTAAGAATTGTTTGCCACCTTAGTAGTAAAAAAAACAAAATAGAAATTCGGGAGATTAGGTCGTGAAATCGGGATATCGGGAAAAAAGAGCCGAAATCAGTAGATCTCCCGATAAATCGGGAACTTTTGCATCACTGAATGCATGACGCGACGAAGGTGGAGCAAAGCGCAGCCTAGGGATGTGACATTCAACGTAAAACATCGATTATTAAAAAATCAATTATTTTTCATTACAATAAAACCGATTAAAAAATAATCGATTATTGTAAAAAAAAATCGATTTTGTTTTATTAATCGTTTTTTTTAACTTTTCTAATGAAATCAATAATTTAACAATTAAAATTTAAATAATCACAGCTTTATTAACATAAGTAATTAAATAATTAACTAGAAACATCCCACAACAACAAACGCCAACCAGTGCGAGTTTAAAAAAAATCCCAAATGCCGCGAACGCGCCAGGCAGTCTTACAGTATTGTAGTGCTTAAAGTTATAAATTAAGGTTATTGTTTTTTATTATTATTATTATTGTTGTGAAACATCTTTCTTCTCGCTTTCTTGCAATTTGTGGGAGTGATTTCGTGAAATGGGACGGAATTGTGAAACAGGAAGTCGAGAAAGCGCTCAAGAGCGCGCCATTTTGTAAATTCAGTATTTAATCGATATTATGAGCATGACCTATTATTATTATATGTGACATAATTGTGTCATTTGATTATCAAAGGTCATTTTGATATGTCAAATGTCTTCTATTCTAATAAGTATTTACTGCATTCTCTTTATTATTTGTAAAAAAATATACGTCATTCTGAATTCTATATTCTTTTTTCTATTGTAATATTTATTTCAACCCTTTCGTGTGTGATAGACTTTATCATTATTTATTTTATAGTTATAAAATTATGTTAATACCTGACACCCATTTTTTTCAGAATATAATGTTAAAATTGCTTAATTACTAAGGTGAGATGTCAAATGTTATCTTATGCAACTACTGTAAGCCGCGCTCGTTTTTTATTATTACTATTTATTTGATTATAGTAGTGACGATATGATATACTTATCTAATGTCTATGATATGTATGATTTATTTTCACATCCGATTTTTTTTGGAAATTGATTAATAAAATTGATTTTAATATAAAAATAATCGATTATTAATCGGTTTTTCCTCTATTTGATAATTTTTTCACATCCCTAGCGCTGCCCACGGGCGCTCTAAAATAAACCGACCGATTGTATCTAGTAGCATCTTTTATTCTAATTTTGTTAGCCAAACTCTAACGCTATGTATGTATTTACTCGATTAATTTATTCCAAACACTTATTTGAAAACATTTAATTATCAATTGTGCCTTTGATGAGTTGTAAATGATAATAATATTCTGATTTTACGCCTCAATTCAAGTTTCGGCTCCTTTCCATGAGTCGTGGTCATGCACTATGCATGATCACAAGCTTCGGAAAGGGTTGCAGAATGGTAAAGGTAAAATGAAATCAGCATTATCATTTTATTTACTTCTAAACAAAAGTTGTACATGTAGTAGCGCGTAGAATTTTTCTACTTCAATCTACCAATTTGTTAGCACTTTATTTACTGTAAGGGTTGGCAACACTGTCTGGGCACCTATATATAGCCTTCGTGCTCGTACTTAGTAGCATAATTGAAGTAGCTTTAGTTATTGCTGAGCTCACTAAGCAAGTAATCGTTGAACGGGCTCCACACAATCATTAACCTTCTAATGTCCGTGACAGTAGCGTACCCAAGTTATCTAAAACGAAAAATAATACGTTGTTAATGTAAATAAAAAAAAAATACTAGTGTGGTTTGTCAGTTTTTATTAGGAGGTTTTCTTATATAGACAACTATTCAAATAGTTGCAATTACCCTTACTTGCAGCTTGGTCTGTCTGTACTTCCTCAGATTTCCGAACGCAGGATCTAATAAAAGTTTAGGTTTCAAAACGTAGACAGTAAAAATAAAAAAACTTGAACCTTGTTGCGTTGTGAGAAATAATTATCGTTTTTTCCACAAATTAAAAGTATTTCAGTCAGTTTGTGAGAATTTATCTAGATTGGATTGTGCAGTGATAAAATGGACACATCTAAAGTGATAGATTCCAACGTCAAGTGCGAGTAGTAAGTCGAGAATATGGTACCATCTCGAACCTTTCTATTTTAACAGATTGAGCTCGATATATCTAAAATCGCTCAGAATGTCGGCCTGTCATGAAATTCTATCGTTGTACGATAGCAGTCCCGACTCTCTGTTGGATATTTGTATGGATTATGTTGTCGCCAACATGAACACAATTACGAAATTAGATCCGACCAGCAGATGGCGTAAACTAAAAGACGACGTAATTTTGCCTACTGAAATTTGTGAAAAGTTCTTGCAGTCTTACCAAAATTCCAATCGCATCAATGATAATATTGCCAACTTATTTCGCGATCGGAGTCGCACAAGACTGGATTCTGTGAGATTACGAAATTCACGCATCACAGACGAAGGGCTGAAGTGCCTTATGGAGCACAAGCCCTATGAAGTAGAGTTGGTTCAATGTGAATACCTTGCACAAGGTTCTCTTGACATAATTAATGCCAACAGTCAAAATCTAGTCTCTCTTAAATTTGGCCCTCAAACATATATATTTTCGCATGATGAGAACTTGTTCAGACAACGAGGATATATAATCGACGCGCCCAATCTAAGGCGGCTCACCATCCACTGCCGGGGTCTCCCTATATTCCCGCTTTTACTTCTGAAACCTCTGACCCAACTTACACATCTGGACTTATCGGAATGCTCATCATCTGGCTCTATATGGGCACTGAATGAATTGAAAAACCTAAGATGTCTGATTTTGTACAGCGTCCCCTGGTCAAAGGATGTGATAGATTGGATAACAACTTTGGAATCGCTGCAGCTTCTTGACATTTCACAGTCAATTGAAAGGCTTGGAAAATATTTCAATCCCAATGATGTCTTGACAAAGATTGTCACAAGTTTGCCCAAGTTGGAGTATCTGGATATATCTGGTACAAATCTTGCTGGTTCAGGAGCAGCAGCAGTTTCAGCTTTAAACAATTCTGAACCTCAAGTACGCTGTGATATTCCGGGTTTAGTGAGCCGAGTCAACACTCCACTAGATTTCCTGGGGCTGTACGGAACGCATCATGGAGCTTGCAAAAGGCATGACATACCAGCTAGAGTGGTAAGTATTAGAATAACATAAATTAATATTGCCTTCCTAAGAATGCTCTCATTTTATTTATTTTTTCATGCTGCCTAATACCAATTGTTGTCAATCCTCGGGGGAGGCCATTTTCCAGCAGTAGGCATCTTTTGGCTGAGATGATGATGATGATGATGATGATATATCAATATATTTATTTAAAGGTTTAGATGTAACTATTTTCATTTGTGTACTTCATCAATTCATTTTAAGACAAGAGTAAAATTGGACAACAGTCTATAAACTAACAATGCAAACTACACGGAGCATCACTTATATGACAACGTCTACAACGGCAATGATTACTATGACACTTAGAAGTCTCAAAAGACTTCAACCAACACCTCAACCCGGTTAGTCCTAGTAAAATATGTAATGGAAAGTATGTGCTGTTCTAAAAAGGAAAAAATCAGATTAAAAATGAAGAAAAGATCAATATTGTGACATCTAGAATTTGTAGGCATACACATTGCGATTTTGAACATAGAATTGCCCACATACAAAGACTGTGGCCACAATAGTTAAAATATATATCCTTACCACACAAGCTAAGCTAGAAATTAATGACAAGTTCTAGAATGTGAGGAAAACATCGATGGACGGAAACAAATTACAAACACAGCAAAGCAACAAGGAGAAAATTAGAGATGAAGAGAGACAGCTAATTAGGGATAGAAAGTACTGAAGGCTTAAAGGTAAAAAGAAAAAAACATAAAATCTCTAGGCAACAAAAAACCCCAAACGGAATAATGAAAGCTTCATTAGTTAGAGACTACATTAGGCCCTCTATAGTCCTTAAAATATAGCTTGATTGATTTGACAGGTGTTAAACTGATGTCTTTTTTTTATACACTGTAACTTTTTAGTGGTTGTTTTCCAGCAGATGGGTAGATCAGACTATCATCATCATCAGTCTACACACGTCCACTGCTGGACATAGGCCTCTCCAAGTGCACGCCACTGAGACGATCCGCGGCTACCATGAAACTGAACAACTATTCACAAAACACATAGGTCAAATAACGAGAGAATTTTTTAACTTTCCCATACAAACCATACTCGGTCAATAGAGGCTTTGTATAGAAAAGTGAAAATATTATCTCGTCTTCTGACCTATGTTTCTTCGGGAAAGTTGTTAATTTTCATGGTCTGATCTATCCACCTGCGGGAAAACAACCACTAAAATGTCTCGGTGTATAAAAGAAGGAGGCAAACAAGCAGGCGGGTCACCTGATGGAGAGTAATCACCGCCGCTCATGGACACCAAAACCAGAGAAATCGCAGACTCTTTGCCGACCTTTAAAGAAGGAATAGGCTCGTTTTTTTAAGATCCCTAAGTCGTAATGGTGCGGTCTATAGTGCTGAGACAGTATTGATAGTAGTATTGTATTTCGTACTTATTGTTAATAAATAAATTAACAGTAATAATAACAGAATACAACCAAAAACAGTATTTACACATTATTTACTGGATGAAAATTAAGATAAGATAAGATAAGAAGTCATTTATTTCTCTTTCACATAAAGGTGATACAATAAGTGAGTTAGTAGTTGACAGACTTACAAATAATCAAAATCAAATAAAAATTATTAGTAGAACATTATTGCAAAAGATCTTAACAACAGTCCGCACAAAAAACCATGACTGCCGTTCATAACAAAAACTTACAAATGACACATATGGATAATGGGGTTAAAGTAACAAAATAAGATTCGTGAACGCCAGACCTAAGTCATTTTATATAGGCTGCTTTTTTTCCATTGTGATTGTTTGATTAATTGAAGTTATACTATTTTTCGTATGCAATTATTAGAAGATGTTTCCCAAGCAGCCAGACAGTTTTAATGGTACCGCAATATTGTTCACACAAATTGTATGGATGAAATCGGATATAAATAATTAATTTACTATTAACATAAATGTTTTCAAGGTGTATCTATGCTAACACTACCAACTTACTGATGTGGAGCACTACTTACAAATTTACTTGCGTTACATGAACATATTACTTTTCTTTTTTTTTAAATCTTTTACAAGGTTAGCCCATGAGTCTTAATAACAATAACAGGTAGAAACTTAAAATATTTTTATAGATGATGGTACGGAACACTTCGTGCGCGAGTCTGACTCGCACTTGCCCGGTTTTTCTATCGATTTACATAAAATATATCAAGTATACCATCTATAAGATTTTTGCAACATTGTATAACCTTATCAGGACATCATAGATAGGTTATATATCATCCTAGGTTTATTTTTATGACTTCGAATTAGTAAGGATTGTTTTAGTTATAGCTAATTTCAAATAGTATGCCGGTTTATAAGTTAGGCTCTGTATTTTAAAACCATATAAACTTGCCAAATACGAATGATTTTACGTGTTTCAAAATAGGACACTCATTGGACCTCAGTACAAAATTATATCGTCGCTTTTGCTGAGACCTGTCAAATACATCAAGCTATATTCTAAGATTTTAAGCTAATTAGTTCCGTGCATAGAGTACTTTATATTATATAGGTGTTCCGTGTTTTAACCTAAACAGGGAAGCCTGTTTAGGTCCTTTAGTGTAACTAGAGAGATATAGATAGAACAAATGAATAATTATAGAAGTCTTATGATTTGTAAATGCCTAACTTATACAAACCATGAATACATCAACCTATTGAGCAAGCAGCATTTTGTAGCAGTTATTCAAACATGAACCTTTTACTGCACTGGATACATTTAAACAGATAGGTAATAGAAAAGTAGAATGAGTTTAGAAAAACATTAGATTAATAACGCCTAGATGGATAGTCTTCATACAAACGCATCGTCTAAAGTGAGGCAAAAGGCAGATTAATGTAGGCGTGAGCATTATGTGCTTACGTTCGCTGACACGCACACAAACAAAACTTTAATGTTGTGGAGTGTGTACAGTGAAGGAGCAATTTCCCCGAAAGTGGGGAAACGTATTACGTGAAATAATAGTATAGCTTAATAGTTCATGATAATGTCGTTATGTGTTAAAAGATAAGTAAGATAATAAATGTTTACATCTTATATACTTTTTTGCGTCTTACAAATAAACAAAGAGTAGGCCTCGGGTGGTTATTCCGTATTTTGTCTCTTTTACTCTAATTTGAAATGACTCATTCAGTTCAGACCTCATTCTTTGCTTATTTGTATGACTTTAGATATTTATTAGGTATTAGGTATGACTAAATGAAAATAAATATAATTTGAAAAATAAGGCATTACTATTTTGCCATCTAAAATTGTAAATGCGGACGTTGGAATTGCTATAAAATAGATACTACAATACGAGTAATTTCTTGTGTACTAAGAAAAAAAAACTACTTAAAAATAAAACTATTTCCAAGATCTGGGATTCAATAAAAATAAATTAACAACATTTTGGTGCTATTGTAGTGTTGTCTTGCCAGCAACTTTAAGTAAATTAACCACCTTCATTCCAATCACTGCTCATCATTATACCATTACACTAAATAGGGAAAGATATTATTATCTTACTTACTGGCAACACTTAAAATAGTTATATGGTTTCAAAAACATATTTTCAATAAGATTTATTTTTATAAATAGACCAATGAAAAATGGGAAATTTCTTCTTACTAGTAACAATTTCATAGTATCGCGGCTTATAATTTTATTTTTAAAAGTAGTGAATTTTTAGCACAATACAAGTCAATTTTTAATACTTGTGTATGAAATGTTATGTATGTTAGAAGCCTTTTTTGTCCTTATGCGATGCATTGTGACACCCATTAACTACACAAACCGTCATAATGTGATTAATTGTCGGAGATGTTTACACTAACGCTTGACCTTGACAACTGAAATGTTCGGGCAGACTGAGCCAAAATGACTTAGTTTGAATTGCCTCACTTTTGTTGCGCCTACTCGGTTTCTAGGCGTTATTATTCTAAGACTATAATAAGGCTTTTGACTCCATAAACAAGACATAAACGAAAAATATGTAAATATAATTAGATAAATCTATAGGCTAGAAAGTTTTCCGGAAGTTTTGAAAATTGGTGATTTTTTAAATTTCGACGTGCCCTTTTCGAATGTTCACTATGCCACCTCGTATATTGGAAAAATGGCGCCCAAAACAGTTTTTTGAATAACTCTTTTCCAACTCTTTTTCAAAAAGAAGGAAGGTAATATAAAAAGGAGTTAGACAAAGTGATCCCTTATCTCCCTGATTTTGAGAGCAAAATACTCACTGCAGTACTAGAACAAACATTCCTAAGTCTCCACTGGAACGGAAAAGGTCAGATTATAGGGATAAATAGGGAAGATACATAGGGAATGCCTACACCATTTAAGGTTCTAAGATGACATAGTACCACAGCGGAAAACCCTGCAAAGCTACAGATCATGATAACATGATATGTCTTCTTCTTCTTTTATTTATGGCATGGCCAACACAATCTCGCCAATATCAATTAGACAAAGAAAGTACAAGTGTGGGACTGACAATGAACACAGACATAAAAAGAGTAATGTCAATTGGACATAATATACAAGTGTGGAATATGTTGATAGGTACCTATGAATATTTAAGCCAGACAATATCTCCTAAAAATCAAATGGAAAAAGGTATAAAGAAGAGAATTAACTCCAGGAAACGCTACTGATCAGTGAAGGAAATTTTGAACAACAAGAAGATATCATCAACAGAACAATGGAAATCTCTTAAAACATGTGTTAACACCATGCTTATTTTATAGATGCCAAACTTGGGCCCTCGCTAATAAAAATATATAAAAGACAAGAAGGAGTATTTTACGAATAGAAGTGAAAAAATAATAAAATAAGATTGGTATATATAACACTTATAAGGGACATAGAAAAAAACGCTCAAATAGACCTCCATTTGAGCGTTTTTTTCTACTAATCATGTGACCAACTACTAAGAATGGTCGCAAATGTCATCATCATCATCATTATCATATAACAATTTATTGTTGCGACTTGTTTGATATTTAGCTATAGGCTAATACAATTTTAGTCACAAACATAATTTTTATGCAAAATTACAAGATATGCACAATGAATTATAAGCAATCAATGAATCGAACACAGACCCTCTGCTGGGTCGGAGGCCTGTTGGTTGACAACTAGACCACAGGCAATTTCTGCAAAGATAACAATTGATTGTGATGTTACAGATCTCCGGTGATGCCAATGAGGAGCAAATTCTGACTGCTGCAGTGGCTTACATGGAAAGACCTGCCATGTTGACACGCGTTCTTAATGATCTGTATTACTTGTTCCGATACGAAAACAATGCATGTGTAGGACGCGCTCTTTCTCTGGTCCTCGATGCCATGGATCAACATGTGTCTGAGAAGCATATTCAAATATCTGGAAGGTGAGTGGGAGTACATTTATCAGATTCCTACAACTCGTAAGTTTTTATTTGCTAGCTATATTAAAATTCTTTTGTGTATTAAATAAATAGATTGACTTGGCCATGGCATGAAAACACAATGTATCTCACAAGTAATACATATATTAAATTTGATTGTTTAGTGCGATTGCCAAGTCAATCTATTATTTAAAACATAAAAGATTTTTAATATTTATATGGTCACTATATGATGTTGTTAGCTTAGCTAATTGCGTAATAACTGAAGACAGAAGGTCCCTTAAGTAGGGACTGAATAAATTAATAGACTTGGTATAATATGGATCTCACAACTTTTTACGGTAGAAGAACTGAGTTGCGAGACTTGGTTCTTTTAACAAGTTTGTTTTTGATGGTATCTCATTTCTTTTTGTAGATAGTCCTACTTTTTTTCCTTTCCGGTACCATCTAGGTAACTGAAAATGTAACTTAGTAATCCTAATATTTATATGGGATTACAAAGTTATTTATGCAGTTGGTGTATCTAGAAAACTGGACTGAAATTGCAAAATATTTAAGTTTTTCCTTGATTTATACACAAATTTTATTCTAAATTTGAAGCTTCTATGTCTGCTAGAAGTGCCTTAGAGTCTTGATGATCGATCAGTCAGTCAGTCAGTGAGTGAGTGACAAAATTAAGAAACTTTGACCTAGTTATAATTCTTAAACTACTGGTTCAAATTAAATAAAATTTGAAATGTACCGTGTTTATACGTACAATGCCTGCTTGGTTACTAATGAAATTCAGCCTTCTAGTTTTATCCACAACAAAGTTCCGGGTCGAAAATGGCCTGAACTGTTTCGAGAAAAGTATGGTACGGCCGGCCGTGCCACTTTTTTGCTCAACATGGCGGGGGCACTACGCCGTGCCCCCAGAGAGAACAACAATTTTTTTTAACACATATTTAGGAAATTGCTACTTAGTTACCACATCGAAATTTACAATTTTGACAATTATGAATAAGCATAAACAACATTTATTAACATTTAACAATTCGTTATCATCTTTCAATTACTTTAGATTGGTCACAGGTGTTGTATTGGTATCTTTTCAGTGCTACCCTCTTCTACATTGTGAAGGGAAAGGAGAAGGATCGCATTGGCATCAAACTGAAAAGGAACATCATCACTGCCCTCCTGGACGGAATGGAGGCCCACCTCGGTGATGACACCATGATGAGGAATGGCTGTCTCACCCTGTGCCAATTCAAGATTCCCACAGATGTGGTATGTTTCTTCATCTTCCAACTATTTTATGTTTCATGATATGACCGAAGCAGTTAACCTGTTATCAACACAGCTCCTAAATTAGCTAGCTTTAGTGGAGGTGGCGTTTAAGTTGCGATCGTGTAATTTATGTTACTTTCGCAATGCCGAGATACCGGATGGGTGACTATATACTTAAAAATATCTTGAATATCTGGTCATCACTGCTGTTGGGGCACGAGCTTGCTGGTGATGATTTTTCTGGTGGATTACAGCCCGTTCTCCTCATATGCTGTTGTTAATTTGGTAAGGCCTGAGCCTAGCAGTGGGACGGATGATGATGAATGTTAGTCGGCCGCTGACGACTCTGTATTCTTGGGCGAGATTTGGGAGACCTGAAAGTGTTTCGTGTCTGTGTCTCTGCAAACGCCAAAAACTTTGTAGAGCGCCCTAAGATTCAGTGGAGCGACGATTTCTTCAGCTTGCCAACAAGCAACTTAATTAAATTACTGAGGATTTAGTCAGGATAGCCTTAGGGCTATCCTGCTTCTAAAAGCATGCAGAGGACTATATAGGCTAATGATGACGATTTATGACTACGAAAGAAAAAAAAATCATAAGTGTTATCTGTATTCTTGTAAGAATAAAGTTTCATTAGGAAAATATGAATTTCACTCAGGAATTGGTACGTTGATGATAATGATAGTGTGATTATTCGGGAATTCCAGATTGCCCAAATATAACAACAAGGGGTTCCAATTGCGTCAATCAAAAATAAGTCGACCACTGTCACCACAGATTTTTCTTTCGTCTTTTTGCAAGAAGTCTAATTAACGATTGCCCTGTTTATTAATTTCAGCTGTTTGAATATGAGCGTGTAGTTCAGATCCTACTGAATGGCGTATCCGATGTTAACCAAGAGGGCTTTGTGCAACGCATTGCCATTTACCTGCTCAACTCGCTCGCGTGCCAAGTCGACGGGACGCAGAAGCGTTTCCTGGGGAACCACGGCGCTATTGGGGTAAGCATTACTTTACTTGTCTAACTAAGGTTATTCTAATGAGTGAGACTGTTAATCTAGTGTCCAACAATGATATTACTATTAAGGCCTAAGTAACTTTCTTGCATACAAAAAATCGCAAAAAAATTAACGACGGTAAAAATGCTTTCAAATTTTTTGCAACGCAAACAAAACTACATTTTTTTTATTACAATTTATTGTTATTATTATTATTTAATTATGTAAAAGGGAAAATGCTCCGAACTTTTGTTATGTTATATTATTTATGAGCAATTAAGATTTTTTTAATCAAACTACATATTTATAAAAACGAATATATCATACAGCTATTAAAAATATCATAATTCAATGCAGTAACAAACACTTTGCTTATGCAATTATTGCATCATCTCAATACTAGGAACTGTTACTATAATTTTGATTTGATATCTATGAAAAACATGCAGTTTATAGATTTAACGACTGTGACGTAGCAAAATAAATACTTGCTTTAATAACGTCAATGGCGAAAGGTCCTGATACATTTCTAACATTAATTATTTAATTTATAGGCATGGTCCATGGTTCGGTTAAATAAACTTATATCTAAATGTGCTCTTTTGAATACCTATTCAACAATCATTTAATAACAAGTATGGCTTTGGTATCAGCTAGTGGTAAGTGATAAAAAGGCTGAATGTGAAAGAGCACTTCACATAGCGTTCTTAACTATAACAATGCAACATTTGTTATTTTGTTACATTGTTACATTGTTGCTATGTAGATATAACAACTATTTTGACATTAAACAAACTGCCCGCCCTTAGTTTAAAACATATATATTTTATCATATAACTGTTCCAGTTCCAGAGAAATGTCTTTTTTATACGTTGTTGTTGCCCTTTTTTATTTTCTGTGTTTATTTGTAAAGGACAGGGTCTTTTCATGATAGGGCACTTTCCAATATTTTGACTCTGTCAAGCCGAAACGGGGTGACTTCCATGATACAAACGAACAACTCTTACTATTGGACCAACTCTAACTCAAAAATAAAATTCAGCTGTTCCATACAAAACATCAATATTCATTCGACCAAAATGTATAGAACAGCTTGAATTTTATTTTCGTGTTAGGGAGTTGGTCCAATAGTAAGAGTTGTTCGTTTGTATCACGGGAGTCACCCCGTTTCGGCTTGACGTTGAGTTCTGGGACACCCTGTATATAATTTACGGGTGAGCACAGTGCCTTGATCTCACCTGATGTTAAATGACGATAAGGCCAATGATGGAAGCGCACTTCACCCGGGAACCTCAACTAGTGTGGCATTAGCTATCTTATCTCTAGCTGCCGGAACACAACAATGCTACAAACATTGATGTCATGGCGACATATTTAGATAAGATGGTGGTAGCTAGCCAGGCGAACAATCAAGCCCTACCACCAACCAAACCGAGTACACAAACGTACCCCAAGCTGGGAATCGAACCCGGGACCTCTGGGTCTAAACCGGTGGTCTTAACCTTTTTATCGCCAACAACTTCATCTTCTTTTTCTTCTTGTACCTACTTTATTAAAATACATTTATACGTTGGCGTACAGCGGGACATCGCGTGCAGGATAGTTGGGCGGTGAAAAGGTTAACCACTAGACCATAGGTGCGGTTAAAAAGCTAAAGCCTAATAAAAGTTTGGTGCAAATGGCTCTTTCATTAAACGTCAACGGCAATAAATACACTAACAACAAACCCCCGACAAAGTGTAAGCTTGGAGTAGTTACTCCGTGTTTTGTTGCCGTCATGTAAACTTCATTTCATATTAGAGTAAAAGAGACAAAACACGGAGTAACTACTCCAAGCTTACACTTTGTTTATTAATAAGCCCCAAGGTGAATATTATTAAAAATACCTAATATGCTGTGCTATTTGAAGATTGTATTATGGATATCCTTGGGGAAGGCCTTTGTCTAGCAGTGGACGTCTTTTGGCTGAGATGATGCTGTTGACGGTGATTCGAAGATTTAATCTTATAAATCCGTTTTAATTGTATTTTCTATTAAAGTTATGCTGTGCGTTTGTAGTTTGTGCGCCGCTACGCAAAAAGCATAGCCATTATCGCTCGCACTTTTGTTTGTAATTGCTGAGCAAATTCAGAAAAGCTAGTGTAAAAGCGAATTGATACAATAATTTATAGATATATAAAAACTGTGTGCCCCTTATTAAGCGCATTGTGGAGGAGTGTGAGATTTAGTTAGATAAAGTTCATGGGCAGAATGAGTGCAAAAAGATAAAATTTATGTATAATATGTGTTATATTACATTGTATAAGCATTGTATATTTTTAACCGACTTCAAAAAAAAAGGAGGAGTTTCTCAATTCGACTGTATTTTTTTTATGTTTGTTACCTCGGAACTTTCGACTGGGTTAACCAATTTTGATGATGCTTTCTTTATTTGAAAGCTGGTACTTCCCGTGTGGTCCCATTTAAATTTTGTTCAGTTCTGATGATGAAATCCTAAGGATTTGACTCCAAAAATAACAATAATTGTACCTATATATTTTCCTAATAAAATGATTGTATATATAAGTATTCTAAAAATATATTTTTTTTGTTTCTTTAAGTGGATTGCAAGTAAATATTTGGTATTTGCTTGTTTGTCATAATATGTGTTCTGTTAGATTTGAAATTAAGTATATGGCAGTCGGATAGTTTTTAAGAATATAAGATTGAGTATAATAATGATTAATTGCAAGTAAATTGAACAAACTAAACTACGCAATCATTTTTATTTTTTAGTGCAATTTATTCAGTAAAAATTTTTGAAGTCTGTTTTTTTTTCTTAAAATTTTTGTGAATTACGGTCTAGTTTAGACTACAAACGAGCACACGACCCTCTTAATAGAATGCGCCCAATTTTGACCATCATGGATGCTTGCAAGATCCTTACAAATACATAAAGAAGAAAGAAATAGGTATTCAACGTTAAGTGTGTTGTGCCTCTATGCACTATATTTTTACTCATACAAGTAGTACCCTTTAAACTGAAACACAGCTATGCTAAACAATGCTACATGACAGCAAACATGGGTATTATATTAGGATGGTGGAAATTATTGCCTCCATCAAGGTAGACCGACGATCTGGTGAAAGTCGCCAGAAGCCGCTGTATGCGAGCATCACAAAACTGGTTATCGTGGAGATCCTTCGGGGAGGCCTTAGTCCAGCAGTGGACATCTTTTGGCTGAGATAATGATGATGATGAATTTTATTAATTATTACCTATGGTTGATTCGGTTGTGTACGCGAACTGCGCTCCAACGAATGTACGTTAATTGCTCAGTCAGCAAAAAGTGCTTGTGTTTAAAATAATTTTGCCTTAAACAGTGAGGGCTTGTTAATGAGTATGAAGATCAGCTCAATTTTATTTATTCAATGCTTTAACTGTTTGTAACTAATGTTGGGATTAGATAAAACAGGAGGAATATTTTAAGGCCGGGAATCTTACTGTTTCTAAGTAGTATACCGCTGTGCAGCAGCATTTACTTATTATTAAATACAATTTTACAGTTTCTGTGGTTCCTCTGTGGTTGAGAAGACGCTTTTTACGCTGACGCTTTAGCACTTGGTTCCAGTTGTTGTCGTGAGATGACAGTAATTTTAAAACCCACGGGATTATTGGACTAGCGAGGTTAGTTCTACCGGTTCTCCCTATTTGCTATTGTTAATATGGGAAGGCCTAAGCGCTTTATATGTTGATAATACCCGATTACATCGAAATGAAACGTACACTTTGTATAAAGCTATTATTATAATGCAAGGCAAGCCAAATTTATAAAGACCTCTATTAATTTTTCCTCCCATTTGTGTTATTTTATTTAAGTATGTCTATAGTATGTATCATGTTATACCTATGCTGTGCGTATGAAACCGTTTTCCGCGAATGGGCCTCGATCGCACTATTTGCCAACGTCTCAAACTTTCAAACGTTAACGATAAAATTTTGGTTCGGTTTTGGTTTAGCCGATGATGTCAAAAATGGTATCGCGCAAAACTTTCCCAACGATTCAATCTATGACGTAGCGTTGACGTTAATGAATTTTCCTTAAAGTTAAAACGTTAGTAAAAATACTAGGTGTTACTTTTACAATCGACTCTCGATTCGACTCTCGATTATGAATGTTGAAAACACCGCCACATTGTTTTAACACGCAAAATAATGGTCTTAGGCAAAATTACAAGTAGAAACTATGAAAATACTCGACAGATATTGTTAAGAGCTAGAACTTAAAATTTATTTTTATTTTTACGTTTGTGTCTTTACAAAAATAAAATTTCTACTATAACTTAAGGAAAAGGGAAATGTCTATTTTTCATTAATTGTCTATAATTTTCCATTCAATTAATTAATTACCACTATATAAATCACCATGTACCACAAAAAAACTAAAGATTTACCTGTATGAAAGATCCCTTTGGTCTTTTTATATGCTAAATGAATGAGAAATCTTTAGATAATGTTCTGAGGAGAAATTAATCTAAAACAGTTACATTATTTTTTGTACAAAACAATAGTTAAATTACACGGTTTGCATAGCAATCGCTTAGGTACTGATTGGCTCTCAATCGAGTTTGGCTAAATCATAGCAATGTAAACTGAGCAAAAAAAACAAATTGAAAATAAACCCAAACAAAATCCTTACACTTCATGAAAACATCACAGCCAGAAAGTAAATAAAGAAAAATTTGGAGACATTGCCTTTGTAAAAGAGCAAGGAGTAAGCCACCCAGTGTTTGAAGCAAAGGCGTGGAATGCAAAAATGCAGTGGCGAAAACAGCCTCACCCCCTTACCTCATAAGTTTGATGGTGAGGACTAAAATATTCTGATTGAACAAAGAAATGGATTATCAAAGTTGACGTGGCGTGGTACTACTGTTCCAGAGATGTTATCGTATATTTCTACTCTCATAGTACACCACCGGGAACAACTAAAGTTAAGATGGTGAAAATAAACATCTATTGAAGACAAGCTAGTATAAAGCATATTGATTAGATACTCCCTGATTTCTGCGGTGCCGAAGTTTATATTGTACATGCTGAGTTAAAGCTGGTAGGACTATATAATACAAGGAAGCATAAAGTGTTCTTAATTAGAAGCAGAAGGCTCAATCAGATATCAATTTAGTTTTGAATGTAAGATGTATGCTCGGCAAATTAACCTATTCACCGCCAACAACTTCTATAGAAGTTCAAGATTTTCGAGCCGTCCACGCCAGCACTTCTATAGAAGTTTTTCATTGTACCTACTTTAATAAAATATATTTACGATACATAAAACATTTGTTTCTTTTGTAATTTTGTAAGATGGACACAACTGAAGCCCTATTTTTTATTTTCCCAGGCAAAACAGGCTTTTTTGTGTTTTAAAAAGGATAAATACAAAAACGTCTCAAATATTTTTAAGTCCCGCACGCCAACGACTTCATACTAAGTAGTCATAGTCATAGGTATTTATTGCATCATGTTGTACAAAGATTTTATAAAAACAGTATTAAGGCCCAAACATGGTCCTGCACGGGCATTTGCAACAATAAACATAATTAATTATTTAATAAATTTAAACTTAATCTTAATTAACACGAATTCTTGGTTTCTTAATATACTCAAATAACTTAACTATTAAAAAACTAGTAAACTATAAAAACAATTCTCTGCTAAATATTTCTTTAACTTGACATAAAACTCTTTATCTTTAGAAATATTTTTAATTGCAGTAGGTATTTTATTAAATATTTTAATTAACATGTGATGAGTAAAGTATTTGTTAAAAATGTTTGCCACAAGGAGAGGATTCTTAACGCTATCACCATTAATCTTTAAATCGATATCTTTATCAATTTTTTTATTAGTTTTATTTGTACGTTCCTTAATAATTTGCTAAGTAGTTTTTATTACACTTTTTGATTAATACATGATATTGTTGATTTTATTATTAAAGTGCAGGACGATTCCTCATGATTCTGATGATGGCTGCTTCGAAAGTGAAGCGTCAAGTTCCGGTGATATTGGAGTATATTGATATGGATACAAGTGATTGATTTATTATTTTGACATTGCTTAATAAATAGTACACAAGTTCATTACCATTGTATTTATCAAATCTTCTATAACAAATAACGGCTGCAAAGTAAAAAACAGATTCTTTTTTTTACTTTTATCAAAACAATTGACTAACTAGGTAGGCAGGCACCTCTATTTAAAATTGCTTATCTTCAGATGAATCTTGTTAAAATTATCACGTGTGTATCACCTTACCGCTCGACCACGACTACTGACGTCGTGCGACGCGGCAAACGGATTTCTAGTTCATTACGTTTTTTTCTATCACTGCTGATTTTTATGTCTGCCGTAGTATTTAACGACGTAGCCGTAGTATTTGACGACCTCCTTGGTCGAGTGGTTCGTACACCGGTTTTCATGGTGTCGCCATCTCTGAGGTCCCGGGTTCGATTCCCGGTCGGGTCAATTTAGAAATTATTGTTTTTCTAAATTGTCTCGGGTCTGGGTGTTTTCTCATAACAAGTATGTATTCAAGTATTTTAAGTATGTTTATCCGTTGTCCGTTGTCCGTGTAACCGTATAACGAGTTTCATAACGAAGCTTCTCTTGAGCTAGATAATTGGTGTGAGTGTAGAAAAGTTTATTATTATTATTATTATTTATAGTATAACGCGCAATGAACTAGAAATCCGTTGCCGCGTCGCAAAACGCTCGTACTCGTGGCAGAGGCTCTACGTACCTCCCGCCTCGCGTACCTACCGCAGGCGAGGACTCAGATAAGCGGTCTAGCTATAATTCTTCGGCCAGAGCTTCAATTAAGTGGAGTTTGATTTTAAGGCTTCTAATATTCTGGTATAAAAAGGTAATATTATTATTGACGAAAGGAATGTGTTACTATTCCTCCTTGAGCAGCTTGTGACAATGCAGGGTGATGCGCCCCGGTGATGGCTGTTTTTCCTAATCCCGCGCTCTGTCGGATTTCGTTATTCTGATATGTAATACCTACTCTGGAACCTAGAGTCTCTTCGAGAGTTTTGGTTAGACTTTCGAAAGTTTTCTCGTTCGTGTTGCCTTCGCTTTAAGGTTTTCTCATCTAAAAACGCCGATATCCAGAGTCCAGTATTTTTAAAATATTTAACGCATCCGAGAAGATATTTCGTAACTCTTTTACTGAGCAGCTCAATTTTCAGAGGCCTCCGGATTCCATGTTTTCCTATGCGAGTTATGCGACTCAATTCTTCAATGTGTCCAGAAAGGTCTGTAAGACCATAAAACACGTTAATGACTCGG
The DNA here is from genome assembly GCA_947562085.1 of Eudonia lacustrata. Taxonomy (NCBI): domain Eukaryota; kingdom Metazoa; phylum Arthropoda; class Insecta; order Lepidoptera; family Crambidae; genus Eudonia; species Eudonia lacustrata. The sequence continues at coordinate 21,555,941 of OX387339.1, read as the reverse complement.
TCGTGTAGTTCATAATCAGATTCGAATCTAGATTCTCTTAGCCCATAGAGAACTAAGGTTTTATTCTAAGTGATTGTTTTAGCTTCAGCAGTAACACTTGTATATGTGGTTGGGTTGTGTTGGGAATTATCAATTACGGTCTTGTTTGTTTCCGTTTGCTTTAATTCCTGTCTTAGTTTAATATTTTCCTTTTCTAAGTCATTGATACGTTTGGTGTTTTTTTCGAGGTTTAGGCGAGTAGGCCAGTGATGTGACGCGAAAGTTGCATTCATTACAATCCTCTATATTTACTTTGTTTTATTCCATCCAAATGTTCATAAATTCAATAATTGAAAATAAATTCCGGTCAGTAAATAACGTATTACATAATAAATTTTAAAATTAATGTACGTATCCAATCACTTCATTAAAATTAATTAAGTTTACCGAGGACTTTCGATATTGCAACACCCATCTCTACGTAATGGCAAGATGTCAGTGCTACCAGCGCTACCGACTTCATTTCAAGTTAACCCGTGACGTCGTAAGCGCACAGGTGTCAAGGTCATCGTGTCATAATGCCGGGCATTACAAACAAAACAAACGTGCGCACGTGTGTTTCTTTCCCGGTTCGGATAGGTAATACCTAAACAATGCAGAATGAGTGAATGTTATTCAGAAACGCCTCCGATGACTGACTGAATGAAATTACTAGACTGTGACTATACTTTGTACCTGTGCGCAATTCCAAGCGTCCATCTATTTATTATTTGTTCTTATTATAATAGGTAAATATATTTATTTATGACGTACAAAGGGAAGGTACTTACTGTCCATTCTCGTTCGTGCGCGTATAAACAAGAAAGCGGCTACTAAAACACTATTCAAATGTTTATTGTAAAACAAAACTTACTCAAACGTACACTCGGTAACTCAGCGGTAGTTAAAGTCAGCGGTACTTAAAAGTCTGTAAGCCAGCCATTTCAACAAAATACGCTGTATACCTATCAACATTAAAACTGAACGTGAACACAGGTACATGAAACGGGCCAACAAAACAAAAAAAAAAGCATAGACATCCCTTTTCCTTAAGAAATTTATCGTACTACGAGCGCCAAAAACTTGATATGAAGTCAACGGACGACGTTATGAAATGAATAGTGAAGTGCCTATTATAATATATCTCTAGCAAGTATTGGCATGTCTTTTTGTCTCTGATAATGGATACTCATTTTTCTTACTAAAAATGTTCATAAAATAAAACAAACTACCATTATAATGTATCAGTGGTTATTAAATACAAACTTAAAGAACAATGGCAAATATCCATACTAAAAATTGTCTGATATAAAATATGAGCGCACATAAACAAAAAATATATCTTAAGATTCAGCGTTACTTGTAGATTCTGTATGTAAAGTTATTTTCATCTGAAAAAGCCGGAAAAAAAAGATATTGTGGTTTGATTTTTGGATAAGCTAGGTTAGTTTTTTTTTCTTTATTATGAGATGACATCCAACAAGACACACTGACAATACGAATTTGTCAGTTTCAGTTCAGTGTCAAAAGTAACTTAGTCTAAAGTCTATGTATATACGGAAAGTCTAAGTGCTGTCTCAAGATGCCACGGCATGCAATTGTGGGCTTGTTGTAAAAATTAAAATTGTTAACTATGTATCGCATAGCGGTAAAGAATAATATTAACAAAACCGAAAAAACACATAAAACAACCAACTGAGAAAGAGTGCGAAGCAATCTGTCCGTTTGTTATCTGTCAAAGTGATAGGTAGATAGGGCAGGACTTCACTACAACTTGATTCGACAATCGACGATACTTATAGTATCGATACATCACAGTACTTGGTTATTTTAACTCAGTACAAATACGGTAGATGCTTGAATGGCATTAAAGCGGCTTCTACAGACACCAATCACTATTAATATGGTGGGAACAAGAAACTTACTTACCTACTGTTTCGAGGGTGGAAATCGACTTTCGATTGATCAATAACGTTCAATTGAATATTATAGTCGATTCAAAATAATTGTATTCACATCCAGATTTTCAACATGGCTGATGGATTAAGAAAAAACCATCTTTCATATTCTTTAAAAAAAAACTCGATTTTCGCCGGCTTTTAAGGGAATATCTAGATATTTGTAAAAACATGCGTAAAACAATAAATTCGTTTGGTGTAAATAACATTAATGGGCGCTTTCAAAAAGTCAGACAATTTTTTGCCATTGTTCTTTACACATCTATTTTTTTTATTATCGATATGACGTTACCGCCATCCTTGCTTTCGTACTATAGAATCTGTTATACATTTATACGTTGGCGTACATCGCGTGCAGGATAGTTGGGTGGTAAAAGGTTAAATAAATCTTCTGTGCGTGTGTGTTACTGAACTCCTTCTAAACGGCTGATTTACAATTGGACCCGGTAGGTGGCGCTGCTATAGGGGGTCCATCATGATATACGGGTGTTCTTAAGCGGACGAAGTCACGAGCGGGCCACTAGTATTATATAATTATTTTATTTCCATTTGGGCTTTAGAATGTCAAATAAAAAAATTGTATTTATTAAATGTAAATGTAACTAAATTAATAATCATTCATTCACCTTATTTGTCTCCAGTTACTTCAACACCACAGTTAATTTCTCATATTTCCCAACTTAATTGTGTCGTAAGTGACTCTATTATCAGATCAGTCATCTGACAAATATCTATATTAAATAGTCTGCTGCAGAATATTAGTTTTGTAGTGCCTCCTAAGACAATATTAAACAATTATTTCCTTACTTTATGTTAAGTTATTATAAACTGTTGTTCCCACAGTCAAACTGAGAATATATCTATTGGTTTTATGGTAAGGTATTTGTAATAATTAATTTTAATAATATAGAAGTGTTATAATTATGAAATGTAAAATTCTCCGTCCGTCAAAAAATAATAATTTTAAAACATTGTTAAGTTGCTGACAATAGCGAATAGCTTTTAGTATCAGAAACAATAAGTAGGTGAATTTTATAAAATACTAGCTGACCCAGCAGACTTCGTATCGCGTTGACAGTTTCTATATCAACAATACAATCAAATCGTTTCTATGACAACAAAACAATCAATTCGTGGAACATTTTGTATTGGAAAAAAAATGTTTGGGGTGGACTACCCTATCACTTAGGGGTATAAAAAATAGATTACGACAGACCTACCGAATATACATATAAAATTTCATAAAAATCGATCGAGCCGTTTCGGACGAGTATGGCAACCCACATGTGACACGAAAATTTTATATATATAGATTTTTATTTTTATATATTTTTTATGTTATTTAAATGAGAAAGCGCTTGGCTTTCCTCTCACTTATTTGGTAAGTGATGATATTAATGTGAAGTGATGAATGGTTTTAGCGCACTGCACATTGAAAGAACTACAAGCTCTTCTTTTTGTTGGGAAGAATAATGCTACCAATATTGTTATTATGGTGACAGACAGATAAGATAGTGGTAAATAGCCAAGCAGACTTAAGACTAGCCTTACTTCCAACCAAACTCAGCACATTAATATTAACGTCTGCTGGGAATCAAAACTGGGGCATGTATATCTTTGTCCGGGCGGTGGGATGATGCTAAAAGTTCATCCTAAGGCCAAACAGATGTACCTAGATATAAAAAGCAACATATTAATGTTAAAACAAAATTAAAATGGCATAAATTAGCTTCCTAAATCTTCTAATGATATTTTAAACGTGTTTAGCGTTAAACGTATTTAGGGTGGATTTTACCAACATCCCATTTATACGAGAATTGCAATCCCAGTATAACTTTACTCTTATGATTTAATCTACGGCTAACATTGGTTTCATTTCACCAGATTAATCTATGGGTAAGTTACTCTCGCTTAGTTACTCTGTGACGAGCGATGAACGAATGAAAAGAACGAAAATATTAACCACCAAGCATAAAAGTACATTCAAACCAAGCTGTTATTCGTAGATTAAGGACAAATTTTATAGACAACCTAACAAAATGTAGTTTCGTTTGAATCAATATATTGACTAATAACGATGAAGATTATTTTGGCCCTCGCCCAACATGGTTTAAAGAAAGGACATAGCACTTTGAAAATAACGACGTCTACGACTTCGCCATATAAGATTCCGTTTGTCAAAAGCGTCTGTGTATAATTTGCTGACATAAATTGCGCATCGTCTGCTCTGGAGTATGCAACAAATAGGTAGGTGAGTTGTGTGCGCTCGTTGTATTTACGTTCAGGTATGTGTTAAAGAATACGCTATTCATGACTTCTTATTTTTACAATATTCTCTGTCAACAAACAATCAACACAACTATTATTTGAAGTTATTCAAAACGGCAAGCAGACATATTACCCTGGTTAATTAAAAATACGCAGCGCCATTGCTCAGGCGTGGTATGAATGTACTTTTACGCTTGGTGGTTAATATTTTCGTTCGTTTCATTCGTTCATCGTCACAGAGTAACTATGCGAGAACAACTTACCCATAGACTAATCTGGTGAAATGAAACCAAAGTTAGCCGTAGATTAAATCTTAAGAGTAAAGTTATACTGGGATAGATATTCTCGTATAAATTGGATGTTGGTAAAATCCACCCTTACTCTTTTAAATAGCAAAGTCATAGGGCATACACCAATTGTCAATAATCTGATTAAAGCGTAAAAACCAAAACTCGTGACGCCTAGTACTTTTGACTGACAAATTCTTTGAGTTTTGTAAACATGGGAATAAAATCTCCTTATATTTCCGAAAACCAATGTTTTCACCAATGTTTTCACTTTTTTTTGTTGTTGTTTTTTTCATAGCCTATGTAACTCCCACAGTCAAAACAAATCTAACGACACCTCTTATGTCATACATACATACATACATACATACATACATACATACATACATACATACATACATACATACATACATACATACATACATACATACATGAATACGTACATACTATTACATACGTACATACATACATACATACATACATACATACATACATACATGTAGGATCAAAAGATCATAATTCAGTGAAATACAATTAAGCCAAAAACTGTTTATATTCTTTAAATGATTTCCCGTCTTAAACTTAAACGTCTTCCTTTCAAATCTTCCGTAATCACATCTCTCATCATCTGGCTCTCTATCTCTTGCTCACAAATTCATACGTAACACGCTAAGTTCCTTTACATTTCCTCTTGCACTATGCCATTCCCACAAACATACATACACTCGAAAAACATAACCCTCCTTCTGATGCAGTCGGGTAAAAAAGAAGTCAAATAAACATAATTCTGGTTTACTGAACTAGAATTTTCTCTTCGTGAATATGCCGACGTAGCTTTAAATAGTTAAACAGAAACGATGTTACATAACAAAGTGTATTGTTACAGAAAATGTTGAATCTGATATCGGACCGGCTGGAGCGGCGCGTGTGCGACGACGTGCTGGAGGTGGCCTGGTCCACCATGTGGAACGTCACCGACGAAACGCCGCAGAACTGCCAGCGCTTCTTGGAGAACCGCGGCATGGAGTATTTCCTGGCCTGTCTCAAGGTAAGCAAGTTGCAGTGTCTTGTACGTTAAAGAACAGGGGTTAACGATGACGACCTCCTTGGTCGAGTGGCTTGTACACCGGTTTTCATGGTGTCGCCATCTCTGAGGGTTCGATCCCCGGTCGGGTCAATTTAGAAATTATTGTTTTTCTAAATTGTCTCGGGTCTGGGTGTTTGACATTGAATAAGCGCCTTTGACTTTAAAAGTAAAAAGTAAACAGTGGTGAATAATTTTGGCGGGCTGGTTAAAACCACGATAACTCAATTGGGAGAGCACCTGACCCGGTATGTCAGAAGGGTGCAGGTTCAAATCCTGCTCATGGAAATTTTTTCAACATTTGTGTTTTTGTATTTTAAGTATGTTTATCCGTTGTCTAGTAACCATTTAACGAGTTTCATAACGAAGCTTCTCTTGGGCTAGATAATTGGTGTGAGTGTAGGAAAGTTAGTTAGTTAAAATAACGCTCATCATCATTAGCATATTATCCAGCGGTTCCTGGAGAACCGCGGGATGGGTACTTCCTGGCCTGTCTCAAGGTAAGCAAGTTGCAGTGTCTTGTACGTTGAAGAAAAGCGGTTAACGCTCATCATCATTAGCATATTATCCAGCGGTTCCTGGAGAACTGCGGCATGGAGTACTGCCTGGCCTGTCTCAAGGTAAAGAAGTTGCAATGTCTTGTACAGACGCCTGCACATCAACCTATGCAATACTGTCAAATTTCTACAATTAATGTTCAACCTTAAGCTATACATATAAAAATGTTTATATAATTTTTAACGCAAATTTTGTTGCGAACAAATTACAAAAACACAAATGTTGAAAAAATTTCCACGAGCAGGGTTTGAACCTGCACCCTTCTGACATACCGGGTCAGGTGCTCTTCCAATTGAGCTATCGTGGTTCTAACCAGCCCGCCGAAATTATTCAACACTATTTACTTTTTTACTTTGAAAGCCAAAGGCGCCCATTCAATGTTAACAACTACCGTCATTAACATCCGATCATAATATTTTTACAAATACTAAAGATCAAGGTATGTCAGAAGGGTGCAGGTTCAAACCCTGCTCGTGGAAATTTTTTCAACATTTGTGTTTTTTTTTTATACATATAAAGTTCAAAGTCTATTTGAATCTTTATTCTTTTGGCATGTATACTCTTGTTTTCTAGTGAACCCATAATTTTAGTTACTTGTAAAATAGTATGTAAGTTTTAATGTTTAATAAAGTTTACTTCTATTTGCACACTGCTACTTCCTTACCTTAGACACGCCAGAACGTACTCCAGTCGCGATTCTCCAGCGTCCACTGGATAATATGCAAATGATGATGAGCGTTACACCCTGTTCCTTAACGTACAAGACACTGCAACTTCCTTACCTTGAGACCGGCCAGAAAGTACTCAATGCCAGGGTTCTATATATAACAGATATAGTTCTGTTATATATAGATACAGTGTTTTGGACGTTAAGGAGCGAGGGGTAGCACTCATCATCATTAGCATATTATCCATTAGTCCCTGGAGAACTGGAGTACTTCCTGGCCTGCCTTAAGGAAAGGAAGTGGCAGTGTCTTGTATGTTTAGAAAATAACTTAGCATCTGCAGAGAGCGGGCCAATACTTGTTGTCGTAAAATGAAATTCGTCAACACCCATGCACCCGTGCAGGTGTATTAGGCCACCATGGTGGGTCTGACTTTATTTCTTCTCTTGTCTACGTGATAAAGCCTATGTTTAGAAGCGTCTGCTTGGAAATCATATCGTTATTTAACAACAATTTTCAATAGAAGAAATTACTATGAAAACTTATAACTATCATATTTTGTTTTCTAAAGTTTACGCGAACACTACACATTGAAATGAAATGAAGGCTTAGTTTCGTTTCGGCACCTTCCCAATTCGGCACCCATGAATTGAACATGATGAACTCGATAAAGGGGTTTGAAACTTTTATCCCAGGTAACTTCCGCCATTTTTTTTTTTTTTTCAAAATGGCGGCCACACATTGAACCTTCCTAAATCGATAGGTCACATCAAAACAAACACAAAATATAGATTGACAAAATCTCGTAAAGCGTCATGTTTCCAAGTTATGAGCTGTCAAAGTTAACCCATATCATCCTAGTGTTCTGTTATTGGATTGGTTACTTTTTCACTTTTATTATTTTACTAGCCTTTACTCGCGACGAAGTCGCGTGGAAATAATTTTTTCCCGCCACGAACATTATAAAATGACCTCCTCATTGTATGAAAGTTAGTACTACGGACAGATCAAGCCGTATCTCTGTATCTCTCTCTCTCTCTCTCTAGTCGAACAAGCGCGCCGCAGTGTTATAATTTTTTTATTTATTGATGTTGTCTTTATAGTAATTTAAGTAAGTAAATTTTTATGACCTGTCAAGTGCAACATACCCCTTCAAAATGCAGGCGTGTACAAACTGGACTGCGACTGTGGGGGGCTCTCTTACATCGGGCAAACAAAGAGAAGTGTAGGAACCCGCGTTAAAGAACATCTATCCGACGTCAAGCATAGGCACGAAAATAAGTCTGCAGTATGCCTACATTCCCTAGAGGTTTGGCATATTTCTAACGAAAATTAAATATAAAATTGGGATTTATTAACCGGTACTATAAACTGACACATGTCTGTCTTCATCTTTGTGAGCGGCTGAGTGAGGCTAAAACTTTTGGTTTTAGCCTCATATAGGATACGCCTGCCTTCTTTCTGTGTTTTTGGGACGCCTCCGGGGCGCTAGTGAAGTATCTACCTTTTTTACAATATAATATCATTAGCTGTTCCCCGACCAACCGCATCGCATCGCGTCGCCCGAATACTAGTACTTCGTATTAGCGTTTTGTAGTCTCGTTTGCGTCCCTAGCGTGATAGAATAGCCACAAATAACTTTCAAATCCGGCCGGTAGTTCTAGAGATAAGCGTGTCAAACCAAAACTAAAGTCTTCAGCTTTATTACATTAGTAAAGATTGCCAAATATTTCTGAATGTCTGTAGAGCTTCCCCGACAAGGAAGAGTTGCTGCGGAACATGATGGGCCTGCTCGGCAACGTGGCGGAGGTGGCGGCGCTGCGACCGCAACTCATGAATCAGCTGTTCCTCACCGTCTTCTACGAGCTGCTCGACTCCTCCAGCGACGGCATTGAGGTATTGGGTGGTTCGCTTACTTATTTGTCTTTCTAATGTTATAATATTTTATTTTGAATAGGATAACTAATTTCAATTCAATATGAAACACAAATAAGGTTGCAATGGCTCTATGTTATTATTTTTTTTTTTTTTTTTTTAATTTATTTAGTGGTTCTAACAGACAAACATACGCGTTCCGGAGACTTTCTTTGATACTATGTATAGATAGATTTTATCTCTGTACGTCCATGTGAACGGCGGGGTCGACGGAGCACGCTCGTCCGTTTGCGGGACGGATCACTTATTTATGACAGCTTCAAAACTGCCAAATTTTTTCGCGATGAAACATATCGTGCTCCCGCTTGACGCAGCGGACGCCCTTACATGCAAACAGACGCATACCGGGGTTGTTTTTATCCGACTGCGTCAGAAGGAGGGTTATGGTTTTCGAGTGTATGTATGTATGTACGAATGTATGTACGAGTATGTATGTATGTATGTCTATTTCTTTGGCACGCCCTACAGCCCAAACGGCATGGTGGATTTTAACATAGAGGTGTCGTTAGATTTGTTTTGACTGTGTGAGTGACATAGGCTATAAAAAAATCCGGAATGTACTAATAAAAAAAAAGTAAAAAGTTTGAAATAAACCAAATTATTAAAATAAAACAAAAAACCACCAAAAGCCGGGATTGTGCGGGGATTGTCCCCGCCTGCAACAACTATCAATATTCAATGTATTTATAAATACTCATTTATTAGAGATTTTATTATTTAAGTATAGGTATCGGAAAATATTTCACGTTGCATTCAACATTGCTCAAATTGAATTCTTTTCAGTTTTTTCTCTTTGCAGTTATTTTTTATGTTAGTCCGGTTTTTACGAGTAATAATTGTTTTTTATATAGTTGTTTTAGCAGTCGAGTTTTTTGTTTTATTTTAATAATTTCGTATGCTATGTAAAGATTAAAAGTGTAATGTAAACTCGTATGAGAATAAAGATCTTTAAACCTCAACCTAGGTGAGCTACAACGCGGCCGGCGTGCTTGCCCACATGGCCTCCGACGGCCCCGGCGCGTGGACGGTGGAAGAGCCCGCGCGCGAGGAGGTGCTCGCGCGCGTCGCCGCTGCCGTCGAGCGCTGGGACCTGCGCGCCGAGCGGAACATCAACTACCGCTCCTTCGAGCCGATCCTCGGGCTGCTGCACGCGCACCACACGCCGCAGTGCCAGCACTGGGCCGTGTGGGCGCTCGCCAATCTCACCACCGTCTACCGTGAGTAGAAACTTTTTGCTGTCATCATAGGTCTTAATACAAAGACAGTAAGAAGCTCAAGAGTGTGCTAGAGCTCGTTATCTCACCACTCTCTACCATGTGTAGAAACTACTTGTGTCATCGTAGGTCTTTCTACAGAGGCAGTAGCACAAGAGGAATGTGGAGGCGTTTGCTAATCTCACCACTGTCTACCGTAAGTAGAGTTTTAGGGCTAGTTTAGAGATATAGGGCTTCCTAAACAAGCAGAAGCACAAGAGCAGTGTGGAGCACTCGCCAACCTCACCACTGCCTTCCGTGAGTGAATAATACATACAAGAAAAATGTGTGGACGCTTGCCAATCTCACCACTGTCTACCGCAAGTAGAAACTTCTTGCTGTCATCATAACTCTTCCTACAGGAGGTAGAAGCACAAAAGGAGTGTGCAGGCGCTCGCTAATCTCAACCCTGTCTACCGTTAGTAGAGTATTTTTTAGAGGGCTATTTTGGAGATATAAGGCTTCCTACATAAACAGAAAGACCAGAAGAGTGGAGCACTCACCAATCTCACTACCGTCTACTGTGAGTAGAATCTTCTTGCTGTCATCATAGGTCTTAATACAAAGGCAGTAAGAAGCTCAAGAGTGTGCTAGAGCTCGTTATCTCACCACTCTCTACCATGTGTAGAAACTACTTGTGTCATCGTAGGTCTTTCTACAGAGGCAGTAGCACAAGAGGAATGTGGAGGCGTTTGCTAATCTCACCACTGTCTACCGTAAGTAGAGTTTTAGGGCTAGTTTAGAGATATAGGGCTTCCTAAACAAGCAGAAGCACAAGAGCAGTGTGGAGCACTCGCCAACCTCACCACTGCCTTCCGTGAGTGAATAATACATACAAGAAAAATGTGTGGACGCTTGCCAATCTCACCACTGTCTACCGCAAGTAGAAACTTCTTGCTGTCATCATAACTCTTCCTACAGGAGGTAGAAGCACAAAAGGAGTGTGCAGGCGCTCGCTAATCTCAACCCTGTCTACCATTAGTAGAGTATTTTTTATAGGACTATTTTGGAGATATAAGGCTTCCTACATAAACAGAAAGACCAGAAGAGTGTGGAGCACTCACCAACCTCACTACTGTCTACCGTGAGTAGAATCTTCTTGCTGTCATTATAGGTCTTCAAGAATAATGTGTGGAGCGCTTGTCAATCTCACCACGAATCTCAATGTCTACCACGAGTAGAAACTTTTTGCTGACAACATAGGTCTTCCTACAGAGGCAGTAGCACAAGAGGAGTGTGTAGGCGTTCGCTTATCTCACCACTGTATCGTACGTAGAGTTTTAGGGCTAGTTTAGAGATATAGGGCTTCCTACACAAGCAGAAGCAAAAGAGCTGGATCACTCGCCAACCTAACCACTGTATACCGTAAGTAGAAACTTCTTGCTGTCATTATATGTCTTACAAGGAAATGACGCTTGCCAATCTCACCACTGTCTACCGCGAGTAGAAACTTCTTGCTGTCATCATAGATCTTCCTACAGAGGCGGAAGCACAAGAGAAGAGTGACGGCGCTTGCTGATCTCACCACTGTCTACCGTAAGTAGAGTTTTAGGGCTAGTTTAGAGATATAGGGTTTCCTACATTAGCAGAAGCACAAGAGCAGTGTGGAGCGCTCGCCATCCTCACCACCGTCTACCGTGAGTAGAAACTTCTTGCTGTCATTATAGGTCTTCCTACAGAGGCAGATGCCCAAGAGAAGTGTTAGGGTGCTCGCCAACTTACTATGCTATGCCGTGTTATAAGCCAGTGGTTCACCTGATGGAAACATTATCACCGCCACCCATGAACACCCGCAACACCAGAGGAATCGCAGATGCGTTGCCGGCATTTGAGAAAACATGATTCTATTTCGACGCAAAGTTCAATTGGATGCAGACCGATCCCTTATAACTATTTCTGACACCATTCATGCACGTTTGCGAACACTTATTTATTTCGTATATCAAATTAGTAATTAGTATTAATGCAAATATTATTGAGAACAAACAATTATACAGTATTTGAACCATTCAAGTCATATGACGCAGGCTTAAATCCAGCTTATCAGTAAATTTATCAGCACTTCCGATATGTATGGGACTCCATGAGTGATATAAAATTTTCAACGGCGCGCCGTTGGATGTGACCTCCCGGCGTTTTAAGTTTTAAATTTGTAATCGTTGACGTTTGCAGTAAAGTTAGGTTTTAATTTAAAATAACTCACAAATACTTTTGGATTGTAAAATATCTAAAATAACAATTTATAGACACTCGTTTAAAAAGCGAAACTTACAATAAAAGCGACATATTGCAATGCAATGCAATTGCATAGGGTGACTTGTTGTTAACATAGCCATATTTATCGATATTTTTTTTACTTGCCTATTTTGCAGTAAGACTCCCGAATACAAATAAATAAATAACTTTACAGCGGAGAAGTACTGCAGCTTGGTGGAGGCCGAAGGCGGGCTGCAGCTGCTGACCGACCTGCTGTTCCACCCGGCTCCCTACAAGCTGATCAAGGACCTCGCCCACACCGTCATCGGAAACTGCGTGCGCTTTCTCGCACACCAGGCCGGTTCCCCCAACAATCCGGGCGGCCTGTCACCGGACAATTAACTAACGGACTTCTTTGAGGATCTATATCCTCTGATGCATGAATAGCTAATGCTTTTCAGATTTTTCACTTATTGGCTGATGTTTGGGTTCATGGTCGTCGTCATGGTGTTGTACGCCATGATCGCCCACGGTTAAAACCCACGTTAGCCAAGGGAAAATCTGAGCGCTATCGCGCATCATCGGACGACTGACACCTTTCGTGAACATTGGAAGTGTGTTGGAAACGTTGGTGTAGTGTGTGAGTGGAATGTGTTGTCCTATCGTTTCATTTAATGTCCAACACGGTTTGTGGTATTTTCACTCTTCGTCGAGCTTATTTATAACTTTTGGAAATGAAAATTATGTCCCCATAAATGGTTTAGAAATTAATAGATGTATGTAGCGCATTATATCTTATTGATGTTAAAGATAATTCGATTGATATATTATAGACGAGATGATATAGTGGAGATAAGTAAATTATGCAAATATATGGAATATTTTGATTTGTGTCTATTGTACCTTGATCTGTATCGTAAATAATGTTGTGTATGTAAGTTTATGATTGTAGCTTTCGGAATTATAATTTATTTTCAAATTAGAATAGTTTAAATGACTTTACTGTGTCAATCGATATACCTATGTTATGGAATAATATAATTTGCTAATTTAAAGATTGAGTGCAGCTTTTTGTAACAAAATAAATTTATTGCATTAATTAGGAATCATTATATTTTATATGTAGTTTCTGAAATAATAGGTAATTTTACAATTAACTAAGGTAATTGATGTTCATCGTATATTGATTGTCTATATCCATACTTAGTAATGGACCGTCGTCCTATACTGGAAGATGTTTGCTAATTCATATCATTAATAGGAGTGTAATCGATGTTTGATTTCCTCTCTTTGACAGTCACCGCTTTAGTTGTGGATAATATAAATTGTGTTCTAATTGTGTCAGCATGTTATCGTTATAATTATGGTAGAGATATAATTAAGTTGATGATAAGCATCGTGATACGATGCCATTTGTGTGTGGAATCAAACGGAAATAATAGAGGCAATATATTGTGCATGCTACATGCGTTGCATTGCTAACGAACATTAATGATACACGTTACAATTGATTCAGTCTTGCTCTATGAAAGCTATGGAAATAATGAGGGTGCACTATTGAGCACATCTTAATACCCAATGAAATGTTGTCCGTCGCACCATCTTGTAGTGATGAGTGTGTAATTCTATCTCAACTTCATAGAAAACATAGCTTAGTTATTTTATGGAATAATCATAATAATAATAGTAATTAATCAATCAAGTCAATGTCGTATTATGATTATAGTATTAACATTACCTATTGTGTATACCATAATAGTGTGTATGTGTTACAAAATTAACCACTTTTTGTTTAGTCGTAAGGCACTAATAGTCTTAATTAATAAATTACATTACATAAATGTTGTAGAGAATCAATGTTTAACTTTTTGCCGCTTCACGATATCATATAGCTGTGTTTTCTATAATAATCAAGTATTTAAAAGTTTCAAATTATCAAATCTACATGTATTAAAAGTATAATAGATATGTAACCATAATCATTCATTACGTAGGTATACACACAGTGAATGTTACATGTTGTTTAGCCATCTTCACAATAGTAGTTACTCTTTACCTTTTAAGTCCATCCATTTCGTTGTATAGCTATATATAGTTATTTATTTCAAGATGTGTATTGTTATCGCTTCGGCTTCTATTCTTTGTTTGCTGCATGTCTTTAAAGGGTTAATGGCAAAGGTTCAGGCCCGATCAGCCAGAATTATCTCGTTTGAAACGTCCTCAATCATATGTGTCAGGCAGTGGCTTGATTTCGACACAAGGGTTATGGTAAAAAATATATTTTTTATTAATAACTTAACAACAGCATTTTGGAAGGAAAACACAGTTGTTGTTTAAACTTAATGCCAATTAAAGATGTTTAATCAAAATTGAAAAATATTAAATTGAAGTTAATATAAGTCACGAGTTTACGACATCTAAATTATGCCTTCATGAATCAAGTCAATTCAATAAAAGTCAATCCAAAGCCGATTTAAAAGCGAACAGTGGATAAACGAAAGTGCTAGACGATATTGCGGTGCTAATGGTGGAATATGGGAACGCGTGAGCCGGTGTGTAGTTCTCATATCCTTATCCTATACGTGATATAATGGAAAAATACTTTGTCACAAGTCTAGCTTTATTTTAAACTAGAACATTTCCTTTTTGCAACCATAAATAAACAAAGCTGTCGGAAGACAATCGTTATAATTGGCTATAAGTAAAAATAACAAAAAAAAGAAATAGATATTTTGATAATATAAAAATATTTAAGAAATTATTTATTTATATTTACAATAAGTCTAGTAATTAGTTAAAACACTAAGCGCAAACCTGAATGCACTATTTTAGACAGAAACTCAATATTTTATTATTATATATTAAAGGTGAGAAATATTATGTCTCACCTTTAATATATGACCGTATCGCACCACGCTGGTCATACCCGTGCTCGCAGGCGCTGACAACTCCCATCTTACTATAACAACCGGCACCAAAGGCTTAACTTTTCCCAAGCCCAGGGCTGTACATAAACTATTTGGTCACCAATTCATGATCGTGAAGAGGGATTGATTACTTATCATGTACTTGCTTCTTGAACACCTGGCCATTCCCACGACAAAAAGCTTGGTTTTATCAATACGCTTGCGCCTCATCACCAAACTCACGTCTCGGAAACGTCGCCTGACCCCAACATCCTAAAAATCTAGACGTACAAAGAAAACTGTTTTTCCTCCTTTTAGATATATGAATATCTGTGTGAAAAGGCCCGCTGATCGTAGGTACAAAGAAGAAGACACTAGAATTTCGTGGTGCCAGGATGCCAGCACAGCCCCTAGACTAGAACCTCCAGGTTTGTTCGCTCACTTTGACTTGAGAAAACATAACTTACTCGGCGCCCGGTTTCTCTGTAATGGCCATAATTGTTTTAACTCAACTGTACCGTAACTCTTAATCGTAACACTAATACAGAAGTGTGTCACCACTCTAGATACCTTGAGATGACGTTGCTGGTATGTTCAATCAATGGAGTGTTTAGGAACTAACTTCGATTACAAAACGTAAAGTTTTTTTTATTTATTTATTCCAATAAATTTAGTACTAATAATTAAAATTATAATTGTCAAGTATATAGGGTACCTTAAGCTATGTCGTGCGTTACTCACTACACTGGGCTTACACGTGTATCTAGATTCCACCTTAGAGTAACTAAGTACCAACATCTACCTATCCCTTCAATATCACGTGCGTTTAAATTCGTGACATTGTTCATTTAACTCATCGGTGAAACTATTGATGATTTGATATTAGGACGTTACGTCTGTAAAATGTACGTTTGTGTTTTTGTTATTAATTCTTTTATTTTCATGGAAAATGTTGATATATATTAATATTCTAGAAGTCTTACCTCTTTTTAAACATTTTAGTAATTAATGTTATCAATAAAGAATATACTTAATTATGCTTTTTTCTTTTCATGTGATCGTAGTTCTGTAGGTAAAGTTGTGTATGTAAAATTCGTAATGTAACCTAAATTTGGTACTATCTTGTTGTATATTGGTGTTTTCAGATTTCAGATTATCGTTATCGTCTGATAGTATCAGGGTTGACAACTGTGCCGCACACTCAGCGTCAGGGGGGTTTTGCCATAAATCGAAATAATCATAATAATATAATGAACGACAGCGCCATCTAAGAAGCATGAAAGATCAACTTAGTAAGTGAATATCCACATGGCGCCACTAGTCGTAAAAAATGAAAAATTGTTTTCTCTCCTTACAGAAGCACCGACAAACCAAGTATGTCGGATACTTCGACATTCTCTCGACATATTATTTGTGTAAGATCTTCGCTACGACCTGTAGTTTTCGAGATACAGGTGGCCATGCCAGGATGAGCACTCATCCTGGCATGGCCACCTATGACCCCTTATAACTTTTGAAAGGTAGACCGACAAAGTCAGTTATTTGGCGACATTCTTCGACATAGGTGCTCTCGGCATGTTATTGGTGTAATCAGTTCTTCGCTACGACCTGTAGTTTTCGAGATACAGTTGGTCATGCCAGGATGAGAGCCTCATACTGGCATGACCACATAATGACCCCTTATAACTCTTGTACGATAGACCGACTAACTCTGATATTTGGCGACATTTTTTGACATACTATCTATAGAGTCAGATTTAGAGTTGGTGAAGGTGGCCATGCCAAGATGAGCCTCACTCATTCGCCCTGTAAACTGAAAACTAAATTGAAGAGCCTTTTCTCACTCCCTTTTTCGTTTTTGTCTTCTTGTGAATTTAGTGTTTGTTAAAAAAAGAAATGATATTTGGCCAGCTATTAGTGTCAAATACCAGTATGTGCATCGGAGGGGTGTAAGTAGAGACTACCTCTTACATTCGGGCTTTCGAAAAAACGTCGGCTATAACCAAATTATCCAAAGTTGTAAAATACCAAACCACAAGGACTTCGTGAATAAATGAGACCACAGTTACAACAAAGTGTTCTTTTATTTTTTACAACATCTTTAGGTTGACAATTATAACATATTCATATACAATTTAAATTTGATAATTCATTTCACATTCGGACTCATGCTACGAAAATTAAAGTATTCCCAATAAAATTTATCTTAATATATTTAGAGGTGAATCTAATAATTTGTGATTACATATACTCTGGTGTGTTATATAATATTTATTTCATAAGTGCTATAATTTCACAAGGCGCTTACTCACATTGCAGTAACATACATTATTATAAATAATAGTATCACTAATATTACAATACAGGTATATTTTATTATTCATAAGATTTATAATTTAACCTATAATTTGATTCTAATTGTAAATATAATTATGCTCCATCGAAATAACTAATTTGTAATTAACTAATATCAAATAACTGCTTCTTATGAACATTATTCGGGTTAATAATTCACTAAACTAATATTTATCTAGGCGTTTAAATGATCGTGTTAGAAATAATGATATGTGGTTATTTGTATACAAATAAACTATTCAACATCAAAGTAACAATTTTTAAATATAGTATAATATTCGTAAAAGTTACATCTATGACAATAATATTAATTCATAATATCTTATGTGGTCCTTTGTAACGCACTGCCAGTACTAATGTCAGCTATGGTACTTACGTGATTATCGCAGTGCTTCTATGAGATATACTAGCAATATAAAATTATGTATCTATTTATCTTTTAATATAATAATTGTTCTTTAGGAATATTTCTATTTTCTGGGCGATATTAGATTAGTTGACGCGTTTTCTAGCTGTTCTAATGTACGAAAGAGCTAAGTTAGCATCGAACAGTCCTGTTTTACACCTTATACCACTATAAAAGTACTTTTAAATAAATATACATGCATAACTGTGCATAAGGGTGCAAGGCTATGGAATAAACTCCTCCTTTGCTTACCTACTGTAACTACATACTGAAACTGATTTGTAATTAACTCGGCACAGCCATTATTACAACCATGTCTAACAATATGTATACAATTTGACACTTGATAAGTTTTATTTCTTAGCAATAAGAGTCACAAACTGTAAAAATAAGTATACATATTTTTAAACATAGCATTTAATATGCTATTATCTTATTTTATACTTTTTTATTTATACAGTGCTGTCACTTAGAATGCAGTAAAATATCTCAATTGAGTTGGTCGCAAAATGCTCTTGAATGGAAGATCTATGTGATTCATGTGGCGTTCGATTCCAACCGAAGTGGAAGTCAAACGGTAACTTCTATACAAATGTCGCAGTCGCTGACAGCTCAACAGGGCAAGGTACAAAACTGCATTAAAACACATCAATTACATTTTCATTATGAAGGCAACAACACTTTTGGCACCTATTTTCTTTGCAGTGAGTTACAAATACAAAGTGTAAAAAGTGTGTATACAAATTACCATAAAGCACTTATTTATTTTTCATGCCAACTATATGATTGGCGTTAGGCCGTAACCAGTCTTATGTGTGAGTGCAGACCAAGGAGGAGCGTATGTGGCGTCTCGGCGTTCGCTAGCTGACACGTGCTGGGGGTGCGGTGTGCTCGGGGCTTCTTTGTTATTCGTTCAGTATGCAGGTGCGCATGAGAGCGTCGACCACGGCGTACGGGTCGCAGTTGGAGGCCGGCCGCCGGTCCTCCAGGTAGCCTTTCTTCTCCTCCGCCACTGAGCGCGGTATCCTAATGCTGCTGGCGCGGTTTGCGACGCCTGTTGTCAAAATAATGTTTTGTAATTATTGTAGTGTTTGACACAATAACCCACTGTGTTCGACACAAGTTGAAGATAAGCAGGTAGTCTGTGGGTATTCAATGTTGCTCAATTCAAAAATCAGTAGCTGACCTGGCCCCTATTTTTTATGATTAAAGGAAAAAATATTTATGTTTTTTACGATAGTATCTCAAGTCGCTTAAGGCTGAGACGGGAATGCACGATGCATCATAAGCATATGCAAATACATAGGTACATGTTTTGTATGAATGTGCGGTCCACTCGTCTCAGTGGTCCAGTGGTTACACCACCGGTATAACTAGTTCACGATTTATGTATACAAGTGTGAAATTTTACGTAATGCATAAATTGATTCCAAAAAGCCGTATACATAGTGAACTCTACCATCTTCCTCTCAAAGTCACTTATAGCGTATACTTACTAAATTTTCAATAAATTACTAAAAATCTTGTTATCTTTTTAAATATAGAAATTCTGTGTGTGCGCATGTTACTGAACTCCTAAATGGCTGGACCGATTTGGATGAAATTTTCTGCGTGTTCAAGTGGATTCGAGAATGGTTTAGATTTACAATTGGACCCGGTAGGTGGCGCTGCTATAGGGGTCCATCGTGGGATACGGGTGTTGTTAAGTGGACAAATGATTTGTTTGTTTTGTTGTCATGGAAACTGACAAAGCGGCACGAAGCCCGCCGGTCAATAATGTAACGAAGCCGTAATAATAGGCACCTACCTAATCATTATCAACAGTTAGTAGGTACCTATCAATTAGATAAGTTCTAATTTGCGTAAGCATTTCTGATAATGCTTCAGTTCGAGCCTAAACATGTGCGGATTGCTAACCTTGACCAATATGCGGTTAATACCAGTTGTAACTGTACACTGAATATACGGATTAAATATTGTAAGGCGACGACGCTGTGATTAATTGATATCATAATTCATAAAGTTATTTTATAAGACGCAATTCAAAATAAATGTTGTTATCTACCGTCGGCGTTCTAATAACCCAACTTGACAATAAATAATATAAAGAATAGAGTTGTTTAGGTAGGTACAGACCTACTATTGATAAGAATAAATAGGAACGATTTTCTATCTCACTCGCCTATTGGGTCAATGGAGAGCGGAAACGGAGACAATTCAATTGAAATATATCGCTTCCCTTTCGTTCGAGGAAGTTGTCTGTTGTACAAATTGGTTTTTGATTCAGACAGCTTGGTAAAAATGAACTCATTAATTTACGCTGGGAGTTTTTGTATCATTGCAAAATGCAATTGTGAGTACCTACGTCTGTACTTAATGAATGTACAGAATGACTGTGCATGACCACGAAGCCTTGATTCTGCTATTTTAATTTTTACAATAATTGTGTGTTAGTGACCTAACTGATTCTGACACTGATCCTAGGACTGTGGGGAATATTGTAATGTAAACACTTTTAAACTACGTTTGTGTTTTTTTTTAATATTCGCCATCTACTCATTTAATTATAATGATCGTTTTTACAACTTAAATTTTTTTATTTTTTTTACACAACTTTACAATTTTTCACATAAACTTACACTACTTATTTCTATTTCTTAAATTAGCCGTTTTAACCACTTTTATAATAAACTCTAGCAAATCTTTTCGATATTTCTTACTTTTAGTCAAAGCACTGACTGTGTTTACGTTGACGAGACCCTCTATTTTATGTTCCAAGTCATATTTCAATTGAGCGTTAATGGGGCAATCAAATAACAAATGTTGTATGGTCTCATCATTGGTGTTGCATTCGCATTTCTTCTACTACGTTTGTGTTACTTTATTTCAATGCAATACTATTTTCAATCTAAAAATAATGTTAACATAACTCTGCTCGCGACTGTAACTACATATCGGGTCAGTTCTCGTACACGTAGTAATAAAAGCTATTTTTAAAACATAAAAAAAAAACAAAAATGAAGAACGGATGTTACGTTTGGTGGCGATTCAAATCCCGATATTTCGAGCTGAGTCCGTAATAGTAACAGCACTTGGCATTAATACGCATACACGGGCACGTTTAATTATAACCAGTTCATTTCCTATGTATGGAAGCACCACGCGGGACCAGTACGAATCGATGGTTGTTAACCACTGCCAATGCAGCCGAGATGATAAAGGAGATCATTCGGGCTCCATACATTTTTGGGCCTTTTCTGAAAGTGCCGGCCAACAAAAAAAATGGTACGTATTATTAGAACTAGCCATTTGGAGTAATAGTTAATATGGCACTAAAGTTGTAGGATTGCTCTGAGCCAAGTTATACAAGTTCGATGATTCATCATTTTCATACATTTATGTATTTTTTTCATTTTTTTTTCGTATTAACTGCAAAGCGGTCGCTTGATGCTTCACAATGACAATTGCTTCGGATCATTAGTTCTAACAATATCTATCATTATTTTATGTTTTCCAGCACTTTCAGGAGTCAATAAGTATAGGAAAAATTATGAATCTTCGAACTTGTATAACTTTGCTCAGAGCAATCCTACAACTTTAGTGCCATATTAACTATTACTCCAAATGGCTAGTTCTAATAATACGTACCATTTTTTTTGTTGGCCGGCACTTTCAGAAAAGGCCCAAAAAATTATGCCCTTTGCAGACACTTATCCGATGACCAGCCTTTGCGAAAGCAAGCGACCGAGTGCGTTAACCATTGCGCCATCGAGCTCCACACAGACACGTTTCGTCCTGGATAAAACGGATTAAAAATATATGGATAATAATAGTGTATAATTACCCGCGCTGAAGTCGTTAATACTGGCGGTTTCGTGGAGCCCCGTGAGCCTTCTCTCGTTGTCCTTGCCTCCGCGGGGGTCGTACACTCTGATGTGCTTCATGTGCACCTTCGAGAGCTTGTCTATCGCCTTCTCGATTTCACTGCAACAACGAAACCAAATAAAAATCTATTTTACACCTTTTAGGAAAAGCTTTGCAGAGGGCACATGGGGAGATCGGGAGTGGGAATAACCCCGACGCTGAATACCTAAGGCTCAGGTCTACTAATTTACTAACTACTTATGTGTTGGTGGCCTGATTTTGATATTAGGACTATGGGAAAATTGTCAGTATCAGGCCACCGGCACATCAAGGCACTGCTTATATCTTTATGTATTTAACGATATGAATGTACTGTCTCCTCCTATCACGTTCATAGGAATTGTTACCTTTATGTCGAGTCCCTTTACGTCGAGTCTCGAGAGTCTATTGTTCTTGCAAAATATTGCTTTTCACGCTTTCCAATACCGTTACGTCGAGTTTGTTTAATAGGTACAGTCAGGATATCATGTTTAATTAATACAATCGGTGTACCGTTTTAATTACAATAAAATAAATTGACAGAGCGAGCTAGGCAAGGGCGCAATTAAGTAGGTAGGTGCGGAAAAATTACTGTTTATCAAAAATAAAGATTTGTAAAAAAAACGATGCAGTATCATCTGAGGCGAATTAAAAACGATTTGTTTACTCCAAAGCTTTAACTAGCTGAGCTTGGATGCGAGCAGCCCAAAACCGGTCGTTGTGGAGATCCTTATTGGAGGAGGCCTTTGTCCAGCAGTGGACGCCTTTTGGCTGAGATGATGATAATAATTATGCTGAAAGCTAAAACAGTAGTTTTACTAGTAGGTACTCACATAATACCGTTGTCTTCCCTCATCTTCTTGGTGGAGAAGTTTGTGTGTGCGCCGGAGCCGTTCCAGTCCTGCACCGGCTTGGGGTCGAAGGAGACGATGACGCCGTACTCCTCGGCCAGCCGGTGCAGGATGTAGCGCGCCATCCACAGGTCGTCGGCGGCCGTCACGCCGACCGATGGCCCCACTTGGAACTCCCATTGGGAAGGCATGACCTCCGCGTTGGTGCCCGCGATGGGAACGCCAGCGAATAGGCAACACCTGGAATAAAGAGTTCTTGTTTCATGTGTGTTGGAAGTTATAATTAATGTAAGCACAGAACAGGGACAGCCCTTGGCGTTCTTCAAAAGAGATCACTTAGGTTTAGACGCGGTACATTTTATAGGTATATCACGTGCGTCAGCGATGTTGTTCTTATACAGAAAAGTAAACCGAGGATTGTGCTTTGTTTGAACTGGCCTATAACACCAAATCTGGTACTGATGTCAAAATAACCAAAAATCACATCCACATTATTATAATATAGTTTGTTTAGCAAGTAAAATTATAATTATAAACCAAGGCTCATGTTTTGGTACTTGAAAAATATAAGCACTTACACCAATTTTTTACCACATAAATGCTATAAACGCCTTTGACTTTGAAGGGCAGTTGTCATTTTGGTTTATATTGGCTACGCTCGTGAATGGTGTGTGGCTGACACTCCATTTAGGCAGAAAGGAGCAGAGCGGAGGGGACCTGTGTGATAGATAACCAACCAATAAAGTTCCTTAGTGAAGATGTCTTTAAAAAAACCGGCCAAGTGCAAGTCGGATCCGCACACGAAGGGTTCCGTACCATTATCTATAAAAACGGCAAAAAAATCATGTCTGTTGTATGGGAGCCCCCTTAAATATTTATTGATTCTGTTTTTTAGTTTTTGTATTCTGTTGTTATAGCGGCAACAGAAATACTTACATCATCTGTAAAAATTTCAACTGTCTTAACTATCACGGTTCATGAGATACAGCCTGGTGACAGACGGACGGACGGACAGACAGACGGACGGACAGACAGACAGACAGACAGACGGACGGACGGCGGAGTCTTAGTAATAGGGTCTATTAGTCTTAGTAAAAGGATAATGTGTTGAAAAAAAAACCACGAGCGGGATTCGAACCTGCACCCCGACATGCCAGATCAGGTGCACTACCAACTATGCTATCGTGGCTCAATTCAACTCTCCGAAATTAATCAACACTATATATCTACTTTTACTCTGTATAGGAGCCATATTAACAGGTCAAAACTTATAACAATGGTTAAATCAATTGTTACAGACCACATGTGGTCTGCGGGACAGTGAACCTGTTAAGGAGGAGAATTAGGAACACTGTTGGTTAATTTTCACCCAGCTCCGCTCTGCTCTGCTGCAGCACGCAAAACTGTCTACAAAAGTGCCATTGACTCTCACCTGTAGTGCGCCTCGACGAGATCTCTAGCGAACACCTTGTTGGCACCGACGCCGCAGTAGTAGGGCCCCTGCGGTGGGGGGAAGCCACCGGGGGGCCAGCCGAAGGGGCGCAGGTCCGAGTCGAGCAGGATGTACTCCTGCTCGATGCCGAACCAGGGCTCCTCATCCCGGCACCGGTCGTACGCCTCCTGGCACTTCACGCGGTTGTTGCTATCTGTGGAGCGGTCAATCAAAATATAAGAAAAACGTTACACGAAGGTGTTTAACTGTTCAAGACTTCTCCCGAGCAGTGGAATCTGCGAGTTGTACTCTTAGTGCTACGAGAAGTGAGCGAGCTTACAGTTCCGGTAACCTATCTGGATATTAGGTAGTGGAATATACGTGTCCACGGGGCGACTCGCTCGAGACACTAGTCTTAAAAGTACCGGATGAAGGATGCGTAACGGCGCGTTCTGATCTGGCGTTATGACCGTCGTAGATGGTCGCTTGTGCTTGCGCAACGATGTCTGACACCTAACTTTATAACCGTAAGGTTGGTGGGGGGTGTCAGTATAAACTTTAAAGTCGTGTGTACCTTCCCTGATCTTCCACAAGAATTTCAAAATCAAAATTAGCCAAATCGGTCCAGCCATTCTCGAGTTTTAGCCACTCAAACGAACAGCAATTGATTTTTATAATACACTATAAGTAGGTACTTAGATTCTTTTTTTCTGTTCTGTTTTTTTATTTTTATAATTATTTAATCTTGTTCACCTGGTGTATTTTTTTGTGCACGCTGTGTCTGCATCGAGTAGAGTATAATTCAGTATTCAGTTTTGTAGACCTAACATTAATAAACCAAAAAGTTAAGGTTCAGCAATTGAGTTTAGTTTTTTCGTTTATTACTAGTATTAAGCAATAATTGAATACAGACAGCTTCCTGGCTGCCGTCCTGCAAAAATTCAATGATAAATCTATGTTAATTTTTGGTGACGAAAGTTGTGTCGAATAACTGGTGCCATCATTACACCCTTATACTCTAATATCTAATCACTAGCACTGTGGTAGGTATACAAAGATATGCAGCAGTACAAGCAGTGTGCTGCTTGTGTGGTTTAATGATTAGATATAAGTCTAATAATAGATGAAAATATATTGTGGCAGATTCCATTCGCAGACGGATCTAGAGGTTTCTCGTTCGTTTTACCTACGAATAGGTACAGGTAGTAGGTAAGGTTTTATCTCAAATACGTCAGGCTAATTTACTATTGTAGTTAAATAGGATTCACATTCAAAGGGCAGCGCACTTTCCACTCTACGTAACTATTAAGTAATCTGTGACTCTACATCTAATAACTTCATTTGTCAAGGTGATTTTAAGTGAGATGGCAAGCGAAGTTATAGAAGTTTTCGAAGTTTAGCGCTAGAGCTATCTCCCCCTGTGCTACAGTAAAGATACAGTGCCTGTGCTATGCCTGAGCCGCAGTAGGAAGTACCTACATATACTGATTTTTTTTCGGAGAGAGTTCGCTGACGTCCTAAGGCTGCGTTTTCAGCGTCACCGGGCTCTTTTGGGGGTGG
This sequence comes from Eudonia lacustrata, assembly GCA_947562085.1. Lineage (NCBI taxonomy): Eukaryota > Metazoa > Arthropoda > Insecta > Lepidoptera > Crambidae > Eudonia > Eudonia lacustrata. The sequence goes on along the minus strand of OX387339.1, from coordinate 21,530,306 downwards.
CGAGAAACTTGAAGGGTTCCTCAAGCCGTCCGGTTGGAGCACCGTCAGGGGGTTTCTAGAGGGAACGGCATCACGCAAGCGTAAGGTCCCTTTCGCTACTAGTAGAGGATCTAGATTCTCCGAGGGGTTCAGATCAGAACTCTCTCCCGCCTCTAAAGGCTAGACTTGGCTCGGGTTAACCGGGTTGTGAGGGGTGACGAGAAGCCCCCAGGTTCCTACATGTCAGTAACCATATACTGAAGATGACAATAAATAGTAAAGTAATGCACCTGTTTGTTCCATGTTGTACTTGTAGGTATCACACATCACTAGGATGTGGTTGCCGCGGCGGAACGGGTCCTTGTAGATGGTCCTTGGGATAAGGAATGTGTCTGAGTTGTGGCCCTCGGCCTGCCCGGTCGAGCTGCCGTCGAAGTTCCATATCGGCAATTCTGCGAGAGAAACAATCATGTAAACATACATCACCAAACTACCCTCAACTCATCATTGACATTCAACAATTTTAACTACAAAAATACAAATCAATACAACCAGAAATACATCAAGAACTCAGCAAAAGATACTTGAGCCTATAGTCTTATTATTACAAACCTACACTAATAAAAAACGATACTAAATTCTACTTCAAAATAATAGACATTTTAAACCAAAATCAACATTACAAAATTAATAGGTAACTACCTACCTACTGACAAAAATACAAAGTTTAAGCAAGCACAGAAACTTGAAACTCAACAGTCCATTAACCTGGATTCTCAAAATGACAGAATCGTGTCTAGGAAAACAGCATTACATTAACACATTACGCTCTTGGCACACAACATTGTGACTAGCCACTGCCACTACTTACCTAATAAATTATTAAACCATTCAATACGGCATACAGTCAACCTAAACAGGCGTAACACTATCTACGGAACGGTAGCAACATCTGACATTTATACGACTGCAAGTGACAATATTACTGGGAAACCTTTTAAATTCTCATCAAAGCTATCCCTATTTTCTATTTCTCTCAGCTTGCAGCGGACAGTGAATACGCTTTCTAGGTCCTTCGGGCAAAAGTACGGCGGTAAGTATTCAAGGGCGTGACTCCATGTTATGTTTCTTTTCGTGTCAAACAAGAATTTTTCATTCAAGTCCTCTATTAGCCGTGCTAGTATATCTATAAGAAATACAAAGGTATCATTAAGTCTTTGCAACATGGTGTGGTACAATGGCGTACCTATTCAGCATGTTTATTTTAGTAACATACGGAACCAATGTTTACCAACATCTCGTTCGTCGAAGGCCAAGCCATTTACGTGACTGCGTTAATTACAAATGTTAATGAGGATATAATAAAGCCAGGATCGCGTCATCAGATAGATTGGTAGAGCAGTTTACGACTATGGCACTTTATGGAAATTAGATCTAGTAGGTAGTTACATAGATATACGTGTAGCGCTGAAACGTATTTGTTTACTGTAATTATTTTTAGAGGTCTGTTATATTAGTGATCTTCTAAACTCAATCTAGTACGTAATTTAGGAGTGGACACTCCTGAAACAAGTTTTTATAAAACTCAATAAGAGTGTTCCTATAAATAATATACAAAAAAGTTGATTGAGAAACAAAGATAAAGACATTTTTTATTTATTTTATCTTATTCTTTGATTGTTAGAATAACCAACCAGCGGTTAGGTTAACGAATAAAATGTATGACATGACAACAGTGATATTGACTTTTAATTAGTTTATTTAACATAACTCTGCAACTTTAAAAAAAGTTACTTTACAACATCTACAATCAAAACTTAATATTAAATAATTATTCAGCAAGAGAAACTAAAGACATATTTCCATCATGTAGGTATAGCATTATTTTATAGCTATAAATAGCAAAAAACGTTACGAACAAATTGTTTGACTAAGTAATAATAAAAAATTGTTATAGTGTTCTTTGTTTTCTGATTGTGTGTTATGTTGAATCTACATTCAACAAAACACACAATCAGAAAACAAAGCCTGCTTTTTCCGTACCAATAAAAAGTATGCTGGAATTAATAGTTTCGTTACACTTATTATCAGATCACATAACAACATCTGAAGCATTATTCGTATTACAATTGAATAACTGACTACAAAATACTTTTGATATGTTTATTATCAGTTCACTTTATGCTACTTAAGTAATTGCAGGTACGATTCCGGCAAAACGTATTCAAACGTTTGATTAGGCTGACTCATACTGTTAGTGATGCAGTCGTTTGTCGAGTAATTTATTCCAAAACAAGATCTTTAAATAAACCTGGCTTAAGACTGATACTGCCCCTCTATCTGACTCTATTAATAAAATTTAGAGAGACACGGTCAAGGTTCAACTCTCGTTTATAAATAAGAAATAGCATGGTAGGTATTTAACAACAAACATTTGTTGTATTGTTAGTACAATACAAAAAATAAAAAAAATAAAAAACCGCCCTTCACTTACACTGATTGCTTAATGTAATCAGTGTAAGTGTAAGGCCTGCTCTGAGATTCGGGCTGTTAGTAATGAATCCGAGTGCCGAGTGTATGTCATTGAAAGAAGAGGCGCTACTTCAATGGTCGAATGGTGAAATGAAATCGCAATATGCAGGCACCCTGAACCACTGAACTGAACAGCCCCATCAGACGACTCCAAGATGAGGTCATCTCGTCGAGCTCCTCCGTGTTTCGGAAGGCACGTTAAGTCGTTGGTCCCGGCTGCATTATCATATCAGTCATTAAAACCACCAGCCCGCACTGGGCCCGCGTGATGGTTTATGGTCCGTTCCCACTATTCATCCATTGGGAAGGCTCGTGCTCCAGCAGTTGCGACATAAAATGAGCTGATGATGATGATGATGATGTCATCATCATCATCATCATCAGCCAGACAGTGTGTTGAAAGGTATTAAGATTCGCAATGCTCACCTTTGGGTACTTTAGGTATGAAGTTGATGGTGCGGTCCTTGCACCGTAGATGCTCCCCCGTGCCGTCGATCCAGATGTAGGTGGCGAGGATCTTATCGGCCGGCAGTGGCAGGTCATTGTACCTGCTGAGCAAGGTCTTGGACAGCACAGCGTTCGGCGAGTTGGTCAGCACGGGGCCCGACAATATTTTAGGGTTATCTGTCGAAAGGAAAACACAATTTATTATCAATAACTCATTACTTTGAACGCATCGGTGGACTCGACAAAGCGCTCAGTCCAACATCCGCAGATCCTGGATACTCGTAAAGTGCACGGGTCAGACAAAATCCCCCTTACAAATAAACAAAGAATAAGGTCCGAATAGTTATTCCGTGTTTTGTCTTTTTTACTCTAATTTGAAATGACGTTTACATGACAGGAACAAAACACGGAATTACTATTCGGACCTTATTCTTTGTTCATTTGTAAAGCAGAATAAGTTTCGGCAGATTTTCCGATACACCCTGGGTTTGTGATCAATCACCAACCCGCGTTTGGCAAGCATGGTGAATAACCCATCAAATAATTGTAACGATGACCTGAATGTGTGATGTACCTATCAAATAAATATTTTGTTTATCTATTTCTATTTCTAAGATATGAGGGAAGCCTTTGTCTGGCAGTGGGTACAGTCTATAGGCTACTTATTTACTACTATTTCATTTAAAAACTATTCAAGTTAGTTAGCTATCTACACCTTTGGACAATACCAAGAGTATACTATGAGCTGGCTTCCCATCATCCTGTCTTACTCTGACGCTATTAATGGATTTCGCCAGTAAGAAAAGTGTTTCGCAAACTTTTTGTGTTCAAGGTAGGTACATCTATGAAAAGGGCAAATTTTGGCGGTAAGTACCTACACCAAAAATGAAAAGTCAATTTTAAAATAATATCGCGTGATTTGCAATTGTGTTAGTATTTTGTAGTCTTCTTAAATTCGTCGTATGTTACTTTATGAGATAACCTTATTTTTCCGAGGCACATCAACCAATGACCACGTTACACCAACACGCTTTGCGGAACACTGAGTTAGAATTAAGCCAGAGTTAAATATTACTCAGTAGTTGAGGATTCCGGGTGAATTGCGCTCTATTTCAGCCTTATCGTCTTATACTATCAGATGAGAGTAAGGCGCAGCGCTGCCCCGTAATGGAATATTTAAAAAGCTAATATCAAATTACATCCAGGATCAACTTAATGCAAAAGCACTTTAAAAATACCTTTTCCTTTAGATAAGGTGGTTTTCAAGTGCTGCTTTTACTTTAATACAATATAGCTTCGTGAATATGTAAAATATTTACGATTTGACACATGTGACCACGTTTATTGATACATAAGAATAACCATGGCAAACGAACAAGTTTTTCTATTGATCTTTCGCCTAATCTTTTCAAAATATCCTCGTTAGCTCGAGTTATAAAATTATAGGTAGGTATGTTTTCCTTTAAGCAACTTATAAACAGTAATAAGAAATAGAAGAATAGAAATTCCCACACTCACACCAACTCTCTAGCCCCAAGAAAAGCTTGCTTAAGAAACTCGAGAAATGGGTAACTAGACAACGGATAAACATACTTAATATACTTAAATACATACTTATTATACATAGGAAACACCCAGACCCGAAACAATTTAGAAAAACAGGTATTTCTAAATTGATCCGACCTGGGATCGAACCCGGGACCTCAGAGATGGCGACACCATGAAAACCAGTGTGCAAGCCACTCGACCAAGGAGGTCGTAAAATGAGAATTAATTGTACAATTTTTTGTTTGCAGCTTTGATTGGTGAGAGGTTTTTATCAAACATTTTAACAACTCAACATCCGTATTAGTATTTACAAAAAATATCGTTTTTATGAGCCAAACTACACCGCAAGGTTTTCCTAACGTAGATACGTACCTAAATTAGTATAAAAGTGGGTGGTGGAGGTAATTTCCCATCGTTTTTGCGTGTTTGGGGAGAGTTTGCTTTTTTTTCAGCGTCGCCGGACTTTTCCTACTAGATTCTCCGAGGGTTTCGAATCTGATCGGAATACGCGATCCACTAGCGACTTCGTCCGCGCAAACAGACGTAATCCGTAATCCCGAGATATTTTTCAAAAACCGTCTTGACCGTATCTATGCTTTACGATCAAATTCTACGTCTAAGTAGCAAAATGTCCAACTACCGTAAACGTCCAATTAGTAATACGTCTAACTCGCAAATCGTCTTTGTAGCAAAACGTCTAACTTTTGAAACACCTTTGTAGCAGAACGTCTAACTATTGAAACACCTTTGTAGCAAAACGTCTAATTAGCAAATCGTCTTTAACAACAAAACAAACAAATCATTTTGTATTGGAAAATTAAATTGTCGTTTTTAGTATTTTCCTTTTCGTTACTTATTATTAATGTTTCTCACCTTTCAAACTTTCCCTGAACTTCCATAAATATTTCAAAATCCAAATTAGCCAAATCGGTCAAGCCATTCTCGAGTTTTAACGTCTCAAACGAATAGCAATTGATTTTTATATATATAGATTACTACTTAAGAATTTCAGATCCTCTTGATATGTCCGAGATTTTTTTTTAAATGCATTAGACTTTCTTTTTTTTCTGTTAGCTTTTACAGCTTTTTCTTCGTTTGTTGCCTTCAAACATAATATTTTTAAATTTGCGGTCTTGCCAACGGGCTTCTTTCCTGAGAGCATGAAGGAATAGCAGAAGGGTTGCTTTTGGATTTAACTGTCTATGCCAACTATTGTCGATATATGAACAGCTAATTATATCTGCAAGAGATAGCAACCATTGTTTTTCAAAATAAGCTAAAAAAGACATCATACTTATCTTTGTTTTCTACAGCCCTTTCAATAATGGCAGTCCAAAATTCTGTAATATATTCTGAAGGTAACAAAGGAAAGTTGGAACATACTCTGACGGTTTCTCGACTCTCTCGGTTTTCAGTTACTCAGTGCTGATGCTCTTTCCCAAATTGCCTTATTGAAATGATAATAACAGCCTGCTATTTTTGAGTGTGGAAACTCTTTTTTTATGACATTGATGAGCGCTAATTCGTAATCACACTTAATAGTTGTCATCTCTATTTGACAATGCTGTTTAATAAGATGAAATAAGCCTAAAACCTAAAGCCCAAAACCTAGCCTAGGGTGCCGCCGGCAACGGGGCAGGGCTCAAGCTGCCGGTGGTTAGGGCTGCAGAGACAGGAACCTTCGGACTATCCGCGCCGTGTCCAAGAGTACCGCCTTCTATATCTGACCCTTGATCCAACCATTGAGCGAGAGTTTCTTAAGGTATTGGTCGAGACTCTTCGCTACCAGACCGTTCGCAGACACGACTATCGGCACAATGATTGTCGAGTCAATATCCCACATGGCGGTTACCTCGTGAGCCAAGTCAAGGTACTTGCTGACCTTGTCCTTCTCGGCCTTTACAATGCTCTCGTCATGTGGGATGGTGACGTCGACAAGCACTGCCCGGCGTTGCGATCGATCTATCAGCACGATATCAGGCCTATTATCACATATTTGTCATCACGAATAACAGGATATAGAATAGTCCTGTTCGTGATGACAGCTCGATCCCAATAGAGCATGGCACGGCCGTTCTCGAGAACCGGCGAAGGTGTGTACCTGTAGTACGGCACTTCGAAGTCCACAAGACCGTATAGAATAGCAAGTTGCTGGTGAATAATCCTAGCTACCAGGGTATGTCTGTGCAAATTATTATTTTATTTAAAATTTATTTTTATTTTTATTTCAATTTTTTTATTATTAATGGCCAGTACTATTAAAAGGAATATAAATTAAACCTATGTAACCTACTTGCCTATTTAAATGTAAAGAAAAAAATTTGTACCTATATATACCCGAGCCACACACGCACTTAACTCATTCTTACATACATGCACTCCACATTTGCGCATTGCTCCGTCCAATACTTAATTAATTTATTATTTGTTATTATCAGAATCATTCTGTGAAACATAATTGTTTTTACGAATAGCCACATTGTTGCCCTGCTAGCCCTAGAGAATCCCACGAACCAAGCCTAGCCTAGTGTGGGAGTCATTGCACACTCCTGTAACACGGCTTACTATTAATTTTTGGTAAATAAACATTAACATAATAGGCCTTTGTCCAGCAGTGGACGTCTTTTGGCTGAGATGATGATGATGATGAAATAAACATTTTCATTTTCATTTCATTTCATATTATGTAAAACAGACCTAAATGTTTCTCTATCAAAGTGTCCAGGCGTTATGAGAATTAGACGTTTTGGTAATATACTTAGGTGTTTCAATAGTTAGACGTTTTGCTACAAAGACGATTGACGTATTGCTAGTTGGACGTTTAGGGTAGTTGGACATTTTGCTACTTAGACGTATTGATCGTAAAGCGTATCTATTAGGTACTACAGCTAAAAATTATATGCTTAGATTTATAGTGCTTGAAATCTTCCCATATCCGAAATATAATATTTTAATAAATTTTTGCTTTATTAATTTAACCATTTTTTTCTCGGGTACTGAGCAATATTTGGTCAATATATGTGGCAGCGATTATAAATATGACGCTGGCTGTACCAGTGTGAGTACCTACACACATCTGGTCCAGGTGGCGTACAAAATCAAAACACCCGCTTTTAATGAAAATTCAAAACTCGAATTCAAAAAATTCAAAACTTATTTTTTAAGGATAGGATTGAGAAAAACTCCGAATTCTTTACAAATATATAAAACTTCCATTCATATTATTATTATACCGCAGCGTCTTAATAAGGCTACGGTTAGGTACGCTTTAGAATATAGGTACGGCTCGTCCTTTTCCGCCAAAATCCTTTGTGGTGGGTCCATTAAAAAAATTAAAATGCTCGATGACTAACCTTGCCGACGATCGATAACGGATTCTGACATGTTCGCAATCAGTCACTCGGTATTGTCCTCTGACATTTCGCATAGAAACGCAATGAATCTAAAGTTGTGACGCGCCAATATAACACAGTTTCAATAATCGGCACGCGGTATCGGTTGTTGAGCGCGCTGACCAAACTTTTCAGACGTAATGTAAACAAAAGATTTCGTTGTAAACTTATCTAATAAACAGTTATCACAATAATTTTTATTGTGCCCCAACATGACACTAATTGACGTATTGTTTTTAATTTGTTTAATGCGTTGACAGACGCGTGTTTGACCGATGTAAGTGATTGAGTTGCGATACGAATAACCATAATGAGATTTATTTAAATATGTATCGTCTGTTTGTAAAAGGTTTGTAATGAGTAGATAAGTAGACCTCTTTTCATTGGTTTTTCCATGCACTAACGATAACTTTCTAAAATTAAAAAGGACTGTCATGAGTTTTGACTTGCTTCCACTCACTTGTTTTTGATAGATTACTATGATAAAACTTTATAATAAGCTTCTTTTTTCGCTTACAATTTTTGTATGAACAATTCTGCAATTTGCCTCTTAAGGCATGATTGATTAGTACGTTTTTGCAGAATAAAGATGATAATTTATAAATTCGAGGTAATGCACTAGGGAATTTCGAATTGTCTCAAAGCAAGTTACACGAAATTCAACGTTCCACCTGAATCGTAAGGTTCATTTTCCTTAAAGCAAAAAGTTCTAGGTCAATGCGTAATTAATCTTACCTTCTATCTTCCCCTCCGCCATGACTTCGTTTCTTTATTAACCTGCAACAATAAAAAAGAAAAGTTAAACTACATATTGTAAAAATGTAGATGCCTTTAACTAGCTTCTTTTCTGGTGAAGTTAGTTAAGTTTATTCTTGTAAACCACTTACATATTTTGAGCCACTCCCCAAGTATTACTTAATACGTATGTATTTGGAAATACAAAACTTTCAAGAGACTTTTTAAAGAACCCCAAACTTGTTGATGTTTTGCGAAAGCTGTAAACACAGTTGAATTGTTGTTTTAATTTGTAATAGCAAGTTTGCTACAAGTAAAATATATTACAGAAATAATGCCTCGCAGACTTTGGAGGACTGGAGGTACATTTTCAAGTGTTTTTACGTTCTGATTATTTTCTGACTTAGGTATAAGTTGTACACTTAGGTTAGAAAGTAATGAATGAGTGACTATATAATTATGAATATACCTACTTACTAAAAATACTATTTCTGAATTATTAACGCAAGCTCTTTTAAATATTAGTTAGGTACCTACCTAGGTGCAACATAAAGCAAAGTATTTCATACTTTAAAAAAATATGACTGCCACTTTACATGCAAGGGAAATATAATAGAAAAGTTATTATTATTTTGTTAAAAAATATTTTATTACTTTGTTGTCAATAACAATGATATTTGGTAGTTTGTAAGCAATTGGTTATGTAATACAGACGGTCAAACAGACGAACACAAGACGAACCAACACCAGAAGGTAGACCAGGTACACACGCCTGCACATCAACCTATCCAAATCTGCCAAATTTCTCTAATCGATATTGATCTTTACACCCAAACACTAAGGTTCAAAATTTATTAAAGAAATTTGACATTTTATGGTAGGTTGATCTGCTGCCGTCTGTACAATAAAATATTTCTTGGCATTTTCATAAGAAATATCAAATTCCTATGCGGTAGTAAGTAGAACTAATCACATGACCATGCAGTTTTTGGTTTTCCCACATAGTCCACATAGTGATAAAAATTGAGCAAAGATCCCTAATCTTTGATTATATAAGTTTATATATTTGAAATCTTATAAAGTATCGTCTCAAAATTTTATTGCAGCGTCTGTTGTTTATCGCCGTGAAATATCACACGGCGTCGGAGTGTGACGCCCGAATAAAATACTTACGAACCCTTGACACAAAACGTCACTTTATTTCGTAAAATCGATTGGCACGTTGCCCAAAAACTAGGCGTCCAACCAAGCGACCGTCGCTATGTGAGCTACGTTGCTACCACACACGCGACAAAATCAATTCCTTAACCCGCAGGCAACCGCAGCACTCCAAGACAAAAAGTATTCTAATAGCAATAACAAGTTGCTAAGAGCCGACCGCAGCAGTAGGTATTAATTTACGTTCCGAGTACTAAAATAACTAATATGCAGATCTAAGGTTACGGCTACGCGTGCACGCGCGTGTTTCGGAGCTGGCGATCTATGTCATACTTCGCTTACGGCATCGCGGCTCGTCCAATTAAAATATTTACATAGAACATCTTGGATGTGAAGCTGCTTATAATTATAAACGATTATCATTTTCCTTGGGAAAACGAGACAATCCTGATTTTTTATTAATTGTTTCTTTTAATTGTTACACAAGCGTGGAACCCATCTTTCTATGTATGTCATGAAAATCAATGGATCGAAAGTCTAACTGAGCAATTCTAATATAAGCAATCATTATTTTTTTTATTCCTTGCAATTCCTTAGTAATTTTTACTAGCATATTAATTTTGCTTTACGACAGTAACTTGAGTCTTAAAGTGAAAACCGTTTCAATTGTCTAAAGTGGCCTTTTAAATGTATATACTTACAGAACTTCGGCATGACCGCGAGTATTGCACCAAATTGGAACTGACAGCTCCAGCCACCCATCCACCCTACCCCCTCCCAGAAATTCGTCGACTTTGTCAAGGGCAACGACTTGTTTGTGTACAAATAGTCACCCACCTTGACTTCGCTTCCGAACGAAGGTTTCCGAATATTGAGACAGTATGCAGAACTTCATATTCTAACTTTGGTGGCTAAAACAGGGTCATGTTTGTTTATTTATACCTAATACAGGTTTTGGGTTTACAAAAATAAGCTTTAAAGGTTTTTATAGGTGTTCACGGCCAGCAAAAAAAAGGTAAGTAGGTATAAACTTTTTGCTTAATTAAAAAGTAGTTCAATTCTTTTTTTATTAGTTTTTTAATATAATTTTCTTTTTGTCAGTTCTGCAAACACTGGCAGTTAATAAAAACGCAAGTTTATGTTGATATATGTAGGTTGATAAAAATAACTTAAGGTTTTTGATAGCCTTAATTGCGTCACCGGGTGTTTTTGGATGTTGAAAACCTCGGTGGGTTCTCATCACAAGCATGAAGGTGCAAATATGACGCCGGTTCATCACTCTCTAGTTAGAACTACTAACTCATACTACAACAGTACTGGAGTTCACAGCAAATAAAGACAATAAGTAATGAACTTCCCGGAAAATCATAGATTTTCAACTGGTTTTAGGGTTTCGTACCCAAAGGGTAAAACGAGACCCTATTGCTAAAACTCCGCTGTCTGTCTGTTCGTCTGTCACCAACCGTGATAGTTAGACAGTTGAAATTTTCACAGATGGTGTATTTCTGTTGCCGCTATAACAAAAAATACTAAAAAACAAAATAAAATAAGTACTAAATGGGCTCCCATACAACAAACGTGATTTTTTTGCTCGTTTTTGTACGGTACGGAACCCTTCGTGCGCGAGTCCGATTTGCACTTGGCCGATTTTTATTATTTTTTTACTCAAAATATATATACTTGTATATAATTATTAGGTAATAAATAGCATTTACGAAAAGTGTTGAAACCTGCTGGATACGATATGGACCCGTGTTTATTGGTATGTTGTATTGGTAGGGCACCTGAAAAATGGTATACATGTATGGTTTATTTGTACTGTATGGGAATACTAATAGGGTTGAAAATGAAACCACTAGTAGTATTCTTGTTCTGAATAGATGACAGCTTAATTGACAAATGACATGGCCTAATATTAGAGTCCAGTAGCGGGTCGACACTTTCCCGAATTCGCTACTTTAGATAATTCGCTACTTTCCCTAATTCGACACTTTCTTGAATTCGGCACATGTCTTATTGGACACTTTACTGTTTTGATACTTACACCCGTATTTATAGACAAGCCATTACTTAGCAATTACTTTGTTCTTAGAAATGTCACTAAGATCTAATTTCATTTTATAAATAGGTAGAGTTTATATTAGAATAGAAGTTTTCTTAATGCATTAAATAAAAACATTATAATTTTTATCAAAATCATAAATTTTATATTATTTTAGACAAAACACAAACTTTCACACGGATTATAGCTTGTCACAAGCTTGTCACTATGAATTCTTAGAGAAATCTAACTAAATTGCTTGAGTAAAGATATTGGTGACTAGTGCTTGGCTAAGAATTCTAGTCTTTTGACGTTTATAACTTCATCGGTTTAATAAAGAATATAAAAATTTACTTAAGCAATTACTTTGCTTCAGTATGACCTTTTACTCGTTTATAAATACGGGGGTTAGTAATTATGTACAGTTGCGCTCAAAATCTTTTGTGCTATCGAGTTTCGTTATATTTTTTGTGAACTGTTCTTTTACCTCTTTACTCTCTTCCTCGTTAGATACCAATTAATATTATGCGTCTTTAACAGCACCTGACAAGGATGGCTAGAAGGAAACTCGGGATCGAACACCTGTTTTTATTTTTACTTTTCCAATATAACTTTCAAGTCGTCTTATTGATTATGAAACCAACCACCATTATGTTATTATGACTGTCATTATTTTCTACTTACGAAAGTGATAACAGAACACGTATATAAATACGTGTTCTGTTATCAATTATCCCTATAATTTTTACCTTTCCTATAACTCCGAAGCTATGATTATTGTCACAACAAGTTGAAAAGATGTAGGTGTAATTGTACATAAGTGACTGTGCATTTTGCATGTGGTAGGTAATTGTGCATCGGCAATTGGCTGGGCGATAAAGTATGTAATCAAGAGTGCCACTTTGCCTTTGTTCCGATTCTAAATTAATAATTTAGAATCAATTTCGTACTTATGAAGTTATTGTTGGTTTACTCGAATTGTTACATAGGTAAACAAAGAAAATATTTTTATCATTTAATTTTTTTTGATGTGTTTATTTTTTTTTCTCTCCGCTCGCTTTCTATATATACAATTTGTGGGAGTGATTTCGTGAAATGTGACGGAAGTAGGTGTAACACTGTGACCAAAAGTCGGGGAAGCGCGTAAGCGCGTGCCATTTTGTAAATTTAAAATCGATTTTGACATAGTATTATATGTGACATATTGTGTCATTTGACTATCAAAGGTAATTTTGATATGTCAAATTTCTTCTAATGAGTATTTACTGCATTTTATTTTATAGTTATAAAATGACCCATTTTTTCAAAATATAATGTTAAAATTGCTTAACATTAAGGTGAGATGTCAAATGTTACACATCATATGCGACTACTGTAAGGCACGCTCGTTTTTTTATACGATTAAAATATTTTTTTGAATAAGTGAACTTATTATTACTAATTAACAATACAATTGTAACTATGGTACCTACCTAATGGCACTAGTGTTCGATCTTTCGTCATACACTTTTAAACTTTCGAATTTAAATCGCGACAGCAGTCAGCCCGTGAGCCAGCCGGTGTAACACAGGTTCATAGGTTTTTTTTGGAGACAGATTGCTGATTGCCTCACACGGCATTTTCAGCTTCACCGGGTTTTTTTGGGGGCGGCGAGAAACTTGAAGGGTTCCTCAAGCCGTGTGAAACGAATCACCTTCGGAGGTTTTCTAGAGGGAACAGCATCACGCACTTAAAAGTGCGTGGCTCCGTGCCCTACGAGATTCTCCGGAGGGTTTGGATCAGATCGGGGAACGGAACAACCCGAGGGCGCCTCTAAAGGCTCGGACCTCGGCTCGGGTTGGCTGGGCCGTGGTGGAGGAGAGAAGCGCCCAGGTACCTGTCTGTACCTAGTATAGAGCGCGTGTGAACCGGTTCTTCGTACCCTTGTACTAAGAGTACGGTGTCTTGGGCCTAATCTAGTGTGCATGTTTAGTGTATTCTGTAAATGTGTAGTGCCATTTAAAGGATCGGGCGGGGTAGCTTCATGGGTGTAACTCGGTCGAAAAGTCGGATATAAAGAAGGTATGAAACACAGATCAAATATTGTTAATATAGGTCTGTGGTATGAAACATTTAACAACTTTCGTCGCCAAAAGAAACATAGATTTATCATTGAAATTTTACGGGACGACACAGCCGGGAAGCAGGGGGTCCGTATACTATTGTTGCCAAAGACTAAAATTAGTTGATGACCCCTATGTTTATTTTTAATAATTAACCCTTTAACAGTCAGTGGGATGTATACTCGTATTCCCAACACATTTTGAACTTTAACTAGTTGAGATAAGATTGAAAACCAATAAAATATTCAAACATGTTCTACCCGTTAAAGGGAATGTCGGTCTCTGGTTCCTGTGGAGCATTGGTGCAACTACCCTAGTTTACTACGTCAGGGGCCCGACCGCCTAACCGATCACTTTGACTTCGTGTGTGGTTTATGACGTCATCTTGTCGTTTCGTGCCGCCTATGAAAGCAATATCGAAAGCTATGGCCTTTAGCTTTTGATATTGCTTTCATAGGCGGTGCGAGGTGGCAAGATGACGTCACAAACTATACGCGTAGTCAAAGCGATCGGTTAGGCGGTCGGGGGGCAGGTTTGCATTGTTAACCCACCAGCTGTTATGTGGGAGTTACGATGTGCTCTTAAATCAGTATTATTGCAGTTGTGAAAACGAGACGCGTGTAACGGCATATATAATTACTTGCCTCTTGTTTCCACAACTGCAATACCTAATACTGCTTTAGGAGCTCATGGTCAGGGGCCAGACCGTGGTGGGTTTACTACCTAGTTTGCCCAAGTTCATGCGGGAAGGCCTGAGCCCAGCAGTGGGACGTTTACAGGCTGTCATCAGTCATCTTTATAGATGACTGATGACAGCGTTAGGGTCATCCGTTTATCGGTTCAAGACTGAACTGTAGTGCATTGCATGAATGTACTGCATGTAGTAATTTAGAAATATCAATAAATTACATATTTTTTTTAACATATTGACTAATCCTACTAATGCACTAACCTTTTAAGATGCCAATGTAATCTCAATAGTAAAAAAAGAAAAAAAAAGTCCTGAAATAATTTTTTCTCTTAAGTTCGCGTTCACATCATTGAAAAAAATACTTTTCACGAATTTAAGTCGTGTTTAATTTTACATTTATTATACCTATTGATTGGGGGAGGCCTTTGTCCAGCAGTGGACGTCTTTTGGCTGAGATGATGATGATGATGATGATACCTATTGAATCCTGACGTTTCGGTCCGTGACCACCTGGAAACTCTGTTTCCGTAAAACTAAAAAACTTTTACATGAGTAAAATATTTTATTATTATTTGGCAATGAATTCGTGTTTTGGCCGCTCAATCAAGGGAATAACAGGCGCTTGAACTTCAGAAGGTCGTCGTTCAAAATGGCTCATCTACTTACATTTTTTTTAATGACGAATTTTTAAAAAGTGTAACGCTTATCACAAGTTTCGCAAAGGCAATATTGCGTAGAAACTATAAATGACGGAAAACAACGTGTTGATCGTTATCCATTTCCGATTTATTGTCATTGCTAGTGCGCAACCTCCACGCACTATAAAGCTGATACCACATACCTATGGGTGATACGCAAAAAATAACAATACTTTTGTTTTTTAATCTATATAGATCATCAAAACGAGATAAGAACATCACCCTATAAACGTCCATTTGTATAGGTACCTATACACTAACCCAAATTAGTTTGGAGGGTTAAACGACAGCGGTCATACTACAACAACCGGGACCAACGGCTAAGCAAGCATGTCTTTCGAAGCACAGGAAAACTCGAGACATAGGTACTCGTACATATTTTTTGACGACCTCCTTGGTTTGTACACCGGTTTTCATGGTGTCGCCATCTCTGAAGTCCCCGGTTCGATCCCCGGTCGAGTCAATTTAAAAATTATTATTTTTCTAAATTCTCTCGGGTCTGGGTGTTTTCTATGTATAATAAGTATGTATTTAAGTATTTTAAGTATGTTTATCCGTTGTCTAGTAACCATATAACGAGTTTCATAACGAAGCTTTTCTTGGGCTAGATAATTGGTGTGAGTGTAGGAAAGTTTATTATTTATTTATTTATTTTAACCAACGCGGTGACCCGACTATCTAATAGTTGCCGCAGGCCGGACGGTGTCTCATGCAGGTTGCTACCTTAGCTCCTGTAGATTTTTTTATGAACATAGGGTAATGGCGCCAGTAATCGACACTTTAAGCCTAATTTTCGACACATATTTCGTCGCAGAGGCCTAAGTATCACAAAATGCGCGCGCTCGCGCTTTCTCAGCACTACGAGCGACCGACGCATCGCAAAAGTAGCATTTTGTGCCGTTGTAATTACATTTATTCGAAGTTTAATAATTTTTTATCGTTCTAAAAAAGTATATAATTTGAAATCTTATAAACTAACGTTAATTCTGGTGTACATTTTACTTAATAATATTAATGGCGTAAGGAGATACTTACAGCTAATTCTGAACGTTTTATGGCTTTAAATGGGTTTTTTTTTGTAGAAATTCCATTCATATTTCGAAATTTCGAGGCCGCTACGAATTTAACCACAATTTAAGAGATATTATTATATATTTTTCATTTGCTTAGTACACTAGTTGAATCCATGAGCTTGAAAATTGCCGTCAGCGTATTAATTTGAAAACTAGCTTCGGAATTTTGGCTTTATATAAATAGTTAAGGTAAAATTGCAGAAAGCGAGGCCGCTACGAATTATACTAATAACTATTCTCCACCATACAATAAGTCAAAAGTGTCTAAGGGGCTTACTAATAAACTAAGTGTAAGCTTAGAGTCTAATGCCCATTTTCACCAATGACCCCAAAGTTTTAGGTGACCCTTAAGCCATTTTAGGTGACGGTTTTGCTCCAACGACTGTCACCTGACATGGCTTAGGGGTCACCTAAATCTTAAGGGTCAAAGGTGAAATCAGGCATTAGAGCATTAAACCAACTTGGAGTAGTTACTCCGTATCTTGTCTCTTTTACTTTAATACAAAATGAAGTTTACATGACGGGAACAAAACACGGAGTAAGTACTCCAAGCTTACACTTTGTTTACGGGGGTAAGTAAGGGTTTCAGTTTCTATGAACAAGAACGTCGAAGTTGGGCATTTTATCCAAAAATCACGGTCAAAATGTAATATGTGCCATACAATTTTACGGGAAGACAGCTAGAAAGCAGAAGTCTGTATTCAATTGTCGTTAAAGACTAAATTCACTTGGCGACCCCCATTTTTAATGAAAGTAAGGTCGCCCACTGGTACCGCTAAATTGTAAGCGCGAGCAATCGAGCGCTATTTGCGACGACCACTATCCTATATTTCTATTTATCGCTTTTGTTTGTCAACGCATTTGTAATGTGTTTTCATTGTTAATTACATACGCCTCACTTACTTATTATCAAAGTAGGTTAATAGCCTAATAACAAAGTCCAACGGCGCTGGATAATATCAAATGTAGTATCATTCGGTTTGGTTGCAACAGATTTTTATCTTTTAAGTGTTTTGCGATTAGTTTTTTTTCCATTAATTGATGGCTTCGTGCGATTAGCACATTCAGCCAGTGTCAAAGTAATTTTCTTACAAGTTAAACATATAAATAAACAATATTTCCTTCCTGTATGATGATGATGATGAATGATTATAGAAATGAGAAGTGAGAAATGATATACCCCCTACCTCTCGAGTATCTCAGTAAAGATTACTAAGTCTCGTTTTACTAAGTCCTCGGGCGGACTTTCTTGAGAGAATTTGAAAAAAGACGTTGCACTGTTTTGTTTCATTTACCAACACTCATCACGAACACCTAACGGTTAATAATCCACCATTATTTCACAATAATAATCGACATAACACAAATGTTAGAAAATAAAACAAAATCGCAGACTCTTCACTTTCCCGCCAAGAAGTCTTTGTGATTCGTTAGTGGCGCACGTCAAAGCTAATGATACTAGCTGTAGCTGGGGTAGTGAGTGGCTCAACTGCTCGGCAGAAATCAATGATCGACAGTTTTTTCCTTAAATCTTTAAAATCCCTATTTAAAAAAAAGGTCCCTATTTTTGTCAGCAACTGATTTTTGACAATAGCAACAATTAAATATCGATAAAGGAGCTCGATGGCGCAGTGGTTAACGCGCCTGGTCCGCGAGTACTAAGGTTAAGCAGCTTTCGCAAAGGCCAGTCATCGGATGGGTGACCAAACATATATTATCATCTCAAGCTCCTTCTTGCTTCGGAAGGCACGTAAAGCCGTTGGTCCCGGCTGCATTAGCACTCGCTAACAACCACCAATCCGCACTGGGCCCGCGTGGTAGTTTATGGCCCGTTCACCCTATCCAATTATCCATCCATAGGGAAGGCTCGTGCCCCAGCAGTGGGGACATAAAATGAGCTGATGATGATGAAATATCGATAGAAGTTCATGCTAGGTCTACTGACCACCTACTTCATAGCTGTCATTAAGTAAAATTTTAATGAAATTCTTTGTTACTTTTGGGCGACGAAAACTGGTATCAAGCTTTAGGTAAGTATATTTATGTCGAACATAGCTGCTGTACTACCCTAATTTCTTGGACTAATATTGGTCATCATCATCATCATCATCATCATAATCATAATCATAATCATAATCATCATCATCATCATCATCATCAGCTCAGTTTATGTCACCACTGCTGAGGCACGAGCTTTCCCTGTGGATGGATAGGGAGAACGGGCCATAAACCACTACGCGGGCCCAGTACGGGTTGGTAGATTATTCACCAATATTAATTGGTGAATAGACCTATTTATTTCAACCGTAAATAGCCGACATAATTATAAGCCATAATAGCTTACATGCGACTACAATGAAAGACTAATGGCCGGCGAGCTACAAATCACGTAGTATGTCATGTTCATCACTTAAAATATTTCTATAGCTAGGCTACCTCAGTATGCATATTTTTCACGGTCAACTTGTAAAAACGAATGTATTTTAAATTAGTGCGTGGCTACATTTATTTTCCGTCAGGTGACTAAGGATCCACTCACACGTCCTTCCAGTGACAGTTTTGTTATTTAAATTTATGTTACATTATTTTTTTCACCTCCCTAGGTTGCTGAGCCATTTAATTATTTATTTATTACGAGGAACGCCTCGGTGGCCGAGTGGCAGAGCACTCGGCCCGATACCCGAAGGTCCCGGGTTCAAATCCCAGGTCGGGCAAAATGTATTTCGTATTTTTCGATACATAGCCCGGGTTTGTGATCACCAACCTGCATTTGGCAAGCGTGGTGATTAAGTCATTGCCCATCAATTGTAGCGATGACTTGATTTCAATGATGGAAGCCTTTGCCCAGCTGTTTACTTTACATTACATAGGTACTTTACATTCAGGATAACAACAGCCATAAACTTATAAATACTTAGTAATAGTTTCGGTAGGTATAATCAATAATTATTTGACCGACGACGTTTATCTTACCCGGCCCTTGAGTCAGATAATTCAATAACGACTCAACGGTGTGTCGGTAGCCTGATTTACATTTACACTATGGCGAAAACGTCAGAATCTTATATAACAATTAAGCTGAAAACAAAAGCTTTTCTATACAACATCAGTACTTATTATACTTGGACGCCCAAGGTAACCACAGTGCCATAGAACATTTGAATTTCTATTGTGTCTGGATTAAAAACAACTGAGTGGTTGAATGGGGTGTGCTTGCGATTCATGTTTCCACGTTTCCACATGTAAATCCTTTTTGCTTGAAAAGACTATTCAGATTTATGTAACTAGTGCAACAATCAGCAGTAAAAATAGAAACAATGTTTTGTAATGACAAACAGAATAGCTAAGCGAGCTTATCATGAATTTACAAACACGCATCTCGCTGGCGACAGCGTACAGCGTACTCTAAGTTGCACAGGAAATTGAACCGTGCACTCAAGGGACGATCATGGGGCACTATTAATTTTCCCATAAACTGAATTTTACTCCGTCACGTGCCATATGGTAATATAAACCTTGAGCTCTAGTTAAACGAGAGTTAAACGCTCTCGTTAGCGTCTGCTGTCTATGAAATATAGCAGGGCTGCAGAAAAAAATTACAAATACGATAATTCTTTTTGCAAAATAGATAGCGAGTTTTTTATATTTAAAGTAAATATAACTATTGCAACAGTTAGTGAGCATAGTAGTCTCGTAGAAACAACACATTTTCAATACGCAAAAGTTATTTAAACGATAGGGAAGTAACCAGTACGATTCCTATAGAACGTTTTAAAATTGCTATATAACCAACAAAGTAAATACTAACATTAACTCACACCAATTATCTAGCCCGATGCCCGAACCAAGCGGAACTTACACTATGGATACTAGATAACGCAGCGTACCTACGTATTCATGTAAACAGTCAGTCAACACTTGAGCAGAAATGCTCGTATTACTGGTTAGGCAATAGAAACACTATTTACCAACTACCAAAACCTTAAAGAAATTTTATGAGAATGACAAACTATGACGTCACTATTTTGTTCCATCAATTGAGTCTTTATTAATATAACAACTTTTTAGGTTACAGAAATTCATCCTTAAACAACTATTAAAATAAAACAAAAACCCGACTGCTAAAACAACTATATAAAAAACAGTGATATACTCGTAAAAACCGGACTAATTTATTTCAAACTTTTTACTTTTTTTTATTAAGTATATTCCGGATTTTTTAAAGCCTATGTCACTCCCACAGTCAAAACAAATCTAACGACACCTCATATGTTAAAATCCACCGTGCCGTTTGGGCTGTAGGGCGTGCCAAAGAAATAGACATACATACATACATACATACATACATACATACATACATACATACATACATACATACATACATACATACATACATACATACATACATACATACATACATACATACATACATACATACATACATACATACATACATACATACATACATACATACATACATACATACATACATACATACATACATACATACATACATACATACATACTTACATACATACATACATACATACATACATACATACATACATACATACATACATAAACTCGAAAAACATAACCCTCCTTCTGACGCAGTCGGGTAAAAAGAAGGTTAATGTATAACACTGTTACGTGATTTTCATTTATATACGTTTACAAAATAACAAAGAATAAGCTTTGAATAGTATTCCGTGTTTTGTCTTTCTTGCTCAAGTTTGAAATGACGTTAACATGACATGAACAAAACAAGGAATGTCTATTTGGAGCTTATTCTTTGGTAATTTGTAAGCCATTCATGTTCTGGAATTATATTGTTGTTGTTAACATACTTATACCTTTAATATCTGTTTACTTTTTAACACAATAGCTCACTTATGATAAAAACAATATCAATAACAAAGAGAACACCGTACTTTGCCACATTTGTTAGGTCCTTACCTATGAAATTGACGTTTTTTCTCGCTTATTAAAAAGTCTAAATGTTCTAAATTTCAATACCGTGTGTTAATATTATTATACACCTTTAATTAGGACTATGTTACTTAGGCTTCAGTTATAACAATGATTATTAATTTTGTGTCTTTATCGCCCAATATTTTTTTTGTAATTGACTACTTTTATGTTCCCGGAATTGTCTTTTTGTTTCATTGTAGCTATGAAGCGACTTGATTTTTTTTCTTTTTAATGTCTGCTATATTTAGCTAGTGAAACAAACACACTACTCTACTATTTTTATAGTGTTAACATAAATAGATGCTAAAAAAAAATTAAAAAAACGTTAGCATGAAAAATAAAATTTTATTAAAAATCTTCATACAAAACGTCAATCTCATAGGTCCTATTTAGCTCTACCGGAATTTCAAACCCAGGTGTAGCAGACAAGGTTGCTGAACATTACACCAAACGGCCGATAAACTATGACTAAGTATTGAAATGAAACATTTTTTACGGATTTACTTCCCGTTTATTTTACACATTACTTATTTTTAAATTTAAATGAGGGTATACAAATTACCAACTAATTATGAGACGACCAACATCTCAGTCTCCCTGTGACCACGGTCCCTGCAAAGGGTTCGAAACGTCAGGATAAACATTAAATAAGTAATGTGTAAAATAAATGCGAGTAGATCCGTAAAAGTTGTTTCATTTCAATGTGTAGTGTTCGCGTAAACTTTAGAAAACAATATATGACTAAGTACATATATAGTGATATGATAGTGTTACAAGTGTTCGTATAGTAAGCCCAAGGTAGGCTTCAAGAATGAACCGTGAAAACATGGTCTCAACGCGTGGTATCTGTTAATAAACATTGAGTACATACACGTAGATGCCAGTGCAGTCAGCAGTAGCATATTCTAAAGTAAACCTGTTAGTTACGTAAGTACACGTATTCCCCTTTGTCTACTTTTATTTACAACAATGCTCTTTTTTACAATTCATTAGCGGAATAAATTTGTTTTTATGTAGAGATTTGGAGTCATTTCAATAACAGTGCATGAGTTGACGGAAAATTTTGTTAAAGCACATACATACTTAGTGTACCAAGATTATTTCGGTCTGTCGGTGCTCCTTTGTTCGGTAGCTGTTTAAACGATAATATAATTGTAAAACGATCATAGTCCGATGTCTCGGTAATTGTAAAAAATAAGGATATTAGCAAATCTATTACCTACTTTCGCGTTTCAATTACGCACGTGTACAGGCACAATGTGAAGGCGGGCACGCACAGACGAACCAGTTATGTAATGAATGAAACAACGAACAACTTTGTTTGCAAGTGCGTATACGAAACGCCTCGGTGTGGCCGAGCGGTAGAGCGCTCGGCGCGATACTTACCCGAAAGGTCTCGGATTCAATTCCCAGGTCGGGCAAAATGTATTTCGGATTTTTCGATGCATAGCCCGGGTTTGTGCTCACCTACCCGCATTTGGCAAGCCAGCCTCAACATTAGTCTAAAATTGAAGTTATAGTGATCAAACAAGAAATAAAAATATTTGCTTAAACCTTCGTCTCACGATAATGTGGCATTTGTAGAATATGTCATTAATAGAATATGTCATTTCCAGAATCTGTCTTTTGCAGAATAAGTCGTTAAGGCGACGCATCGCTAAACAATAAATCTCATACGTTTTGATACGAGCGTTTGCGCCCCGTACCATAAGAAAAACTGTTTTTTTTTCCTTCAAATTAAAACTACAAATTATTTAAAAAAAATGACTACTCTACTAAGAAAATTTTGATGCTTAAATCGGTCTGGTTAGCCTGTAAAATGTGAATCTATGTTTTAAAAGAGATTACTTTAATATTTTTTTCTCTGTTGTAAAAGTTGAAAAATCGTGTTTCTGCAACTAACAAAATGAAGTCAATTAAATGAAAAATCATTTCATTGAATATCACTTTCATATGTTTTGTAATTGTTGAGAAAAATCAAGATCCCCGCCACGTAAATTACCAATGCGTCGTCTTAATAGAATGTGGCATTTTCAGATTTTGTTATAGAATTTGTCGTTATTAGCCTAGTGTGTCATTTCCAGAATATGGCATTTATCGACTAAACCCATCAAATGTAGCGATGACTTGATTTCAATGATGGAGGTTTTTGCCCAGCAGTGGGACAATTATAGGGTGTTTACTATACGAACACGAACATTGAACATTTGTTTAGGGTTATGCCCCGGGGACCCCTATCTCCCAGTCACCCGTGGCGTAGGACCCCGATTTCGATAAATTTAATTACATTTTTTTACTACTTGCACCGTCAACGTAAAAGTGCTTCAACGTGTAATACATAATATGTTCGGATATCTGCTGGCATATGGTCGTTTATATAATGTTATATCGTGTTAAACAGTGTTATATAATGGTTAGATATACGTAGGAACTAAGACACAGAATAGATAGATATATATACATATAGAAGGTTACGACTCCATAAAATGCGCGTAAACTACAGGCACGCTGATACACCGTCGATGACGCGTGTTTATGGACGATCTCGGTAAGAGTCGAATGCCAGACAGACAAGGCGACAAAAGCTCACCTGTTGTTGATTATTATCAACAAGAGTACATGTTCTTCATTTACAAAGAGTTTGTTAGACGATTAGATTATATTATACTTATAGATTTATTTCTTGCACTTTTCTGTAGACGACCGACTCTCGCAACGGTAAACAAAAAATACTTTTTATTTAATTTAGATTGACCAAGCACGTAACACGAACTTCAGATTGTGGCCTGCCAAATATGGCAGGGTCGCCATGTAGGGATGGCGTTGGGGAGAAGTATTTAAACAACAAGAGTTTAAAGACTGTCCATTTATTAATCAGGTATATACAATGTAATTAAAAACGCTTAAAAACCATTCAAATCAATTTAAAACGCTTGTATATAGAATACATGAGTCATAGACATACTCATTCTAAAAGGTTATATATTTCCCTTACATTATAATAATTCAATAATCGTAGTATGTGTACCCTAACCAGTTTTAATATATTCATCAATAAGTTTGTCTTTTTGGGCCAGCAGAGTGAGGTAAACTGATGCTGCGTTGTTTTCCCGCTGCACCAGTTAAATTCGCGTCTGGAATCCATTTCCACTTAACATAAGATGGGATGGAGTCATTTGCCGTGCTAACTATAAAAAATATATATTCGGTAATCTACATTTTCCCTTGTGCGAATCCTAGTCTAGTGCTTTAATTAAGGTCGGTAATAGCCAGTATTCTGTAGCTCTATGTTGTGGCAGTTAGGCTGATCACTTTGTTAGCCCTCTAGTCTTGCATAATGAAGCAAATTCAGTTTAGCATTCGTTAGCTGGATAGCGTTGGGCAGCGAAAGCGCTTTCGGTTGTTTAAAAGCGTTTCATTTATGTGCTATTAGCTTCGTAGTGTTCTAACCGTATAATGTAATCCTTAAATATTAAATTCGATTACATCTTAGTACCTATTCATAAAAGAATAAATGTAATTTTGTTGCATCGTATTGCTTAATAATCACTCACAGTATTTTTTTTGTTACACATATAAGGTTTATTTACATTTCATGAATTGAATTTATTAAAACGTAATTTCTTTCATTCCATTGAATGAAAGAAATTAAGTTTTAATAGATTCAATTCAAAAAACAAACACAAATCGTAAACTGAGATGAAGGCCAAACGTTTCCCCGTTGTTATGTACAAAAACTAAAAGTAAAAAATATACGTAATCAATCACACTAATATTATAAATGCGAAAGTTTGTGTGTATATTTGTTGCTTCTTCACGCTGCAACGGATGGATGGATCTGGATGAAATTCGGCATACAGATACTTTATAACCTGGATTAAATCATAGGATTGGACTGGACTTTTTATCCCGATATTCCCACGGGAACGGAAACCACGCGGGTGAAACCCCGAGCGGCCACTAGTTGAGTATAAACCCAGACTGTACAAGCTAATTAGTAGTAATATTTTACTGGCTTTAGTAATGACTTCTCTCATCTATCACTAATTCGTCATGATATAGATAAAACACTATAGTAGTAAAGTAGAATTCTACATACCAGTAAATAAAAAAAGTTAAACCACTATACGAGAAATATCCAGCAGTGTTATTAATTTGAACATTCTCAAGTCCCTACATTTTTTTTCACTTTTTTCATCCGTGTAACTGAATTAAGAGGAACATCTAAATCGAACCTTATCCAATATAGACAAAGTACTGAATTGCTTGCACTGTGCACATCTGTGTCCTGACCTAAGTGGTCCGCCCGCAAGTCTACTAGGGTAACATGTTTTTATATTAAGTGCATTTATTCCCCGAACCCAAGAAACTTCTGGAATGTTCCAACAACTTTAATTAACAGTCATTTCAAGTTAAACTTAATGCCTAAACCAATTACCTATTCCGATACAATTCACTTCTTTTATGTATGATAGTGGTTTGTTATCAGTTAGGTAAGTATATCAGCTACAACAAAGCTTAAAGAACACCTGATATATCTCATATAGGAGATACTTACTGGCGCCCGCTAGTAACAAACATTCGTACGTACCTATTAGCGAGACAGCAATCAACAAAACAAATAGGTAACTACGCAACTAGGTAATAATGTTCTTTCTGACCATTATGAATAATTGCTGCAATTTACTTTAGTAATTGTTAATATTCTTTGGTAACTAATAAGGCTGTAAAACTTGTTTGTGAAGCCAAATAGGTACGTTGGAACAGTAAGTATAGACTGTTCAAATAAAGAAATTAATTAAAGTGCATGCCTAGTGCTAACTGCGTTTTTGTATAACATTAAAAGCCACTTTCAAATAACATATACGCGTATACAATACATACATACTCTCATGTCTGCGTCCTTCTTCCAAAAAGAAGAAGGACGCAGACATACGTTACGTTTCTTCTTCTTCTAGACACAGCATGAAAATCAACAAATTTTGAGTAAACTCGCCTTTAATGACCTCGACGTAGGGTTGCCAACCATACTTTAAAATAACGTATCCTACGTTATTTTCCATCCCCATACTTTATTCTTTTTAATAAAAATAAAGTATGGAAAATACTTTATTTCCCACTAATGCGTGCGTTTGAACGGAATATTCCTGTTGACTTAATTTCTGAACTACTGAACGATACTCAGACTCGGGTAAAGTGAAACAAAACGCAACGCTAATTTCTGAACGCGCTATAGAACAATAAAAAATTATTAGATAGTGCCAAGAGTACAAATAAATATGTTTTTAAACATTTAAATAAATAAATTTGAAAAATACTCTATTTTTTCTTCAAATCCTTTTTAATGGATGGATGAATAAATAACATCAGTGATAACTGATAAGTTGCCAGCCGAACGCCTGGTGTGAGAAATCTTGAAACCCTTGTCCCTTTGTCGACTCTAACGACATGTAGGTCCGGAAAGTTAGGCAGATGATGAACAGCATGGGAATAACGACTAGGCATATACATACAAACGGAGACGCTGGGTGCGAGTAGCATAGAACCGGTGGTTTTGAAGGTCGTTGGTGGAGGCCTTTGTCTACCAGTTTTGGCTGAGTGATAATGATGATGTACAAACGTGATTGTTCGTAATCAAATTGTAATCAAAACTGAATTGTCGGACGTTATTTGTGTTATCTGTTGTCAGACACAGAGTGTTTTTCCTGTTCTCGATATACTTGTTTACAGCCACGTAACTGAACCATTTTTTACCTCGTAAAACTCTTACCCCCTTACAAATAAACAAAGAATAAGGTCCGAATAGGTATTCCCTCAGAACAATAACTAAAGCTAGTTATTCCGTGTTTTGTCTCTTTTACTCTAAATTGAAATGACGTTTACATGGCAGGAACAAAACACGGCATAACTATTCGGACCTTATTCTTTGTTTATTTGTAAGGCGGTTAAGCTTTTGACATGCGTCACCATAAGAGCGCAACTCATAAGGGACTATGTACAATAACTGAGTGACTAATGCGAGTTGTTCACGTTAACGAAAACGAGAATTAATAGGCAAACGAGGTGAGTTGCAATTATTGTAGAAACTCTTGTACTGTAAATACAATAGTGCAAGCACTAGCGTGCTGACGACGGGAGTTAATTGAGAATCACAAATAATAAATACTTGAACACCCAATGTAACCACAGTGCCATAGAACAATTGAATTTCTATTGTGTCTGGTTTAAGAACAACTAAGTAGTTACGAAAATAAAGTAAATAGCCTACTACTGTACTACTGTCCCACTGCAGGGTAAAAGCATCCATCCATGAAATTCGTCGCTACAATTGATGTGTATTGGTTAAATCATTGCCGACCTGAGAATTGAACCCAAGACCTTCAGATATCAGGCCGAGCGTTTTGCCACACCGCACCGCCACCGAGTCGAGAAACATCGGACGTAAAGTATCGACCTTGGGTTGATCGCCTAACGTCCGTGACGCGACGGACAGCTGACTCACGACCACGTTTCATTTGTTTTTATTTTAGAAACTATGGAGGGCACCAGGAGCGATGCCGTTGAACCGGCCGACAAAGCGCTCGCGCCGACCTCTCCACGCGAGCTTATCGTGTCAAGGTACGAGCTCGAGCATGTTTTATTAATTTCATTAGTGAATGAACTCGTCATTGTTTGGATCATTTAAGAATGTTAACACACTATCACTTTACCTCGTGACTTCGTGGATTTGAGATTTAATAAGAAACTCTTTTTAAATAAAATAATAAAATAACCTATGTTACCTGCAGGGAATGGTAGCATTATATCAGTGAAAGAATTTATACAATTGGACCCGTAGTTCTAGAGATTAGCCGCGACTTAAGGCCCCAACATACAAACAAACAAAGGAAGTCACAAACGTTAATGCCTCTTTATTAATAGTATAGATGGCATTTGACGTGTTTTATAGTTGCATCGCCATTATCAGGCTATAAAAATCCCAATACTAAATCAGGCGTTTCCACGAGAACAGCCGTATACAAGGGGGTAAGGCCGCCATAACCCTCACTCCATCCCAAAGCGACTGGTTGGGCTTTAACTACTGCCACTATACCTACGAAAAAAAACAGGACCAACCATTCAAATTGCCTTCCGAAAGCATTCCCTAGTTTCGAAGTTATAACAACTTGAATTTCGATGAAATATTCACTTTCTGTTCGAGTTTTGTATCTGTTACATTTATCTATGTTATCCACTTACGTTTTTATTTTATTTTAGGTGTTTCCTACAAATTCGGTAAATATAATATTATGTAAATAAGTTTTTTGTCATCATAACAAAGACCGGTTTCGTGCTCATATTACGAGACAGCGTTGCGTTCTCTTGAGGTCAGTGAATGCATTTGAAACAGAATACATTGACTATGCATTGTGCCGCACGGACAAAGACTTGACGTATGTAAGTTAGTCGACTTCTGTATTATCTCAACAGTTTAGTACCTTGCCGCTGTGCCTATAATCGTTTGTTGTCATGCAACAATATTTTATAGACGTGAATATCGTCAAAGATTTTATAACTTCTGACAAAAGTAAAGGCACTTAAATTGACAAGGTAGGCACAATTTATTTATATCATTATCAAAGCCTTCACCCCAAAGGATATCTCAGCCAAATGACGTCCATTACTACCGTTTTACCTAGAATTGCTTAGAAGTCACCTAAGACTTCAAAGGTCGACAGTGAAAACGGCCATTAATCCTCTAAACTCATGACACCTATAGATAGACATGATGATCGAAATTTAACGTTCAATAGACCGGCAATAAATGGTCAATTACGGGGTTCATTAGATTTACAGATCACTAGGCGTACGGCGTATTGTTATATATTTTTTTAACGTTGAAATATTTCAATGTACAATCGTTAAGTACCTACGTTTTCAATTCAATGCAACTTCGTTTGTCAACCTGGGTACTTAACGTAGTAGCACCGCAGTCGGCGTTCGACACAGCTTTCGTCGTCAAAAAATAACAAAGATTTTCATTGAAATTTTACGGGACATGACAGCTAGGAAGAAGGTATTGCTAGTATCTAAAATCAAAAACAGTTGCTAATATTTGCGGAGGTGAAAATCAAAAGGTGTCATGTCCAGCGTTAATTATTTTACAGGGTTCGAAAAAAACTCCACAATTTGTTGTCATTTCAACATTTTGTTTTAAAAAAAATATATGTTATGAAAAAGGCCATTTCCTCATCAATATTTGGCATATACTATGGACCAAATAAATATGGACGAAGACATCGATGACGAGGACATTTCAAATATAATATTTATGACACGTGTCACTTACGGGCGGCGCACCCTTAATTAATAAAGGAAAAAAATATCGATAACTGGTTTCTGTAGGACACAGGTGCCACTGCCCTAGAGCGCCTTTCATGCGCCGTTTTATCACGTTAACGAAAACGAAGTATGGTAAATATTTTACTGACCTAGTTTTCCACCAGGAGGGAGGCGGTGATACAATGTCATACAATTTTTGTTTGTTAATGAACGAAACTCGCACTACGGTCATGGCGTCTCATAACTCAGTCTCTAATAAAATCTTTATAAATCTTTCTCTTAAAACTATTACTACCTTTCTTTCAATGTGTAAAAGTGTTCCCCCATAAACTTAAGAAAACAATATGGAATCTTTCTTTAAAATCTATTTAAGTTTTCGACTTTCCATATAACCTACCTACCAAAAACCGAAGAAAAAAACAATTCGATTCGAATATAAAAATGAATTGCAGAATACACTTCGTCCACCCTCTGAATTTTTAATCGCTTGACCCGTTGTTGTTGCCACAAACTGTCTGGGTGTCCTACTCCGATACGAATGTGAGAGAATTTCGTTTGAACCACGACTTTTTCTTTTTACTATTTCTGTATACTTTGGTTGTCTACAGTCTTAAGGATTTTAAAAACGTTGTAGGAAAATTAGACTTGGTCCGCTTGAGTCTTTGCTTTAATGCTCTAAGGCTTGAGTATCTCGTGATGGTCTTACCAGTTGGAAAACCTTTTGTTATTATTTCTGCTTTAATTTGGTAATACAAACTTTATCCTGTCAATTACGAACGCAACAAAAAATAAATCAGTCAAATCGGTCGAGCCGTTCTCAAGTGATGCTTCGTCATATTATGCGGCCATTGATTTTATTAATTAACTAACAAAATGAAGTCAATTAATTGAAAAATCATTTCATCAAATATCACTTTCATGTTTTGTAATTGTTGAGAAAAATCAAGATCCCGCCACGTAAATTACCAATGCAAATAAAACTCGCACCCAGCGCTGTTTTCCACAAAAACTTGGCAGTTCGTTGTGCGTCGTCTAGTCGTATCGTATAGTATATTAGTCGTGTTTGTCATGGACCTATTATACTGATATTGTTTTGGTTCTGCTATTTATGTAAGAGCACTTAATGTGGCAAGTAACAAAAGACCATTTAGGAGTTATTGATCATCTATCTACGGGAATAGGTAGTATTAATAAAGATGTGTTATCGTGCTTGTTCTACGGTGTGGAGCGCTCTCATTATTTTGGACTGCATCGGCTGCTTACCATCAGGCAGGATGTAGTCACTATGACGTGCCAATATAAAAAAAAATATAAAAATGTGAAGTTTGTGGTTTTGTTTGTTGGTTTGAGAAGGGTATCTTTGGAACTACTGGTTCAACTCTTTCACTGCATGATTTATAAAATCCTTGCGAGTAACATAAGCTATTTCTTTTATTTTATAAAAAGGGTTCTTTTTTAAATCTCTAGATAGATGCTATTTGGCTAGTTTAAGATAACAAATCTCATCATCTCCATCTCTTCCCGTGGGTTTCGTAAAAGCCGACTAAGGGACCATTCCAGAGGATGGGCAGCAGCATCTCTCTGAGGTTACCCTCAACCTACTGCGATCGCCAACCCGCCTGCCAAGCGTGGCGATTACGGCGAATACCCTTCATATCCTTGGGGGAGGCCTTTGTCCAGCAGTGGACGTCTTTGGCTGAGATGATGAAGATAACAAAATGTAGGTACTCTCTAAACTATTATTGGAACAAAGAGTAATGCGACATTAGTGCATTCAACATTTTAAAGTTGTATGTCGAGCTTTGTTTTATTTTTCTTATCATGTCATACTCGTGAACGGGTGCCGCCTGTGAAGGCTGGTCTGCTCTTGCATACTTATCTTATTTTTAGTATTATTCGCTAAAGTTTGACTTTGTTTTTCTTAAACAATTTTTGACTTTTACTAGAGTACTGTAATGGTACTGTATGACATTGTGGAAATTGAAACTTTTACCTGATGTAAATTTGTTAACTTAGATTTTTTATTTTGTTTTTTTTTACATATTGTGGTTGTCTTCTATATTTTTTGTGTTTATTTGTAATGGAAAGTGTCCTGCTATAATAGGGCATTTTCCAATATTTTTGACGCTGTAAGGGAGAAAAGAGCTGGACACTTGCCGAGTTTCTTGCCGGTTCTTCTCAGTACAAGATCTCCCGCCCAGAGTAGACTTACGAACCGATGGCATAGTGACATTCTCAAGAGCTACTTACAGCCTTAACTGAATAAAAAATGATTTTGAATTTTGAATTTTTTGAATTTTTTTATATGTACTTAAAGAGGAACTCAATATGTGAAAAGATACTGACATCAGTGGAAACGGTACTAAAATCTATATTTAGGTATTCTTCAATGTTTCAGAGTAGAGTATTGGTGAGTACAGAATTGGTTTCACTATCCTGTTTATTTTTAGATTAATAGTTTTATATGAAGTTACGAACGTTCGCAGTGATGGTTAGCCACAGCATTCGTCCAAGATGTAGGTAGGACTCAATCCGATCCGACTTCCTCGGAGAATCTCGAATCTAGTAGGGAATGAGGACACGCTTTGGTGATGCCACACGGCTTGAGGGATCCTTTAAGGTTCTCGCCCACAAATCGTTCAGTTACAAAGTAAAAGCGAAAGAGGCAAGATCAATCCCTTTCAAAAAAATTGTAGGAAGGAAGACAGTGAGCTCGTCATTGGAGAGATCCGATATAAAGTAACTACGACACTTGATGGTAACTGGTCTCAGATTCGTTACGTAACGCAATTTAGGGTCATACACAAATATTTCGATACCTACCTACTTTGCGCTTAACTAACGGAAAACTTACGTACCTACAGTCACAAGCATTAAGATTTTAACAATGTAACTCTTAATACAATGGAATAAGTGCCAAAACTAGTCGAAAGTGCATAAATGTGATGCTCGTGATTGTACGGTGCCTTATTAGTCCATGACACTGCTAAATAACGCTGAACACAAAATTTTCTTACCATGCAAGTACATCGAAATAAACACTTTTATTAACAAACATATCTCATCATCATCAGCTCATTTTTTTATGTCCCCACTGCTGGGGCACGAGCTTTCCCTATGGATGGGTAGGGAGAACGGGCCATAAACCACCATGCGGGCCCATTGTGGAATGGTGGTTTTAACGACTAGACATGGACGAGCTCGAGATGATAAATTTTTGGTCACCCATCCGATGACCGGTCTTTGCGAAAGTTGCTTAACTAACGAACAAAGATACCTAACCAGACAATAATATCTAATATTTTTTGGTTATTTCAATATACTTTTCGTGGATTTTTTTGTTAAAGAGAACTTTAGAGAAATGTAATTATCTAGGTAGTTAATATAACACTTCATTACATTGTTATTGATGTAGTGTGCTATCACCGGCGATTGTTTGTTACAGAGATAAACAGGTATCTACTTATACTGCATTCGATTCGGACGCACTGCGGATGTAGCTTTTATTCTGCGTCTATTATTAAAGTCACGGAATCACGGTGAATACCTGATAAATAGCCACCAACACACAACACACAATGCCAGACACAGGAATCCAATAACAGGCCAATTATGTAGGTTCTAGGTACCACATGGTTATTTCTCACTTTGTGAACAAGTTTTCGTAATATGCCCTTTGTGGCGAGCTTGCTCTGTTGGTGGGTAATCATTATCAACGTGCTTTAAATGACGTAACTTTTCGAAAGTAACGTGTAAATACGTCTCAATTGATTTTGTTGTAAAACATTAAATAATGTTACGATACTTTATTTTTACGAAACTTTATTAACAGTTAAAATAATATAAGACTAAAACGTTCACTCCTCATTTTACCTTCTTAGCTTTTGTTATATATAATCGATTTTAAATTACCTATGTCATAACTTTTTTGGTTACTTTTAAGTACTAGGTATAAATGTTATGTAAAACTTAGCGTTGGTGACCGACAGAGCTAACCTTTTTATAATCTTTATGAATTGAATACTTTTATAACTTTGAAATTTTGTATTTTGTATAGATATTCCATTTAAACAAATGAAAAAAAATATTCTAAAAGCCAATAAACTAGTTGTTTTCCACGTTTTTCCATCTTCCTCTTCAACACTTTACAAATCCAATCTCCGAAGTTGTTATTCGAACTGTTTAAACTGTCCCGGTGCACAAACCACGAGGGTGACTGCTTGCTACAATCGAGCAGGAGAGGAATTAAATATTCAATGGCAATTTACAAAAAGTTTGAGTAGGTATGGCTAAGGATGACCGGTATAACCATGCATAAAGTTCGCAAAGCTGTGGCACGGTAGATCGCGAGCTAGCACATGATTTGGCCGGCAATGATGCAATTCGCTGCAGCGGAAGGCGCACGTGTCGTGGTCGTGGCGGCAGTTTCCACCGCGAACACCAACCAACACACCCGCACCTAACTATACTAACAACCTTAACAAAATTTCAATTTGTTATTGTTTACAGTACCTTGTGCGGCTGAAACTCGGACGCGCGTAACAGTTCGCGCGCTAATATCGTGTTTGTGCCGGTCGCAACGATTCGATCGCAACCGTAGGAGCTCTCGAGATTGACTGGTGGTCGCGCGGTGCGCTGTTGGTTATATGCGATGCGCGCGCATCTCCCCGCGGCTGCGTCGTGCGTGGAGGGAGCTACGCTCGTCGCCACAACGACGCCACAAAATAACACACACAGAAGGTATGCTTAACACATACCGCGCTCGAAGTCTCGAACAACTCTCACACACACCCTTGCACGGTCACGGATCTCCGAGCGCAGAGCGAGATTCCGTGACTCTGCGTGAGGAAATTTGTCTATGTGAGCGTTGGTCGAGCGCGATTGTATGAAGCGTACCTACTGCAGTCACGTTATTTTGTGACGACGCGGTACGCGGACGCTCTGGATTCATTCACGGAGCACTTACTGCGTTTGGGAACGGGACGGGACGGGCACCCTCCGTCTACTACTCCCGGTCTCACCGGTTGTTAGCGCTGACGTTAGATCCTCACAAATTGCGTGCCTATTAGGTCTAGGCACTAGGTAACTGGCGGTACTATGTCAGGTCACCTTCGTTTGTTTCAAGGTGATGGTAGGGAGACAAAAGCAATGGGGTATCAATGCTTATTTTGCAAACTCGTGTTAGTGGAGTCAAGTCTAGATAAACATTTACGAAATAACAATAAAGACAATATAGAAATAAAATTTATTATAAATTTACAATATCTATGCCAATAACGTTGGATATGCTGATGCGTTTGTTTTCGGTCTCGACGAAAGTTGATGGTTGTTGATTGACATTGTTCTAATTTAACCGATAGCTACTTTTTTTTTAAATTCATAGATGTTATAATTATATCAAGTGGCTGTTTGAGATATCAAAATAGTTTGTTGTATTAATCGTCAAACTTCGACGCAAAACTTTCGATTGTAGTATTTACAGACTAAACTTTAGTCAGGTAATATTATAACTTCAATTGAACCTCTAAGGTTTGACGTAGGACGTAGCGGTTTGCACGTTTGTCATTATATGAATGACCTAATTAAGAATATCACAAATTTACCTTGCTTCGGAAGGAACGTTGAGCGTCTAGAAAAAACAATTTCAAATGTACTTTATAGCTAATAATTGGTTTAAGGACATATCATTCCACAATCACCAACTTCCTTCGAGACCGAAGGTGACCATGACGCTAGTTTTCTGCATGTTCAACGTGATTTATTGGCATATTATGATTATATAATAAATTTTATTCCCTGTTCTAGACTTGGATACACATAATATATGAATTTGCAATTCGCATTGATATCCCATTGCTTTTATCTCTATTCCATCACCTTAAAACAAACGAAGGTGAGCTGACATTGTATCGGAGCTGAGTCTACAATTATGTTTTTGCTTCGCGCGATTATAACATTTAGCCAGTGTCAAAGCAATTTTTCCTACAAATAATACATAAATAAGCAATATTTCCTTCTTTTACGATGATGATGATAATTGATAATAGAAATGAGAAGTGAGAAATGATATACCTACCCTCAACCCCTCGAGTATCTCAGTAAAGATAACTAAGTCCTCACGCGGACTTCTTAAGAGAATTTGTTGTTCCATTTGCCAACACTCATGCACACTCACAAACATTTAACGGTTAATAATTCACCTTTAATTCACATTAATATTCGGCATGACACAAATTTTAGGAAACAAAACAAAACCGCAAGAAAAGCGGGAAAGTGAAAAGACTTTCCCGCAAAGAAGTTCGAGTCTTTAAGTTTTGAGACCGCATTTTGTTGTTTTTCATTGTTTGAATCGATATTGGCATGAACATCGAATAATTCTTTATTAAGACCCTTGTTCTCATTCACCATTTTTGGCTACTACGATATCCGTACCTACTGGCGGATTTCACGTATTTATTTATTAGTTATCCCACCAAATAAGGCGCCTGTACAACCACGCAAGTGTATTAGTTTCGCGATATTCGGAAATATGTTAACAAATTTTGAGAACTCTTTCAGATGAAAATGCTTTTTAAATATCGCTGAGGCTAACTCTCATCCTTTACCCCACATAGATGCCTGACTTAGAGCCTAAGGCTCGAAATATTTTGAAAATATATATTTAAAATATATTTAATACTTATTTTAAAAGTTTAGTAAAAATGAATAGGTACTTAATTCAATAGTTTTTTTTTACGAGATTTTAGGGAAATATCTCGTATTTAATCTCTATGTTTCTGATTGCTATTGGTGCATTACATTACATTTTTAGTCAAGCAAATTTTTTTATTAATTATTTATATTGTCTTACAGATTTATTGTCCGTAAGTACCTACATTGACACAAGAAAGGCAGCGATGGGATCCTCATCCAGTTGACATTTGCACACATTTTTCTTGCGGCGCGCACTGACAACCCGAATTATTGTTTATTAAGTGACATTTATCGAAACTGGTAAGATCTAATTACTGAAATTGAATTTTTCTCTGAACGCTTGCCCCTCGTTTAACTTAGTGATAACATTTTTTTTGTAAATTATATTAGCGCATCCGCCTAGAGTTCAGTTTCCAAATTCGCTAATCAAAATCAGTGTATCGCCGCGTGTGAGTCGCATATCTGCTCACGACTCTCGTATACAGCTTCTAACTGGTCTAATAGGTTGGCAAAAAAGCGAAGAGAAATCATTGAAGTTTTCTTTTTAATAAAAAAAAAGGTTTAGTAGACTTAATTCTAACATGTTTGTCGAATATTAATGTTGGCGCAGTGTTTAACGCGCCCGGTCTGCTAAAGTTAAGCAAATTTCGCAAAGGCCGGTCGTCGGATGGGTGACCAAAAATATATCATCCCGAGCTCCTCTGTACCTCGGAAGGCACGTAAAGCGTAGTGGCGCGTAGGCGCGTATTGGTCCCGGCTATATTAGCAGTCGTTAACAACCACCAATCCGCACTGGGCCAGCGTGGTGGGTTATGGTCCGTTCACTCTATCCATCTATCTACTAGAGGAAGGCTCGTACCCTAGCAGTGGAGGCGTAAAATGAGCTGTTGATGATGATGAAGTGTTCATGAATGTGCATGAGTATGAGTTGGCAAAGGAAACCAAACTGAGCAACAGCACTTTTCAAATTTCTTCATGAAGTCCTCTTGACTTGAGGTCTTAGTACATCTTTGCTAAAAACAAAGAGTTTTGGGAGAATATAATGTATCAAGTATTTATCATTCAACATTCCTGTCATCACTTACTCATTATCATCAATATCTTACGACATCTCCCTAACTTTGACATTGGGTAAATGTGCAAAGTGGACATAACCATTAATTAAAAAAAACAAGGGTTGGTAATGGAAACTGCGTCTAGTGCCACGGAGTAGGATAGTGCGAGCTTTTGTGACGCAAGATGATTTTTGTAAGAAACCAGTTTATAGTATCCACTAACCAACATTTAAGATTGCTTGGAGATGGAAAGTCTAATGTTCCGTAGGGAGTCCTGTGCCATTTTACAAATGATGCAATGAAGCTGATGCTCGCGCTGTGCTGGCCAGAGTAATAATATGACTTTTGATTACTATCCGTAATAATTTTAAGTTAGCGAAAACGAGACATTTTTAACTATTCTCGTATGTCGCCAAGATGCGCTGCTTAATTGCCATACTAATTTTTGTTTTAGTAAACGTAACGAATGAATTTTGACCGTGATTTTTGCATAAAATGCCCAACTTCGGCGTTTTTGTTCCGAGAAACTGAAACCCTTAGACAATTTGACTTATTGTATGGTGGAGAATAGTTATTAGTATAATTCGTAGCGGCCTCGCTTTCTGCAATTTTCCCTTATCTATTTATAGAAAACTAAAATTCCGAAGCAAGTTTTCAATTAAATACGCTGACGGCAATTTTCAAGCTCATGGATTGAACTACTTTACTAAGCAAACGGAATGAAAAATATATAATAATATCTCTTAAATAATGGTTAAGTTCGTAGCGGCCTCGGAATTTATTGACCATTCGATCACTATCCTTGTTTTCCACTGACGGCGCTGTGCCATTTGTGATCGAATAGCGAATGAAACTCGCCCTAGGCCCCCAGCACTCAGCAAAATTAGGTGTAGGATGGATTTCGAGGCGTACTAGCTTATTACAATATGAACTTAAATAACAATCGATTAATTATTATTTTTATAGTAAGAGTACGACGATATTGGCAATTAAAGGGATGCACTTACTGACTTATCTAAAGAATGTGCGCGATACGAACAAATTGACTCGCGTAATTATGAATGTCTGCCTACTATTAATATCTATTGTTTAACTTATTTATTTTGGCTACAGATGATTAACTACTACCAAAAGTAGGTATTATTATATTTTAATTAAAACATCTTTCTACGCATTATCAATTTGAACAAAGGAATTGTATTGAGACATTTTGCTGAATTGTAGTTTTGTATTCGTTATTTAAACCTCAGATCAATAAATTTAGTTATGTTTTAATATTTTGATGTTATTTGATAATGGTGTTGATAATAAATAGCATAAATATAAAACTTTGTGGTTTCTGAGGTTGTGCTTTTTGGCATTGCAAACTACATTAAATGTAAAATAAAACATAATATATTGTATGTATACTATGCAGTATGTGCTCGTATTATTTTATATGTAGACGAGTATATTCATATCTTTAGATAGTTAAAGCAAGAGCTTGCCTTTATAATACAAATAAGTTTATGTTTTTATACGACATTTGTTAGCACAGCACATACCTATAAGATATAAAGTAAAGTTGTATTGTTTTAATGAATTAACAAAACGGTGAATAAACTACTGTGTGAGTATGAAAAATTCTGAAATTATGAGAGATAGGGAAATTCGTTCAAAGGGGCCAAGTTGTCGATTGAAAAGTTAAATAAAACTGCATTCAAAATATTTCTTAAACTTTGATAAATAAAGCAATATTTTTAATTAAATGCTTATTTATGCAAGGTGAACAATCCAAATATGTCAATATGAGAAAGTCTGAAACTATGTGAGATAGGGTAATTCGTTCTAAGGGGCCAATTTGTCGATTGAAAAGTTAAATAAAACTGCATTCAAAATATTTCGAAAACTTTTACACACAATCGGGAATCGATCCCGGAAATATATTAAAATAATCGTAATTT
This sequence comes from Eudonia lacustrata, assembly GCA_947562085.1. Lineage (NCBI taxonomy): Eukaryota > Metazoa > Arthropoda > Insecta > Lepidoptera > Crambidae > Eudonia > Eudonia lacustrata. Next base: position 21,490,926 of record OX387339.1, on the reverse strand, counting down.
GTTTATGTACAGTAGTTGATACAGTAATTTGTTGGGCATGAAAATTGTATTAATAGTTATTTTTTATTAATATTTTTATTCTAGCTATCTATATATTAATCCATCACAACGTGTGATTGATGACGACGAACCACAAAACAATGAGATAGTGGAATGATTTCGATTGGATCCAACTACTTCCACTAATGTTGTTGCCCGTGATCTGGGACTTTCGCAATGGATAGTATGGTTTACCGTTCATACAGCGGGCCTATACCCATACCATGACACGCCAGTACATGCTATCGACGAAGGAGATCCGGCGAGAAGACTGGATTTCTGCAGATTCATGGTTAATGCTGACTTAGAAGACCCGACTTTCCTTAGAAAAATATTGTGGACAGATGAATCGAAATTTGATAAAGATGGGATTACCAATTACCACAACTCTCATTATTGGGCCTTTCAGTAGTTTCGGTACTGAGAAATCCCAATAAAGGGGTCACAACGAAGATTTAGTGTGAATGTATTGTATGGATGAGCAATATTGCACATCATTTGGTTGGGCCTTACTTTCTTCCTGACAATTTAAATGAGGAAACTTATGAAAACTTCCTGAGAGAAAACCTAAGTGCTCTAATGGAAGACTTGCCACTGAATCTGATAAGTAAGAGATGTGTGGTTTCAGCAAGATGGCTGCCCTGCTTATTTTAAGAGAAGTGTAAGAGAATGGCTGGACACAAACTATAGTATGGATATATCCAAACCGACGAAGACGGACCTATTTAGTTAACTTACGTACAATTTTAGTTATTGAGATCATAAAGCATCTTATTTATAATATATAATATATAAATCCAATAATAATGATAATAAGACTCACATAATCCCAAATATCTTATCTAATAGTCGAAAAATCTTAATTTTTTATAAAAAAACAATAAATTGGAATATCTCGAATACGGTTAGGTTTAGGGTAGGGTGTTCCATAGTCAATTCAGTCTGAAACGATGGGAACTACACGCCCTTAACAGATCTAGGTCGACTTTTCCTGTAATCCTGTATAATACAGCGTGTGTACCATTGGACTGAATAGTAATTTTACGTAGTTTATTAATTCCATAAGCATACCAAAGCTCCATTTAGTTCAGTTCTAGACGATTTTACTTAATTTTACTCACATAATATGCTGTTTTCTTTTTTGTATCAGTCCTTTTCATGTATTGGCTATAGATACGGATACACAACATGCCTCGTAAAGTAAGTATGCATGCAATTAAAGTCTTTTCTTTTTTCAAAACCAAATAATTATAAAATAAAAGGAGAATTGGACATCAAAAGGAAAAACTTTGTGATTCTTTCTATTTAATAGGAAAGAGAGAGAGTGATGGTAAAATTAAATTCTTTCCACGAACTCCTTATATATTTATAAAAATACTGCCTTGTCAAAAGCGGAGCCTTGCTGGGTGACAACAAAATACATACATACATATAATCACGCCTCTTTCCCGTAGGGGTAGGCAGAGGCCACTTTTTTCCACTTGCTACGATCCATACATACTTGTTTCGCTTCGTCCACTTTCATTATTTTCTTCATACATGCTCTTCGGTTTAGGGTACTCTTGACCTGGCCTTTTTCCAAGACGTCCCCGATTTGGTCTCGAAACGTCCGCCTAGGTCTACCCCTTCCAACACTTCCATTCACACTCCCCTTATACACTTTTTTCGTCAATCGTTCTTCATTCATTCTCTCGACATGTCCAAACCATCTCAGCATACCTTTCTCAATTTTTGTCACTTCATCTTCTTTCAGACCACAACGTTTCCTTATCTCACTAAAAAAACAACAAAATGAAACGACAAAATGTTTGTTCCGTTAGTGTTAGGCTGTTAGGTGTTAGGTGTTAGGTTTTTTTTTCAGCTACTCCCCGCTATATTTGCAGGACATTTTCTTTCTTTTTTTTCTTTTCATTTCTTTTTTTATAGGTTTAATAAAATGGAGCTATAATAGCTCAACTATTTCTTTCTTTTGTCTTTTCTTTTTACAATATTAATCTTATTTCTAATACAATTTTCTTTTTTTTTAAAACTTTACAATATTTCTTATTTACTAATACATGCTTTCTTATTAACTAGTGCATTTCTTATGTTAAATATATTTCTTATATTTATTGTTTACATTATTATATAGTTTATATTCTTATTTATTTACATTTTCCTGTCTTAACATTCACATATTATTATACATTTTATTATGTTACCCCAATAAAATCTTGTATCTTTTGTGGTCTTGCTTTACCTTACTACATTTAATTTTTACAATAATATTTAATTACTAAACGTCCTTATTCCTCTTGATCACTATATTCACAACTTTTCCGGCAAATTCCATGAAATATTTCCTTTCTTTCTTTACATTCATAATCTCTTTGAGGGTGTCTTTACTTAATTTAGTGTCAATTTTCTGTTGTACAGTGTACCTGTGTGTTAGGCTTGTTAGGCTACGGCACGTCTGGAGATGTTCCAAAACTTTTAGTCGAGTTGGCATTGAACTTCAATTTAAATATACGAAGAGGTAGGAAAGTTGCACTACCTATGTATTTTTTTACATTGATTAATTTTAGATTAAGATTAGCGTTGTACTCATAATCGTGTACAGTCGCATGACTAAGCGCGCGTGTCAATGATCCCGCGCACGCACTGTGTACATGCACGTCGCGTGGATCCGTCCATATAAGCCGCGTTCACATGCTCTTTTTTGCGAACCCAAAATTTCTTGAACAAAAAACAACTGACGAGTCGTCTTCGTCGTCGGCAGCAGCCTTCGATTATAATTGATCGAAGGCAGCAGCGAAGCGCAGATCCAGCCTTTTTATAGAGCTTCTATACAATGAAATTTCGGTATACAACAATGCGAATGCCAAGCTATTTTTTATTATTAATGAGAAAGTTTAGTTAAATAATCTATAGAAAGAAAATACTATTATATTATATAAGGAAAATACAGAGATGTGATTTAGAATGCGGATAAAATTGAAATGTGTTCATAATTAAACATAATTTAAAATAAAACAATACTTACTGCAGTCTGCTACCAATACAACTTTTAACACATCAATTTTTTTTTTATAAATTTCCCCAACTTTCCTAATACATTCCAACAAAGATTTATGTTCTTAAAAATTATAATGTGTTTGTATTCCATCTTATGTGGCGGTGAGCTGAATACATAAGAAAGAAGCAATGACAGATGGAGTCGGAGGTTGCTGAAGTGAGCAAAGACTACAAAAGAAGCCTCAGATCAGAACTTAGCTTTACCAGGGCCTCGATTTTTCTAATTGAAATGTCCACCATTGTGCACACGCCTGCGCATTAGACTACCACATACTGTAAAATTTTCTCAATAGACCTTGAACTTTATGCTTTTGAGCATATGGCTGAACGTCTATCGAAGACATTTGACAGTTTTGGATGGGTGGATGTTGCAGGCGTCTGTCGCTCCGTCTGTACCTCGCTCAGAACAATAATAGCTTTAGTTATTATTCTGAGGTACCTCGTTGGCATTATTGTGACATTTCCTCCATAATCTAAATGCCAACATCAGGCCACTGAGTGACCACGTCCTATGCCTACCAATAGGTAGAAAACTGATGAAGAAGAAGAAAGTGTTTATACCACGAAGCAAAAATTTACATTTGTTTCTTTTTACGTTTTACGAGGATCTTCATTTTGAACAATACAAAAAAAAAATTTTTGCTATAACAATAATAACTTTCACTGCAAGTCTGAACCGAACTTTATGATTATCGCAGTACGATATAAATTGATCTGACAGTTTAAAACTGCACTTAGTTAAGGGGCATTCCCAGAATCGGTTGGATAGGTACCTCTTTAATAATCGCAACAGACTGTATATGCATTAGTTAACATATTTGTAAGTAGTGTAATTATGGACGTCTATCTCAGTGCAATTCCAAAGTTTTTTACATTTACGAGGGCTTTTGATCTGACACTGCATTCCGTCATCAACAATCTATTACTAGCTAAACCCTACTTTTTTTTACGCAGAACACTATCTTAAGTTGTATAAACTCTGCACAACTAACTATGTGCTTCAATTGTATACATGTTTCCGAGTACTTGGAACATCTCCACTTCTTTATAGATATGCGGTGAGGACTAGTCAACATTTAAAAAAAATATCTCCAATTTACACTATAATTTAAAACCGGATAGATAGTGATACTGGTATTCTAGCTAGAATATGCAGTAGTAGTGCAAGTACATGCAAGCACAGTTGTTTGCACTGCCAGCTAACACCACCGGACCAGCAGCACAAGGATGTGCTTAAATACCTACTAACATAGCTATAAGTTTTATTTCCTAACAATAATTGTTTATGGTATGTATATGTTTATGTTTATGGCCTTTGTCCAGCAGTGGACGTCTTTTGGCTGAGATGATGATGATGATGATGATGTATATGTTAGTTTGTAAGATGTTTTAAATATGATGATGATGATGATATTTTAAATATGTCGCTATAACATCAATGTTTTTAGCTTTGTTTTGTCCCGGCAGCCAGAGATAAAGTAACCAGGCCCTTGAGGATTCCGAGTACCGGATGAAGGATGCGTACCGGTATGTTCTGATCTGGCGTTATGACCTGACGTAGGTGGTCGCTTGTGCTTGCGCAAGGATGTCTGATACCTAACTTTATAACCGTAAGGTTGGTGGGGGGTGTCAGTATAAACTTTAAGTAGTGTGTAGGCCAAATATAGGTCTGTGGTAGTCTCCCTTAAGTTTGGAATAAGACTTTAATATTACTAAGTCAAAATCTTGCCATTGTCGATTCCTTCCCTGTTCTTAGGTAGGTACTTGCTAGTCCTGTAACGTGCGTGCGTACGAAAATTAAATAACAAAACAGGGGCGCACAGAACACTCATTCTAATTTACTGCTATGAATAAATAAATAAGTAAATGTAGTGTTGCCTAACTTCACCCATTCCGGCTTACGGTCCATTGTCGTGTATTCTCGTCTTGTCGTAGTTAATTATTTATAAGTTGTTGACCATACTGGCTGGACCACAGGCCAAATATTAGTAATATCAATGCCGCTCGACACATTCAGCAACTTTTTTTTTTAAAAGATATTGCTGATTGCCTCAAACAGCATTTTCAGCGTCACCGGGCTTTTTGGGGGCGGCGAGATACGTAAAGGGTAACTCAAGCCGTGTTGAAACGAATCACCTTCGGAGGTTTTCTAGAGGGAACGGCATCGCAAACTTAAAAGTGCTCGTCCCCGTGCCCTACTAGATTCTCCGAAGGGTTCGGATCGGATCGGGTATAGCAACGTTGTACTATGCGACGTTGTACTACATGTCTTTATCTTGTTTTGACGTTTGATGACTAAGCCTGCCATGAAGCTGTAGATATCTGCAGCTTCATGAAGCCTGCACATCAGTCTACCACTAACTGTTAAACCTCAATAGCTTTTGAACTGTATGCCTAAAAATTTTGGTTGAAAATTATTATAGCTACGAAATAGCAACGTTCTTTTCTTGTAGTTTAAAAAAATATAAAGTATAAAAAATCAATTTGCTAACGTTCCAAAGAATATAAGATACCTCCACTTGTTGGTGTTGCAAACAGTTTTATACTTTCAAGCGGGTCAACATTCAATTTCCGTAACCAAAAATATGACAGTTTTGGATAGGTTGATGAGCTGGCGTCTATATATCATCATCATCTTAAAAACATCCCCCAGCTGGGCTTTCCCACATGCTCAATATTTATTCAAACACACTATATATTCACAATATACCTATATTCAGTATATATTTAAACACAATAATACGCCACTATCCTTTAATGTCCTTCGTTAGGTGTTAATTTTGCTGATTCGAGTATAATATAACTGTTTATGGCTGTGGCGTAAATAAGGAATAAATTAATCGTAAAAATGTTAACTGCCTCAATTAGTTTATTCCCTGTATGACTTCATACCTCCGGAGGAATGAAGTCATTCATTAATGGGACGAAAGCTTGCCGGGGAATTTTCCGTCTCATTAATGTGAAATGTTTGCTGCAATTCGTTAAAAAGAACCCCATTCATGTACACATTACTTTAATTAAACTAATAAAAATGAAAAAAAAAAAACAATTTATTAACAAATTGAATCTCAAATGTATCCGTGTCTATGTTTATTGGACCATTAAAACTTAAATTAATAGGTAATTAAAGTGTATTTTTTAATGTGTAAATTGTGCTGTCTTCATTATCATCAGCCTACACATGTCCACTGCTGGATACAGGCTTCTCCTCTCCAAGTGCACGCCACTGAGCACGATCCGCGGCGACTCTCATCCAGCTCTTGCTGCGCTGTCTTATTTCAGGTAAATGCGAAGATAGTCGTCTACAAACAAAATATATGAAACCTACTGTTACCGAATTTTTGTGTAGACTTACTGTCAAAAAACCTACATTTCGCACTACCAATACAATACTGGTGCAAGTCAAAATATACTGATATTGGAAATTTAGCCGTATTGAAGAACGGTACAGTTTAATTTCAAATATCAGTATATTTTGACTTGCACCAATATTGTATTGGTAGTGCGAATTTTGTTGTTTGTTTCCCGAATACACCTCCTGGACAATGTGGAGTGGACAACTCAGTTAAGAAAATATGAAAGTATTCACTACAATTTGTTACTTAGGTAAATTAATGTTTGCATATAACCATGTACTTCCACCTGTGTGATCCAATACCGATCAATACCACTCCTTTAATTATATTATTGATTCCTTCTAACGTACCAACTCTTATATTTATATTGAATACGGCCTCCTTTTAAGTATTCACACGTCCTTACCGCTGCTGTAAGGCGCTCGGCAGACAGAGCAACTTTGATCTCCGTGTTGCGGCAACAGGCAACTCGCAACTAGCTGTTAGCGCAGACATAGCAATTCCAGTCGGGAGTTTCGATAATCGAGAACAGTTTTTCAGTTGTCGCAACTGTTAAGTAGTACCTACTACTACTGTACTGTACTACTTACAGCTCCGGTGACCTATCTGGATATTAGGTAGTGGGCTATACGTGTCCACCTGGCGACTAGCTTGAGACACTAGTCTTAAAAGTACTGGATGAAGGATGCGTACCGGCGTGTTCTGATCTGGCGTTATGACCTGACGTAGATGGTCCCTTGCGCTTGCGTAAGGATGTCTGACACCTACTTTGTAACCGCATAGGTTGGTAGGGGGTGTCAGTATAAACTTTAAAGTAGTGTATAGCGGGTTGTTAGTACCTACTAGACTAGTTGTGTCAAGTTGCTAGTTTCCCTAACTTGCAAACACTGACTGTTGACAATGGATTTACCAAGTTTATGTAGAAATTCAGCAACCGTAAAATTTTAGAAAAGTTGATTGTTTCCTTGTTTCTTCTACTAGATATAGTTGTAATGTCTGCGGAGCGCAGCGCGCGAAATCACGCCGCGCGCGCCGCGCCGCGCCGCCCGCCGGCCGCCCCATAGTGTGATAGAGTTTTGGTTTAATGCTCTAAGGATAGAGTTGATAAATTACCGACTGTCTAAATGACACGTGTATTCACGTACGTTATCGGTTACAACCGGTTACAACCAGATAATCAGATAATAGTGACTTGTTATCTACATGGCATAATATACTTTTCTTAAAATAACCAATTGTAATTTTTGTGTTCCACACTATTATATCGTGTTCAGTAAAATCCGCTTGTTATTATAGTCGACTTTTCAAATAGTTCATTCTGTTAAAACACTATTTATTTATTAGATAATAGTGTAATAACAAAAGCACTTAGGTTACCTCATTTTGCAACTCTCTGATAACGATAAGCCGTATGGTGATAAAAGGTGATTCAATCAAAGTGAGGAAATATACCGACAATATTTTTCCATGAGCTTTGGCAGATATTAACGACATGAAAATATTACCCCCCTGTAAGAGTAAGATAAATAATTGTCTAGTACTGTAATGTATGACTTGCCTGCCTCACCAAAGAATATATTGAATTTATCAATGCCATAAAAGTGTCCAGTCGCCGGCAGGTCAACCTACCCAAATCTGTCAAATTTCTCCAATGAATATTAATCCTTATAAACAAATGTTAAAGTTCAAAATTGATTGTAGAAATTTGACAATTTTGGGTAGGTTGATCTGCCGCCGTGTGTCCACGTAATGAAATATAATAGTAGTTTATGCAACTGTCATATAATGAAGGGTATTAAAACACGAGTGTGAGTTTATGAAACGAGCGCAGCGAGTTTCATAATAGTAACGAGTGTTTTAATACCCGTGTTATATGCAGTTGCATACACTACTTTATCTTCACTAATGCAATTAGTCAAACAACAAGAGTAAAAGCTGACAATAGTTTATTTATAATAATTGTTCAAATTTCCGCCATTAAAATCTAACCAATGAGAGCGCAGCTGCGCGCGCAGGGCCAATCAGGAACGAGCGCGCGCTGTTCTTTTTTTATTTAATTGGCACAAGATCTTACCAAAGAGTTTTGTGTATGTAAGTTTAGTAGTTTCGACGAAGTTTTCACGTATAACCCAACTGTTTTCAAAAGCCAGCCTTATATCAAAATTTTATACAACTTGTATGAGGATTTTGACATAAGGCTCGCCAGGTTAATTGGTCGCGTTTTATTGATGTTATAATGAGATTTTACGATATCGATGTGGATATTATACCATCATGTGAAATTGCTTAAATTGAGTGTTTTGTTGTCTGCGCTATAACAGTAGTAATTATAAGTCAAGTATTGGAAACATAAGTAGAATGTTACAACATTAGTGTAGATAAAGACTATTTATATTATTAATTTGAATAATTGAGCATTCTCAATGCTATTTAAAGTTACAAGATAAAATTTTATTTGAAAAAAATCAACTATCCTCAGAATGTTCGAGTAGGAATCAATCAATTTTTTTTTCTATTTATTATGTAATGAATTGTCCTGACTGACTGATTCATCATCGCCGAGCCAAAACCGCTGTAGCTAATTAGATGAAATTTGGACTGTAGGTTAATTGAGTGACGTAACCAGCCACTAAGAAAGACATTTACGGAAATCATACCCTAAGGGGGTCAAATAGGGGTTGAAAGTTTGTATGAAAGTCCGTCAGTTTTAAAGTGAAATACATGAAAATCAGTATTTGGCTTTTTAAAAAGAAATAAAGAATAACATATCTCAGGAGTTTTGTTTATTTTCATTTAAAGGAGTAAAAAAGGGAATAAGATTTATTTGGGAAATTCGTTACTTTTAAAGTAAGAACTATAAAAATGAATAATTTAATCGATTTTTAGATTTTTCCATAAAAAAAATTACGTGTTTTAGGTTTTTCAAAAAGTCCCGAAATTTGAAATAGGGGTGGAAAGTTTGGAAAGGAAAGGTAAGAAGTTTGTATGGAAATTATTCTTACAGATACTTACCTTTAATAAGTTTGGCTTTTATTAAAAACAATTACAAGTCGTGTAGCCCATGTGAGCAAAGCCGCGATCAAAAGCTTTATCATATAACTTTTTGTATGATAGCAGTTACTGATAGTTATTTTTAAAGATTTTTATAGAACATCTCATTGATATTACACAAAACAGTATGGTATAAAACCAACATTAAAATGTATTTAAAAAAAACTAATCTTACTTTTATTTTTTGTTTGTTCTATTATTTATTGTTCTGGAGAAGTTACTCCTTGCGTCCTTTTTGCACATTTATTGTTGAAACTTCTTAGACTAGAAGGCAGCAGTGGTCGAATGGACACAGTATTTTTTATTTCATCATTAAAAATAGGTGTCATGGTATAAGCGGTAGAAGACGCTGAGTGATGCTATAATTCTACCCAATTGCAGGTGTCCGAGAGTATCAGTAACCTCTGCATCGCTTATAATATTATAGCGCGACGCTGCAATCTGGCCAAGGTATCGAGAAGGTATTTTGCGGAACTGTCCTAGAGCAAAGAGCAATACTCCACGCAAGACTGCATCTGTGTCGTGTATAAAAGGCACAACACCTGGTGGCAAACGACCTGAGTAGCAATTTTGTCATACTTTGTCAAACTCATATCACAAACATCACACCAGCCCATTTTATGTCCCCACTGCTGGGGCATGAGCCTTTCCTATGGATGGATAGCTAGAACGGGCAGTAAACCACCACTCGGGCCCAGTGCGGATTGGTGTTTGCTAACGACTGCCGATGCATCCGGGACCAACAGCTTTACGTGCCTTCCGATGCACAGAGGAGCTCGAGATGATACATTTTGTTCACCCATCCGATGGCTGACTTTTGCGAAAGTTGCTTAACCTTAGCAATCGAAGACCGGGTGCGTTTACCACTGCGCCATCAAACCCCCGGTATAATAATTCACCTTCCGATCACGTTGTCGTTAACGTGATCGAAAGGCTATAAAAGTCGAAGTAAGCCTTCTGTATCTTAGGCACCATTACTATAATCAACACTGTGATATTGTTGGGGAGAGATCTACAACCAGCCGTTTGTGCTTTTAGGCCTGATAAACAAACTGATAGTGCTTGTTAATGATCCAGTTGTCTGAGTGACAGGGAACAACGTTTGTCTTCCGTTTGTCTTAAGGTGCGTCCAGACTATATGACAAAACATGTTATAGAGTATAGTTTAAGTAACAAGTTACTTCATGTAAACTCACCTTAACACAAAAAATTGTTGAAATTAAATGATTTTACTTCCTTTAAAAATATTGTTTTAACAAAGTTTGATTAATGTGTTTATGAAACCTAGACATAGACATGGAATGGAAAGATTTTAAAAATGACCTGAGTACTTACTTCTTCTGAACATAAAAAAAAATTTTTGAGCCTAAAAAGATTAAGGTTTATTTTGGATGTTGTATATACCTACATTATTAAGTTTTTCATATACATATATATTTTGTTTCTCTAAACTCTTTTTTACAGTGAATGATAATGAAAAAGAAAGCAAATACACTGCGCCATTGCTTTGCTCCAGCCAATGTTGAATCTGAAGATTTTATTAAAAGTACTAGCAGCCGCTCGCGGTTTCACCCGCTTGGTTCCCGTTTCCGTGGGAATATCGGGATAAAAACAATCCTATGTGTTAATCCAGGTTATAAACTATCTGTATGCCGAATTTCATCCAAATCCATTCAGTAGTTTTTACGTGAAAGAGTAATAAACATCCATCCATCCATTATACTTACAAATTTTCGCGTTTATACTCGTAATATTAGTAGGATAGTAGGATATTACACTTGGCGGCGAAAACTGATGTCGAACGCGTGTCAAGAACTGGTACCATTACGACGATAGGCACAAATTTGACTAACCAACACTAAAATGCAATGGTATTAAACTTACGGATCCTCAAAAGCAGAACTTAAAATCTTTTGACTGATGACAAATTGTGCTGTGCTAAGTAGTCCAATAAAGATGATTCTCACAATTAAAAGGGACATCAAAAAATTAACAGACTCACGATAAACCAGTAGTACAAATAATCAATTACACCCGCAATGGAAATAAGTGTAGAGTGTCACGATTCCGGACCATTTATTTGACTTAACATTTAGCCATTATTAGTTTAGCCGAAGACAAACTTAGTGGTTGGAAATGTAACCTTCTAGCGGATGTCAGCCTCTGGTTATATCAAGGACATGGCATTGAGTCCATGGATCGTTTACGTGTTCTGTTTCGGTCGCCATTAATTTATTATAGGTACTTAACTAATTTATTCGACTGCGATGCTTACACAATGCGTGTAAGGAATACCTAGATGTACCTAGATACGTGCGGTTTATATCTTTGTTGTTAATTGTTTGATAATACCTACTGTTCTGAGTTATGGGTTTGTTATGGTCATTATTTACAACACAGTCTTCAATGTGATTTGAAATGTCTTTTAATATTATTATTTAATTATTTATTTATTATTATAATTAAAATATGTTTTAAACGAGACAAAAGTTCTTAGGAAATCTATAATTAAGATATTTGTGCAAGTCACCCTTAGAATTTTGTAATATCTGCTCTCGTAAGTATGTGCTCTCGAAATGAAGACAAAACAAATGAATAAAATTTCTTTTTAAGTTAAACGGTTTTATTGAAAATTAAAAAAAAATAATTTAATTTTACTGAAAAGGTATTCTGCTTCATTACCATTAATTAAGAGATATATGCTTTAAGTACCCATTGTTGGGAAGCAGCCAAATTTCTCAGCACCCCCTTTTTTATGGGAATTTGTGAACTAAATCCTTACGGAACTGAACAGGGTATGTGGGGTTGGCGAAGATGTTAACGGCCGACCCACTAAAACCTCGAGCTGTTCCATCATTCACCAAAGGGGAATTAAGCTCTGGTGCTAGCTAACTCTCTAACACTCTATCCCTACTACCCCCCCCCCCCTCCCCTCCCACGAATGACTTCTATAGTAATAAAGGTCTACTCGCGTTTATTTTACACATTACTTATTTAATTTATATCCTGCAAAGGGTTCGAAACGTCACGCTCGTAACGCCGATAAATAATTTTCGTTTGACCAGAACATAGTATCCAAACGATAAATGGTCGTATCAAATCCCTAAACCTAGCTGCAGTGGTATTGTAGCACAATATAGATAAAGGCACTGTCATTGTCTGATAAAGTCAAACACGCTACATTACTGCTAATCTATCCGCGCCGTTAAAGTCTACAACTGATATAATATAGGTGCTATACGAGTATATTAGGTTTATTCATTTTATATAATTGAAACTCTTAAGTTTGTATGGGACATCGACTTAATGTTTAAAGGCTCTTTTTGGTCGAATAACGCTCACTCACCATCACAAACGAGGATAGAAAGATGTCTTGCTTTTGTTATTTTTTTTAAAGAAGTATTTGCTGATACCTTTATGCGGCCCTTAAGCGTCACCTGACTTTTTGGGTGCGGCGAGAAACTTAAAAGATTTCTCAAGCAGTGTGGTCGAAACACCGTCAGAGGGTGTCTAGAGAGAATGCCATCACGCAAACGTGTCCCTTTTCCCTACTAGATTCTCCGAGGGTTTCGGATTGAACAGTAGCGGAACAATCCGGGGTGCCTCTAAGGCGCTTTGCAAACGGCGGGGCGAGCCGGGCCGGTCAATTTCACCGCAAACGATAGCGCAAAGGGAATCCTATACTACCAACGCACACAGAGGGCAAAAAAGACCGCGCCGCGCCGGAGCTCGGCGGTCCTCCGGTCTTTATTGCTTCGCGGTAAAAAAGACTGTTAAGCCCCGCCGTTTGCAAAGCGCCTCAAGGCTAGGCCCCAAGGCCTCAAGGCCTCAGCTCGGGTTGACCAGGTCGTGGGTGTCGGAAGAAGCGCCCAGGTACATGTCTGTACCTAGTTAGAGCACGTGTGAACCAGATCTCCGTACTCTTGTTCTACGAGTACGGTGTCTTGGGTCTATGCGAATTGCGAGTTGTTTAGTGTATTATGTAAATGTGGCATTTTGAGGATCGGGCAGGTTTCACCTACCTGATCGAATGATGATTAAATCTCGAACGCATCGCTCGGATTGACAGAACGCGTGGATTCAAGTCCCGTTCATAAATTAAATCAAAACTTTCACCGCATTACAATCGGCATTGATCATTGATTACGCTGCTCGGCGTATAAATTTTCTTTATGTCACCTAAATTTGTCAAATACTCGGCAATGCAAACTGAATTTATTTTGGTAGCGGCACCTGATATTCGCCAATGAAACGACGCATCCGATAACTGGTGACGTAAAACTACTTATCACGCATCGCCTCTGTGCTGCCCAGAATTATCCGCATAATATTATCTTTATTTTGGTAACGATATCTTATAAACAACTCGCGAAGTCAATATTCGTTACGGCTTACATCATAGCGGTTCCCCTGGAGAGGTCTGAGAATGCAAACGTGACGCTCTTGATAATGTTATTTATTGTTTTTAATGTAAACATAAATATCAGGCGACTGGTGCCGAAATACGCGTTCACATAATTATGTCGATAAAGTTGACGTGTTTATTCATTCTATTAATAAATACTTAATCGTAATTTTAGTGGAATTGATTTTTCCTTTTATTTTCCTTAAATAATAGGAAGCTAACTGTTAACTTAAGGGACAAAATTAATAAAATCTATATAAAAAGCTAAAGGAATTGTTCCTAGAACGGGATTCGGACTCGTACCATCTGACGATCCCTACCATCACGCTGTCGTGGTTGAACCTATGCAAATCAACCAAACAACAGGGTCTGACATAAATCATCATCATCATCATCATCAGCTCATTTTTATACCTCCACTGCTAGGGCACGAGCCTTCCCTATGGATGGAAAGGGAGAACGGGCCATAAACCACCAAGCGGGCCCAGTGCGGATTGGTGGTTGTTAACGACTGCTGATGCAGCCGGGACCAACGGCTACGTGTCTTCCGAAGCACAGAAGAGCTCGAGATGATACATTTTTGGTCACCCATCCGATGACCGGCCTTTGCGAAAGTTGCTTAACCTCGGCACTCGCAGACCGGGCGCGTTGTCCACTGCGCCATCGAGCTCCTATAAACTCCTATAGACATAAATACCTACCCCTTATTATCAATACATTGTATTCTGTCTATTTCACAATGCACTTTAGTCTAGTTCTAAATATACTCTAATACAGGGGTTCCCAAAGTTGTCTGGGCTACGACCCAACAAATACAAGTTTACAAACTCGAACCCATTTTTAGGAAATTTAACCGTTAACAATATAAATAAAGGACTTTTCAAATAACAAACAAAGTTTTCAAATAAAAACACACTAATCGCCCGGCTGTTGCTTGGCGCGGTCGGTTGGTGTGTCGTTCTACAGGCAGGGCTCATTTAATATTCGCTCGCGATCCATAGTTAGGGAACCCTGCTCTAAAAGGTAAGTAAGTATACTATTCCACCACCAAAGTAGGCTACCACTACGTCTAACTCAAGTGAAACATGTACGAGCATTGCAAAATTTAATGAATAAACATTCAAAGATATGTAAAGAAACATCCGTAACACAGGTAACAGATATTCTCCCATGGGCTCTACCGGAAATATACTCAGGAAAATTTGAGTAATAGGCAGATCCACTAAGTTGGCTAGAGCTGATTCAGTATCTGCTACTTCACAGGTACTGTTAAAATATTGCGTCTTTCAGTATGTTAAGTTTTAAAAAAATTGGCAGGTGCAAGAAGGTTAATTGACTTGATGTATTGAAATGATTCTTAGACTAGCGGCCACTCGCGGTTTAACCCGCGTGGTTCCCGTTCCCGTGGGAATATCGGGATAAAAAGTATCCTTTGTTTTAATCCAGGTTATAAACAATCTGTATGCCAAATTTCATCCAAATCCATCCATCCGTTGCGTTGCAAAGTGAAGAAGCAACAAATATACACACATACACACAAACTTTCGCATTTATAATATTAGTGTGATTAGAATGTGTGTATCTATCTGGTCTTGAACTAGTAGTCTATTTATGTCTACAATAACAATCGTTAAAGTTCATTGGGTAGTGGCAAACACAATGTGAATACTACTTATAATAATCATGGTTTTAATTACAATCATCACGTCTGTAAACACAGCTATTTATTAATGACAGTTGAGGTACATTCAGTAATGGGCCAACGAAATATATTTACTTATTATGTTAGTTAACGCCTCGGTGATCGAGTGGCAACGCGTTCGGCCTGATACCCGAAGGTCCCGGGTTCGATTCTCAGGTCGGGCAAAGTGTTTCCGTTTTTTTGATGCATAGCCCGTGTTTGTGATCACCAACCCGCATCAATTGTAGTGATGACTTGATTTCAATGATGGAGGCTTTTGCCCAGCTGTGGGACAATTAGTTTGTTTTCTCTTTTTGTCGCAAGTAAAGCAAAGTGATTAGCCTATATACTATTCCAGTTTTGGGCAAAGGCTTCAAAACATCATTGAAATTAAGTGATCGCTACATAATACCACAGTCTATACGTCTTGCGTCTACCATACAACCGTATATCCATTACAACGCTTGCCAATGCACTATGCATGTAAATGGTAAATAAAAAAACAAGTTATGCATTAAAACCTTAAATGACCCCAGTACCTCCGGGTTTCGGTTGGATATTGTAAAGTCTGGCATTAAATAGACTGGTAGAGAATGCCTTAGGCATTAAGTCCGCCATGTAATATTTTGTTGCAAAAGTTTAAAATAAATAAATAACCTATCTAAAACTATCATTTAGTTTAGACTTGTTGAATAAGTACCAACTACATAGTTCATTAATATTTAATCTATATATTTAGGTGTTACGTAGCGCCAAAACTAAAATCATCCTGTTCGTAGTCTAGTACGCAGTATACTGGAGTACTGCGTGGTTGTGTGGAGGCCACACTATGCTACTCATACACTGAGACTTGAAAGGGTACAGAAAAGATCTGTAAAACACTTAGTTTACTCAGCCGGAATGGGAAACAACAGAAAATTTAGATCGTATATGGATAGTTTACAACATTTTAAAATGAGTTCTCTGGAAAATCGTCGAGTATTTAATGATTAAATTTTTGCGTCTAAAATTTTTAACAATAGTATTGACTGTCCCAACTATTAAGTTTTAATTTGCGTGTGCTATATTTTTTAGCTATCTCACTACAATCGTCTTTGCTTTTCTGTTTGGAACAGGCTTGTGGGCGCTTTTGTCATAGTCTGGTACCAACAAATGGCCAATAGAACAATGTAATAAAAAATAAAACTGATTTAAATAAATGTTCATTTGAATTAAACTTATTAAAATCACAATCAAATATTACTTGACCAATATTTGATTGTGATTTCTACTAACATCTTCGCATTCCGAGAAAAAATATGGGTATATGTACAGTCGTGGGCATTTGACATTGTATCACCTACCCTAAAATAACTGACACTTGAACTTTTTATGATTACAACAATGCGTGATAATGATTTATAAGTCTGATAGATAAATACCGCTAAATACATAGTGCGTCAATGGTCACACAAAGTGCTATTGGCCGCAAGATTACTAAATCGGTTTATTTTTAATTTACTTTTATTATCCTCTGTCTGTATGTATGCGTGATCTATTTATTAGGCACTCTGACTTAATTGGATAGTTTATTATACGACACACGCCTTAGATACGAGATAGCCTAATAAGGAGATAAGGTAAAGCCTTAAAGCCAAATCGCCTCTATAGTCTAGTGGTTAAACCAGTTTCAGACCAAGGAGATCTCGGCTTTGATTTCCAGTAGAAGTACAGTGTAATCGGTTTGGTGGTAAGTACTCTTAGCCAAGAGAAGCATCATCATCATCATCAACTCAGCCAAAAGACGTTCACTGCTGGACAAAGGCCTCCCCCAAGGATCTCCACAACGACCGGTTTTGTGCTGCTCGCATCCAGCAGCTTCCCGCGACCTTCACAAGCATACTGTCGGTAAACAATTATATGTAAATATTTATGAAATCGTTTATTAGCTTTTTTTTGTAAATAAAATGTTAAAAATTACAAAAGAAACGGTTATAGATAGACTATTTCACACTTATCGTAAAGGAGAGTTACTAAAAATAACCCCAAATATTTAAATTCCGCAGTGAGAAGTTTCTTTGAATCTTCCTATTTGCATATGATAAAGTATTTCTTTATCATAATGAAACAGATATAGTAAATATTGAACGAGTCATTATTAGGTACCTAGTTGTATTTGTTACCAAGTGAAGTGTATTAACTGATAAAAGCATAGTTTGTTCATAATATTGAATAACCATAATGAAAACGATTAGCCAGGGCATGGACTAATGCTAGTGACAGGGAAGGATTAAGTATTTTTTCACACTTTTGTATTCAAATACAAATTCAAAATATTTATTCGGCATAGCATTTGCGCTATGTTAATGCATACCTTTTTAATTTTCTTTATAAGGGTACTTCACAATAATAAGTGAATAGTGCTTTTGTTAATAAAAAGGTCTGACAGTGTGTTTCAAAGACCTCGATGGTGCAATGGTTAAAGTACCCGGTCTGCGAGAGCTGAGGTGAGGTTGAGGTTGAGGGCTGAGCAACTTTCGCAAAAGCCGGTCATCGGATAGGTGACCAAAAATTTATCATCTCGAGCTCCTCGGTGCTTCAGAAGGCACATAAAGCCGTACGTCCCGGCTGCATCAGCAGTCGTTAACAACCACCAATCCGCACTGGGCCCGCCGCGTGGTGGTTCGATCATACATAAAATAAGCTGATAATGATGAACGCTTATTGTAATATAAATAACATAATAAGGTACAGACGATTGCATATCAACCTGTCCAAAGCTGTAAATTTCTTCAATAACCCCCTTATTCATAAAAACTATTAAAGCATTATTTAGTTAATCATTGTTTTGTCTCTTTTTCTCAAATACAAAATGACGTTTGTGTGATGTTGACAAAACAATATTTAACTAAAAAATGCTTAAATAATTTTTATGAATAAGGGGGTAAATGTTCAACCATATGCCATATACATAAAGTTCAAAGTCTATTGAGGTGACAGTTTGTAGGAGTCGGATGTGCAGGCGTGTGTACGAGCGACACAGACCAATAATAAGACAATAGTAATATCGACAATATAGGCTTCGGAAAATGATCAGTACATCTAACAAAAAGCACGCGTTTAGGGTATGACTCAAGTTACCATAAATTATCAGTACATCTAACAAAAAGCACGCCTTTAGGGTATGACTCAAGATACCATAAATTATCAGTACATCTAACAAAAAGCACACGTTTAGGGTATGACTCAAGTTACCATAATTTATCAGTACATCTAACAAAAAGCACTCGTTTAGGGTATTATTCAAGTTACCATAAATTATCAGTACATCTAACAAAAAGCACGCGTTTAGGGTATGACTCAAGTTACCATAAATTATCAGTACATCTAACAAAAAGCACGCGTTTAGGGTATGACTCAAATTACCATAAATTTATCAGTACATCTAACAAAAAGCACGCCTTTAGCCCGTATACGAGCCCAAACTGGATAGGGTTGTGTCGTTTAATTACCGAGATCCTATGGCCACCTTCCGGTTCCATTATCGGACCCTGGTTACCATCTAGCACCAAAAGTTTCGTCACAAGACGAATCATACGAGCCCAAACTCGATGGGGTTGTGTCGTTTAATCCGGTTTCATCATCAGATCAGCTCCATGTCATAATAATTTTGCATTGTCATCCGATTTACACATGCATGCAAAATTTTAGCTCAATCGGTAACCGGGAAGTGGATCAAATTTAACTTGCAAAATTTGATTACAGACACACAAACGGACAAATATCGGGACAGGTGAAACTAATTACAAGCTTGTAAAAAGCACGCGTTTAGGGTATGACTCGAGTTAGCATAAATTATCAGTACATCTAACAAAAAGCACGCGTTTAGGTTATGATTCGAGTTACCATAAATTCGGCACGTGAAAAGATTTGATCTTTAGATAAACAATAAATCTAATCAATAAATATGTTTATTATTTGGTACCTACTTTGTGGTAAACGGCTTTGATGATACAATCAGTAATTTATAAGTGACATTCGTTGTTAATTTCTATTCTATTATTGTTTATTTACTTAAAACGAAAAATTATATCGTAACACATCGTAACAAAAAAATACTAGCTCTTTACCCGCTACTTCGTCCGCGTGGGTTTGGGATTGTCACTCGAGCCCCGATCCGATCCGAACCCCTCGGAGAATCTAGTAGGGCACGGGGACACGCACTAGCGCCTGATGCCGTTCCTTCTAGAAACCTCCGAAGTTGATTCGTTTCACACGGCTTGAGAAACCTAGGGCACGGGGACACGCACTAGTGCCTGATGCCGTTCCTTCTAGAAACCTCCGAAGTTGATTCGTTTCACACGGCTTGAGAAACCCTTTAAGTTTCTTGTGCGAGTTTCATTCGCCATTCCATTACGTTAACGAAAACGAGAATTTGTATGGCAAAAAATTAACTCTTCTCGTAGGTATCTCGGCAGTGGCGTTGCTTCAATACCATACAAATTTTCGATTTTGTAAACGTGATCGAATAAATACTGATAGTAAACAAAACACTAGGCACCCAGAGCGCTAGTAATGTATCTACCTTTTTTACTTATCTGTATATTATTATTTGCATTCGTTGGCGCGCAATAAAAATACTGTCATCATCAACACAATTAATTTGGGACATTGGGACTGTCCCCTAAACAAGGGTCTGATGACATTATGTGACGCACGTCACTATATTATTATTATTGTCACGTTCCTGACCCGACACTTTCCAGAAGAGTAAATTGTTTTGCTCGCATAATTAACGATTATTAGGAAGTAGGTATTTAACACTGTGCGGTACGCGTAAAATTCCTACAATGTATGTTTTGATACCAACAACACAAGGTAATTGTTATGTAATGCCTCAACATTTAATTAGTTTTGTTTACACTACACAAAATATAATGATGTTTTTATTCAAAATTCAAAAATCAAAATTCGAAATCATTTATTCAGTTTAAGCTTCAAAATAGCACTTATGAAGGTCACTATGCCATCGATTTGTAAGTCTACTCAGCGGCGGTAGCCAAAGTAACATTAAGAAAACGATAGCGAAGTTCGAAAAGAATAAAATGTATGGGATTGACATAAGATTGACCACGTGATTTAGCGCGGCTTATGTTAATCCCATACGTTTTATTCTTTTCGAACTTCGCTATCGTTTTCTTAATGTTACTTTGGCTTAGCCTACAGGGCGGAAAACCTTGTACTGACTGAGAAGAACCGACAAGAAACTCAAGCTTTTGCTTAAAATTCAGCACCATAATAAAAGTTTTGAGAAGCGTTTGGTGAATGATTAATGCAAAAGTTGGTAACATTTTACAAGATATCAAGTTGCAAATTAGGGTTCACTTATATGTGAGCTTTGCTTACGTTTATTTGATTAAAAGTTTACAGAAGTAGTAAAGTAGTAAAAATGAATGAGTATCGATAAAAAACAAACAGGTTTATTGAATATACCTACATCAGATTTTTTTAAGAGTAATATCCGCTCATCATTTTGCAAAACTTTTACTATGAGACCAATTCAGAAATCGTGAAAAAAAAATCAGATGTTTCATAAATTTTCAACGAGTCAAATAATACTAATGTATGGATCAGCTGACATTATTTACGATTTCAAAGTTGATCCCATAGTAAAAGTTTTGCTAAATTATTGACAGAGATTATTACCCTTTTCTAGTAATTAGTTAAAATGTACGGTGTATTTAGTAGTAAGTTGGCCACTGCAGATGAAATGCTCCTAAACATCCACGAAGTCATGTTCCGGCTGTTAAAAAACCCTTTGTGTTGAAATAGTACACCTAACAATGAATCCAATAAGTAATGCAGTCTTTGTCGTTAATGAAAACATTATTTATAGTGTAATTTGAACGTGACTTACAGCTATGACTTTGATAAGGAGGTATAGCACTGCTGTTGATACACACAGACTTACACAATGCCGGCTAATAAATCAATCCATGAGTAATGCCGCTGCGAAAACGCTTGATATAAAACACTGTATTTACAATTATAATTTTTCTAGCCTCCGCGTAAAGACTGGTGCAGTTGACATGATTTTACACGCTGATCGTAAACGTCCATAACAATCGCACTTCAATGAAGGTTAAACAAAAACAAATAATAGGCTTGTGCGAGTTTTGTTTATTATTCGTATTAATTCGACCACGTTAAAGATAACGAGAAATTTTAACTCTCTCTTTAATTTTAACTGTTACCAGGAAGCGCTCGATGTTATAAGCTATACCAATAAAACACGCTCTAGGCACCGTGATCGTTTAATCTGCCAGACACTTTGACTACTGCTATGGAGATAAGGAATACAGTCGTGAGTGTAACCTACTAACACTACCTGAGCCTAGAATCTAGTAGGAAACGGAACTGTGCGTGATGCCATTTCCTCTAGAAAACCTCTGACAGTGTTTCGATCAACACGGCTGAAAATGCTACCTGAGGCAATCATTTAACTCCCTCCAAAGAAAAGAACTTCTTCCTGCCTTGGTCCCATATTACTTGGGGTCGGCGCAAGTCGTGTCCGTTTCTTTCACTCTCAAAAAAAAGCTGGCCAAATGCGAGTCCGACTCGCGCACGAAGGGTTCCGTACCATTATCTATAAAAATATTTCAAGTTTCTACCAGTTATCGTAGACCGAGAAAAAAAATTTGAAAAAAAACATGTTTGTTGTATAGGAGCACCCCTTAAATATTAATTTTATTTGTTGTTATAGCGGCCACAGAAATACATCATCTGTGAAAATTTCAACTGTCTAACTACCACGGTTCATGAGATACCGCCTGGCGACTGACAGACAAACGGACGGACAGCGGAGTCTTAGTAATAGGGTCCCGTTTTACCCATTGGGTACGGATCTCTAAAAAAATAAAAAAATAACTACCCGAGTTTAACTATAACTCAGTCAACCTACAACGCAAATAATGTAAATTAAAATTATAATGTTTTATTTACTTAATGAGCAATGTAGGCAGTGGTCGGTTAGTGTTGTCTCATTTATTCATGTCTTAAAGGACATTTTGCAAACTTATGTAGGTACACCTACAACATATCTACTTATTTACATTTTATGAGACTATATAATACAGTGTTACCTTATTTACAAGCTGTAGAATACTACTCGTAACAGTAATGTAATGTAAGTAGAAATTAAACTACTTTTACGGATCTACTCGCGTTTATTTCACACATTACTTTTAATTTATGTTTATCCTGACTTTTCGAACCCTTTGCAGGGTCCATGGTCACAAGGGAGACTGTTATCGTTATTAATACCGAGGAAAAAATTGGAAAAAATCACGTTTGTTGTATGGGAGCCCTCCTTAAATATTTATTTTATTTTAATTTAATTACTTATTTATTTTTAAAGTGAATCTCGATATTCTGTAAATATTTTATGCGTCTATCTGTTGCCGTTATCAATATCGAGCATAAACGAGCAAAAAAACCGGCCAAGTGCGAGTCGGACTCGCACACGAAGGGTTCCGTACCATTATCTATAAAAACGGCAAAAAAATCATGTCTGTTATATGGGAGCCCCCTTAAATAATTATTTTATTCTGTTTTTTTAGTATTTGTTGTTATAGCGGCAACAGAAATACATCATAATATGTGAAAATTTTAACTGTCTAACTATCCCGGTTCATGAGATACAGCCTGGTGACAGACGGACAGACGTACGGACGGACGGACGAACAGCGGAGTCTTAGTAATAAGGTTCCCGTTTTACCCTTTGGGTATGGAACTCTAAAAAATCACGTTTGTTGTATGGGAGGCTCCCATACAACAAACGTGATTTTTTAGAGTTTATATATAATTAAAAATTAATATTTCTCTCTGAGACCACGGACTCTGCAAAGAGTTCGAAATGTCAGGATAAACATTGATTAAAAATAATGCGTAAAATAAACGCGAGTAGATCCGTAAAAGATGTTGTTGTTGTTGTATCACTTTTAAAAAAATACAATTCAACACGCAACAATACGTACGTTGGATAGCAAACAAGAAAGCCACGTTGTTGTTTTGCCCTATGTAAATAGTTATTGCTGCCCGTTGTAATTAGCACCAATTTGAAGCCAGTGTAAAACTCAACAAAACAGTGAAAGCTAGGTTTATAATTCAAAGTGATTCAATAATAGTAAGCAAAAACGTTTTTCAAAATCATCTATTTTGTCAGGCAACCCTGACCTACGACAACCCGCGCGGCGCTCGCTGCTTTGACTCAACGCAACACAGTGCTCGGCGGAGATACGTATTGTGTTAGCATTAGCACGGAGCGACACAGTGCGACACAGTGCTCACGGCCCGCTGCATTGTACGTAACTAAGGCGCCGTTCATCACCGCGTTTTATTTATTTATTTTTCTTCACTACGTGCAACTGCTGCAATCAATGGCGAGTGTTTCCAAAAAATGGGGTTGCAGTATTGGCGAAAGTGATAAGCTAATGAAAGTTTTGTGATACCATACTACCATGTACAGCATGTGGTAAGTTATTTCATTGTGCCTGTTTAACTATAAAGGAATCTATTGTCCTTAATAAAAGCTGGAAATGCCCGGAATGCCTATGTAGCGTGCCAAAGGTTGTCAAGAATGATTCTACGCCAACACGTAACGTTTCGTCTAACAGAGGAAGTAAAAGGGCTGCAATTGGTTCTCCTTCTCCCCCAGCCCCAATAAGTAGAAAGGCTCCGATCGCATCGAATGCTTCAACACTTTGTTGAACAATGCAATCAAATCAATCAAGCAAGTGTGACTTTCCTATTAGTATTATCGGGGGCTTTAATTTCAGTAAAATAAACTGGGATCCCGGATCCGATAATAGTGGACTATCTAGTACATGTCTTACATTCTTAGACTTTATTAATGTATGTAAACTGAATCAAATTAACGACGTAAGAAACGATTCGGGTCGTGTCTTGGATTTGGTCTTATCTACTGCAAACACATTCACAGTGAACAAATCTACGATGTCATTAAGCGTCATCGACAAGCATCATCCTCCACTTGAGATAACATTTTCACTTGAATCTCAACATAATCTCCGTTATACAATGATTTAAATGGCGACCTAACTTTTACAAGGCTAATTACACACGGATCAAAAAGTGTTTAAGTGAACAAGATTGAGATCAGAATTTTAAGGAAGCGGATGGCGTCGATAACATGCTTGACACTTTTTACAAAATCGTAAACTCTATTATCGATAAACAAATATTTCCTCCCTGGTTCACCAAATAATTAATTAGATCTTTACAGGAAAAAAACAATGTACGGAAACGTTTTCATAAATACAAAAATCCTCTAGATAAAATCGAAGTAAAGGTTTTAACTAAGCGATATTAACATTTGGCTAAGAGCGCATATAATTATTATAAAGGAAACATAAAGGAGAATATAAAAAATAACGCAAAGTCATTCTGGTCTTTCATTAAAAGTAAACGCAGAGGAACCAGCTCATTTCCGATGTCTATGGCTGATGGAGTAACCACATCAGCCAATGGTTCACAAATTTGCGATCTCTTTGCAAACTACTTCTCATCAGTACCTATATTCTCTTATCAATGATACCCATGACCTTGACCTTAACTCTAGTTTTCTTAGTTTCTTGCGTCTAAATAGTCAGAGTCTAACTAATCTGTTCATCGACCGGGATAGCTTGCTTTCAAAAATGAAACACCTTGATATTGGAAAAGGTGCAGAACCAGACGGTATTCCCCCTATTTTTGTTTCAACTTGCGCCTCAGTTCTGGTTAGTCCACTTTTAAAAATAATTAATACATTTTTAGCTACTGGTGTATTTCCTGCCCAATGGATGAAAGCGAAAGTGGTTCCGGTTCATAAATCAGACAAAAAAGATAATGTCTCTGATTACAGACCCACCTCTATTCTTTCATGTTTTGCCAAAATCTTTGAATCTCTGTTAAATTCTTATCTTCAACGTGATCTTAAATTATATCTAACTGTTCACCAGCATGGTTTTGTCAGTTCCCGATCTACAGCCACAAACTTACTTACTTTTGCAGATACAGTTTTTCAAGCAATCGATTCCAATTCGCAATACGATATCATTTATACAGATCTAAGTAAAGCTTTTGATAAAATATCTCACTCCATCTTGATTCAAAAGCTTTCATGCTACGGTGTCACTGAACCTTTGCTGAATTGGTTCTCGGATTACCTTATAGGACGTCAATTTTATGTAGTAGTCAAGGAATTCCAGTCAACCACACTCGAAATAACCCCTGGTGTACCTCAAGGGTCACATCTAGAGCTTGTTTTGTTTAACTTATTTTTATTTTTAATATACTTATATGATGACTTGAACAGGATGACTTGAACAGGCTGATCGAATGGTGTAAGAGTAATGCAATGCACTTAAACTCCAAAAAATGCAGTCATGTAAAGTTTTCTAGGAAAGCCAAACTGCTCCCTTCTGAATATTTTGTAGACACCGAAAGCTTGAGGAGGTGGATGAGATTCGCGATTTACGAGTTGTTTTTGATAAAAAGTTAACTTTTGTACCGCACATGGATAACATTATTGCTCGAGCATCAAAAATATTAGAATTTGTTATACGCAACTGCAATTTTTTTTTTAAAGTAGAACCAAAACCTTGCTTTATAATAGTTTTGTTTGGAGTATTCTAGACAACAACACTGTTGTATGGAGACCTCACTTTGCTACACATCCCCTACGTCTAGAGGGGGTTTAAAAGCGGTTCTTATGGCATTGAACTTTCTCCGTCGGAAAAGCTAAAAAAAATCGATCATATAATAAACGCTTACAGTATTTTAAGGTTCAAAGCTTAAGCGCCCGTATGGAGTTAGCTGACGCCACATTTATATATAAGTTGTTAAGGAATAAAATTGATTGCCCTCAGTTGTTGTCCCAATTCAAATTTCGTGCTCCCATGCGATATCCTTGTAATAGAATCACTCTCCTTTGCCCACCTTTGCGATGGACAGTGCTTGGTGCTCATTCCCCAGTGGCTAGATTGTGCAAAGTTATTAATAGCTGTAGTGATGCTATTGACCTGCACAATGACACACCTGGATCATTCACAAGTCTGTTGAAACGAGCCTATTGAACAGCTTCGTGCCTAATTTAATTTAATTTAGTTTTAAGATTCCAACTGTTTTTATAAATTTTATATATGTTGCATGTTGTGTTAGCCTTTAAGTAATTGTAGCATTTAGTCGTTATATTAAGAAAGTATTGTTAGAAAGAAAGAAACAATGTATACAATTGTTGGCAAACCTAATAAAAAAAATAAGAATTTAATAAAAAAAACATTTTAAAATGCTATAAATATGATGTGTCTATACAGTAAACTAATAAGGAAATGTCGGCGCAAAAAGAATAAAAGGAACTCCACTCGCGCGCATGGTCTGCTCGCCGTGACGTCACAACCGGTCGTCGTACCGCCCCACTCCGAAGGCTCGCTTTATAGGCGTGTACTGTAGTGATCGGGACTGCTTGGAGGCGCGAACCTACTGGCAGCCGTCGCGTTCTGAATACCTTTCAAATAAGACGTCACGAGAGAGAGAAACAATTGAGAAGAGGACTTCATCTTGATCCGCCGAAGCGACATCATTCTATTAAATTGTTATATTCATGAGTTATTTAAAATATCAATATAATATTAACTTATCCAGTTAAGTCGATGTCGTTATGAAAGAGTTTTTATAATAATAAGTAAACTTAATGAAGTTTTGAAAAAGTTGTCATGACAAGTGTCTAAGAGATGGTTGACACTCTATTACTAATAATTTATTATTGTCATATTTACGTAGTTTAGATGTGTGCACTAACGATTTGAGTTCCAGAAAACGAAGCCCGTAGTATAGCTACTTGTCGCTAAAAATATCCGTCGAAATTATGAACTTTGGTTCGTTTACTGAAACTCACCAACGGACTTATATAATCCGGTGAGGTGTTCGAGTCGAACACACTCAGGAGGCAGCTAAATGTTTATAGTTGTTTACGGTTATGTTTACGATTGAAGTATCCAGGGAACGTTAGATGTAGGTTTCATTTGATTGTTATATGGTGTAAAAACTATATTTATAATCTAATGTATATCTAGATGTTAGGCAGGTAAAAAGGGGGTGATAAATAATATGATTTATTTGCTTTGTCTCTTATATTTGTAACTTATGTTTAGTTGGATGAGTCGACCTTTCGGTGGGGAGGTTTTGTCGACTCTAGCTCACATCACGTGTCAACTTCAAGTACCTCTTCCAGGTACTCCTCTGGCAGAATGTGATGTTAGCTAGCAGACATGAGCTGCATCCATATTCGTCCTCCCCTGAAAGGCAGGCATACTCTCAACTGTTTAACCTTTGTTACAGAACACGACGTCTGCCGAAGGGGCGTAGCTCCTGTAGTGATCGGGACTGCTTGGAGGCGCGAACCTACTGGCAGCCGTCGCGTTCTGAATACCTTTCAAATAAGACGTCACGAGAGAGAGAAACAATTGAGAAGAGGACTTCATCTTGATCCGCCGAAGCGACATCATTCTATTAAATTGTTATATTCATGAGTTATTTAAAATATCAATATAATATTAACTTATCCAGTTGTCGTTATTACGCCTTACGACCCCAAAATATAAATAACGGCTAAGCTGGGTATAACAGTACCGACGCACAGCAGTCAGCCCCGATCCGATCCGAACCCTTCGGAGACTCTGGGAGGGCACGGGGACGCGCACTTTTAAGTGTGCGATGCCGTACCCCTCTAGAAATCTTCCGAAGGTGATTCGTTTCAACACGGCTTGAGGTACCCTTTACGTACCTCGCCGCCCCTAAAACAAGCCCGGTGAAGCTGAAAATGCCCCTCGGCAATCAGCAGTCTCTCTCCAAAAAAAAAAAAAAATTGCAGTCAGTCGCTCTCTGGGAGTCAACTCGATAAGGACTGATCCTTGGTTTGTCCGAAACTTCCGATCCGATCCGAACCCTTCGGAGAATCTAGTAGGGCACAGGGACGCGCACTTTCAAGTGTGCGATGCCGTTTCCTCTAAAAAACCTCCGAAGGTGATTCGTTTCACACGGCTTGAGGTACCCTTTACGTACCTCGCCGCCCCCAAAAAAAGCCCGGTGACGCTGAAAATGCCGTTTGAGGCAATCAGCAATCTCTCTCAAAAAAAATATGTCCGAAACTTTATTCTGCTACTTGGTGTGGCTGGAGTCGCTAAAGATAGGACCGATCACCTAGATTGTCCGAATCCTTATTTTGCTACTTTGTGGCTTTAAGTCGACCTTTACGAATAAGACCGATCGCCGTAGATTGTCTGAAACCTGATTGACTGACTTGACTACTATGCATTGGCCTCGCTACATAGGAATAATTTATTACAATTGATAAAAAGTAATTAGTTCATTAAAAAGACGATTGTATGATTAATCATAAAATAAAAAAAACTGATCGTGCTATAGTAAGGTTAAAATTAATTTATTAAAAGAAAAGTTTATTAATTTAAGTAATATTAGGTTTACTGAAATTAATAAAAATCAATTATATTTTTTTAAATTCCTTTTCTTAAAACCTGGGCGCTCACCATATTACGCTCTCTCTCGCAATATATTTAAGTATATAGGTATGGAGTCTGATCAGATCAATCCAGTAGACCCTTCATATAGTTCTGATCTCACAGAAATAAAACAGTAGTTACAATTCGCACTGAATGTTAAATTACTAAGAAAGTAGGATTTAATTTTCGATTTTAAATCATTATTTTCTCAATAATGTACAGAAATCTTTTGAACAAACTGAACTGTTGTCAACTTGTCACAACTTATAGAAAAACATGCGATATTTTCCTCTTTGTAATATTATTTCTTTAGAATCAACTTAGGCGTAGACTCTTTGCTAAGTGGTTACGCCCAGTTGATTGTTTGCCAAGTTGAAGTTACAGTGATATTATGTTTACCTATTTCTCGGCGCAAGTAATGCATGCATTATGGTTTCAAACTTATCTACCCGCTTTGACACGGGCATTAGCCAAGTAAGTAAATATGTTACGAAGTGGCACCAGTGTTCGACACAGGAACCAGTGATCGACACTTGCTTTTTAACCGACTTCAAAAAAAAGGAGGAGGTTCTCAATTCGGTTGTATGTTTTTGATGAGTAACATCTTTCCGCTTGCCTTATTGTAAAATCACCAATTTGTGGAAGTGATTTCGTAGAAAAGGGATGGAAGTAGGGTCGTAACAGTGTGATCCGTAAAAGTGTGATCGGCTCGCTTTCTATATAAACAATAATTTGTGGGAGTGATTTGGTAGAACTGCGATCGTGATTCATAGGATAACAGTGTGACATGTCTTATGAGTATTTAATGCATTCTCTTTATGATTTGTAAACGCGCGCCATTTTGTAAATTTAAAATCGATTGAACAAGACATATTACTATTTTATGTGACATATAATTGTGTCATAATTTTCATATGTCAAATGTCTTCTATTAATAAGTATTTATTGCATTCTCTTTATTTACGTCATTATTTTTAGAATATAATATTAAAATTGCTTATTACTAAGGTGAGATGTCAAATGTTACACACTATATTTCCTGACCGTTCCTGTCTAAAGTTATCGAAGCCTGTGTCCATAAACAGTTTTCACAGTTCATTCACCAAAATAGCCTCCTTAGTTCATTACAATCTGGTTTTAGACCTGGGCACAGCACCACTTCTGCTCTCCTTAAAGTCACTGGCGACATTAGGCAAGGTATGGAAGATACGAAAGTCACCGTTTTAGTTCTCATCGACTTTTCAAATGCCTTTAATGCCGTCAGTCATGACATTCTCCTTGCTATCCTTTCCCATCTTATGGTTTCAGCCGAAGTGCAGGAATGGTTTTCTTCTTATCTTCGAGAGCGTCAGCAGTCGGTTCTTGTTGATGAGAAATCATCAAATTGGCATGATCTAGATGCTGGCGTTCCTCAAGGCGGGATTCTTTCTCCTTTATTATTTTCATTATTTATTAATAATATCACTCACCACCTTCAGTGTTCGTATCATCTGTACGCCGATGACCTTCAGCTTTACACCCAAGCACGTGTAGATGACCTCTCAGATGCCATAGGAAAACTGAATCGGGATTTGGAAGTGGTTAACGACTGGTCTCGTAGATTTGGTGTGGCCGTAAATCCCTCAAAGTGTCAGTCGATACTCGTTGGCAGCTTGCGATTGATGGGTCGAGTGGGAATTAGCTCTCTTGAGCCAATTGTGTACGACGGAACGGTCAAAACGACAGGCAATTTTTACCAGAAAAAAGCAATTAATGTACTGTATTATGAAGTTACAGATTGAACTTCCATAAACAATGAGCACTAAAGTTAATGTGGTGCGGTTTCGAACGGAAATAATATGCTATTAAGATTAGACTGTCCAAGTTTCATTTGATAAGGCGACAGAAAGTCTGCATTTTCTTATCAAAGGTGAGCAAGTAGATATATCATCACTATACTATGACACACTATTTGGTTTTATGGTACCTTTTTATATCATAAAATTTAATATAAGACGTAATTCGTATTTTAAATTTCGCAAGTATTTTTTTATATTAGACACGACTTTGTTTAAGATACTAGAAAACACTAGCAGATTAGGAAATGCGCAGCACGCTAAGCGCGCTATGTAATTTACTTGTAGAACGACATTATATATGTATAATTCCCGGTCAATTTATTACTTGGACCATGGACTATATAACATATAAT